>CM054161.1:18635620-18648120 GCA_028751875.1 Rapana venosa | reverse complement strand
GAGAGAGAGGGACAGAGAGAGGGAGAGAGGAGGGGAGAGAGAGGGAGAGAGTAGGAGGGAGGAGGGGAGAGAGAGAAAGGGAGAGAGATGGAGGATGGGAGAGAGGAGAGGGAGGGAGAGAGAGAGAGGGAGGGACAGAGAGGGGGGAGAGAGAGAGGAGAGAGGAGAGAGAGGAGAGAGGAGAGAGAGAGGGAAGAGAGAGAGGGGGAGATGAGGGGGAGAGAGAGAGGAGGAGACAGAGTGGGAGAGAGGGGGAGAGAGAGAGGAGAGAGAGGGGGGGAGAGAGAGAGGGAGGGACAGAGTGGGGGAGAGAGGGAGAGAGAGAGAGAGAAAGAGTGAGAGATGAGACGGGGGACAGATGTTTTAGAAGAGAGGAAGAGGGAGGAGAGGAAAGATGAGAGGTGGGTGGGAGGGGTGGAGCTGGGTGTGGGTGGGAGAGAGAAAGCCGGATGAGTGAGAGAGGAAGAGAGAGAGGGTTGCGAGAGGAGGTGGACAGAGAGGGAGGGATGATAGGGAAGAGGGGGGAGGGGGGGGAGAGAGGGGGGAGAGAGGGAAGAAGGTGGGAGGAGAGAGGGGAGGAGAGAGAGAGGGGGTTGAGGGTAGGAAGAAGGAGAGACAGAGAGAGAGGTGGGGAGAGAGAGGGGAGAGGGAGAGAGAGAGAGGGGGAGAAGGGGGGGGGGTTCACAAAATTTTTACTTTAATCTAAAAGAAATAAACTTCCGGGGGTTTGGGTTTTTTCCCTTTTTTGTTTTTTTAATCCTCTCCTCTTCTGTCTGCCCTTTTCCCCACATTTTCATCCATGTTTCATTCTCCGTGTGGGTGTGGTGTGCGTCGTGCGTGCGTGCGTGGTGGTGGTGTGTGTGGGGACCCCAAGAGTAGTAAATTCTGCCCTGACGTTGGCAGACGTTGCAAAAACCGACAAGGAAGGGTCGGGTGTCTGGTGGTTTCACAATGAGTCAGGTGATGGGTATGAAGTGGATCAGTTTCACGTCACTCAAGCTGACTGCTGCCAGTGCCACTCACTGTCTCACCACACCCTGTACACTTTGTGTTTGTTCTCTTTGGTTTTTTGACTCGGCACCGCCTCCAAAAGTTTGACCCCTACGTCTGATTTGCCTCTGGGAGGATAAAAGTATATCATAAAATACAATTACTTCATTATCTCTTTTAGTGAAGATAAACTCATGTGGGTTGTGAGTAGCCTTTCAAAAACACACACAAAATAATAATAATAATAATAATAATAATAATAATAAGAAGAAGAAGAAGAAGAAGAAGAAGAAGAATAAGAATAAGAATAATAATAATAAATGGAATTTGTATAGCGCTATATCACACAAAAAACCATGCAAATAATTTCTTAACAGTAATCATGCTGCTGCTGCTGCTGCTAACAATAATAATAATAATAACAATAATAATATTATTATTATTAATAATGATGATGATGATGATGATAACAATAGTGATAGTAATGATGATAATTAATAGTATTGATAATACTATATGTAGAGAGACAGAGAGAGACAGAGAGAAAATGTTCTCTGGCATAGAATTTCGTGGGGAGGGGGCAAGACACATGACATCTCAATGAGTTTCTATGTCAATGTGGGGTTTTGTAGACACTGTGGTTTCCAAACAACAGGTGGTTGTTTTTTTTTAAAGTCTGGCAAAGTGCAGGCTTGGTGGCCCCATATGTGATGTCCACCTCAGGGCTGATTTCCACAGGGCTGATCTAGTTCTCCACCTGCATGTCTAAAGCCAACGAACACACAGAAACACCCGCGCGCGCACACCACACACACACACACACACACGCTCGCACGCCCGCACACGCCGCGCACGCAGCACTCACACAACACACACACACACACACACACACATGGAAAATCGGGTCACGGAAAATAACCAGTATGATATGCTGCAACTGCATACATCCCCACCGATAAAAAAATTGTGATGTGCTACGAATTCCCTCTTTTCTATCTACTCTTTGTCTCTGCCTTGCTGTCTTTTTTGCCTGTCACCTTCGTTTTATGTCTATGTTCTGCCCTTACTGGTCCATGTTTTTGCCTTGGTGTTTGCAAAAGACTGTAACATAACAGTGGGCACGGTGTGCCCCCGGGGTGAGTGTGGCGCTGACTGTAGACACTGGTACTAGGGAGGGCGGCCACAGCCCCAGAGCGGCGCACGTGACACAGCGCGGAGCGGAATGGCCCTCTTGCCTGAGCGTCCCTGAAGACAAGAAGAGGACAGGGAAAGGAGGAGACATTTTCCAAAAAACACACTTCGATGAGGGCAGTCACCCTACACGGGTGTTGGGTGAACAGATAAAAACTCCTGTTTATTTTCACCTGCACTGTTTTGTGTGACAGATAAAACTCTTTATTTCACCTGCACTGTTTTTTGTTACAGATAAAACTCTTTATTTCACCTGCACTGTTTTGTGTGACAGATAAAACTCTTTATTTCACCTGCACTGTTTTTTGTTACAGATAAAACTCTTTATTTCACCTGCACTGTTTTTTGTTACAGATAAAACTCTTTGTGGCAACACGATGTACATGTACTGGTATGCTTAGGGTTTTTTTCAATGCTAACAACAGCTATGCCACCAACATTGAGTTTAGTCTTCGTTCCATCGGGAAAAAAAATCGAAGAGTTTATTTTTTTTTTATCTCTTAATTTATTTCATTAAAAAATTCTTTTGTTTCGGGAATAATGGGTTAAGCACTAGATGCGTTCTTTTACATCCAGTCCCCGTGTACATGCAGTTTTGCAAAGTTTGTCATAATTATGTTCTACCAAGAGAAAATGACCTGCTCTTTCAAAAGGCGGAACAGGGTTTGATGTGTGTCAAAGATGCTCTGCAAACGCACAGGGGCCCCGGTTTACAGTCTGCTCTGCACGACTTTCAGGAGCGAGGCTGGTACTGATGCCGACTGCAGGGGACACCCCTTGAAGGCGTGACTGGAACCCAGCCCCTCACCGTGTGATCACAGCCCTCTACCCACCCCGCCAGGCTGTCTCAGCTCGTCTTCTTCTTTTCGTCTCTTCTTTATGTTCTTCTTTCTTCTTTATGTTTCTTCTTTTCTTTATGTTTCTTCTTCGTCTTCAAGTGTTCCGGTTTCTGGTCCTGCAGACATCGACGATCATGGCTCTCCATTTTTCCCTTGTTCTCGGTCCCTCTCTGAGCTCATTGTTGGTGCCCTTCTTTATTCGTTGGAATTTGTTTAAGCTGTCTGTGAATTTGTGACGTTGTCTTCCTTATGCTTTGTTTCACAGATTTTTCCCATCCATAACAGTTTCTCTAGTGCCGTCAGCCATGATTATATGGCCGAAAAAAATATTTGAGCTGTCTTTCTCTGATGGGTTGAGAAGGATTCTTGTACCAGCCATTTCCATTATTTCTGCATTTGTTTTTCTGTGTGTCCATGAGACTTTCATGGATTCTAGCGGTTGACCACATTTCCACTGCTTCTAGTCGCTGTCTGTGTCCTTGGCTCGGGTCCAGCACTCACATCCGTACAGAGAATGGATCCATAGTAGGCTCTCAAAAAAACATGGAATTCTTTGTCTGAGGCTTAATCTTACTGTTGGTAAAAATGCATTTCATGTTGTTAAAAGTTGGCCTTAGATTGACGATTTCTTCTTGATTTCTGTTGTCACACTTGCCGTCCGGGGGTGATAGTACTACCATGTGTATTTAAAGGTGTTTACTTGTCTGGATTCTCTCTCTTTACAGGCTATGTTGCTTGTGGTATAAACAGCTTTTTCGAGATCACCATGCTTCTGTCTTCTTTGCATTGAGCTGTAATCCTTTCTTTTCGATTTCGTCTGTACTGTTGTTAAATTCTTTTGCGTTTTTCTTCAGATTGGCGATAAGGACTGTGTCATCCTGCCATATCTCAGGTTGTTGATGTGTGGCAACCCACACAATGTCCTCATGATTCTCCAATAGTTCGTGAATTCTTTCACTATATAATTTCACTAAATCAGTGAGAACACGCAGCCCCTGCTACACCCCTGCAGATTGGTCTTATATTGACTGATGTCATTGCGACTCTAATGCTGCCTCCTGTTTCCCAATATAGGTTTTGAGGACTCGAAGATCTTTCCCGTAGATGTATAGCCCTGCAGAATATCAAACAAGTCGGGGTGTCGTACTTTGTCGAACGCTTTTGGTAGTCAATGAAGCAGGAGGTACAGGTCTTTCTGGACCTCGATGGATCTTTCCATGAGAGTTTTTTCAATGCGAAGATTGCATTTCTTGTGACCTTTGTCTGCCATGAATCCAAAGTGCGTTCTGATATTTCTGGGTGTATTTTATTTCTCATTCTCTTCATGAGTATTCGTTTAAAAAGAACTTTGGTGGGTGATATCAGGCTGTTTGTACGAAGGTTGGGTCACATTCAGCTGTACCAGTTTTTAGGGATCGCATTGGTAGTTGGACTTCGTCATATCTGTCGGAATCTCTCCTGTGTCATAATATTGCTTTAGTAGTTTTGTGACTGCTTATTCCGACTTCATCCAGGCTGTTATCAATTCAGATGGGAGTATGTCAGTGGGGTCCTCGCGCATAAGTTCCTTACACTTTTATCTTGCTGAGTGCCATGTCTCACTTCGTCTTCCATGATTATGTGGCCATCTTCGTTGCTAATATGAGGAGGTGGACCTCTGTCGTCGTGGTATAACTCTTCGATGTATTCTGACCACCTGTTAAGGAATATCTTCTTTTTTCCATGAGTATATCTCCATCTCTCGGCATTTATAAACCTGTTTTTGCAGATGATTCTTTCCTGTCAATCTTTATTTTTTCATGCATAAGTTTGCTGATCAAAATTTGAATTCATTTCAATTTCTTGCATGCATTATTGATCCATTTCTTCTTGGCTTCATTACATTTTTTTTTCTTAACAGTTTGTCAAGTTCTTTATACTTCTTTTTTTTCATTACTTTTGGCCTTTTTCTCCTGTTTGCCTTAGGTTTAAAATCTCGGAGCTCATTTTTTTTTTTCTTCCCCCACATTGTTTTTTCCTTATGTTCCTTTCTATGATGATGGTATATATTCTTTTGCTTGCCTCGCTGATGCTATCTTTCATTCTGCATTTTTCCTTTGTAGTGGTGAGTTGATCTAGGCCATCGATTTTGTTTCCAACTTTGATCTTGTATTTTCTTTGAATTTCTTCGTCAGTTTGTAGCATGTTCATTTGCTAAAGTTTTGGTGTTCTTTTTGCTTTTGACCACTTTTTCAATTTTTAGTCGCATTGTCCGATACTGGGACATGATCACTTCCACAGTCTGCACTGGCATGGACTTTACAAGCGGTGATAGGTTACGGATGCATTCTTGAATCAGGATGTAATCTATTTGATTCCTGGTTCTGTTCGCCAGGGCTTTTCCATGTCCGCATACTTCTTGGATGGTTTTTCAAACCATGTGATCATGACAGCCTGCTTTGTTACTTGCACCATTCCGTGAGCCGCTTCTCCTCTTTCATTTCTAACTCCTATCCCAAATGGGCCAAACTGTGGTTTCATCTTTCCCTTTTCCTACCTTTGATTGAGGTCACCCATTATTATTCTATATCTTGAAGCTTCAGTGGCTTTCATGGGTTTCGATATTTTCATCATAACTCCTCAATTTCTGCGTCATCTTTATCAGCTGTTGGTGCATATACTTGTACTATTCCAATGTCGAAAGGTGTGCCCTTAAGTTTTACTATCAGGGCTCTGTCATTTACAGTCCAGAAACCTTTGATGGTCTTTGAGGTTTCTTGATCTAGAATCATGCCAACTCCTTTCTCTTTATGTTTAAAACTGGCTTTGTCAAAGGCAAGACAACACAAATGGTGGGGGGGGGGGGGGGGGGGGCGGATTTAAAACAACATTATTGACAAGTTTATGATTTCATCGACTTGTTTTATGAGTAACGTTGGCTTTACACTGTCAGATGTGTCTGGGGAAAATAACGGCTATAATTATGTCCTTTCCAGCTCCTCTCATGGGCCGTACAGCTTGGTTTGCAGGGTTATCTCCGTCACCCACACAATCTTTCTCAGGCAGCTGCTGTATAGCGTGCATCTTTTGAAGGATGTGCTCGCCAGTCTGGTTTTCCTTGCCACAGGGGAGAAGGAAGAACGAGTTTCAGCTTTGTGGACATGTGGTGATTTAGCCTGTTGTTGTACCCAGTGCGGAGTCTTAGGATGATGCCTTGTTCTTCTTTTTTGAGTTGGTGGTAGTCGTCCTTCTCTACTCTGGGTCGGGCCATTGATTTGATAATCTCCCTTCTCACTCTACTCGACTTATCGGCAGCCTTTGACACTATAGACCACTCAATTCTTCTCCCCCGTCTTCAAAAAACGTTCGGTGTTACTGGCACAGCCCTCACCTGGTTTAAGTCATACCTTACTGACCGATTTCAGACAGTTGCAGTAAACGAGATTCAATCAATACCTGCCAAAGTAAATTGCGGGAGTGCCCACAGAGGATCATTTCTAGGCCCTCTGTTCTGGTAACTCTTTACACTGCCCCATCTGTCAATATAAAAAAATTAAAGTCATCAAATCAAACATCAAGTTTTTACACAGATGACTCTCAGATTCAAGCAGTGGTACCCCTGAAAATCTGTTTCTCTCTGGCAAAATATGGCCCTACCACTGCTTTGAAGATATTCAATACTGGAGATGGACACAGAACAATATTACTAGATAAATGGTAAGATAAACCGAAGCCATGCTCGTAGGGACAAAACAAAACTCTCTTCCATTACAACAGCTTCAATGAACTCGGCAATGCATCTGTCCCTCTATCCACTGCTGTGAGGGTTAGGTGTTGTTATCGATCAACAACACTTCTCTATGCAAAAATTCATCACCAGACTGTCGTTTGCTACTATCAGTTAAGGCGTATAATTAGTGCCAATTCGAAAGTACCTGTCACAGATGCAACAGCCAACTTGTCACTACTCTCATCTTTCACGTCTGGAATATTGCAATTCTCTTTTGTCTGGTCTGCCAGCATCATCTATTCACTCCCTTCACGTTTACAAAATCTCCGCACCTGAACTAGTTCTCAGAAAGAAAAATTTGAGCACATTAACCCCTCCCTTGCGATCTCTCACACTGGCTGCCCTGTGCCACAGAGAGTAGATTATAAGATCAGTACCCTCTTGTTACAAATGTCTCCACAAAACTGCACCCCATCCTCCCTCGGTGAATGTCCTTACTGTACACTCCCGTTCCCTCGCTCTGCTGCGATACCTTGTGCTTAAGATACCTAGATTCAACAGTCCACCGTTGGGACGTTACTCTTTCTCTGTTTCTGGTTCCATCGATATGGAATTGACTCCCTCTCTCCCTCCGCCAAAAGCCTTCTTATGACGCTGTTAAATCCGGCCTCAAGACACATTTATTTCAAACCTAAGATTCTACCCCTCTTGTTCCATTTTATTTTTGTCCCTGCACTCAACAGCCAAAACCCCATCACCCTGCCCGAGTGTACAACCTTTATGTGTGTGCGTGAGTGTGCGTGTGTGTGCGTGCGAGCGCGAGTGTATACATTTGAATTTCTTTTAAAAAAAGCAACCAACCCTATTAATTGTTACTGGCTGCATGTGAACGAGTAGGATGAATGAAAGCGCTTTGATTTGTTTTTTGCAAGATATAGCGCTATATAAATTCCATGTATTATCATTATCATCATCATCATCGTTATTATTATTATTATTATTATTATTATTATCCAAAGGACTTTTGGGAGGAGTGGAATCGGCACTGACAACTCCAGAGGAAAAATCCTCTTGAACGAGATTGAAACCCGGCTCAGCAGATCACGAGCGCAATGCGTATCACTCCAGCCACCAGGCCATGCCGCCCCTAGCTGTGAGGGCAACGAACACCGCTCTAACCACTAGGCCTGCCCTGCCCTTCCTTTGCCGGCCGTTAGCCACGTCACGTCAAAGACTTGGCGCCAGAGATTGGTAGGGTCAGGTCAGGTCAGGTCCAGACTGGGGAACTGGTCCTGCATCTTCCTTGTTACAGCAGACCTGTGACAGGCCACAGGAGCTTAGTTAGTCAATACATAACAAAACAAACACAGGGACAGGCCGGAGCCTAGTTAGGTCAAAACCTAAACAACAAACACACTAGAGTGACAGGCACAGGAGCCTTAGTGAGTCAAAACATAACAGCAACACACAGTGACAGGCCACAGGAGCCAGTCAATACATAACAACAAACACACATACAGGCCACAGGAGCCTTAAATTAGTTCAATACTAACAGCAACACACATGACAGCCCACGGAGCCTAGTCATACTAACACAAACCCCCCCACAGTGACAGGCCACAGAGCCTTAGTTAGCAATACCATAACAACAACACAGTGACAGCCACAGGAGCCCCTTAGTTAGTCAATAAATTAACAACAACACACTGACAGCCCCAGGTCTTAGTCAATACATAACAACAACACACAGTGACAGGCCACAGGACCTTATTTAGCCAATACATAACAAAACATGACAGGCCACAGGAGCCTTAGTTAGTCAATACATAACACACACAGTGCCAGGCCACAGGGGCCATTAGTTGTAAATCAAAAATAACAACACACACAGTGACAGGCCACAGGGCTTAGTTAGTCAATACATAACAACAACCCCACAGTGACAGGCCACAGGAGCCCTTTGTCAATACATAACAACAAAACACACGTGACCCGGCCACAGGGGCCTTAGTCAATTACATAAAAAACAACACACAGTGACAGGCCACAGGAGCCTTAGTCAATACATAACAACACACACAGTGACAGGCCACAGGAGCCTTAGTTAGTCAATACATAACAGCAACACACAGTGACAGGCCACAGGAGCCTTAGTCAATACATAACAACAACACACAGTGACAGGCCACAGGAGCCTTAGTTAGTCAATACATAACAACAACACACAGTGACAGGCCACAGGAGCCTTAGTCAATACATAACAACAACACACAGTGACAGGCCACAGGAGCCTTAGTTAGTCAATACATAACAGCAACACACAGTGACAGGCCACAGGAGCCTTAGTTAGTCAATACATAACAACAACACACAGTGACAGGCCACAGGAGCCTTAGTTAGTCAATACATAACAACAACACACAGTGACAGGCCACAGGAGCCTTAGTCAATACATAACAACAACACACAGTGACAGGCCACAGGAGCCTTAGTTAGTCAATACATAACAGCAACACACAGTGACAGGCCACAGGAGCCTTAGTTAATACATAACAACACACAGTGACAGGCCACAGGAGCCTTAGTTAGTCAATACATAACAACAACACACAGTGACAGGCCACAGGAGCCTTAGTTAATACATAACAACAACACACAGTGACAGGCCACAGGAGCCTTAGTTAGTCAATACATAACAACAACACAGTGACAGGCCACAGGAGCCTTAGAGTTCATCATAACCAACACACAGTGACAGGCCACAGGCCTTAGTTCTCAATACATAACAACAACAACCACAGGACAGGCCCACAGGGGCCTTATTAGTCAATACATACAAAACAAACAGTGACAGGCCAGGAGCCCTTGTCAAAACATAAAAAAAACACACAGTGACAGGCCACAGGACCTTTTGTTAGTCAAAACTAACAAAAACACACAGTGACAGGCCACAGGAGCCTTTTAGTCAAAACATAACAAAAACAACAGTAAAAGGCCACAGAGCCTTAGTCAATACAAACAGCAACACACAGTGACAGGCCACGGGAGCCTTAGTTAGTCAATACATAACCCAACACGGGAAAGGGCCCAAAGGGAAAGCCTTTAGTTAGTAAATACATAACAAAAACCACAGTGACAGGCCACAGGGCCTTAGTCAATACATAAAACAACCACGGGACGGCCACGGGGCCCTTAGTTAGCCCAATAATAACCAACAGGAAACAGCGAGGTCTCCATTCCCAGCAAGAAAAAGGGTGGGTGCTCCCCTGCCTGAGAAAATCGATAAAGAGAGGAGACAATGACAAATTCTTTATTTCGAGGAAAATGAAAAGCACACAGTGCTTTTTTTCATCCCAACCCCCCGCCCCGTTAGGGATACATCTTAATAATAAAACCCCAATACTTTACGTCTCACAATAAAAAAAAGGGAAATCCCCCTTTTAAAAACAGCTCCCCCCCCCCCCCCCCCCCCCCCCCCCCCCCCCCAAAGCAAGAAAATAAAGAAAACCCTTAAAAATACCCCACCCCACCCCCAAAAAACCCTAACCCCAAAAAAAACAAAAAAAGAGAGGAAAAAAACCAACAAAAGATGATAAAAAAAGAAAAACAGAAAACAACAAAGCAAGAACAAGAAAACAAAAAGCCAAGAAATAACACAACCCAAACTTAATAAGTCTAAAGATAAACACTACACATTGCAAATGGACCATACTTTTCACAAATTATAAGGTATTAAGATAGGGCATCATTAAAATTTAAATACAGGGCAAAATCAATAAAGTATGAAAAAATTAAAAATGAATCCTTCATCAGGGGTATACTATAACTATATGCAAACGATAAAAAGGGGAAGAGAACGAGACAGAGAGCGAGAGTGTGTGTGTGTGTGTGTGTGTTTGTGTGTGTGTGTGTGTGTGTGTGTGTGTGGTGTGGTGTTGTGTGTATTTCAAATAATATTTAAAATAAAAATTCCCAAAAAAGTATGCGTTCATAAAAACTCATTTTAGATTTTAAAATCTTTCAAATTAGTATGATAATAAATAAATTTAATACCCCTACCCACACAAAAAAAACAAGAAAAAAAACAAAAAAAAATCTAAACCCTTTTAAAAGGAGAACACAGGAGAGAGACAAGAGAGAACCGAACTCGAACTGAACTGAAATTTTAATAAGGTAATTGGATAAGCAGAGGCTTCTTTACACCGGGCCCTCATGGGGGAAAAAGGAAACAAAATAAATAAAAACCCAATTGTAAAAACAAGATAATGTCAAAAAAAACAAGAAAGAATCATTCAAATTGCCCCAATTATTGACTGAAGTATGAAATCAAGAAAGATCACAGAAGTAAACCAATCGAATAAAAAAACAAAACCCTTAAACACTGGCAAACTCCCATCCTTGCACCCGCTTCCCCTAAACAATAAACCCTCCCCCCAAAAAACAAAACACACCCCAAAATACACAACCCGCCACCACCACGCGCGAAACCCCCGCCCAAAAAACACACACCCACACACACACACACACACAAAAACACACACACACACAAACACAACCACCCCACCACACCCAAAACCCCAAGCGTACATATGCACGGAAACGCAACTACACCCGGGGAGTTGCACAAAAACAAAATCCCAGGATCAAAAACCATACACATGTACATTTCCTCACATATATAACAGCCTTTTTGTCGAATCATCAAAATACCATTGCCACACATTACACCGTCAAAACCAAACAATGAAATTATTTGGAGAAAAAAAAGAACAAACCCCAAACCACCACACAGACTTAAAAACAGCCCGCACCCGCAAAAACAACCAACACACACAACACACCACACACACACACACACAACACAACCAAACACACAACACACACACACACACAAATTTGGCCGCTTGCACGCTCACATTCACACACACAGGTTCAACAAGCACACCACCAATGAATATTCAAAAAAATTAAAACAAGTTTTGTGGTACGCTTTTTGAAAGATGATATGCACTTTCTCTTTTAAAAGGGGTTGGGGTTTTCTTCCATCTTGCTCCAGAATAAAAAGGGATGACAAAAACCGGTTCTTGGTGAGGAGTAACAAAAGCTTTTTTTTCCCTCAGTTTTAATAGGGAAACCCCTGAAAAAGATAATGAGGGGCTAGTTTATTCATAATTTTTATCATAATACACCTTTTTTAAAGGCAATGTAAACTAAAAGGGAAGAATTTCAACCTTTTAGCTATGTTTTTAAGGAAGTGTTCAAGCAGAATAACTTTAAAAAACGTTTATATCTCTTCAATTGTCGTAAAAAAATTTTTACTTGCCAAATCCCCCATGTTTATGCATAATCAAAATAGGTTTTTTAATAAGCGTAGAAGAATAGTTTTGAGTATGCTGATAAAGGGAAAAGTTTTATTCGATTTTGTTGGAAAAAGCTTCTTAATAACTTTTTTGAAATACTAAAAAAAATGATAAACCCTGACAAGTTATTATCAATAGTAGACCAAGTATTATATAGCTGACTTCTTCAATACTTTATCGTAAATCTTTATTTTCCATTTGTTTGGTTTTAAAAATTTTGGCGCTTTTGTTTTTGCAAAAACCATGAATTTTGTTTTGGGTTGGGGTTGCACTCTTCCATGCTGCAGATTGTTTAAGTCCTTTTGCAAAATTTTCTAAAAAGTTTTAAAATCATGATTCGCTGTATGTATGGTGGGTCGTCGGGAAAGAGTTCACAATGGAAAAAACATGGAGAGGGAAAATCAAAAATTT
>CM054161.1:18623263-18628263 GCA_028751875.1 Rapana venosa | reverse complement strand
GAGCGGTGTTGACGTGAGGAGGGGGCGTTGTGGTGGGTGGAGGAAGAGTAAGGGTGTAAGTGGTGGTGTGACGGAGGTGGACGACTTGTGTCAAGAAATAGAGGGAAGTACAATGGGGAGCTCTCTCTCTCTCTCTCTCTCTCTGACACACACACACACACACTGTGAACGACATGACTGCACCCAAAACAACAAGGCTGGCCATCTTTCTTTGGCCTGACAAGTCAACTTGTCCTATCCCCTGATCTCTTTTGTCCGCAAATCGCCGGAGTAACTATTTATAGAGTTTCCCACTCTAGTTAGCAGCCAGCCAGCGTGTGTGTGCGTGTGTGTGTGTGTGCGAGATAATAAAATTCTGTACCTAATGGGAGGGGGGGGGGGGGGGGGGTATGGAGAGGGAAGAGGGTTGAAATGGTACATGATAATTATGGTTGATGGGTTGCTTTTTGTTGTTGATGTTGTGGTGGTGGTTTTTTGCATTTGCATTCCTGTATACGTGGCCTATGTGGCTTTTCATACTTTTATTATTTTAAAGAGCTTGTTATCTATTTCCACACCGTCCTTTGTTTATAATCTGGGTTGTTTCACTACAGCAGAAGGGCTGGTGTCTCTGCATGGCCTGCTTACATGTTGCTTAGGGGCTGCAACAGATGAGACAGTGAGTTATGTAAGGTGTGGCTGTTCATTGTTCTGCTGTCTGTAGCAAGTGGTAACACTCAAGGCCAGCAGTCCACTCTGTGATGTTGGCCTTCCCTCCTTTTCTCTGTCTCTCTTCCTTTCCCTCATTGTGCTATTCTTGAGAAAGCTGAAAATCGCGAGGAGTGGAGGAAGCTGGTTGCGAAATCTTCAGTGATGCCCCAACGGTTTGCTAGACTAGGGGCTGGGTGAAGGTGAAGGTGGTGATTTGTTGAGGTTGACAGTGTGTGGTATGTGATGGGGTCAGTAAGCAACTGATCTGTTTAGTCATGACTGTAGTGTAGTGTAGTGTAGTGCAGTGTAGTGTAGTGCAGTGTAGTGTAGTGTAGTGTAGTGTAGTGTAGTGCAGTGTAGTGTAGTGTAGTGTTGTGCAGTGCGGTGCAGTGCAGTGCAGTGCAGTGTAGTGTAGTGTAGTGTAAGTTTGTGTAGTGTAGTGTAGTGTAGTGTAAGTTAGTGTAGTGTAGTGTAGTGTAGTGTGGTGTGGTGTGGTGTAGTGTAGTGGCAGTGTAGTGTAGTGTAGTGTAAGTTAGTGTAGTGTAGTGTAAGTTAGTGTAGTGTAGTGTAAGTTAGTGTAGTGTAGTGTAAGTTAGTGTAGTTGTAGTGCAGTGTAGTGTAGTGTAAGTTAGTGTAGTGTAGTGTAGTGTAAGTTAGTGTAGTGTAGTGTGGTGCAGTGTAGTGTAGTGTAGTGCAGTGCAGTGCAGTGTAGTGTTGTGCAGTGCAGTGTAGTGTAGTGCAGTGTAGTGTAGTGTAGTGCAGTGTAGTGCAGTGCAGTGTAGTGCAGTGTAGTGTAGTGTAGTGGTGTGCAGTGCAGTGTAGTGCAGTGCAGTGTAGTGCAGTGCAGTGCAGTGCAGTGCAGTGCAGTGTAGTGCAGTGCAGTGCAGTGGAGTGCAGTGTAGTGCAGTGTAATGTAGTGTAGTGTAGTGTAGTGCAGTGTAGTGTAGTGCAGTGTAGTGCAGTGCAGTGCAGTGCAGTGTAGTGTAGTGCAGTGTAGTGTAGTGCAGTGTAGTGTAGTGCGGTGTAGTGCAGTGCAGTGCAGTGCAGTGTAGTGTAGTGCAGTGCAGTGCAGTGCAGTGCAGTGCAGTGTAGTGCAGTGTAGTGCAGTGTAGTGCAGTGCAGTGCAGTGTAGTGCAGTGCAGTGTAATGTAGTGTAGTGCAGTGTAGTGTAGTGTAGTGTAGTGTAGTGTAGTGTAGTGTAGTGTAGTGTAGTGCAGTGCATTGCAGTGACTGGTCAGGTAAGGTCTGGTTCTGAAGGAGGTGTCAGGTTTTCCTGCCATCATGACCTTCGTGGTCAGCAGGGCGACAAACAACATGACAGGAAATATCTCTCTCTCTCTCTCTGTCTCTCTCTCTCTGTCTGTCTCTCTCTCTGTCTGTGTCTGTCTGCCTCTCTCTCTCTCTCTGGCTTTAAAAGCTTAACACCATAAAACGCTGTCATTGTCTTTTTCAATGTAAAAGCAGCCTACAGGACTGCCCATGAAACAAGAGCAATGCTTGCCATCTTTCTTTTGCCAGACGAATAAAACTGCGTATCTGTTCTCTGAAATTTCCTGGTATTGCTATTTATAGAGTTTCTAAATCCAGTTAGCAAACCATCCTTTTTGGTGGGCCACTTGCCCACACGAGTTGGATGTCCTTAACTGGTGGCTGTCACAAACTGGTACAGAAACATCAACTGAGTTTGGAAACTGTGCTGCGTGCCTAAGTAGGCACAATAAGTAAGTGTGTTCAGCTCAGAATGCGTTACTCACCACCTTCTGATCAACAGACCTGCTTATCAGTGGACCTATCTCCTTATCAGTGACTCCTTATCAGAGGACCTCCTTATTAGTGACCTGCTTATCAATGCCCTCATTATCAGAGGACCTCCTTATTAGTGACCAATTTATTAATGCCCTCATTATCAGAGGACCTCCTTATTATTGCCCTCATTATCAGAGGACCTCCTTATTAGTGACCTCCTTATTAATGCCCTCATTATCAGAGAACCTCCTTATTAGTGACCTCCTTATTAATGCCCTCATTATCAGAGAACCTCCTTATTAATGCCCTCATTACCAGAAGACCTCCTTATTAGTGACCTCTTTATCAGAGGACCTCCTTATTAGTGACCCCCTTATTAATGCCCTCATTATCAGAGGACCTCATTATTAGTTACCTCTTTATCAGAAGACCTCCTTATTAGTGACCTCCTTATTAATGCCCTCTTTATCAGAGGACCTCCTTATTAATGCCCTCATTATCAGAGGATCTCCTTATTAGTTACCTCCTTATTAATGCCGTAATTATCATAAGACCTCCTTATTAATGCCCTCATTATCAGAGGACCTCCTTATTAGTGACCTCCTTATTAATGCCCTCATTATCAGAAGACCTCCTTATTAATGCCCTCATTATCAGAGGACCTCCTTATTAGTGACCTCCTTATTAATGCCCTCATTATCAGAGGACCTCCTTATTAATGCCCTCATTATCAGAGGACCTCCTTATTAGTGACCTCCTTATTAATGCCCTCATTATCAGAGGACCTCCTTATTAGTGACCTCCTTATTAATGCCCTCATTATCAGAAGACCTCCTTATTAATGCCCTCATTATCAGAGGACCTCCTTATTAGTGACCTCCTTATTAATGCCGTAATTATCAGAAGACCTCCTTATTAATGCCCTCATTATCAGAGGACCTCCTTATTAGTGACCTCCTTATTAATGCCCTCATTATCAGAGGACCTCCTTATTAATGCCCTCATTATCAGAGGACCTCCTTATTAGTGACCTCCTTATTAATGCCCTCATTATCAGAGGACCTCCTTATTAATGCCCTCATTATCAGAGGACCTCCTTATTAGTGACCTCCTTATTAATGCCCTCATTATCAGAGGACCTCCTTATTAGTGACCTCCTTATTAATGCCCTCATTATCAGAGGACCTACTTATTAATGCCCTCATTATTAGAGGACCTCCTTATTAATGCCCTCATTATCAGAGGACCTCCTTATTAGTGACCTCCTTATTAATGCCCCCATTATCAGAGGACCTCCTTATTAGTGACCTCCTTATTAATGCCCCCATTATCAGAGGACCTCCTTATTAGTGACCTCCTTATTAATGCCCTCATTATCAGAGGACCTTATTAGTGACCTCCTTATTAATGCCCTCATTATCAGAGGACCTCCTTATTAGTGACCTCCTTATTAATGCCCTCATTATCAGAGGACCTTATTAGTGACCTCCTTATTAATGCCCTCATTATCAGAGACCTCCTTATTAGTGACCTCCTTATCAATGCCTTCATTATCAGAGGACCTCCTTATCAATGCCCTCATTATCAGAGGACCTCCTTATTAATGCCCTCATTATCAGAGGACCTCCTTATTAATGCCCTCATTATCAGAGGACCTCCTTATTTGCCTGGCCCAACCCAAAATCTGTCAGTTACTGATGTCAGCTAATTGTCACGCCTACATTAAAATGTTGCTAAATTGTAAAATGTTGTGTGGAGCTTGCCTTCAGCCATGACAAGCTCTTCACACACCTACCCGCACTCTCCCTTGAAGGAAGACAAAAACCACCTGAGATCAGAGAATGGCTGCCTCCACTTTTTTTTTTTACAGTGCCTTAAAAACAATCATAACACACGCAAACTTTTCATCCCCTGTGCAATTTCAATCTCACAGTGATTCCCAGGTGGGATGATTGAGTCAGAGAGCACATTCTGGGGACCTCCCCCCGCCTGTTAAGCTGGGGAACGCACAACAACAACATTACCCCTTGCTGACGTTAAAAGGTAAAGGAGTCCTATAACCTATGGGGTCGTAGGGGAGCGGTTTATGCGGTTTTGTAAATTCTGTCATCTGTTCCCACTGGCACACAATGGCCTACTTTTCCGAGAAGCAGAACAGAATTAACGTGGGCACAAGATGCTCTGCGTGTGTTCGCACACGGGGCCTCGGTTTATAGTCTCATCCGAAGGACTTTTGGGGACAGTGGAGTCTGCACTGATGTTAACTCCAGGAGAAAATATCCCGTTGAACGGGAATCGAACCCGGGTCGTCAGATTGCGAGCGCAATGTTCTAACCACTAGGCTATCCCGTCCTCACTTAGGGAAAGCGCTTTGATTTGTTGCTTTACAAGATTCAGCGCTATATAAATTCCATACATTATTATTATTATTATTATCTGACCACTGAGCTATCCCGTCCCCTTGCTGAATTACTTACATAGGGCAAATACTTTTTGAATTTGGTCACACTTCACAGACTTTCTTAATAAAGTTTAAGAGTATTTTTTAATGATTGTGCTGTCTT
>CM054161.1:18528263-18618263 GCA_028751875.1 Rapana venosa | reverse complement strand
GAAAGTTTACAAATTTTGTGTAGTGGGTAAAAGCGTGGAGCAGTGAGTGAAAAGAGACAGGCTGGATCGAGATCACAGATTAATTGTCATTTCTTTCAGAATTTTCGCGATGTCTCTCGCTTGCTGAATAAAAGAAAAGGAGAGGAGTTCCAGAAAATTGGGGGTCAGAAATTGCAGGCTGAAAAGGAGTCTGATCCAAACTAGAGCGAATGTTGCGGACATAAGATGTTCTCCACATTGGAAATGAATGGAAAAGTTTTTTTGAGTGATTTGGTGAAAACTTATAGTTTTCTATTTTGCTTTGTTTATTTTAAGTCCTAATTTCGAACAGTAGTCCTAAAATTGCTTGTTGATAACAGTGTTAGATCGTTTTCCTCAATGAACTGAACAATATCATTGATGTAAACATTACATATAATGTAATAATGATAATGGTACTACTACTACTTCTACTACTACTACTACTACTACTACTACTACTACTACTTTTAGTATATGGAATTGATATAGAGTTGAATCTTGTAAAGTAAACAAATCGAAGCACTTGCATTCAAATAAATCACACGCATGCAACCCGTCCACAAATATCAGGATAAAAAAATATCAAATTTATACACACACATAAGCTCAACACGCTTAAGCCAACACCTCAGTGTGTGTGTGTGTGTCACCACGTCAGGAGGTACATACACAGTGTGCCACCTCAGCCAACACCTAGGTGTGTGTGTCACCATGTCAGGAGGTACATACACAGTGTGCCACCTCAGTCAACACCTCAGTGTGTGTGTCACCATGTCAGGAGGTACATACACAGCCTGCCACCTCAGCCAACACCTAGGTGTGTGTGTCACCATGTCAGGAGGTACATACACAGCCTGTCACCTCAGTCAACACCTCGGTGTGTGTGTCACCATGTCAGGAGGTACATACACAGCCTGTCACCTCAGTCAACACCTCAGTGTGTGTGTCACCATGTCAGGAGGTACATACACAGTGTGCCACCTCAGTCAACACCTCAGTGTGTCACCATGTCAGGAGGTACACAGTGTGCCACCTCAGTCAACACCTCAGTGTGTGTGTCACTATGTCAGGAGGTACATACACAGTGTGCCACCTCAGTCAACACCTCAGTGTGTCACCATGTCAGGAGGTACACAGCCTGTCACCTCAGTCAACACCTCAGTGTGTGTGTCACCATGTCAGGAGGTACATACACAGCCTGTCACCTCAGCCAACACCTCAGTGTGTGTGTCACCATGTCAGGAGGTACATACACAGCCTGTCACCTCAGGGCTTAGCGCTTCCTTGATGCCCCCCTTTTTTTTAAACAATAATTTCCTCTGTGTATCTTCCTTTTATTTAGTACAAGAACTGTTGCGTTTGTATACATACTATCAATGACATTAAAGATTCTACCAAACACACCGTTTTTATATAATTTTACAATTACACTGACGCCATACATTGTCAAATGCTTTCTTTAAATCTACAAAGCAATAGTACAGTCTATTATTGTTTGCTTTCCAATCTACTATAAGTTTTTTTTTATTAAGGATAAAGATGTGACCTGCTGTTCCTCATATTCTTCTGAATTTACCTTGTTCTCTGACAAGATAATTGTTTTGTTCCAAATAACATTCTTTACCCAAATTTCGGCAGAAGAGCTTTCCAACTGTAATTGTTAATGGTATCCCTGTGTGGTGTTCTGGATAAACAGTGTACCCACCTTCCCGTGGATAGGCCAAGAGGCTAGGATCAAGGCGGAGAAGGAGAAAAGAGTGGGACATCAATTCATAGCAACAGAAGACTGGGGGAAGACAGCAGCAGCTGGAGGTTGGTTTGCATTCTTCATCCAGTCTTCAGCGTGACAATGGTGGTGCGGGGATCTTCGTCCCTGGCACACACCAACTGTCACTACCTAAGGCAACAGTGTCCCACAATTCACAGCTGTAAGCAGCCCGACTTACAAACACCACGCGGCAAGGGGTCTCTGATCTAAAGAGATGATTTAATCACAGTCCTGTCACAGTAGATCTAAATCTAGGGATAGCTTAGTGATTAGAACCCGGGTTTGAGCCCCGTTCAAGGGGATTTATCCCCCTTTAGTTAACATCAGTCCACAAAAGTCCTTCGGATGAGACTATAAACCGAGGTCCCGTGTGCGAACCCACGCAGATCATCTTGCGCACAGATTAAATCCTGTTCTGCTTTTCGAAAGAGTAGGTTATTGTGTGCGGGTGGAAGCAGATGACAAAATTTACAAAACACATACACCCCGAACGGGATTTTTAAAAAAAATACAGGGGTGCTTTTTTTTCCCATTATCCTCATCTAAAAGAATAAAATTAAATAAACAAAAGAGAAAACAATCACACTAGACTACATAAAAACCCAACGCTTTAAAAGGGAAAACCCAACTGAAATCATATTCTCTCTCCTCTCTTTTCTCTCTCTCCTCTCTCTCTTTTCTCTCCTCCCCTCTCCCAAAACTCTTTTCCCCTCTCTCCTCCTCTCCCCACACACACACAGGGCCCCAAAACTCACCCCGCCCCGGCAAACCGTCACAGGGAAAGCCCTGTTTTCTACACAAGATTAAAATCCCTTATTATTTTCATAAAAAATAAAATTTTATTTGGCTTTTTCTTTTTATGCCTTTTTACCATTAACCTTTATTTTTAAACCCTTTTTTATTGGGGTTCTTTTATTTAGTTTTTTTGGGTTTTTTTTCAATAGGGGGATTTCTTTATCTAATTTGGGGATTTTTATTTGTTTTAAGTCATCTTCCTGTTTTTTTAAATTGGGTTTTTTTTGGGGGAAACTTTTTTTGGGGGTTCCTCCCCAAAAAAGGGTTTTTAAGTTTTAAACCCAAACTTTCGTTTAAAAAGTTTTAAACTCCATCACTTCGCTCTTTTTTAAATTTTCTGCAAAGTTCCCCCACACAATTGGGATCGGGTATTTATCTTTTCAGAAAAAGGGTTTAATACAAAAAATTTTTCCCTGGAAACTTTCTTTTGTTTTTATCAAATATTTTTGGTTTTCTTGAAAAAACATTTTTTTTCGAAATTCATTTATTTTGGGGAGACCCGTTTACAGCATCAAGAAAGGATTTTACTTTCCTCTTTTTTGTAAAAATTTCCATCAATTTTTTTTTGGGGGGGGGGGGTTTACTGTGTTTCATTGTAACAATTTTTTTTTTTAAAAGGTTTTTAAACTTAATTGTGGGGTTTGGGATCTTTTGGGAAAAATTAATTTAAGATAATTAAAGCGTAGAGGGAAAGGAATCAAACGGGCCCTTTCACTTTTTTTCCCCTTTTTAAAAATTTCTCTGCTGGGATTTTTTTTGGGTTTGATGCTTTTTGAATTGAGGGGTGCTTTGGGGACTTTAAAATCTTTTTCTTTTTTTTAAATCCCAAAAAAAAGGGTGGGCCTTCTTTTTGAATAACCATTTTAAATAACTCTTTTTTGTTTTTCTTTCGGTTGTTTTGTCCCTTCCCTTTAAAGGGGAGTGTAAAAACCCCCCAAACCATTCCCACCCAAATATTTCCCCGAAACCAAACACAAACACAAAAGAAAATTTCCACACTTTACTTTTTCTCTTCCAAACAATAAATCCAAAAAACCTGGGTCATTTTCCCAAACTTACAACTCCCTTTTTCAAACACACATTTTTCTTTTAACCCCCACCCCCCCCCCCCCTCTTCCCCCAACATCGGGTTCCCCTCGAAAAGATGCTCCCCCCCCACTCCCCACTGGTCACACCCCCATCATTTTGTCAGCACCCCTCACGTGTCAGCACCCCCTCACTCACGGGTTCAGCACTCCCCTCACTCACGGTGTCAGCACTCCCCTCACTGTTCAAACTCCCCTCCCCCCCACTGGTCACACCCCCCTCCCCTCACTTCAGCACCCCCCCCCCTCACTGTGCCCCTTTCCCCCCACTTCCCCCCTCACTGTGCCCACACTCCCCCACGTGTCGGCCCCTTCCCCCCCACTTTTCCCACCTCCCCTACTCACTGTTCACACTCCCCTACTTGTGTCACACCCCCCCACTGGTCAGCACTCCCCTCCCTCACTGTTCACACCCCCCCAACGGTTCACACCCCCCCCCTCACGGGTGTAAAGCACCCCCCCTCACTTTTCCCACTCCCCCCCCCTAAACTTTTCACATTCCCCCACTGGTCAGCACCCCCCCCTCACACTCCCAAAAAAACGGGCGGGGTTTTTGGGGCTCCCCGGCGGTTTGGGGCCCTCGGGCAGGGGGGAGAGGGGGTCCGGGGATGAAGGGAGAGGGGAAATTCCCGGGGGGTCAAGGAAAACCCCTTTGGGTAAACTCTCTCCAACCCCAAAAACCCCCAAAGGCAAAAAATTTACTAACGCCTCCCCCCCAAAAATTTGAAAAGGCACCCCCCCCCCCCCCCCCCCCCGGGAAAAACCTGTCCCCTGGAAAAAGGAAAAAAAAAAGGCCCCCCAACCCCCTGCCCCCCAAAAAAGGAAAAACCTTTTTGGGCCCCAAGCCAAAAAGGCCCACAAAAAAAACCAAAAAAAAAACCACAAAAACACCCCACAAAAAAACAAAAAACCCCACAAAACACACACCCAACACAAAAAACACACAACAGGGGGGAAGGGAAAAGGGGTAACCCCTGGGGGGGTTTTAACCTGAAAAACTTTTTTAAAAGGATGAATGGGCTTCCCCTGCCCCTTAAAAAATAGAAGACACAAAACGGGGGGGTTTTTGGGTTTTAAAAGGTTGGGGGGTTTTTTGGGTTTGTCTGCCTCCCCTTTTAAAAGGTGTTTTAATTGTTTTTTCCCCTTTTTTTTCGAATTTTAAAAAATAACCCACCAAATTTCAAAAAAGGGGAATCGGGGAAAATTTTTTTGGAGTTCCCAAAAGGAAAAACAAAGGGGCCATTCCAAAAAAAGGGGAACCCTTGAACGTTTCCAAGGCCCCCCCAACCTCCCGTTTTTGCCCAACGGAACCTCGTTTATACCCTTCTTAAGGAACTTAGGGGAAACCCCTATGTTAACTAAAAGGGAAAATCTTGAACAAAACCCAATTTAAATTTTTTTAAACAATACTTTTTGGGGTGTTTTGGGGTTTGTGGGTGGTTTTTTGGGGTTTGTTTGTGTGTGTTGTGTTTGTTTTTTTGTGCTCGGCGTGCGCTGTGGGGTTGTGTTTTTTTTGTTTTCTTTTTAAATTAGAAAAACATAAACATTTTTTGACTGGTTTTACATTTGAATTTTTGTTTTTTAAACCCCCCAAAAGGGCCCTTCCCTTTTCCCAAAAGGGGAAAAATTTTAACGGGGCGAAGGGGCCTTTCAATTTCACTCTTTTAAGTCCTCATTTAAGGACTTTTTAATGGTCCCCCCCCTAAAAACCCCGGAAAACCCCCGAACAAAACCCACCCCCCCCCAACACAAACATTTTTGGGTTTTTTTGGGGGGGGGGGTTTTTTTTTTGGGCAATTTTTTGGGGGGGATCCCCTCTCGGGGGGGGGTTTTTTTTTTTCTTTAAAAAAAAACAAAGAAAAAGGGTTAACCTTGTTCTTGGTTGTTTAAAAGGGGGGGTTAGAAATTTTGAAAGGTTTTTTAAGCCCCCAAATCAGTTTTCCTTTTTAAAACCAATGTGTTTTAAAAACCTGTCATTTCAATTTTCCCCCCCGGGTTTTTTTTTAAAATTTTTACACACAAACCCGGGCCAAAAAAAGAAAGAGGGAAAAATAAAAACAAAACCCCTTCCCATTTTGACAAAAGTGTTTTTTTGGTTTTTGGAAAATCACCTTCCAAAATTTTTGTTTTAAAAAAAAAAGTAAAATTTTCCCCCCAACCTTTTTTAAGTTTTTTAAAGGGGCGAGGTTTTAGAACCTCATTTCTCTACCGGGAAAAATTTTAAATTTTGGGGATTTCCCCCCCTTTGGGTTTTCCCCCTTTCCCCGGGGAAAAGGGGCCCGTTTTTCCATTTTTGGGTTTTGGAAAAAAAAAAAAAAAAAAAAAAAAAAAAAAAAACCAAAAAAAAAAATTTTGGGTGTTGGGGGTAAAGGGAACCATAAACGTTTCCAGGGTTAGGGAAAAAAGGTGGAAAGGAGTCCCCAAACCCCGATTAAGGGGTTAAACCGATTTAAAACCCAAAATTTCTAGGGCCAGTTGACCCCCACCCTTTTTTTTAAAAACCCCAAACCCAAAAGGGCAAGGGCCCCATTTAACTTTAAAAAAAGGGGGAATTTAAAAAAAAAAAAAGGCCCAAAATCCAAAACCCCTCCCCTTTAAAAATTCCTAAAAAAAACCCCCCTAAAAATAAAAAAAAAAAATTTTAAAAAAACAAAAAAAAAAAATTCCTTTTAAAAACAAAAAAAAAAAAACCCTCCCCCAAGCAATAAACAACTTTTAAAAAGGGGGCAAAAAAACCCAAATGCAAGGGGGGATAAGGCCGGGTTTTAATCTTTTTATAAAAAAACTACCCGCTTATCCTAAACGTTTTCACAATAATCCTTCGGAAATTTTTTAAAGAAACGGGAAACTTTGCCCAAACTCATAAAATATATTGGATTAAAAACTTAACTTTTGGGGTAAAAAGGACACTCTAAAAAAGATATTTTTTTTTGGGGCAGCATAAACTCTAATTGAAAAAACAACACGGGAAACAAAACCATGAAACGGGAGCTAAACTTTTAAACAAAAGAGGTTGTCACCCTTCGCGACCCTCCCCACTGTTTCCCCAATCTTTTACTGAACGCTGATAGTGATAGTCTTTCAGCCTTTCGTCCCCAGGGTTTTTGGGAAAAGTGGACACAGTAGACTTTTTTTGGGACAAAAAAAGGGAATTTTACTTTATGGGGTTTTTTTAACTTCTTGACTCGGTCGCCGAGTTAGCCGACTTTGGGTTTTAACCTTTTGCCCCTTTGGGTAAAAAAGGGGGCCCGGTCCCCCCCCCAGCAGTTACCTTCCCTTTGTTTTTCTTTTTCTTTAATGACGACGCATGGCCTTGAAGGGATTTTCAACAAATTTTGGAACATATTTTTACAAATTTTAAAAAAATTCTAAACTTTTAAAAGGGAAAAAATTCACACAAAACGACAATGGGAAACAAGAACTGAAAAAATTTTGACAGAAATTAAATACAACAAAATGCTGACGGGGACTTACAAAGACAACCTCCACTTTTCTTCCTTCTGCCCCTTGACCCCTCCCGGGCTTTTGGCCACAACATTGGTTCAAACCAATGTTTTTGAAAATACCACTTGTTCATTTTTTCTCATAGTAACTGAAAAATAAAAAGACTGTTAAAAGTTCCCCAGCACTCCCAACGGGGGATCAGGGTTTTTTTAAAGGCATCCCCGGAAAATAGCCCTTCTCTTTTTCTCTCTCACACCTTCCACTTCCCCATTTCCTAAAGTGCATTTTGGGGGGTTTGGTCCCAAAAATGCCTTTTGGAAAAACACCGCTTCGTTATTTTTTTTTTTTTGTTTTTTGTTTTTTTTTTTTTTTTTTTAATGTTTTTTCACTCCCTGGTTTTTAACAAAACCCCTTCATACCAAATACCTTTTTTTTACACACCGCATCCCCCTTTTTCTTTCTTTTCCCCTACACGCCCCCCACATCCACCCCACACATAAGAAATAAATATATATTTATTTATATATATATATTTTAATTTTTAAAAAATTATATTAATTTTAATAATATATATTTTTATATATATATAAAATTTACAGTAAAGTTTTTTACGGGTAAGAATAATGACTTCACAACTGACACAATAATTTCTGAAGTAAATAAAATTTTCTTGACTATGGCTATTTCTTATAAAAATCAAAACCCCTCCCCTTTTTTCATGTTACTTTTTTTGGAAAAGGGGATTTTTCGGTGAAACCCCACTTATCTTTTACAATGGCAAAAAAATCATGACAAGGGGAAAAAGGTTCTGCTTGAAGTACATTCTTTTTGAACCATTTCATGGGGTGTCCCCTACTTTCTGTAAAGGGTATAATGAAACCTCTTAATTAAGGAGGACCTTATCCTTTTTCAAATGCAAAAGATCCCCCTTTTCCCCCAAATCAAAAAAGCCCCAAATTCTGCAAAATTTAAAATTCAATCCCCCAACCCTCTTGTTGTTGGATTCTACAATTTAAACTGCCTGTAGATTTTGAATTCTTTAAATTTTCACCTCCTCTACTTATTTTTCCCTCCTAACAATTGTGGGGCATGACAAGTTTTAAAACCCTGAAATTTTGTAAAAGCTGGGCATGTCTTTGTACTTGCATTTGGGCGCAATTTAGGTGTCTGGTCACCAGATTCCCGTCACTGCACCTTATTTGTCACCAATCACAGGGAAAAAAATGGGATATATGAAAAACACCCAAAACCTGCATGGGTTGAAAAAAGTTCCAAACATATTAGGGCGAATAAGGGAAATGATACCCCGCTGATTTTTCCCCAAAGTTATGTCAATAGTATTCAAGGGTTTCACAAATTTCCCCCCTAACCCCTGTTTTTTTATGGGACTCTCGAAGACAAAGTTTTGTTTAACTATTTTTTATTTTAAAAAACTCTTAAACAAACAACAGTGGGCCTTTAATTTTGCATTCATACTGCCCGGGGCTAAACCCCATTTTGTTAAGTTACAGAATGTATTATTTTTACTAACCCCGTCACACTGTCACCATTTCACAGCACAGGTGTACAAAAATTAAACAAAACAGAAAATTCGTAACTCACAAAATTTTTAAAGTTGTAGTCTCTAAAAATATCCCTTGGTCCAAAAATCACATAAAATCACAAAAAGCCAAATTTTGGATTGTTTGTGTGGGGGGGGGGGGGGGGGGGGGGGGGGGGGGGGGGGTTCTCCCTTTCTCACATTCGAACCTTGGGAACGGAGACCTTTTTTTTTTCCCCTTTTTGTATTTTTATTTCCCCCCTATCTTGTTGCTGCCCTTTTCATTTTTAAAACAAAAAATTTTGTAATAAAAAAACAGTTTAAAACATCACGCTTTTTACTTTAGCCGCGGACCCCGGGGGGTCAAATTTCTCCATCCATTGACAAAGGTCAGGAAAGGCGGGCACTTATTTTTCGGGGTCACTCTTTCCCCAAAATGCAGCATTTTTCCTTTCCCCCCTTCCCCGTTAAACGGGTTTAATATCGGACTAACTTAAAAATTCTCGTTCAAAAAAGGGTTTTTCTTCCAAACAATAAAATTTCAAGTTATATTTTCGCTAAACAACAATCTCTTTTCGGGAAAAAAAAAACACATTTTTCCCCCACCGCACCCCTGAAAAAGCTTTCCCGGCACTGGTGATTTCCCTTTCCCTCCCTCCCCCCAAACGCAAATTTTTTTCTAAATTTTCCCCCTGGCATCCTCTGACACCCTCCCCGCATTTCCCCCCCCCCCCCCAAAAAAAAATTTTTAGACACATATGTTTAAAAAAACCCCAGGTTTTGTTGGATTTGGAAAAAATACTGCCCACGTGGGGGAGCAAACTGTCGGGGGCGGGCGGGTAAGGTATTTTGGGGCTCTTTTAAAAAGTTTAATTTTTTAATTTTGGGGGGGGTGTAAGTGTGTAAATGTGTGTGTGGTTGGGGTGGTGTGTGTGTGTGTTTGTGTGTTTTGTTTGTGTTGGGTGTGTGTACGGGATTTTTGTTGTTGGAAAGTCTTTTTGGGGATCTGGGGGCCGTCAAAATTTAATTTGGCCCAAAACCCCCTTTTGGGAAATTCTGTGCTGGAAATTTTCCCCTTTTCCCATCCCCTTTTTTGTTTCTGCCCTTTTTTCCTGTTTTTTCCGTACCTCCTTCCCTTTTCCATTTCCTCCTTTTTTTCATTCTCCTCCTTCCTTTTCCATTTTCCCGCCTTCTTTCCATTTCCTTTCCTTCTTTCCATTTCCGCCTTTTTTTCCCCAAAGACTTAAAAGATAACAGTGCCTCCCGTCGAAGTTGGAAAGAATGGACCTTACCTTTTCCGCCCCCCTTTAAAGGCTTTTTCCTTTTTTTGGTTTTTTTATTTTTGTTCTATTTTTACTTTCTTTTTTTTTTATTTTTTTTTTGCCTTTCTGTTTTCTCTCATTTTTCCTTTTTTTTCTTTCCTCCTTTTTTTCTTTATTTATTTTTTTCCCCTTATTCTTTTCCCCTGGCCCCGTTTTTTCTTTTTCTCTGTCTGTTTTACCTTTTTGTTCTTTTGTCTTCTTCCCCCCTCATGATTTCACTATTCCCTTATCATGTTCGTTTATCAAAGTTATTCATTTTATTTCCCCTTTTTTTTTTCAATTCTGTTAAATTTTTATTTATTTAATCCCTTTCTTTTTTTTTGTTTACTTTTCCCTTTTCCCCCCAAACTTCTGGGGGAATTTTTTTTTTTCTTTTTTCTGTCGGTTTTTATTTCTTTCCCCTTTTTTTCCTTTTTTTTGCTTTCCCAATTTTTTTTCCCCTTTTTTTTTTTATTTTTTCTTTTTTTTTTCCCTTTTTTCCCCCCACATCTTTGTTTTTTTCTTTTTTTTTTCGGGGGGACGGGGTAGCCTATTAAAAAAAATTGGGTCCGCAATCTGACGACCAGGGGTTTGATTCCCGTTTTAAGGGGGTAATTTTTTCCCCCGGAGTTTTAAAAATCATGCAGGGCACCACTGTCCCCCAAAATCCTTCGGGTGAGACTATAAACCGGGGCCCCCGTGTGCGAACGCCCAACTTTTTCACACACGTTAAATTGTTCCCCTTTTCGGGAAAAGTAGGCCCCTTTGGCCGGGGGGAAAAGATGACAAAAATTTTTAAAACCGCTTTCAAATGGGGCGGATTTAAAAAAGCACATGGTTTCTTATTTATTATCCCCGAATAAAGAATAAATAAAATAATTAAAAAAGATAAAAAAAAATCTTTTCCCTTTTTTTCTTTTACTTTTTGCTTCTTTTGTCTTTCCTTGCTTCGTTTTTTTCTCAATTCCTAATATTCCCGTTTTTTTTTTTCCCCTTTTTAATTTTTTTTTCCTTATTTTTCTTTTTTTGTCCTTTTTTTTTTTTTTTTCCCACTCTTTATTTTTTCTATTATTTGTTTTTTTTCTCTCTTTCTCTCTCTTTCCTCTCTCTCCTCCTTCCCCTCTCTTCCCCTTTTCTCCTCTCTCTCTCTCTCTCTCAAGTGGGCCCGGGGGGGT
Organism: Rapana venosa; assembly: GCA_028751875.1. Lineage (NCBI taxonomy): Eukaryota > Metazoa > Mollusca > Gastropoda > Neogastropoda > Muricidae > Rapana > Rapana venosa. The sequence continues at coordinate 18,607,134 of CM054161.1, read as the reverse complement.
AGATGTGACAGTGTTGGTTGTTCATTCCCCTTTGGGGGTGTTGGTGTTTAAGGGCCCTTACTCGCAAATTCTAGATTCCCGATACTGTTCTGTCTATCGGGCTTTTCTTTTTTCCCTCCCGTGTGTTCCTTTGTTTTTTATTTTTATTTTACCCTTATTCTCCCCTCTCTTTTCTCTCCCCCTCTCTCTCTCCCCCTCTCTCTCTTCCTCTCTCTCTCTCTCTCTCTCTTCCCTTCAAATGAGCTGTAAATGATTATTTAAAAATGTTGGGGTAAATGGGGGGTTGGGAAAACATTGTTTTAGTGGGGGTTTAGGTGGGTTTGTATCGAACAAGAATTGACTCAAAAACTTTTACTTCAAAAGGGCTCTCTCTCTCTCCCCTCTCTCTCTCTTTTCTCTCTCTCTCTCTGATTTCTGTCTGGCTGTTGTCTGTCTGTCCTTTTTTTGTATATTTGGTATAATTTTCCTTCTCTGTTTTTGTTTAAAAATTGGTTGGTTTCAAAAATTTTGGGTAAAAAAGCTCTATAAATTTTTCCCCCCTGCATATTTAAAAAGAGGGTCCAAACATAAAGATTGAAATGGAGTTGTTAAAAAAACAAATTTGAAAATAATTTTTTTGTTTTATTTCCCAAAACCTGTAAAATTTTTTCAAGTGTTTTATTACACATTTCTTTTCCCCTGTTAAGATAGGGATTATTAGGGGGTCAAAAACTGCTTAAAAAAAAGTTTTTGAAAACCCCCTTTGAGGGGGCTTTTTTAAGGGGCATTTAAAAAATTTTAATAATTTGTTTTCCTAATTTTTTTTACTGGGGCCCCAATTAATTTTCCCCCGCCAAAACTCTACCAATACCAAACTGTTGTTTCAAAAATGTTTTTTCCAAAATTTAAAGGGGAAAAAAAAATTTTTTTAAATATTTTGGAAGATTTTTTAAATGTTTTTTTTTTCCCCCCCCCCTTTTGGATCTTGGGGCCCCTTTTAAAAAAATACTCCACAATTCATCCTTTAATTGGAGACCCGTCTTGAGTTTATAACCCAAAACGAGATCAACGCATTTCACCAAACCAGGGGCCCACCATTTTTGTTATATAATTTAGTGCTATCTATATACTGAAAAATGTCCCTTAAAGTAAACATTGAAAAAAAGTAGGGGCTTTTGTGTGTTACCTTGGTGGACCCCCCGCCTTTTTTCCTCAAAATTTTTTAACAAACTGTTTTGTTTACTTTTGTATGTTTTGTCCATGTGTTTACAAAATTCAATGGAAAAAAAAAACCCCATTTTTCCTTTTTTTCCCAAAAATTTTTTATGGGAACAATCTAACCATTAATGCTTAAAGCCCCAAACACTATCAAAAGCCTTCTAAAAATTCACAAAACAAGAAAACAATCTTGTATCTTCTGATCTGCATAATGTGTATCCTCAACTAGTTTCCTTGAAATGAAAATGTTATCTAAACATTTATTTCCAAATCCAGCTTGTTGAACAGATTTTTATTTATTTATTTCTAAACATTTACATATTCTGTTGTTAATTATTTGGCACAATAATTTACCAAATGTGATTGTCAGTGTGATTCCTCTATAGTGTTCAGGCTTTATGGGACATCCACCTTTGTGAATAGGAATACTGATTCCTCTATAGTGTTCAGGTTTTATGGGACATCCACCTTTGTGAATAGGAATACTGATTCCTCTATAGTGTTCAGGTTTTATGGGACATCCACCTTTGTGAATGGGAAATTTACTGATTCCTCTATAGTGTTCGGGCTTTAGGGACATCCACCTTTGGAATAGGAATTTGTTTCCTTTTATACTGTTCAGTTTAGGGGGACATCACATTGAAAATTTTAGGAATTCTGATTTCTCATACTGTTCAGGCTTTGGGGGACATCCACCTTTGTGAATGGGAAAATACTGTTTCCCCTTTTCCATCAGGGAATAAAACCCATACAAGAAAAAAAAATTAAAAATTGTTCCAGATACCTAAAATGTTTTAAACATTTCATTTAAAAATGCCTTTTGCTGGGTTTTTGTTTATGCTTTTCGATTTCCCGCCGAAAAGTCTGTCTAAAAGGGGTTTTAAAAATTGTTTTTTTCTTGCTTTTTTCTGTATTTTTACTTCGAATTTTTTATTTTTTTTTGGGTTAATTTTTTTTTTCCCGTGAATATGCTGACATCGACGATAACATTTCACCCTTTAAAAGTAGATGCGTGTTGCTTTTGTACCGGGAGAGTTAAAATCAGCAAAAATACCATATTCCCCTCTTTTGGGGATGTCTTCTTGAATTAAAAATATTTTCTTTGAAAATAATTTTTGCTTTCATTGAGGAGCTGAAAAAAATTAGCAAAAGAGCTTCAAACAAAAAAAAGGAAAATAAAAAAATTCTACCTTTTAGCATAAGAAAGAAATGGGCACAGTAAAATTACAATGAAATTTTCCGTCTTCGGGTGCAAAAACCTTTTGCACAGGGAAAAAAAACAGAACAAAAGTCTTCTTTCCCATAAATGAAACACACACCTTTTAAACCACTAGAAATCCAATGTCCAAAAGGCTTTTTATAAGACATACCCTCTGTTACAAATGTCTCCACAAAACTGCACCCCCTACCTCTTAAATGTCTTTCATTTTACACAAATCCTTTTCCTCCGCTTGCTGCAGATACCTTGGCCACAAAATCCCTAGATTCAACCCAAATCCCCCCGTTGGCCCTGCTCTTTTCTATTCCGGGTCCATCGACCTGGAATGACTCCTCTCTCTCTCTCTTCACCAAAAAACCTATTATGACATTTTAAATCCAGCCTCAAGACATTTTATTTCAAACCTTAGTTTTTCCCCCCTCCTGTTTCATACAGAACGTCCCCCTTTCACTAACCCATGTCCCATCCCCCCGCAAAGTATATGGCCTTTTTGGGTGGTGTGTGTGTGTGGTGCTGCGCACGCGCGCTGCGCGCTTTTGAAAAACTTTTGACTGTCTTTCTTTGTTTTGGTCTGCAGGTACCTTTTTTGCAATACTTAAATACCATTGATGTTCGTCATTGTTGCATGACTTTTAAAATTTAGTTTGTATGCATGCGCTTTGTTTTGTCTTTGCAAGATAAGCGACATAATTCCTTTTTTTATTATTCAAAGTTTTAAAAAATCAAGTCTCATTAACTCCCCCCCCCAAAAAAAAAAAAAAAAAAAATTACGTCACTACAAACTAGGTCATCAGAATTACGTAGCAATACACCTGACGTCATCAGCCACGTGGGTTATTTTAGCCAAAATAATGCCGGAAGAAATTAGTATCTAATATTTTAATGATAATTTTTTATCCCCCACACCCATCTTCTTCCGACATTAGTTATTATCCACGAAACATGTAATCTCTCTCTCTTCTCTCTCTCTCTCTCTCTCTCTCTCTTCTCTCTCTCTCTCTCTCTCTCTCTCTCTCTCTCTCTCTCACTCTCTACTCCTCTCATCTCTCTCTCTCTTCTCCTCTCTCTCTCATCTCTCTCTCCTCTCTCTACTCTCTCTCCTCTCTCTCTTCTCTCAGTGGTGGGGTGGGGGGATAATTATGTGGGTATAAGTAGATAGGTAGACAAGATAATTATACGGTAGGAGTGCTGGCAAACTACACTATGATCAGTCACGTTTCTCCCGTTCTGTTTACACACACCCCACCACACACCCACACACCACACACACCACACACCACACACACAACCCCCACCACACACACACACACAAATAAACAACAACGACCTTCAAAATTTTGCGCGCCCCTCAATGAATCCACTTCAATCATCCCCACTCTTACAATCTGTCCTTACATGATAGTTAGCCAGAGAGTTGATACAAAAAAAACCCCAATTAAAACAAAAACAAACCAACAGATTGAAGTGCTGACTGAAAGGAAAAAACTCCGGCCATTAACAAACAAACTGGGTGTGGTTTCTTGTGTGTTGTGTTTGTGTTGTGTGGTGTTGTGTTGTTGGCTGTGCCTGTGTTGTGCTGTGTTGTGTTGTGTTGTGTTGTGTTGTGCTGTGCTGTGCTGTGCTGTGTTGTTGCTGTGACTGGTGTTTGTGTTTTTTGTGTTGTGTTGTGCTGTGGATGTGTTGTGCTGTGCGGTGCTGTGCTGTGTTTGTGTGGGGTTGTGCTGTATGCTGTGTTGTTGCTGTGCTGTGTTGGCTGTGCTGTGCTGTCTGTGTTGGTGCTGTGCTGTGTTTGTGTTAGTGTTGTGTTGTGTTGTGCTGATGCTGTTGTTGGTTGCTGTGTGTGCTGTTGTTGTGTTGTGTTGTGCTGTGCTGTGTTGTGCTGTTGCGGTTTGCTGTGCTGTTGTTGTGCTGTGCTGTGTTGTGTTGTGTTGGTTGTGTTGTGCTGAGTTGTGTTGTGTTGTGCTGTGCACTGGCTGTTTTGTGTTGTGTTGTGCTGTGCTGTGTGCGTTGCTGTTCTGTGTTGTGCTGTGTTGTGTTGTGTTGTGCTGGGTTGTGTTTGTGTTGTGTAGTGTTGTGCTGTGTTGTTTGTTGGTGAGCTAACTGGGACTGATCATGAAAGGGTGTCTAAAGCAGGTGAGGCTTGAATGGCCTCAGGTGGTGAGAAAGCAAGAAAGCAGAAAGAAGACAGAATAATGTCGACTGATTGAAATGAAATGGAAAGGGAAGAGACCAAACAAGGCAATCACAGAGAGACTAAGAGTGAGAGAGAGGAGAGAGAGGAGGAGAGAGAGATGAGAGAGAGAGAGAGAGAGAGGGGGGGGGCTGCCAAATTGGTTGAGTATTGTAATGACTTTGGCATTACTATAGTTAAAGAAAGGACAGTACCAAAACACAGGGAAAAAGAAGTAATAAGAAAGAAAAGAAAAGAAAGAATATGAAAAAGTACAATCTGGAAGAAGAAGGAAGAAAGCATAAGATAAATAAAGGGAAACTAAATATTAGATGAATAAAGAAGCTCGTGCGGTGATAGAGAGAGAGAGAGAGAGAGAGAGAAGAGAGAGGAGAGAGAGAGAGAGAGAAGAGACAGACAGACAGGACAGACAGACAGGGACTGACAGGGACAGACAGACAGGACAGACTGGGGGGGAAAAACGACAAAAACACATGAGAGGGGAGTGTGTATATCCTCTTCCTCTTCTTCTCTTCTTCTTTCTCTCTCTCTCTTCTCTCTCCTCTCTCTCTCTCTCTCCTCTCTCTCTTCTCTCTCTCTCTCTTTCTCTCTCTCTCTCTGCTTTTACTCTCCTATTTCACACCTTTCATTTCTTGGTTTAAACTTACTATTCCTCCAATAAATGAGAAAAAGGTTTACAAAAGGAAAAAAAGGCCTTCACAGCCTCATCTGTTAGAGAGCAACAAGCCTTCGCTTTGTTTTGTTCCCTGTGAGAGAAGAACGCAAAGAAGAATGTTAATGCAAATAAGGCGGACCGACGAAGAAGGAGAAGAAGAAAAAAGAAATTGTCAGAAGAAAAGAATAGATTGCACAGAAGGGAAAAAGAAGAAATGGCATTAGAGAGGAAAAACCGCACAGAAGAAAAAGCTGCCAAATGATACATTTGGTTATTGTGTTTAATGAATGGGTACTCTTTGTTAGGGCTGTTTGCTCCTCCCAAAAACGATGTGTGTACTCATACGCTTTCTTCTCCGGAATAAACATGTGTTTTAGCCAAAGAAGGAAAAGAAAACTTGCAAAGTAGAATGAAGAAGAATTGCAAGAAGAACAAGCGGGCGGAGGAGGACGACGACGACGAGGAGGAGGGGGAGAAAGAAGAAGAGAAGAAGAAGAAGAAGAAGAGAAGAAAGAAGAAGAAGGAAGAAGAAAGCAGGAAGAAGAAGAAGAATACGGACGGGGACGACGATTAAGAAGAAGAGAAGAAGAAGAAGAAGAAGAAGAAGAAGACGATAAACACTACGAGACAATGGACAATATTGGCGGAAATTCGATGACTATGATGATGACATCGTATGATAATGATGCTAACAAGGTCGGTGATGGATGATGATTGGTTGATGATGGTGATGATTGGACGACGTCGCGGGTCGATGGGTGCTGGGGAGTTCTTGTTGATAATTGGTTACTAACGAAAGGTATATCTTCAAAAACAAATCTCAAGCAAGGATGAGATCACGATTAAAAAATAATTTCAAATGAAAAAACCAACCTCAATCAACAGTCCCCTCTCCCCCTTCTCCCCCTCCCTTTTTCTCTCCCTCTTCCCCCTCTCCCTCTCCTTTTTTTTTTCCCTTTTCTCTCTCCTCCTTTTCTTTTGTGTTTTTTCTGGTTTCCTGCCCACTTGCTTCCTCCAAAAGTGGCATTTTTTTAAAACCAAACTTTTCTTAAAAAAATTAGTTTTTTTGGTCCAAATAAAAAAACTGTGCCACCCTCCATTCTTTCCGCCAAGTCAACCCTCATAGGTTGAAGGCATATGGGGGATGCCAAAAAACGGGGTGTGTGGGTTAAAAAAAGTATTTTTCCCCAAATTAAAAAACCTTTTTTTTAATGCAAAAACCCAAAAAAAAAAAAAAGAGGAAGGGGAAGAGGCGAAAAGGAGGGGGGGGGATGGGGGAAGGGGAACAATGCAAGGAAGAAAAAAAGGGGGGAGGAGAAGGAAAAAAAAGGAGAACAGCAAGAGGAGTTCTCTCTTCCCCCCTCTCTTCTCTCTCTCTCTCTCTTCTCCCTCTCTTCTCTTCTCTCTCCATCTTCTTTTTTAAAAAATTATAATAATAAAAATAAAATAATACATGGAATTTTTTTATAGCATATATCTTGCAAGCAAATCAAACGCTTGCACTCAAAACTCATTCTTTCAAAGCATAAACCCGTAACAAAGAAAAGTTCCATAATCCAAATGTGCACGCACGCACGCACGCACGCACGAACGCACGCACGCACAACGCGCGCGCGCGCGCACACACACCACACAAACACAACACGCACGCACGCCCCCCAGGCACCACCCTGGCAGGGCAATAGAAACTTGGGTGAAGGAGGGGAAAAACATGAATGAAGAGGAGAGGGGAAAAACTTAGGTTTTTAAAATAAATATACTTGGACTGGGTTTTAAAAGTGTCAAAAAGGCTTTTGGCGGAGAGAGAGAGAGAAAAAAGGAAAAGAGGGGGAAAAGAGAGGAGGAGGAGGGAGAGAGAAGAGGAGGAGGGGGGAGAAGAGAGAGAGAGAGGGATTTCTTTTCCCGATCGATGGACCAAAAATAGAGAAAAGCGACCCCCAAGGGTGGTTTTGGTTTGAATCTAGGTATTCTAAGGACAAGTAATCGCACAACAAGAAACAAAAAGGGGTACGGGTGAAAAAATTCCAGAGGTAGGCGGGTGCTGTTTTTGTGGAAAATTTTGAAACAGATGGACTGATCTTATAGTTTACTCTTGGGGCACAGGCACCCAATGGAGAGATCGCAAAGGAGGTGTGATGTGCTCAGATTTTTTTCTTTCTGGATTAGTCGATCTCAGAGTTTTTTATCTTAAGGGGAGTGGATTGATGATGCTGGCAGACCAGCCAACAGAGAATTGCAATAGTCCAGAGTGAAAGAATGAGATACGTAACAAGTTGTGGCATCTGTGGACAGGTACTTTCGAATTGCACTAATACGCCGTATTTGATAGTAGCAGGACTGGCAAGTCTGGGTGATGCATTTTTGCATAGAGAGTGTGTTGTCAACAATGACCCCTTGATACTTCACAGCAGTGGATAAAGGGACTGATACATTGCCAAGTTGTATTGAAGCTGTTGTAATGGAAGAGAGTTTGTGTTTGGTCCCTACAAGCATGGTTTCCGTTTTATCTGCATTTAGCTGTAATTTGTTCTGTATCATCCAATTTTGTGATATCTTGAAAGAAGTGGGCCATATTTGTAAAGAGAGAAGGCAGATTTTCAGGAGTGTCGCTGCTTAGAATTTGAGAGTCATCTGCATAAAAGTGATGGTTGATGTGAAGGTGGTTAATTATATGTGACAGTGGAGCACTGTAGAGGGTGAAAAGAACAGGGCCCAGAACAGATCCCTGTGGAACTCCACATTCCAGTCTGGCAGGTACAGACTGAATCTTGTTTACTGTGACTGTCTGAAATCGGTCATTAAGGTATAAACTAAACCAGGTAAGGGCTGTACCAGTAACACCAAATGTTTTTTGAAGATGGGAGAGAAGAATAGAGTGGTCAATAGTGTCAAAGGCTGCACATAAGTCGAGTAGAGTCAGAAGAGAGATTTTCCCCGAGTCAGAAGCGAGTAGAAGTGTGTTTAAGGTGTGGACAAGGGTAGTTTCAGTGCTATGGTTGACACGATAGGCAGACTGAAATGCAGGAGGGAGACTGTTGGAGAGAAGGTGGTGGTTGAGCTGTTTTAGAACTACTTTTTCAAGGACTTTAGAGATAAAAGGTAGGTTGGAAACAGGTCTATAGTTCTTCAGAATGTTGGGGTAAAGGTCATGCTTTTTGAGTAAAGGTGTGACTATAGCAGTTTTTAGAGCTGAAGGAACATTTCCAGAGACAGATAAGTTTACTATTTTCGTAATAGTGGGATTAAGTTGTGGCAGGCACTGTGTGAAAAGAGAATCAGGTATGGGGTCAAGATCACATGATTTTATAGTCATTCCTTTCAGAATTATCTCGATTTCTTTCTCGCTTTGCTGTTTGTTTTCTGTTTTTTGTGCTTCTGTGTGTTTTTGTTTTGTTAATTATGTTTTGTTTGTTTTTTTGTTGTATTTTCTTTCTTTTGATTTTTTTTGTTTTTTGCAGGAGTTTTTTTTTCCTTTCTTTTACTGTATGGGTATTGGGTTTTCTTTATTATCATATGATGTATCCCTAAGGTCGGGGACTGTATGTAAAAAAAGCACATGGATGCTTATTCATTATCCTCGAAATAAAAAGAATTTCTCTCTGTCTGTCTGTCTGTCTGTCTGTCTGTCTGTCTGTCTGTCCTCTCTCACTCTCAATCTCTCTCCTCTCTCTCTCTCCTCTCTCATCTCTCTCTCTCCTCTCTCTCTCTCTCTGTCTCTCCCTGTTGTGTGGTCTTGACGGTGTCATACTGATAACTACGTAGTAGAACTAGACACGCCGTGGGGGTACAGGATGTTCAATCTGCAGCGTGGTTTGTAGGGTAGGTGTTTATGTAAAGACAGCTTTTGTAACGATTTCAAGGTCTCCGCTCTGCTTTTAGGCCTGTGTTTTCTTTCTCTGTGGTGCCGTTAAATGGATCTTTTATCGTTACTGGTTGTGTGTGTGTGTGTGTTGTGGTGTGTGTGTGCGTGCGTGTGTGTGTGTGTGTGTGTGTGTGTGTGTTGTGTGAGTGTGTGCGTGTGTAAAATGTGTGTGTGTGTGTAAATGTGTTTGTGTGAGTGTGTGCGTGTGTAAATGTGTGTGTGTGTGTGTAATATGTGTGTGTGTGCGTGTGTAAATGTGTGTGTGTGTGTAAATGTGTGTGTGTGTGTGTGAGTGTGTGTGTGTGTAAATGTGTGTATGTGCGTGTGTAAATGTGTGTGTGTGTAAATGTGTGGTGTGTGTGAGTGTGTGCGGGGTGTAAATGTGTGTGTGTGTGTGTGTATAATGTGTGTGTGCATGTGTAAATTTTGGGGGTGTGTAAATGTGTGTGTGTGTGTGTGAGTGTGTGTGTGTTTTAATGTGTGTGTGTGCGTGTGTAAATTGTGTGTGTTGTAAATGTGTTTGTGGGGAGTGTGTGGTGTGTAAATGTTTTGTGTGTGAAAAGGGTGTGTGTGTGTGGTAAATGTGTGTGTGTGTAAAATGTGGTGTTTTGTAAAGTGGGTGTTTAGAACACTCTCTTCAAAGTCGGGGTGCTGTTAACTTGATGGCGGGCATTTGGACCCTGGAGTTGTAACCGTCTCCAGTGACAGTGGGGCGCCACAAAAACAGATATGCCCGCAAAAAACAAAACAGCACGTGTCAGACAAATGTCAGCCAGTACCAGGAATTTCAGGGACAAAATTCCCTTCCAAAAAAAAAAACAGAGGGGAGAGAGAGGCGGGGGGGGGAAGGGGGGTGGGGGGGGGGGGGGGGAGGACAGACAATGTCAGGCACTGTATGACGGCAGGAACAGAGCAGCGTTTACCGCACTGGCAATGTAACACCCCCCCCCCCCACCCCTACAAAAACAGCCAGGAAAGGCTGCTTCTGTGTGCATGCATGTGCCCCACATCCTTCTCAATGGCTGTAACCTATTTATATTTTCGGATTGCATGTAAGAATACATATGCTAACACACACACAACACACACACAACACACACACACACACACTTACACACACTTCCCCATCATCCCTCCCATCTCCTCCCAGCCCCCCCTAAACACATACGCGACATATGCAGACAAGCCAGCAGTGGATGAAAACATGACAATGAAAGAACAGCAGTGGCCTACAGTGGAGCCCTGTGTCACACCCTGTTCAGACTTGACATTACCAGTGCCATTTTTGTCTTGAACGCTGTCACTTGGCTCACCAGGCAGTAGAAAACCACTGCCCTGCCCAGTGGTGGAGCTGGTTAGTTAGGTCTGTGTGCTTTCTGCTCGCCTTCTTTAGGCCTTTTGCCGTTGCGTTTTGGCGGTTTTTTGTAAAGATTTTCTTTTTTGGATGAGTCTTTTCAGCTGCTGTGCTGTCATTTTTTTAAATAATAAAATTTGTTTTTGTTAATAGGGCATGTGCTGTTTGTTTGTTGTTGTTGTTTTTTGTTTTTGTTGTTTTTATTCATTCTTTCTTATAATTATGAGTGTTGAAACTGTTTCATGTATTTCGTGTTTCTTGAAAAATGGTGTGCATGGAAGTACGAGGGAAAAAAGAAAAATAGATTTTTTTTAAAAAGTGGAGCAGAAAAGGTAACTGAACGCCCCAGAAAAAAATCAATGCAACCCCCCCCCCTACACTTTCCCAGCCCCACTTCCACCATATTGCTCTCCCCCATCCCCACTCCACCACACCCCCCGACACACATAAGTAATGCACATGTTCATGAATGTCCATGAAAGTGAGAATATGAATGAAACAAGTCGACCTACAGGGCGCCCTGTGTTGTTGCCGCCATTGTAGACCTGACATTTTTCCCGTTTTCATTTTCCTTTCAGGCCATTCAATTTACTTTACCTATCGGGAGAAAAATTGTGTCACCTGCCTAGTGTATAGGTGCCTATGTTTTTGGGGTTTTTTGTGGCGAGGCTTTCCAGCTGTTGTGTCGTTTTTTTGTCCGAGTAAGAACCTTTGTTTGTAAGTAGAGATTTTGCTGGGGTTTGCTGTTCTTCTTGCCGTAGCTGTTTGCTTCTTTTGATTTTCAAAACTAATAGGTTTGTTTCTTCTTCTTTCATCTCAAAAGTCCAAGATGCTGTCAGTGATCCATGGCTGTGTCGTCTTTCACTGCCCTCCCAGCATCTCTTCTGCTGCCTTCACTCTGACTTTGCTGGAACTTATTCTGGAGAGCATTGATGTTGTTGTTGTCCACAATATTTAGTGCTGCGAATGTTCGTCCCGTCTAAGCTTAGAGGCTGATGCTGTTTGGGGATCTTTCAACTTCTTCAGGTGAACTTGATGCCAGGCTTGGCCACACCATGTTTATTTCTCTTCAGTTTTGATTTCATAGCCATAAGCGCTAAGTCATGATCATTGCCAATACCAACTCTGGGGAATTATCCTGTGTTTGCCTTGTTAACGCCAAAATGGAGTCTATCTGGTTGTCACAGACATACCAAGATTCGTAATGTCTCATCCTCAGGGTCGGAAGTCCACAGGGAGCCCATCAATATCAGGCCGCCGTGAAGCCATCAGACATAGGGGCCCTGCACTACTGCTGGGTCACTTTTGTGGTGTTCAGTGGTGCCTGTTATGAGCAAATATAAGAGTTCGACAGAGTTTGGCATGCTGGACTGTGGCAAACTCCCAGAACTTGCAACATTGAGGAAGGATTAGTGCAGACCAGCAGTGCAGTCCTTATGAACATCCGGATCGGTTATTTCTTTCGAACAGCAGTAGCATTCAGACAAGGCTGTATACTCTCACCTACTTTGTTTAACTTCTTCATTGAGAATATCCTACAAGAGACGCTTTCTGAATGCAACGCCACTGTCTGTGTTGGTAGTAAGTCCATATGTGATCTTAAGGTTTGCTGGTGATATTAACCGTCTAAGTCGCCATAACAATGAACTCTAAGAACTGTCAAGCCAGTTTGAAAAACGAGCCAATGCTTATGATATGGAGGTCAGTGCAGAGAAGAGCAAAGTCATGGTAATCAGCACCAATAACCTTACTGTCAGCATGGTCATTGCTGGTGACCAGCTTAAAGAAGTTCAAATATCTTGGCTCCACCCTGGCCAAAGATGGCCGCTCTGCAGCTGACTTCGTGTAAGACCAGACTGGCTTCTCCTCTTCTCTCTCTCTCTCTCTCTCTCTCTTCTCTGCCTCTCTCTTCTCTCTCTCTTCTCATCTCTCCTCTCTCTCTCTCTCCTCTCTCTCACATCAACCATGCAGAGTTGTACAGCATTTGAAAAACAAGGTCAGCTTCCCAACAAAGCTCAAGATGTTCAGGGCACTATTTCTTTTATGTATTTGTTTTGGAGGATAATGGAATAAGCACTCATGTGCCTTTTTTACATCCAGTCCCCATGTGTATGCAGTTTTGTAAATGTTGTCATCTCTTCCCACCGCTACACAAAAGCCTACTCTTCCGAAAAGTGGAACAGGTTTTAACGTGTGTTCAAGATGTCATGCGTGCGTTTGCACACGGGGCCTCGGTTCAGAGTCTCGTCTGAAGGACATTTTGGGGAAAGGAGTCGGCACTGACGTTAACTCCAAGGGGACAAAAAAAATTCCCCTTGAACAGGATTCAAACCCCAGCAGATCATGAGCGCAATGCGCAACGCTCTAACCACCAGGCTATCCCGTCCCCTTGTCATTTCCACACCCCTTTATGTGTGTGAAAACAGGACCTTGACTAAGAATCTGGAAAAGAAAGTCCAAGTCTTCGAAAAGAAATCATTCAGAAGGCTTCAACACGTTTCCTGGCAGGACCACAGAACCAAGGAGTCAGTGTGGCAAGAGGTGACAGTCATGACAGCTGGGCCACAGGAACAAACCCTTCTGGCTGTTGTTTACAAGTGGAGGAAGCTGGCGTGGTGTGATCATGTCAAGTGTCATAACTCTGGTCAATACTATTCTACAAGGGATAAATACGCAGGGGCGGACAGCTGAAGAGTCAGATGCAGTTACATCAAAGATTGAACGACCTTGACACAGCGATGTTGCTGCGGGAGGCTGGAGGCAGATCCTCCCAGAGTGAACTGTTGACCAACTCGGCCCACGTGTCCACCATCCCCCCTCCCTCCCTCCATGTCCTCCCACAAACCACCATCTTGGTCTGGGGACTGCTGCTGCTGCTGCTCATGATGATGATGCTTATTTTTCATTTCATTCATTTTCTTACAAGACTGTTCACACTATTCTGTATTATTTTGTGTTGTTTGAATATAATGTGGATGAGAATATGGGGGGAAAAGAGGATAGAGGGTAAGAGTGAGAGATAAAAAGTGGAATAAATTCATTTCAATTCTTTTATTGTCCTCTGTTTAAAGGAAATTTGGTTCTTAAAATAGGTGGTTGAAGATCCCACCTGTTCACTTGTTGAGGACATTGTTCCTGAGGGTATCTGCTAGAGCACGCCCAGCCAGCTGTCTCCATTCCCTTCTACAGGCCTCAGCAAAAAAAACCCACACACACACACACACACACACATACATCGACACCCTTTCCCCACCCCACCACCTTAGCACTACTCCCTCCAAAGGCACGCATACACGCAACCAACTGGTACGTCTATGTATGTCCACTAAAGTGTGATTCTGAATAGTGACAACTGGGCAAGAGGGGAACCCCGAGTCACACCAATTTAGACTTGGCATTTCTAGAGCCATTTCCCCTTCAACGTCATCCCCATTCCCCCAGCACTGCAAAAGGGCAGAACACAACAGTCTTTACGCCACAGCTTTGTAAGAAGACAACAACTACACTGACAGCCTGCAAAGGGGTCTATTAAAAAATCACTCTTTTCCTTCTGTTTTTTCTATGTGACTCATATTCATACTAAGGCATTCACAGAAATAAATACCACTTTTTTGTAAAAGACTAGCCTCTGACTCAAAACTCATGTGATTTGAACAAATTTGGTAGGTTTGAAATTTTTATATATTTTTCAGCAAACACTCTTTGTTGTCTGCTAGTTTCCTTACCGCAATATGCATGCACGGGGTCAAATGCTGTAGGAATACAAGCAATCCTCATTTGTATGATTATTTCCAACTTTCTCGTGACTCTATGTCCTCAATCCCCAAAACAAGTGCACAGTGCATTTTTTTCATACTTAAAAAAATCTGTGAAAATCAACAAATATTTTTCGACTTGTACTCTGTAGCAGATACTACATGACCCCCAAATTAATACCGGAGTGTACCCGAACATGTGCCCCCCCCCCGATTGTAAACACAGCCTTTCTTGGCCACCTGGTATCTAGACAATCATTGGCCCTGCCTGGTCTGACACTCGCAGAGCTAGGGCTGGCTCTCTCTCTCTCTTCTATCTCTCCTCTCTCTCGGTGTGCTTATTTTGTCTTGGTTCTTGTATTTTTGGGTTACTGCTGTGTTTTTTGTTTGTTGTTTTGCTTCTTTATTATTATTTGTTGTGTTTTCTCTCTCTTTTCGGGATTTTTTTTTTTGGGGGGGGGGGGGGGGAATGTTCGTGTGTCGATTATTTTTTCCCATTTACTGTGTGAGTGTATTGGTATTGGCCTTATTTTTATTTTATTATCATATAGATCCTAAGGGCGGGGACTGGATGTAAAAAGCACATGAGTCCTTATTCATTATCCTCGAAATAAAAGAATCTCTCTCTCTCTCTCTCTCTCTCTCTCTCTCTCTCTCTCTCTCTCTCTCTGCTGCTGCTGCTGCTTTCTTTGGAGTTTTTAAGAGTTGGTCACGGCTGTGTCGCTTTGTTTGTTTGTTTGTTGTCTGTGAAAGGGACATGTTGTAATAAGGGGATGTGTTGGGTGGTAATGCAGTTTCATTCATTGTTTCGTACTTGACTGTTTTAGACTGATTTGTTTTGTTTTGTCTAGAAATGATTTGTATAAGAGACTAAAACAGAGGGTGGATTACACAACTGGAACGAAAACTAACCAAGTGAAAAGGGAACAAAATAGGTGGTTGAATGCCCTTACACATACATACAAGCCAATAAACACATTTACACGCACGCACGCACACGCGAGGAGCGCATGATGTGACGATTGTGAATGAAGACAACCTGACCTGCACTAAAGCCCGAAGTCATGCCAAATTAAGCTGATCATTTCCGGTGCCATTTTATCCTCGCCACCTGGCCTTCCCATGGAAAATCGTTTGACCTGCTAAATCACACAAAACACACACACACACACACAGATAGCCACACACAGATACACATACACAGATACACATACACACAGATACACACACACAGATACAACCACACAGATACACACACAGATACACACACACACACAGATACACACACAGATACACACACACACACACACACACACACACACACACAGAGCTATCTTTGTCTGCTTTATTTTCAAATCTTATTTGATCTTATTTCTGTTACGACCTTTCTGATGCTATCTGTCTTGTCTTGTATGCATAAGGGTTGGCCTTTTCTACAGTGCTGTCGATCACGATGTATATTGTTCATCGTGTTTGTCTTTCTCAATTCCTAAAAGAAGAACACAAGGCGATCAGGAACACTGTGGGGCAGGAAAAATAGATTGTGTCCTTTCTCGGCGCGAGCGCGCACGCACCAAAACACCACACACACGCGCGCGCGCGCCACACATGCACACATGTATGCACCAAAACTGAAAGGAGCCAAACAAATCTTATCTAGTCTCTTTCTGAAAGACAGAAAGAGCATGATCAAGAAAGAAACAACACAAAAAGAAAAAAGAGGAAAGAAAGAAGACAAAAGAAAAAAAAGGAAGGAAAAAGAAAGAAGGAAAAAAGAAGAAAGGAAAGGAAAGAAAGAAGACAAAAGATAGAAAGAAGGAAAGAAAGAAGACAAAAGAAAGAAAGAAGAAAGAAAGAAAGAAAAAAAGAAGGAAAGAAAGAAGACAAAAGAAAGAAAGAAGGAAAAAAAAGAAGAAGAAAAAGAAAGAAAGAAGGAAAGAAAGAAGACAAAGAAAGAAAGAAGGAAAGAAAGAAAGAAAAAGAAAGAAGACAAAGAAAGAAAGAAGGAAAGAAAGAAGACAAAAAGAAAGAAAGAAGGAAAGAAGAAAGACAGAAAGAAAGAAGGAAAAAAGAAACAAAGAAAGAAGAAGAAAAAGACAAAAGAAAGAAAAAGAAAGAAAGAAGGAAAGAAAGAAGACAAAAGAAAGAAAGAAGGAAAGAAAGAAGACAAAAGAAAAAGAAGGAAAGGGAAAAAAAAAAGAAAGAAAGAAGGAAAGAAAGATGACAAAAGAAAGAAAGAAGGAAAGAAAGAAGACAAAAAGAAAGAAAGAAGGAAAGAAAAAGACAAAAAGAAAATAAAGAAGGAAAGAAAGAAGACAAAAAGAAAGAAAGAAGGAAAGAAAGAAGACAAAAGATAGAAAGAAGGAAAGAAGAAAGACAAAAAGAAAGAAAGAAGGAAAGAAAGAAGACAAAAGAAAGAAAGAAGGAAAAGAAAGAAAGACAAAAAGAAGAAAGAAGGAAAGAAAGAAGACAAAAAGAAAGAAAGAAAGAAGACAAAAAGAAAGAAAGAAGGAAAGAAAGAAGACAAGTGACGAAGAAACACTTGGACTCACTCGAGCAGTGTAACCCGGCAATGTTGTAATCTACTATTCCTGATACAGTGTGTCATAGAAACATGATTGTCTTTTCCTGATTAGCTAAGCTCAGGCAGAGAGCAGCACTTGCTATGGAGCAACAACAAACCCAGACTCTATTTAGTCAGCAGTTTCCTCCATCCAGTCACACCGCACATGCCTGTACATACATCATCACTGTGTGAGCACTGGCTGCTGAATAAGTGAGAAGGCTTTTTCTTCCTCAGTGAAAGATGTTTCCGAGATCAGGTTAAAAGACACAGAGGCAAAACACCAGAAAACAACAGTAAAAATGACCACAGTGAAGGCATGATTATCTCTTTATTCCTTCCTGTAGCAGGGAAGCCTAGCGGTGAGCCTGTTACGCTTGTGATGTGACGGCCAGACATCAGGCCCGGGGTCTAGCCCTCACAGAGACGCCCATTGAAAGGGACTGGTCCCCTGGAGTTAACATCAGTACTGACTCCCCCCTCCCCTCCCCCCCTGCCGAAATCCTACCGATGACACTTTATAATCCACATCGATGTGCGAGCACACGCAGAACAACTTACGTGCATGTTAAAAACCCATTCTGCTTTAGGAAGAGTAGGCCATTCGTGCCAGTAAGAACAGATGGCAACCCCCCCCCCAAAAAAAAACAAAAAAAACAAAAAAAACCCCACAACAACAACCCATGTTTTGTATCCAGGTCTGTTCCTCCTTGCTGTTGTTGTTGTCACTGGTTATGATTGACGTTTATTCCCCAAACAGTTTATTATTACACACATGCACATCTAGCGCTAAAGAAGCTAACTGTTGTTTGTTTGTTTGTTTTGACTATTGTTTCTGCTGCCGCTATTTTTGACAGTGTCGTTGCTAAAAGTGTTATCTACTTCGTCAGAAATCGTTGTGAAAAACAGCCCTGTTTGTTACGGGTACGCTGGAATTCCTTACACTGCCAACTCTCCCTGACACCCCCCCCCCCCTCCCCTGCCTGCCTGCCCTCGAGGGTGTTTTCCTGAGCTATTTTAAGCCAGGTGACGTGTGACAACCTGTGACGTCAACAGAGAACTGCAGTCCTTTCAGCGCGAGGGAAATCTCTAACTATGGTTGGTAAACACCAGATAAACAACAGCCAACAAAAACAAAGTTTTTAAAAAAAGTTCGCCAGAATTCTTTGCTGGATGTATTCTATAGCGGGGGAGGTGGGGAGATCTGTTTTTTGCGTCTTTTTTCCCCGCGTGTTTGTTATTCTGGGTTTGTTTGTTTTGCTCCTGGGCTCATAGGTTTACCAGTTATGAGATTGTGGGTGTGTTGTGTTTTTGTTTGTTTGTTGTTGTTTTTTTCATTCCAGTGTCAGAGCCCCGTGATTGGCCAATGAAGACATGTGAGGAATGTGATGGTTTCTGCCCGCCGTGACAGTAGCCCCACGCCGACAGTAGCACGGTGTGGTGTTTGTTTCGTTTCTGGCTTGGTTTTGCAGCTGCTGTAACCTCAACATTAGTCTTCTTCAGAGCGGAACGTTTCCCATGATGATATGTACAGCTCCACAATAACAATAATGCCAGCAGCAATGTTTCTTCATTCCTGGACTAGAGCTCCCAGGTTCACCTATGCTGAGATTTTGCGTATGCAGCCGTTTTCGCCCAGCGCTAAGGTAGCCACATTCCAACTTCGGGGACCGGCAACACGTACCTTGCTGACACTGTGGCTGTTGTTGTTGTTATTCTTGATGTTGGTGTCATTGCCGCCAACATTATGTTAACCACCCACTCCGTTACAGGCGCTGTTTAAAAAACAACAACAACCTTGTTTACCTTAGAATCAACCTGATAACACCAGCTGAAATTGTGCAAGAAACGATCAATTCCACTTTGACTACTTCTTTAGCGTCCTGCCCCCCCCCCCCCCCCCCCCCCCCCCCCCTCCCCCCCCCCCCCCCCCCCCCCCCCCCCCCCCCTCCTCCCCCCCACCCCCCCCCCCCTCTCACCCCCCCCCCATCCCCCCCCCCCCCCCCCCCCCCCTTCCTCTCCCCCCCCCCCCGACTTTCAATGTTAACTCCGAGGCGTGATGTTTTCCAGTATATTTTAGTAAGCGTACGTTCACAATCTGTGCCGTCAAAGGAGTAGGGCATTCCTTGCAGAGGTCAGGGGCAATCTGTGAGGATGGCGGGAAATATCGGGAAGTGGACAACACGCCACTACAGGGAGGCAACTCAGTCACTGGCAACGAGGTGACAGAGTGTACAGGCGCGTAATGGAGTCTTTTTTGTGGTATTCTTTTAAATCGAGGATAATGGAATAAGCACTTATGTGCTTTTTTACATCCAGTTCCCCATGTGTATACGGTTTTGTAAATTCTGTCATCTATTCTCACCGGCACACAATGGCCTACCTACTCTTACGAAAAGCGGAACAGGATTTAACGTGTGTGCAAGATGTTCTGCGTACGTTCGCACACGGGGCCTCGGTTTATTGTCTCGTCCGAAGGATTTTGCAACTGCAACTGCAAGGGCAGTAAGTAGTATCAGGTGTACATGATTCATCTTGTTCATTAACGCCTTATCTCTCTCTCTCTCTCTCTCTCTCTCTCTGAAATCTGTGTGTGTTTGTGCGCGCGCGAGCGCCTCGCACGTGCACAAGTCTCCCGAGAAGCGGCGTGTTGGCAATAAAGATCGCCCTACATTACAACCTCGTCAGGCTTGCCATTTCCGGTGCCGTTTGATATTTAACGTCATCACTTAGCTTGCCGGTAGAAAATCGTTTTCCTGGCACTGCACTGCACTGCACTGGCTGACACTGACTGAGCTGTCTGTGTCTGTTCCTCTTCTTTCTTGGTGTCTGTTTACTTTAATTCACAGTATTTCCTTTATGCAGTCTTTTTGATTCTGTCAAACCATTTCTTGATGCTACCTCGTCTTGTGGACTGATAAAGGTCAGCACCCCAGTAACTTACAGGGTGGGAATTGGCAGAGGCAAAAAAACTCTGAAATCTTGAAGGGGGGGGGGGGGGGGGGGGGGGGGATCTTCCCCCACCCTCCCTCCGGGAAATGTTTTCTCATACCAAATCAAATTAGGCCATTTTAAGCACTCCCAGGGCCATTTTGAGCTGTTACAGAGTTACCTTTTTATGTTAAATATCGGACTCTCTTTCAGACTTGACTCTCCATATATTATATCACACACAATGTTGACTCTTCACACACACACATGCGACATGCTATTGTAATTATTTTTTTGCTCAATTTATGGTTCCCAGATGCAGGGCATGAAGCACAAAAGGACCTTTAAAGGACTTATAAACAGGGCCCCAAGTTAGGTCAAAAGGATCTTTGTCATCATGACTTACAGAAAACCGTGAAGATCATACCAAGCAGAAGGTCTGAGGAGTTTTCCGCTCTGCTCAGATGATAATTCTGTAGCTGCGTTTTTGTTGTTGGTCTTTAAACACGGGTTTTCACATTACTTACTCAAGGAAAGAGCGGGATGTGAGGAATGAAATAACACTCTCTCTCTCTTTCTCTCTCTCTCTCTCTCTCTCTCTTCTCTCTCTCTTTCTGTATGTGGTGCGCGCGGGCGCGCGTGTGTGTGTGTATGTGTGTGCGCGCGCGGTGTGTGTAGATCTATATGCACAACTCCTCTCTCTCATACAATTTTATTGGATGGTCTAATATTGTATTTTAGAATGTTCTTGTTATTATTTTAGATATTGTTTATTGGTTCCTGTTGTTTATCCTTAACATTACTTTGTGTTCAGTTTGAAACGGAGTTTACGCCAGAGCTTAAAGTCGTGTCCGTTCATAGAGAGCTCTTTTTGGGTTTTTTCATTAATATAAATTGATCATGTAATTTTTGTTATATTATTTGTATTTACAAAAGAAAGTCGTGCGTTACCCCCCTTGTCAATAGGCCACATTGGGCAATGACAATAAATTAGTCAAAGGTGTCTCTCTCTCTCTCATCTCTCCTCTCTCGCTCTCTCTCTCTCTGTGACTTTAAATGTGTGTGTGTGGCTTCAAATTTGGTGTGTGGGTGTGGGAGAGAGAGAGGAGGAGAGGAGAGGAGAGAGAGAGAGGAGAGGAGGAGAGGGGGGGGGGGGGGGGGGGGGGGGGGAACAGTGACAAGTGGCAGAAACACTGCACTGGAGACCAGATCAAAGGAACTGGAATGGTGGGGGAAGAGGGTGGTAGTGATTAATAGGGGGACAGGAAAGGTCAAAGTTCATTTCTAGGCAGGAGTGACGAAAGCTCCTCTATCATGGTGGGGCTGTTTCCCCTCCCTGCCACCCCCTTCCTCCATGAACCCCCCCCCCCCCCCTATTCCCTTTCATGCAGGGTTCCCAAGTGCAGGGCATGAAGCATAAAAGGACCCCAAGTCAGTTTAAAAAGGACCTTTCAAATGAAAGGACTTGAAAGGACCCCAAGTTGGTTTAAAAAGGACCTTTCAAATGAAAGGACTTGAAAGAACCCCAAGTCAGTTTTTAAGATCATGACATGCAAACGCACAGTGAAACAGTTCAGAGATCTATAGCTGTATGGCAGTCAACAACTGTTAAGGCCCACACACATGACTGCAGCCTTTAAACGATCATTGTCAGCATCATGTGTAGGTTTAATCTTTGATTGCTGTAGTGGTGTTTTTCAGATGATTCAAGTTCACTGCTGGCACTGCTAGTGCTACTTCAGCCGCTGGAGAGACGAGGGTGCTCGGCAAACCAGATCTGCTGTTCATAGCAACAGATGCAGAGGAAGCAGTAAAAAAAAAAAGACCATCAGTCACACTCACTACATCTGGTGTCTGTCTTGAACTGTCTCTAATTTTCCCAATGTTTCTCACTCTTGGCATGCTGCCTAAGAACACTTTTTCCCATTGATGTAAGCTTTGATGAAACCCCTCAAAAGGCAGTGTGCAGTAGGCTTTCAGTTAGATCTAGATCTATGTACTTATAAACTTATAGTAATCCTTGGCAGTCAACCAAGTAGCTTGGAAAGGGCATTTTTAGACATTTTGATTTTCAGTGCAGCAAAACAAATACCATCTACACAGCATGTCTCAGAAAGACAAAGTGGAAGAAAGAGCAGGCCAGTGATTGAAGAATTTTAATTTGGGATGCTAAGACACCCAACATATACCAAAGTTACCTTTCAGTGCTCTTCATTAGGTAAGCAAACGTTACCCATTACTTTCTGTAAGAAAAAAATTGAGAGAAAGCTTCCTTCCTTAATAAATTGCAATTTCTTGCCGGCAGATGGTGAAATGTGCAATGATACAAGCCCAAGAACATCACCATCATACAAATCTATGCACCATCATCTGACCATGCAGATGAAGAAGTAGAAGAATTTTATGAAGATCTTGAAGAGACCATTATGAAAATACCCAAGAAGGACATCATCATCATCCAAAGGGATTTAAACGCCAAAGTAGGTCCTGACTCTTACAACCAATGGGCCAGAACAGTTGGTCAGTTTGGAACTGGGGAGACCAACAACAGGGGACTACGTCTGCTGGAGTTGCCTGCACCGTGCCACAGACTTACCATTGCAATACCTCTATCCCCACAAGCAGTCAGGAGGACAACCTGGCATGCGCCAAAGGGCAAGACCCCCTAACCAAATAGTTTTTATTTAAAAAAGGGCGCTTAAAATCCGCATCAAAGACCCGAAAAAGAACCCTACGGGAGTGACATAGGCAGCGCCCCGCTTGTGCTGCTGGAATTCAAAATGAAGTGAAGAAAAACAAAAGCCTGCAACCCAGTATCAAATTTGACGTGGAAAAACAAAAAGACCCAGATGTGAGGAGTCTTCCAAGAAAGCTTGGCGGGTTTTGCGCTTAACCCTCTGGACAAGTCATGACCCCCAACAATTTTAATGAGGCAGTCGGAAAAAAAGGAGGAGGTACCGGTCGTCAGAGGAATAAAAAAACCCCCTGGATCCAATGACATCTTGGCCTCTGCGATACAGAAGGATGAAACCAACCCAGGTCTTCCGCCCCAAGAATACTGGGGGGCCCAAAAACGTGAAGAAGTAAATGTTAAAGGCCAGGGAAAAGTGGATCAGTGTAAATGTGATGAGATCGAAAAAAAGCATGAAGTGGGCCAGAAAAAAGGATCGACACCTGAAGAAATCCCCAAAAACCACTTAAACCAAATCTATCTTTGAAGAGCCCCGGAAACCTCCTCACAGGAAAAGCCCCCGCGCATTGAAAAGGGGGTTGAATATTGTAAAGAATGTACAACTACCAATAAACTGACAAAAATAATAGAGAAAAAGCGCAACATAAAGAGACCTCCCCTTCCCTAATGGGGGAAGAAGGGGAAGAGCCACCCGCAGTTTCCAGTAGGAAAAGCCCCCAGGAGCAGAAATTACAGAGAGCTGTAAGCATGGTGGGAAACAGTCATCCTATGTTACGCTTCTTTAGAATTTTTGGGGGAGAAAAAAAGGGCCCAAAGATTGGAACAATCATTATACCCTGCCCAAGAGGGGAATTTTTGCAATCCCCAAAACTATAGAAACAGCCTCTCAGATCCCCAGCAAGTCTGAAAAGTTATTTTAAATGAAAAAGAAGGAGGAAAAGAAACCCTTGCAGGGAACAAGTGGGTTCGGGCAGGAGGAGCATATCAAAAGACTTTTAACTCCCAATCTGATGGAAAAACATCTAAATCAGAGAGACTTTTCCCAACAACTTACGATTAAAGGGCTTTCGACAGAGTAGGGCCCGAAGGCCTGTGGCAGGTTCAGAATGTTTGGCTTAAAGAAGGTAGTGCAAAACCATTAAAGCCATTCAACCCAAGCAGTGCAGCCCTTTGAAAAATCAGGTCGGAGACATTCAAACCCCACATTTGGAGCCCGACAAGGTGCTGTTATTCCGGCCCGTTTAAATTGTTCTTGGAAACTTATGAGAGAGCCCCTCATGTTCCTCTCCCTTTTTGGGCGGCGCCCCCTCAAAAACTTACGGTTTCCCGATGACATTGCCTCAGGGCGGAGTAACACAGGCGCAAGATCTTACGACAATTGAGAAAGGCTGGACCCTAGGGTGGGGTGAGCCGGAGAAAAGTAAAGTTTGTGAAAGCCCGAGAAAACCCCATGCTAAAATTTACATAAACGGCCAGAACTGGGGAGGTAGAGTTTTAATACTTGGGCGTACATCCAAAGGACGGGCGATCGAGACAGAAATAAAGTCAAAATCCCTGGAAAATTTCCATAAAAAAACTCACCCTTGGGAAAAAGAAAAGAGATCGTTTCCAATCAAAAAAAAGCTCTACAAAGCCCAAATTCGCGACCCTGTGTAGGAAGTGAAAAATGGTTTGCGTGAAACAGAAAGCGATCAGTATTCGAAACAAAATCCCATAAAAAACTGGGGTATCTTGGAGGAACGAAGCCAAGATTGTCAGAGTAAATAAACGGCTGGCAGGCCCAAGGAACCCTTCTCCCCATCGTCAAGAAGAAAATTGACGGTTCGGACGTCCCCCGACAAACTCTCCCAAAAAAACAGTACGCAGGGAGCATAAAGGTGGGAAGGGGGGGAAAAGACAAAAAAGTATGGTGGACAACATGAGAATGGCCCAGGATGAATATGGCACTAGCGCGAGCCAGGCCCGAGATGGGGGAGGAGGTTCCAGGGGACGTCTTTCGTGTCTCCCACGAACAGGGTCCGGGTTGTGTGATGATGATGGACGGGAAAATTTTTTGGGGAAAAATTGAAAATGTAACATGGTGAATGTTGCATTGCATTAACGTGTGATCATCTATGAGCAGCTACAGATTTGGACCAAACCCAGGGGCTTTGAAAAAGGAAACCCCAAGTAGGGGTTCGGGTGAGCATGGAATGGGCTCCCCTACTGAGAGCAAGGGGGGTGGTTTGGGGTTATCTGTCATGTTTCTGCTTGATTAACAGGCTTTAAAAGTCCTTTCAGCAATCAAAAAGGGCCTGATATTTTAAAAGGGCCAACTTGCTGAATTAAAGGGTTAAAAGACTTTTAAAATCAAATCACTAAAAACCCAGAACCTTTTCTGAAAATGGTTGTAGTGTACAAATGGCTCTGCACCCCTCCTAATCTCACCCCCCCCCTTTTTCCCCAGAGAGAGGAGAGAGAGAGAGAGGAGGAGGGGGGAGGGAGAGGAGAGAAGAGAGAGAAGCCCCCCCCACCCCAAACCCCCGATTGCGAACACGACATGACAATGTCTTCACGAGATTAGGCCCCTCACCATTTTAATTTTGTTTTTCTCTTGCTTGATCGTTGGGACAGTTTTAATTTTTTTCTTTCTTGAAAAGAAAATTGGTTGGTTTTTAAGAAATCGAGGACTTTTTTGGGAGGGGTTGTCGACCCCTTTATGACTTCAGCCCTTACGTTAAAGAAATGGTCAGCATACTTGTTGGGTTTTACTGTGATTGCCTGGCTAGAAATTAATTCCCCTTTTCTTTAGGGCAACCGTTCACTGCTGGTATCAAAAACTGGTGCTGCCCCGGCTTTACAAAAATGATTACTTTTTATGTAACGACAGAGGAAGAAGTAAATTTTTGGAGGTTTTTTTTTTTAATCAGTCACACTGATCCTTTTTTTTGTCAATGTTTTTCCCGTCTTAGAATGCTCCCCAAGCCCTTTTTCTCAATGTTAAGCTTTGAGGGCCCCCTACAAAAAGGGGGACTGAGAATGCTTTTTAATCTATTATTTATCACTAAAAACTTAGCACTCAACCTGGGCATTAGAGAGGCAAGGCAAAAGGGTATTGCAAGTGAAAAAGGGCTTCCGTCACTGATTGTGTTCGTTCTTGTAGCGTATGCCGTTCAACATCTTTACCGAAACCCTTCAGGGCGGGCACAGCTCCCAAACGAACCGCTAAGGGCAAAGAGGAAAAAGGGGGAGGAGAGAGAGGGACCCCCTGTTAAAATCGTTTCTGCGTTCATGAACGTTCCCTATGCCGCTTCTTCAACGCATTTCACAACTTAGCGGGGGGACACAGGGCAAGGAAAAACCCCCTTAGCTTCTGCTTTGACTAAGCCAAAACCCCATCAAGTGTTTTTCTCCAGGATTTGATAGTTAATGTTGGATGTTTGGCTGGTGGTTCTGGGTTTGTTGTTGGGTTTGGGTGCTTTTTTAGTTGGTTTTGGGGGTTTTGTTGGTTTTTGGGGGGGTGGTTAGGTTGTTTTTGATTCGATTTTGTTTGGGTGGTTTATTGGTTGGTTTTGTTAGTAGGTGATTTTTTTGGTCCAGTTGTTTTTTTTAGTGTGTTTTTTTTTTCAGTTTGTTGGTTGGTTTGTTGGTTGGTTTTTTCTTTTTTTTTATTTTGTGGGGGGTGTGTTGTTTGTGGGGTCAGTTGTTGGGTTCCGCCTCCTTGATAGGTGGTTTGGGGGTTTGGGGTTAGGGTGGTTTTTTGGTTGGTTGGACGGAGGTGTCAAGTATAAAAGTGTGATTGGATAGAAAGATCGAATTTTGCCCGTTTTGTTCACAGGTGTGTATGTAAGTGGGTTTTTTTGGTGTGTGAAAAGGTGTGTGTTGTGGTGCACGCGCGGTGTGGTTGTGGTGTGAGCTGGGGTGTGTGGTGTGTGTGTGTGCGCGCGGCACAAACGTGCGAATCGAGGGGTTAAAGCGTGCCCCCCTTTGAATTTTTGCAAATGATCGTGCGTCATGCCTTGCACACACAATGCCATCGCTGGGGCGGAAAAACACCTGCCCCCATGCGTTCAATCTCTCCTCTCTCTCTTCTTCTCCTCTCTTCTCTCTCCCTCTCTCTCTCTTCTCTCTCTTCGTAGTAGTCATTCACCAAATTTTGTTTAATGCGATTTTTCTTCACGTCTCTTTTGTTGTTGTTTTGTTTTTTTTTTTGTCCTTTCCCTGTGATCTATTTTTTTCCTACACTGTCCAAAAATCTGTAAGCCCCACCCCCCCCCCCCCCTCCCCCACTCTCTAATCCTTTGCTGTTTTGCGCGTTTTATGTCCGTCTGCCTGTCGTCCTTTGTCTCTTTTTGTCCTTTTCTGTAAAGTGGTTTTGGTCGGTGGTTTTGGGGTGTGTGGTGGGGGGGTTTTTTTTTATTTTTTTATTTTTTTTTTTTTTTTATATATTTTTTGTCTGTGTTTGTTTGCTTTTTTTCCTTTCGGGCTCCCCTTTTATGAATTCTCTCATGTTCTAGTTCTCATTTTTGGTTTGATTTAATAATAATTTTGATTTTCATTTTGGTGTCTTTAAAACTGTTTTAATGTTGTTTGGGGGGGGGGGGGGGGGGGTTGTTGTTGGGTTTTGTTTGTTTTGGGGTTTTTTGGTTTTTTTGGGGGTTTTTTTTTGTTTGGTGGTGGGTTTTGTTTGTTTGTTTGTTTTGTGTTTGGGGTTTTTGGGGTTGTTTTTTTGGAGCTGGTGTAAAAAAGCCCTGAGCTTATCCATTTACTCTCAATAAAAAGTTCGAGTTCGAGTTCGAAAGTTCGAGTTCTCTCTCTCTCTCTCTCTCTCTCTCTCTCTCTCTCTCTCTCTCTCTCTCTCTCTCGTCTTTTCTCTTTCTCTCTCTCTCTCTCACATCCTCGTGCACGGAAACACACACACACAAACATGCACACACGAATACACGCACTCTCACACACATATATACATACACAACGCGCGCGCATGCACCACGCTTACTACACACTCACACAAACACTTACATACGCAAGCACGCACACACACACACACACACACACACACACACACACACGCGCGCGCGCGCGCACGCGCGCTTACTCAAGTTGATCTTTTTTTCCATTATCTATTGTATATGTACATCGTTCAGTGAGTTTCCCGTGGTTAGGTCCGTTTTTTCTTTGTATCATTCATTCAACTTAACTAAACACACTTAAATTAAAATTTAAATCCATCTCCTCCTCCTCCTCCTCCCCATGTCCTGTCTAAAATCACTTTAAAGTGGTAGACGTTAAAAAAATACACACACACACACACAGCCCTGAGACAGCAGTGAAGGCAGGCTTGGCATTTCCGGTGCCATGTCGTGGTCATGAGCGTCGTCATCACTTGGCATGCCGTTAGAAAATGGTTGGACCTGCCCTGGCTTGTGCCTGGCATCTGCTGCTGTTGTCAGCTAGCTGCTTCTCCTCCTCCTCTTCTTCTTGTTATTATCGTTGTTATTATTGCTTTTCCTCCTTTCATCCCTCTGGTTCTGTTTCTATTTTCAGATTATAGCTGTTTTTCTTCTTGTTATTGTTATTATTGATTTCTCCTATTCTACGCCATTACATGTTCATCTGTCCTATTTCACGCCATGTCTTTGGAGTTCTAGGTGTTGCTTGTTCTTGTTCACTGATTTTATTTAACAGATATCTATTTGCTGGAATATGAACATTAGTAAATAGGTGTACATAATTATATAAAGAAAGGGAAAGAAAATAAAATAACGGTTTAATATCCAAATATATGCAAAGAGAGAGAGAGAGAGAGAGAGAGGGGGGGGGGGGGGGGGGGGAGGGGGGCAGGAAATTGGTAGTCTAGACGTATTGCACCTGTTTAGATAGCAAAAAGTCCCGGTTAGAAATGGGTGGTGATTCGATCCCCGTTTCGGCCCGAAACTTTCGTCCATTGTCTTGACAGTGAGTGGTAGTCTGGATGCTAGTCTTTCGGATGAGACGATAAAGCGAGGTCCCGTGTGCAACACGCATTTAAAGCACGTAAAAGAACACTCGGCAGCAAGAGAGCTGTCCCTGGCAAAATTCCATAGAAAAAAGCCAGTCTGATATGGAAAAAATACACATGCAAACAAGAAAAGAAAAAAATAATGGGTAGCGCTGCTCTTGTGGCGACGATCCTCCCCGGGGAAATCAGAGAGTGAACCTTTGTGTGGGTGTGCGTGTGTGTGCGCGCGTGCGTGCGTGCGAGCGTGTGTGTATACATTTAAACTTGCAAAAAAATACCCTAATAATTGTAACTGGCTGCATGTGAATGAGTAGGATGAATGAAAGCGCTTTGATTTGTTTTGTTGCAAGATATAGCGCTATATAAATTCCATGTATTATTGTTATTATTATTATTAAATCAGCCCGAATTTCACACAGAGAAATCTGCCGTGACCTAAAGTGGTAAACAATACAATACAATACGGTCGCATAGGCAATATGTCGACAATTGTGAACCTCGGAGCTCTAGCCGAGGAACGAAAAAAGGTATATAAAAAACATGATTTCAGTTTATGATCCGATTTTGTTATTATTGTTGCCAACGTTTTTGTTGACTTCGTGAAAGTCGTCAAATAAAAGCCCCAAAGAACCATGGTTTATTACCAAACACACCTCGGCTTAATCATAAACAGCGGAAATAGTAAAACATATGAAAAAAATCAGTTTCTTTCACAGATAAGTTTCTGTCACAAATAATTAAGTTCCCACAAACCCGACTTTTGGGGGTGTTTTCCCGAAATATTTATAGATACGTGACGTAGTAGTGATCTGTGACGTCAAGAGTGACAAAGTTATTTGCCTGCGAAAGGAACTGTTTCAACAATGGCTGCTAAACTTCCGGTAATCAAAAGAATAGGTGGCTGCAAGAGTGTGTCAGGAATTATGTCACAAACTTGAAGTGTTTTGAATGACACAATACACCTGACAGATTGTCCGTGAGAAGAGACAATTGTGATGAGGTGTATAAGCTTTACATACACTGGTGGAAAGTGTGTGTGTGTGTGTGTGTGTGTGCTTGCCTGTGTCTTCACCAATGTCAGGCAGTGACGCAAACTTTTGTTATACTTGCCAATTTACTGAGACTGTTTTTACCAAGAGCAAAGATTGTGTCTTTAAAGACAGGTTGCCGGTTTATTGGCTGGGTGGGTGACTGGCTGATTGTGTAGTTGATTGGTTGGTTGGTTTAGTGGTTGGGAGGTCAGGTAGCTAGTTGGTGAGTTTGTTGGCGAGTTGGTTACTTGGTTCGTTGGTTGGTTATTCAATAGTTAGTTGGCTGGTTGTTCATGTTTATCTATTTGGCTGGCAATATTTTTGGCTAGTAAGTCAGTTGGTTGGCTGATAAGTTGATTGAATGGTTGCCTAGTTGATTAGCAGGTTAGTTGGAAAGTTGGTAAATTGGTTAGTTATTTGGTGGCTAGATGACTGATGGGCTTGTTGACTAGTTGGCTGGTTGGTGAATGATTTGGTTAGTTGGTTGATTGAATGGTTGGTTAGTGTGTTGCTTTCTCTACTCTACATACTATCTGATTTGTTTTTGTTTTGCTTATTTTATAGTCTGTTATCTTCTCTTTCTCTGTGTATTGATCGGCTTTTTCAAATTTTTATTTCACATTTTTGTTTTTTGCAAAAATTATTGGATATGAACTACAAAACAAGTTTTTCTGTGAACGTACAATCCCATGAATACACAGAGCAAACATGTTTACACCCAAAGTACAAACAGCTGAACTTTTTTTGTAAAATCAAAAACATTATCAAGCCCTTACAATGGGGTTGTTTCTTCTCTAAATTTAGACAGACCTAAATTTGCATCGGGGTATTTTCCATCAGTATATTATGACGTAGAACAATCTGCGATGTCAAAACAGTGACGTAGTAATAATCCCATTCAGAAAATCTCACGCACGGACACGAGCCTACTAAAACAGCTGTATTCGCTACTCCAAGTTCTTTTTCATCTCTGGTAACTCACATTCTGCTGACGTCTGATCAGCTCTTATACTCACTCGTCCTATGACGTAGAAGTCGTCAAAGTTTGTGACGTCAAAAACTGTGGTATTGGAAAATTATTTACAGATGTCTAGGAATTTTTTTTTTAATAATAGAGAAGATCCTGCGTCTTCTCAAACACACACACACACACACACACACACACAACTTTGGGCCAATATTTTGGTCTGTCATACCTAAGAAATGTCAGACGAAGTAATCCTGACTACAGGGTGTCGGGATATTGTCATCTGGAGATTGTTAATGTTGTTTGTTGTTGTTACGTTGTTTTTGGTGTTGGTTTTAGGTTGTTTGTTGGGTTTATTTTTGGGCTTTTTTCGAGAGGGTGGGGGGGGGGGGGATTTTTTGCATGTGTAGCGACGGGAAAAGAAGGAAGAAGTCGATAGAAAGAATGTTACTGTTCTGTGACTTTGATGCTTATTGTCTGTCTGTCTGTCTGTCTATTTGCCTGCCTGTCAGTCTGTCTGTCAGTATGTCACACACAGGTTTGTGAGAGATGTGTGTTCTTGATAGCGGTAGTCTGGATTTATTACAGGTTTTTGTCAATGTTCTTAATTGATAACAAAAGGAATTCCCATTTCTTACAAGGTGTTGGAAGGGGTGGGGTGGGGTGGGGGTGGGGGTGGGGGGGCAGCCTAGTGGTTTGGAGCCCTTGTAAGCGGTGTGTATAGGCCTATCTGCAGTTTCATCTCAGATTTTGAATTGCTGCCAGGCGACAGCCCCGATATGGCCTTTGCGTTCGGCGGGGCTATAAATAACAGGGTTGGGTTGGTGTGTGTGTGTGTGTGTGTGTGTGTGTGTGTTTGCGCGCGCACGTGTGTACATGTATGGGAGTGCGCGCGCGCGCGTGTGTGTGTGTGTGCGCGCGCGCGAAAGAGAGAGATAGAGAGAAAGAGACTGACAGGGAAGAGACAGAGAGAGAAAGGGAAGGAAAGAGAGAGAGAGACAGGCAGACAGAAACACACACACACACACACACACACACACAGAGAGAGAGAGAGAGAGAGAGAGAGAGAGAGAGAGAGAGAGAGAGGAGAGAGAGAGAGAGAGAGAGAATGAATGCGTTCGTGTGTCTATGTGGGCATATCAGCATGTTCAAGATCAGGTGAAGGGTATGGACATACATATACCAAGCTGACAAACAAGTCACTCTTTATGACTCATACATGCAATTCGGTCAACTTTTCAAAATATAATCTACCACCTACATCTGTTGACAAAACCACACAAAAACAACTTATAATTACCTTTCCATCTTCTCACACAATGCTATCCCTGGTCTTTCTTTCTCCCTGCTATTTCAAGAACGCGACAGACCAAAGGGTTACGATGCAATTTTCGTGGAACTTATACGTCAAAGATGCTTTTGAATATTACGACATTTCAAAGCCTTTGATGACGTGCATTTTCTACACAACAGTCCATGTTTTCAGAAATGCTTCAGCATGGTAAAAACACAGTAACTGCGCTTTCTACAGATTCGATTTTTAAAAAGTCCATTTTCTGAGTTCCTTCCAAAAATACATATTACAAAAAGTCGACGTTTATAAATTACTTCGTGTAAACAGAACCAAGGTGAAACTTGTTGTGTCCTTTAGATCTTAGGAAAGCAAAAATACATATAATAACAAGAGAGTTTTCACAAACGAGTTGTTCTGTGTTTTTCAGATCATGTGGTGCACAGCATTCTTTCTTGTTGGGACTGTGCTCGCAGTGCTGCCAGACAGAGGGTAACTTACGGTTAACGGCCGGTGGAACCGGTACACCGCTGTACTGACTTGTGAAGGAGATTCCAAACATTGCTCTGACGGCACAGGTCGGTGTTTTCGAGTTGTTGGTTTTATACATTTTATTTTGTGATGTTGAATGGCGAAGGAAACTTCCCCCGTCTCTTCCTTTCTTTGCACCAGACAGACAGACAGACAGACAGATAAATAGATTGATCGACAGACAGACAGATAAATAGATTGATCGACAGACAGACAGATAGACAGACAGACAGACAGATAGATATATAAAGTCAGATAATAGATAGAATAACAGAAAAACAGCGAGACAGACAGACAGAGACAGAGACAAAAATAGAAACCTTCACATGATTGCAAAGATCACCAAGAGCATAAAAGCACAGAGCATAGCACGGCCATTCTACTGCCTTCCCCCACTCCACGCCCACTCCCTTACCCCTACCTCTTCACCAACCCCTCCACCCATATCCCCCCCACCATCCAGTTTCTAAATCAAGACCCCCATAACATCTTTGGTTGTTGTTGTTTTTTGTAGTACTTTTAGCCTTGTCTTTATGTATGGGAGTATGTATGTATGTATTGGTTAAGCACTGTGTGGGTGTTACGATGTGAGTCAGAGGGGATTCCCCCTGGAGATAACAGGGGTACTAACTCCACGCCCCTCGCCCTCTTCCTGATGAAACAGTTGACCCTGTTGTGTTCTGCTGTAGAAACAGCGAACACACACACACACACACACACACACCACACACACACACACACACACACACACACACACACACACCACACACACACACAAAGCCAACGGTTATACAAAGTCAGATGGACTGGGCATTAAACGGGGAGCTGTACAAACACTGGGAAGCCATTTTCACTGTTGATTTCCACTTCTACTTTGGTACTTTATTATCATAGCACATCACACTGAGAAGAGAAGGACTTCTACTTCAATATTCTACTTATATTATCATACTTCATTATCATAGCACATCACACTGAGAAGAGAAAGACTTCTACTTCAGTACTTCAATATCCTACTTCTATTATCATACTTCATTATCATAGCACATCACAGTGAGATGAGAAGGACTTCTACTTCAATATTCTACTTCTATTATCATACTTCATTATCATAGCACATCACACTGATAAGACAAGGACTTCTGCTTCAGTACTTCAGTATCCTATTTCTTTTATCTTACTTTATTATCACAGCACATGACACTGAGGAGAGAAAGACTTCTACTTCAGTATCCTACTTTTATTATCATACTTCATTATCATAGCACATCACACAGATAAGAGATGGATTCTACTTCAGTATCCTACTTCCATTATCTTACTTCATTATCACAGCACATCCCAGTGAGAAGAGAAATATTTCTACTTCAGTACTTCAATATCCTACTTCTATTATCATAGCACATGACACTGCGAAGAGAAGGACTTCTACTTCAGTACCCTACTTCTATTATCATACTTCATTATAATAGCACATCACACTGAGAAGAGAAGGACTTCTACTTCAGTACTTCAGTATCCTACTTCTATTATCATACTTCATTATCATAGCACATCACACTGACAAGAGAAGGACTTCTACTTCAGTATCCTACTTCTATTATCTTAGTTCATTATCATAGCACATCACAGTGAGAAGAGAAGGACTTCTACTTCAGTATCCTACTTCTAGTATCATACTTCATTGTTATAGCACATAAAACTGAGAAGAGAACGACTTCTACCTCAGTACTTCAATATCCTACTTCTATTATCCTACTTCATTATCATAGCACATCACAGTGAGATGAGAAGGAATTCCACTTCAATATTCTACTTCTATTATCATACTTCATTATCATAGCATATCACACTGAGACGAGAAGTACTTCTACTTCGGTACTTCAATATCCTATTTCTATTATCATACGTCACTATCATAGCACATCACACTGATAAGAGAAGGACTTCTACTTCAGTACTTCAATATCCTACTTCTATTATCTTACTTCATTATCACAGCACATGACACTGAGGAGAGAAGGACTTCTACTTCAATATCCCACTTCTATTATCATACTTCATTTATCATAGCACATCACAGTGTGAAGAGAAGGACTTCTAATTAAGTACTTCAGTATCCTACTTCTATTATCATACTTCATTATCATAGCACATCACACTGAGAAGAGAAAGACTTCTACTTCAATATTCTACTTCTATTATAATACTTCATTATCATAGCACATCACACTGAGATGAGAAGGACTTCTACTTCAGTACTTCAGTATCCTACTTCTATTATCCTACTTCATTATCATAGCACATCACAGTGAGAAGAGAAAGACTTCTACTTCAGTACTTCAGTATCCTACTTCTGTTATCATACTTCATTATCATAGCACATCACAGTGAGAAGAGAAAGACTTCTACTTCAGTACTTCAGTATCCTACTTCAATTATCTTACTTCATTATCATAGCACATCACACTGAGAAGAGAAGGACTTCTACTTCAGTACTTCAATATCCTACTTCTATTATCATACTTCAGTATCCTACTTCTGTTATCATACTTCATTATCATAGCACATCACACTGAGAAGAGAAAGACTTCTACTTCAATATCCTACTTCAATTATCTTACTTCATTATCATAGCACATCACACTGAGAAGAGAAAGACTTCTACTTCAATATCCTACTTCAATTATCATACTTCATTATCATAGCACATCACACTGAGAAGAGAAGGTCTTCTACTTCAGTACCCTACTTCTATTATCATACTTCAGTATCCTACTTCTGTTATCATACTTCAGTACCCTACTTCTATTATCATACTTCATTATCATAGCACATCACACTGAGAAGAGGACTTCTACTTCAGTATCCTACTTCTGTTATCATACTTCAATATTCTACTTCTGTTATCCTACTTCTATTATCATAGCACATCACACTGAGAAGAGAAGGTCTTCTACTTCAGTACCCTACTTCTATTATCATACTTCAGTATCCTACTTCTGTTATCATACTTCAGTACCCTACTTCTATTATCATACTTCATTATCATAGCACATCACACTGAGAAGAGGACTTCTACTTCAGTATCCTACTTCTGTTATCATACTTCAATATTCTACTTCTGTTATCCTACTTCTATTATCATAGCACATGACACTGCGAAGAGAAGGACTTCTACTTCAGTACCCTACTTCTATTATCATACTTCATTATAATAGCACATCACACTGAGAAGAGAAGGACTTCTACTTCAGTACTTCAGTATCCTACTTCTATTATCATACTTCATTATAATAGCACATCACACTGACAAGAGAAGGACTTCTACTTCAGTATCCTACTTCTATTATCTTAGTTCATTATCATAGCACATCACAGTGAGAAGAGAAGGACTTCTACTTCAGTATCCTACTTCTACTATCATACTTCATTGTCATAGCACATCAAACTGAGAAGAGAACGACTTCTACCTCAGTACTTCAATATCCTACTTCTATTATCCTACTTCATTATCATAGCACATCACAGTGAGATGAGAAGGAATTCCACTTCAATATTCTACTTCTATTATCATACTTCATTATCATAGCATATCACACTGAGAGGAGAAGTACTTCTACTTCGGTACTTCAATATCCTATTTCTATTATCATACGTCACTATCATAGCACATCACACTGATAAGACAAGGACTTCTACTTCAGTACTTCAATATCCTACTTCTATTATCATACTTCATTATCATAGCACATGACACTGATAAGAGAAGGACTTCTGCTTCAGTACTTCAATATCCTACTTCTATTATCTTACTTCATTATCACAGCACATGACACTGAGGAGAGAAGGACTTCTACTTCAATATCCCACTTCTATTATCATACTTCATTATCATAGCACATCACAGTGTGAAGAGAAGGACTTCTAATTAAGTACTTCAGTATCCTACTTCTATTATCATACTTCATTATCATAGCACATCACACTGAGAAGAGAAAGACTTCTACTTCAATATTCTACTTCTATTATAATACTTCATTATCATAGCACATCACAGTGAGATGAGAAGGACTTCTACTTCAGTACTTCAATATCCTACTTCTATTATCATACTTCAGTATCCTACTTCTGTTATCATACTTCATTATCATAGCACATCACACTGAGAAGAGAAAGACTTCTACTTCAATATCCTACTTCAATTATTTACTTCATTATCATAGCACATCCACTGAGAAGAGAAAGACTTCTACTTCAATTTTTGGGGGGGGGGTTTTTTTTTTTTTTTTTGGGGGGGGTTTTTTTTGGGGGTTTTTTTTTTTTTGGGGGGTTTTTTGGGGGTCTTTTTTTTTTTTTTGGGTTTTTTTCCCCTTTACCCCTTTTTTTTTTTTTGCCTGTTTTTTTTTTTTGGGGGGGGGGTTTTTTTTTTTTTTTTTTTTTTGGGGGTTTTTCCTTTTTCCTTTTTTTTCTTTTTTTTTTTTTTTTTTTTTTCCCCCCCCCCCCCTTTTTTTTTTTTGGGGGGGTTTTTTTTTTTTTTTTTTTGGGGGGGGTTTTTTTTCCCCTTTTTTTTTTTAAAAAAAGGGGGTTTTTTTTTTTTTTTTTTTTTTTTTTTTTTTTTTTTCCCCCTTTTTTTTTTTTTCTTTTTTTTTTCCTTTTTTTTTTTTTTTTTTGGGGGCCCCCCCGGGGGGGGGGGGGGTTTTTTTTTTTTTTTTTTTTTTTTAAAAAAAAATTTTTTTTTTCCGGGGGTTTTTTTGGGGGTTTTTTTTTTTTTGGGGGGTTTTTTTTTTTTTTTTTTTTTGGGGGGGGGTTTTTTTTGGGGGGTTTTTGGGGGGTTTTGGGTTTTTTTTTTGGGGGTTTTGGGGGGGGTTTTTTTGGTGGGGGGTTTTTTGGGGCCTTTTTTTTTCCCTTTTTTTTGGGGGGTTTTTTTTTTTTGGGGTGTTTTTATTGTGTTTGTTTTTTTTTTTTGGGGGGGGGGGGGGCCTTTTTTTTTCCTTTTTTGGGGGGTTTTTTTTTTTGGGGGGGTTTCTTTTTTTTGGGGGGGGGGGGGGGGGGGGTTTTTTTTGGGGTTTTTGGGGGGGTTTGTTTTGTTTTTTTTTGGGGTTTTTTTGGGGGTTTTTTGGGGGTTTGTGTTTTTTGGGGGGGGGGTTTTTTGGTTTTTTGTGGGGGGGTTTTGGGGGGGTTTTTTTTGTGTTTTTTGTGTTTTTTGGGGTTTTTTTTTTTTTTTTTGGGGGGGGGGGGGGGGGGGGGTTTTTTTTTTTTTTGTGTTTTTTTTTTGGGGTTTTTTTTTTTGGGGGGTTTTGGTGTTTGTTTTGGTGTGGGGGGTTTTTTTTTGGGGGCCCCGGGGGTTTTTTTGTTTTTTTTTTTGGGGTTTTGGGGGGGGGGGGGGGTTTTTTTTTTTTTTTTTTTTATTTTTTTTTGGGGGTTTTTTTTTTTTTTTTTGGGGGGGGGGTTTTTTTGGGTTTTGTGTTGTTTTGGGGGTTTTTTTTTTTTTTTTTTTTTTTTGGGGGGGTTTTTTTTTTTGGGGTTTTTGTTTTTTTTTTTTTCCAAAAAAAAAATTTTTTTGGGTTTTTTTTTTTTGGGGGGGGGTTTTTTTGTTTTGGGGGGGGGTTTTTTTTTTTTGGGGGGGGATTTTTTTTTAAAAAAACCCCCCCCCAAAATTTTTTTTTTTTTTTTTAAGGGAATTTGGGGGGGGAAAAATTTTTTAAAAATTAAAAAAAAAAAAAACCCCAACGGGGGAAAAAAAGTTTTTTTTTTTTTTTTTTTAAAAAACCCCCCCCGGGGGCCCAAATTAGGGGGGGGCCCCTTTTTTTTTTTTCCCTTTTTTAAGGGGGGGTTTTTTTAAAAAATTTTTTTTTGGGTTTTGGTGGGGGGGGGGGGGAATTTAAGGCTTGGGGTTTTTTTTTTTTTTCCTTTTTTTGGGGTTTTTAAGGGGGGGTTTTTTTTTAAAAAAAAGGGGTTTTTTTTTAATTCCTTTTTTTTTTTTTAAAATTTTTTTGGGGGGAAAATTTGGGGTTTTTTGGGGTTTTTTTGGTTTTTTGGGGGGGTTTTTGGGGGGGTTTTTTTGGTTTTTAAAAAAAAATTTTTTTTTTTGGGGAAGGTTTTTGGTTTTTTTTTTTTTAAAAAATTTTTTTTTGGTCTTTTTTGGGGTTTTTTTTTTTTTAAAAAAAAAATTTTTTTTTGGGGGGGTTTTTTGGGGTTTTTTTTTTTTTTTTTTTTTTTTTTTTTTTTTGGGGTTTTTTTTTTTTTTTTTTTGGGGGGGGGGGGGTTTTTTTTTTTTTTAAAAAATTTTTTTTGGGGGGGGGGGGTTTTTTTTTTTGGGGGGTTTTGGGCCCGGGGTTTTTTTTTTGGGGGGGTTTTTTTTTTTTTTTTTTTCCTTTTTCCCGGGGGGGGGGGGAAAAGGGGTTTTTTGGGGGGGGGTTTTTTCCTTTTGGGGCCCCCCCTGGGTGGGGGGTTTTTTTTGGTTTTTTTGGGGGGGGGTTTTTTTCCCCCCCCTTTTTTTTGGGGGGGGGGGGGCCGGGGTTTTTTGGGGGGGGGGTTTGGGGGGGGGGTTTTTTTTTTTTTTTTTTTTGGGGGGGGGGGGGGTTTTTTTTTTTTTTTGGGGTTTTTGGGGTTTTTTTTTGGGGTTTGTTTTTTTTTTGGTGTGTTTTTTTGTTTTTTTTTGGGGGTTTGGTTTTTTGGGGCCGGGGGCCTTTTTGGGGGGGGGG
Source organism: Rapana venosa (assembly GCA_028751875.1). Lineage (NCBI taxonomy): Eukaryota > Metazoa > Mollusca > Gastropoda > Neogastropoda > Muricidae > Rapana > Rapana venosa. The sequence continues at coordinate 18,568,208 of CM054161.1, read as the reverse complement.
GGGGGGGGGGTTTTTTTTTTGGGGTTTTTTTTTGGGGGTGGGGGGTTTTTTTTTTTTTTTCCCCCCCTTTTGGGGGGGGTTTTTTTTTAAAAAAAAGGGGGGGGGTTTGGGGGGGGGGGTTTTTTTGGGGGGGTTTTTTTTTGGGGGGGGGGTTGGGTTTTTTTTTTGGGGGGCCCCCGGGGGGGGGCCCCGGGGGGGGGTTTTGGGTTTTTTTTTTTTTTTTTTTAAAAAATTTTTTTTTTTAAAAATTTTTTGGGGGGTTTTTTTTTTTTGGGGGGGGGGGGGTTTTTGGGGGGGGAAAATTTAAAGGGGGGGGGGGGCCCCCTTTTTTGTTGGGGGGGGGGGGGGGTTTTTTTTTTTTTGGGGGTTTTTTTGGGGGGGGTTTTTTTTTTTTTTTGGGGGGGGGGGGGGTTTTTGGACCCCCCCAAAAAAAAAAAAGGGGAAAAAAAAGGGGTTTTTTTTTAAAAAAAAACCCCCCCCCCCCCCCCCGGGGGGGGGGGGGTTTTTTTTTTTTTCCCCTTTTTTTTCCCCCCTTTTTTTTCCCCCCTTTTTAACCTTTTTTTTTGGGGGGGAAAAAAAGGGGGGGAAGGGGGCGTTTTTTTTGGGAAAGGGGGTTTGGGTTTTTGTTGAAAGGGGTTAAAAATTTTGGGTTGTTTGGAAATTAAAACCTTACAAATAATTGCTTTTTTCCCTCAATTCTTCATTTTGCAAAACTGAAAAAAAAAATCAAACCGTTTTTTCCTCGGCCCCCACACACTCCCCTCTCTCTTCCTTACACCTTCTTCCTTTTCCCTCTTACCCCCTTTATTTCTCTCAATCTTTAACAAACTAAAAAAAAGACCACCCTTCGGGTAAGGAGCAAAAGCCCCATGTGATGTGTTCTCTAAAACTAACTAAAAAAGAAGAAAAAATTTGGTATGGGTTTAGTAAAACGGGGAAAACAATTTTCTTTTTTCCTTTGTCAAAAGGCGGTTTTTTTTATGCAAACGGAAGGTTTGGTTTGGTTTTGTGGACGGTTTGTGTGTTTTGAAAATTGTGGGTTTGTTTGGTTTTGTGGGGGTTTGTTTTTTTCCCCTGAAAACCAAACATTTGCCTTTTTTCCCAGGGTTGCGGGCTTTTGTTGGGTTTCAATGAAAAACAAAAATTTTTTTTGGGGTTTTCCTTTTCAAACTCGAAAATTTTATTTTTCATTCTCAAAACCATTTCTTTGGTTTCCTGTCCCTTTTCTTTTTTCCTTTTAAAAAATTACATTGGGGGGCCAGAAAACGGGGGAAAAACGGAGGGCCAAAAGAAAAAAGGACATTTCTTTTTGGGTTTCTAATGCAAAAAAAACATAAAATTTAACGTCTAAAAAATAGGGGTTTGCAAAGGGTTTTCCATGTCAAAAAGAAAAATGGTTTGCAAATGGTTCATTGCAAAAAAGATGATCGGGGGTTTTTTTTTTGGGGTTTCCATGTAAAAAAGAAGACGGTTTTGCTAGGGTTTCCCATGTCAAACGGGAAGACGGGTTTTTTGTTTAGGGTTTTCCCCTTTGAAAAACAGAAAAAGGGTTTTTGCTTTGGTTAAATTGTTCAAACAAAAGAAGGTTTGCTATGGGTTTCCATGTCAAACTGGAAAAACCAGGTTTTGCTAGGGTTTCCAATGTCAAACAGAAGAAAGGTTTTTTTTGGGTTTTTCCAAATGCCCAAACCAAAAGGCCCGGTTTCCCTTATGGTTTCCAGGTAAAAACTGAAGCAGGTTTGTTTTATGGTTTCCATGTCAAAAAAAGAAGCCCCGGTTTTTTTTTGATGTGGGGTTTTTTTGGTTTTTAAAACCCAGAAGACAGGTTTGTTTATTTTTTTTCCCAAAGCCCAAGCGAAAAGGGTTTTTGGGCTTTTGGTTTTCCCGTCATTCAAAACAGGGCCTAGGGTTTTGAAAAATGGTTTTTTTCCTTGGTTTCAAAAGGGCCGAAAGTTTTTGTTTTTTTCTTTGTTTTTTTTTGTCAAACAAGGGAAAGGGGGGTTTGCTTTTTTCCATTGTAAAAGGCGGGCCCTTGGGTTTTGTGGGGGTTTTTGGTTTTGGGTTTTTTTTCCCCCTTCCGGAGAAAAGGTTTGTATGGTTTTTCCTTTTTTGGGTTAAAAGAAGGGACCCTTTCCCCCTTATTTTTCCCTTTTTTTTAAAAGAAAACCATTTCAAAGGGTTGTTTAAAACAGGAAACCCCAATTTTGGCCTTAGGGTTTCCATTTTTCCGGGCACTTTTTTTTTTTTGGTGGGGTTCATTCAAACTTCCTTTTTGCCTGGAGGGGAAAAACCAGGTTTTTGTCACCCACCGACCTTTTGTTTTTTGGGGTTCATTTTTTTTTTTTTTGTTTTTGCTTTGTGGGGGCGGGCCCCTTGGGGGTTGCTTTGGGGCCGGGGGGGGCGATTTTGGGTGCGGGGGCCCTGGTTGTTTGGGGGTTTTTGGTTTTAAAACCCCAGGGGGTCCCGTGAATTTTTTGGCTTTTTAATAATAATCTTTTGGGGTTTTAGGGGGCCATTGTTGCATTTTTCTTTTTTTCCAATTTTTCTAGGTTTTTCCTTTTTTTTCATGTTTTTTCTAATGTTTTTTCATTGGGGCTTGTTAAACCCTCTTAGGGCTTGTTTTTGTTTCTTTCTTTCTTCCTTTTATTATTCATAGTTTTTTTTTACCCCTGGGGATCCCGGTGGGGGGTTTTTGGCGGGGGTTGTTTTAAGGATTAAAAAAGTTTCCCCCAATTTGGAAATTCTGTGCAAACTAAGAATGCGCTTTTTCCCTACCTTCCCTTGTTTCTCTACCTTCTTTCTATTTTCCCTTTTAAAAAAAAATTTCCCAAAAAATTTTTTTTTCCTTTTTTGGGCCCATTCCCCTCCCTTTTTTTTTTTCCCGGAAGGCCCTTAACAGGACAATTCTTCCCCCCCAAAGGGTTTTGGGATGGGCTGGGCCTGACTTCCAGGCGTTTTTTGCGGAAATTTACAACCCCATGTTCCCCTTTTTGGACAGCCAATTATAGATTTTGGGTTGCTGTCGGGAGCGTTAGACGAACTCCTTTTTCCCCTTCACAGAAAAAGGTCATAATACCAAAGCGGGGAAAAAAACATTTTTCACCACTGACAATGTCAGATCCCGTATTTTGGCCCAAGAAAATCCATAGATCTAGGGGAAAATTTTTATTTTCCCGCAAGCAAAATAAAAAAATAATTTTAAAATAAAACTAATTTAACATCTTTTGTTTGTTTTTGTGGGTGATGTGTTTTTGCGGGGGATTTATATGTATGTTTTGGAAAACGTCTTTTGTATTGTCTCTGTCTCTTTGGGTTCGTAATCCCCTTGTTTTCTCTCTCTCTTCTTCCTTCTTTCTTTTCCCCTCTTTCTCCTTCTCTCTCTCTCTTTTCTCTCCCCCCTCTCTCTTTTTTCCGAAAACCTTTTCGTAATCCTCTCTCTCTTTTTTCCCCCTTCCCCCGAAAGGGAAAAAGCCCCAGGGTGCCTAACTCTAAATCTGAGAAAATCTCTTTTTTTTCCCTCTTCGTTACTGGACTTCAGTCAGGGATCAGCCCAAAGGGACCTGAAAACTGTATATTTCCAAAAAGAAATTTCCTTTCCCCCAATTTTTCAGTTACAAAGGGAAAAATGTTTTTAGATTCGTTAAAAAATCCCCCAGAAGAGCTCAAAAATTACCCCCTTCAAACCCCGTTTTGGAAAAATTTATGTTAAAGGGACCTTTTAAACATCATGAAATTATAAAAAATTCTCGAAAATTTTAATGTACAAAGAGTTTGATTCCCTCGGGACCCAAAACCCAAGCAAAATTTTGGGATTTTTGATCACAACAGTCAAAAAACATATTTTTTAATGTAAATTATTTTAAACCATCTGAGTAAACATTAAATTTAAAAAAACTACTAAATTTCTTTTTAAATTTTTTTTAAGGTCAATCATCAAAAAACCAAACAAACTCAATATTTTTAAAGTGTTTACGGGTGCCGGTTTTTTAAAAATTTCTCCCCTTAAAAATTCCCAAAAAATCCTTTTCCCCGGGGAAAAGGGTTTTGGTTTTATATTTACAGTGAAGTATATGCCATACTTATGGCCCTAGGGTTTAATTGATATTCCCCTGTGCTTTTTTTGTTTATAGGGTTTTTTTGTAAATAAAAATTTCCCCCCCAAACCTTACAAGACTGGGAAAAAAATGTAAGAAAAAAACTTCCTTTTTAAAAAAAAAAATTTGGGGTTTTCTTTTTAAATCAAAACCCAAAAAGGCTTTAAACATGACGTTTTGCGGGGTTCCCCTTCTCACTTTTTTGCAGTATTCACTGGAACCCAAAATTGTGATAATAAAACTGGCAGCAAAACAAAGGGCAATGAGAAAAAGGCCCTGAAATTTATTTAAAAATTTGGGATATCCCAGGGGGTTTCAATTCAAAATTGGGAAAAAACTCGGTCCCTTTAAAGGATTTTCTTCAGATAAAACCAAAGGGTCACCTGCCCAAGATACTTTAAACCCCTTATCAAAAAAATCCCATTTTAAATTTTAAAAAACCCAAAATTTACCCCGGGAAAAACCTGGTATGTGCTGCTCACCCCCTGTATCTTGAGAATATATTCTTTCTTCATTTCCCCAAAGGTTTTAAATTTATGAAATGAAAAATTAGGCACTGAAAAATTCGGGGTGGGGGGGGGGGGGGGGAGGGGGACGAATCTTTTGTAGGCTTTTTTGTAAACAGAGCAAAATAAAATTAAGGTAGGGTTATTTTAATTTCCCCTGGTTAATGTTGGGGGTTTAATTTTCAGCCTCTTTTAATTAATTTTTAGGGTTTTTTTCTCTTTTCCTCCTTTTAAATGTTGGGGGGAATTTTTTCCCAGTCTTTTTAAGGTTAGGGTTTTTTCCCTCAGTTTTCCTGTTAATTTTGGGTTTTTTTTCTCACCCTCGGGTTAAATTGTTAGGGTTTTTTTTCTCATTTCCTTTTAAATTTTTAAGGGTTATTTCTCACCCTCGGGTTAATTTTTGGGTTATTTCTTGCCTCCGTTTTAGGTTCTTTTTGGTCTTTTCTTCACCCCTTTTAAAAAAAATTTCTTTCCTCCCCTCTCTCTCCCCTCGTTTTAATTTTCACCCAAATGTAAAAACAGACTTTTAAAAATTAAAATAATAAAAAATACGGATTCCAAAAGCTTGGAAAAAAGACCGATGGGGGATCGGGCCCGGTTTATAGACACTCAGAAAAATTGAGGTTGGAAAACCCACGGCGAGGGGGACCGGGCAGTTAACGTTTTTTGGGCCACAGAGGGTTTTCCCAAAAATGCAATGTCAACAGGGGGGCAGATTCCCGTAAAACCTTTTGGGTTTTCACAGAAAAGGTTTAATCTAGCTGAGAGGGGGCCAGGAAAGAATCAAGCAGCAGAAACAACAAAACAGCACAAAGCGCTGTGACGGGGCATTCTTTTTTCAGCTTTTGCCATTTCCTAAAAAACAACTTAATGGTAAGAGATACAAAAAAGAACAGGTGCCCGGTCAAATTAGTGTGATCCCAAAATTGTCAGCCGTTCTGGACCTTCCTGGGGAAATTCTGTTTATAAAATACATAGTATCTCTTTTTAAGAAAAAGGCCTCCAAAATCTTTGACAGCAGCACAACAGCAGGGTTTGGGGCAGGGAGTTTTTGGTTTTTATAAAACAAAGAAGGAAGGTTCTTGCTTTGTGGGGGGAAAAAGTTAAAAAACCTCCACCCCCTATAAAAGGGGAAAAACAAACTTCGGGTCCCTCCCCCCAAGGGAGGGGGGAAAACCCAAAAAAATTAAACGTCTTCCCGGGGGGGGGGGGGGGGGGGGGGGGGGGGCCCGGGGGGGGGGGGAAAAAGGGGGGGGGTTTAAGGGCGTGTGGGTTACCCGGTAAAGCCATTGCAAAATGAACTTAGATTGACCTTTTGGGGGAGGGTTTATTGATGAAAAGGGGTGGTTGGGGGGGTTTTTTTGGAGGGGGGGGGGGGGGGGAGTTTTGTCCATTGGTTTTCGGGAAAGGGGGTGGTTATTTTCGGGTTGTTTTTTTGGGGCCAAGGTTACCCCTGGGGTTAGGGTTTTTTTTGGAGGGGGAGGGGGTGGGGCCAAAGCCCGGGCCTGTTTTGTGGATTTACTTGTCTCCCCCTTGGGGGGTGAGCTAGTTGTGGCCCTGATGTGCTCTTTACACCAGGTAAGTTTTTTTTGGGTAATTTAAAAGCTTTTTTTCCCTTCAGTGCTGTTGTTAGCGAACCCCAAAGGGGTAAGGGGCCCTAAGTACAGTCAGGGTCAGTTCGTCGGGAACCACTTCCCTTTGCTTGTGACTTTGTAGCATTTTCCCAAAACTTTCTGTGAAGCAGTTTGTTGTTTGTTTTGGAGTTTTCCCCTGATGTTCCCTTCTGCTTTGGGGCTTTTTGCTAAAGGCCCCCCAACTCTTCAGGGGGTGGGGTTTTTGAAAAGTGGTCATGGATTTTTGTGGATGTGGAGTTATTTTTTTTTCCCCTGGGGGGTTTTTGTGCCCAGAGGCTTTGTTCATTATTTTTGCTTTTTTGGGGGGAAAGGGACATTTTGGGGGGTTAATGTTCTTTTGAGTGAAACACTTTTTGGGTTTTGTACTGGGGGAAGAAAAACCTTGGGGGGGGTTTCTTGGTTGTTCGGGAATTGGGTAGAAAAGGTTTTTTTGGTTTTTAGGCCTTTGAAATTGAAAATTTGGGCCAGATGCAGTTGACTTTTATTTCTTCGGGGGAAGGTGTGTTTTTTTTTCTTGAAGTGGAAATCTTTTCCCTTTGGGTTTCCCCCTTTTGGGTGTCGCTTTTGTCCCAAAGGGGGCCCTTTTTCCCTTCCCGGCTGTGGATCATTGTCTTGTTTGATGGGGAACCCGGGGAAAGGGGGAGTTTTTTCGTCATTTTGGCGAAAGTAAAAGGTTTTTACCATTTTTTGTGTGTAAAAATTTTAATAGTGCTTTGGTTTCAGTGGTACCCATAGGCGGGGATGTTGTGTGTTGATATAGGGGCCCTCGACTTGGTGGTTGTTATGAAACTATTTTAAATTTTTTTGGGTTTTTCTTTTTTTTTCTTTGGATAGAAGCTAAATATTTATTAAATTTGAAAGCAGTGTGTAGGTGACTATTGCCTTTTGTGTTTGAGTAAATGGGGTTTTGTTTAAAAATATTTGAAAATATAAATTTTGTGATTTTTTTTTGTGTTTTTTCTGAATTAGGCATGATGGTCTAAAAGGGAGGGGGGGGGTAGGTTCCTATCGGGGGGGAAAAAGGGCGGGTCCCTTTTCTATTTGGGTTTCTTTTGTCTTGCTTGTTGGGGAAAAAACGGGAAACAGTATTTAGTGCCCGTTGGTTAAGATTGTGTTTTACAGAAAGAAAATTGCTAGGGTTTCCGGCCCAGTTTTCCCCAAACCCCTGTTTTGTTTAAATGTTAACGTTATTCTTTTCTTTCTTGTTTTTTTCAAATTGTTTATTACAAATTTAAACCCCCTTGGCTAGGGGGCAGTAAAATTTAATGTCCCAAAAGCAAATACCCGTTTTCTAGTGCCCCTTTCTCTTGTCCTCCTTCCCCCCTTCCTCAGTTTCCTATAACAGCAAACCCTTACATTGTTTATTGGAAAGTTGCTTGAAAATGTTTATATTTTTATAAATATAGATTTTTTAAATTTATGTATTCCAAAAATTTACATACTTGAAAATTTTTCACACACACGCACATGAAAAACAAAAACACACCCACACATTTTATACCAAAAACCCCGGGGTTTGTTGCAAACAGCTAAAAATCTGATACACGGGGGGGACTGATTGAAAAAAAAAGCCAATGAACACTTTTTCCCTTTATTTCAATATAAACGAATAAATAAAAAACACACTTTCCCACGTCTACAGATAGTAAAACAATTAACAAAAATTTCATTACACACCCCTCCCAACACACCACACAAAACACACACCCCAAAACCCACACAAAACACACACCCACACACCCCACAATACAGGAGAAAAGAAGTCGAAAAGAACAAAGGATTGAGAACGAGAGAAAAGGAGAAGGGGAGAGAGAGAAGAGAGAGAAAGGGCACTGCTCGCGCATGTGTAAGGTATAGGGTTTTTTCGAGCCCCATGCGCGTGTATGTGTTTATAATTATATAAGGTTGTGAGGGTATGAAGGCATGAAGGGGTTTTTGAATTTGGGTTTTGTTGTTGGGCAGGGGGTTTCTTTCCCTGGCATGTGTGCGCTTTACCTTAACCTGCAAAAAAATTGGTGTAGTGAATGCAGCCCAAATCCTCCCCCCTTTCTCCCTCACTTTGGGTTTCCCTTCTCTCTCTCTCTCTCTCTCCCCCTCTTCTCTCTTTTTCTCTCTCTCCCCCAACCCTTGGTGTTTGTTCCTGACCAATGGAAAGTATACTATTAAATTTTGTCAGTTTTGTCTCTTGTGTAAAAATATTGGGGATGGTGTGAGGAAGGCCCGGGGTTTTTTTATATTTATTTATTTATATTTTATTTTAATATTTTTATTTTTTATTCTATATATATTTATCTGTCATCATCATATCATCGGGTCCCGTGTCCTTGGCGGTCGTGGGGGGGACACAAAAGACGTTTCCCGGGGTTTTAAACCTCCTCCTTTTCCTCTGGTCCTGGGTTTCCCCGCAGTAGGGGCCGGGAGCCCTTTTCATCCTGGTTTCCATTCTTGCGTTGTCCATCCAGGGAATTGGTTCTGTCTTCCCCCTTTTTCTCCCACCTTGAGTGTTCCCTGTAGAAATGTTTTTGGGCAGGGTTGTGGGGGGTGACGGGGGCCAAACCATTTTCAGTTTTTTTTTCTTGCGTTTGGTGAAAAAGGGGTTTTTCCTGTGGCCTCCCAGCCGTGTTTTTTGATCTTGAAAATTCGGGTTTCTTTCGTTTTTTTCCGGATTAGGCCCAGATTTTTCTTGGGCCCATTTTTTTTAAAATTGACGGGTTTCGTTTTGTTTTTCCAGCAGTCAATGTCCATTTTCACTTCCGTACAGCAGGTAGTTGAATTAGGGGCTTTGTAGGCTTTAGTTTGTTTGGGAAATTTAAATTCTTTTTTCTTTTCTTTTGGTGGTGATTTTTGTTATGGTAAAATGTTCCCCTTTGGCTAGTCGGGACTTTGTTTTTCTGTCTCGAAAAACCCGCCCTTTTGTGGTTTTGCCCCCAAAGGTTTTTAAAAAGCGTTTTTCCTCTCCGGGTTGCGGCCCGTTCAGGGAAAATTTTTTTAGCGGTGGCGTTGCTCGTGCTTTTCCCAAGTACTTTATTTTTCTCCGAGCCCCACCCTTTCCCTATGCCCCAAAGCTTGTTCTAAAGTTGGTCATAAGATCTTGCAGCTCTGTGTTATTTCCGCCCATGGGGCCCAAGGCCCATCGGCCCCAAAAACCCCCCAAGGGGGTTTTTGAGGGAAATTGGGGGCCCCGGAAAAAAATTGGGGGGGGTTAAAAACCCCCCCCCCCCCCACCAAACCCCCCCCCAAAAAACCCCCCCCCCCCCCCCCCCCCCCCCTTTCGATGGTAGATTTGGGCGGAATGGGGGGTCTCTTATTTAATGTTTCCCCCAAAGGGAACAAATAAAACGGGCTGGAATTTGGGCATCCTTGCGGCCCCCAATTTGGGGTTTTTTGAAATTTTATTCTCCCCTTTTGATTGTTTCAGGGGAATGATGCTTTTTGGCGGGGGGGGAATGTTTTTATTTTTTTGGCATTAAGGTTTTTCTTCGGGGAAAACATTTGAGGATGAAGGGCCTTCTTTTGGCCTTTTGGGCCCCCAAAATTTTTTTTTAAAAATTTTTGATAATTTGTGGAATTTTTTTCCTCTCATGTTGAAGTTGTTTTTTATGGAATTGGGGGATTTCTTTCGGAAAAATGCGGGGGTTTTTCCCTTTAACCCCCAGTTGGTTCTGGGCAAGGTGTTCCCCTTTTTCATTTCTCTTGGGGTTGGATTTTTTTTAATTTTTTTGACAATTTTCCCCGGGCGGGCTTGGGTTGTTTTTTCTTTGTTTTGGTTGGAAAAATTATTTTTGGGGCTGGGGTTTTTGGGAATGATTTTGTGGTTTCCTTCTGTTTGGGCCCTTTTTTTGGGTTCTCCCAAATTTCACTATTTAAGGGTGTCCCCCAATGACTTTTCCCCCCCCCATTTGAGCAGTCCCGGGTTTTTTGTTTTCCGGGGCCCTTCCCAAAAACCTCGGATTTTTTCATTTTTTTTTCTAAATTTAACCGGGGGGACCTTTTGGCGCCCTCTTCTAATTAGGGCCCCCTTAATTTTGGGAATTTATTGTTATTTTGACTATAAACCATTTAATTTGACCATTTTCTTATGGTTTCCGGACTTCTTAAAGACTTGTTTGGTTTAGGGTTTTTTGGGGGTTTTAGGGGGGTTGGTTTATGCCCTTTTTCCCCTTTTGGCCCAATTTCATTTTTTCGTCCATCCTTGGGGGAACTTAAAATCCATTCCCCCTGGCTTTCTTGGATTTCCTAAAAAGTTGTTGGTGGGAAAATTTTTTTGGGGGGGTTTGGAAAAGGACCCTGGTTGGTTTAAGTTTTCCCCCCTTGGGTTTTTCCGGGGCCCCAAATTTAAAATTGGGGGTTTCCGGGGTTTTTTTGTTTTTTTGTTTTTTGGAACAAACCCGGACCTCCGGGGTGCTGTTTCGGCGGAATTTATTAAATTTTTTTAATTAATTTTTTTTAAAATTTTGTCTAATAATCCGCAAATTTTTACCCCGGCCCAACTTAGTTAAACTTTTTCCTTGGCTCTTTTTTTGCCCCCCGCCAAAGGAATTTTGGGTTTGAGGCTTTGTTTTCTTTAAGCCCCCCTTTTAAAAAAAATTACCCACACCACAAAAATTTTTTGGTCCCTGTATGTCTGGTCTTTTTTCCTAATTATTTATTTTATTTATTTTTTTTTTATATTTTTTTTATTTTGTTTTTTTAAATTTTTCCCCCCACCCCCTGTTTTAAAGTTTTTTCCATTTTCCCTTTTTCTTTTCCCCCCAAAAATTTAAAAACCCCCCCTCCCCCCCCTTACTCTTCCCTTTCCCCTAAACGTGTTTATTGGTTCTTTCTTTTTTTAAAAAATTTTCCCCTTTTTTTAAAAAAGGGCCCCGAAGGGTTAAAAAAACCCCTGGGGTTTCCGTTTTTATCCTTTTTAAAAAATGGGAATTTGTCTTTGTCTTGTGCCTTCCCCCCTTTTTCCCCCTTTTTCTGTTCCCCTTTCTCTCTCCCACCTTTCTCCTCTCCCTCTTTTTTCCTTTTCACCTTTTTTTTTTTTTCCCCCCCCACCTCTTTCCCCCCTTTCCTTAAAAAACCTTTAAAACGGGGCTAAAAGGATTGGTTTGGGGTTTTTTTTAAAATTTTTTTGGGAAAATTAATTTCCATATTACCCAAAAAGGGGGGGAAAAGAAAAAAAAAACCACTGGGGCGATTTAAAAATAAAAGAAATTTTGTTTTGGGTTTTTGTTTTTTTTTTTTTTTGTTTTCTTCTTTTTTTTTTTTTTTTTTTCTTTTTTTTAAAATTTTTTATTTTTTTTTGTGGGGGGAAAAAAAGGGGTTTAAAAAGGGGGGAAAAATTGGTTGCCTTTTGTTTTCACCAAAATTTTCCCTTTCCGTTTTGTTTTTTGGTTACTTTTTTGTGACTTTGTGGCTTTAAAATGGGGTGGCCTTTGTTTGGTGGGGTTTTTTTTAGGGGTGTGTTGGTGTGTGTTGTGTGTGTTTTGTGTGTTGTGTGTGTGTTGGGGTGTGTTGTTGTGTGTTTTTTATTTTTGGGTTTGTGTTGTGTTGTGTGTTTTTGGTGTGTGTGGGGTTTTTTTGTGTGTGTCTGTGTGTGGGGTTGTTTTGGGGGTGTGTGTGCCTTGTGTGGGGTTTTGTTGGTTTGTGTTGTTTTTGGGTTGTGTGTGTGTTTTTGGTGTAGTTGTTTTTTTGTGTGGGGTTTTGTGTGGTGGGGTTTTTTGGGGGGGTGTGGTGTTTGTGTGTGTGTTCCTGTGTTGTTGTTTGAGTGTTTAAATTTTTTGAACCCTGTTGTGTGTGTGCCTGTGGGGTTGTTGTGTTTCCTTTGTTGTTTTCCTGTTGTGTGTGTTTTGTGTGTCGTGTTTGCTGTTTTGTGGGGTGTTGCCCTGTGTGGGTTTTGTGCCTGTGTGTGGAAAATTTGGGTTGTTTTTTTTGTGTTAGGGTTGTCTTTTGTGTTGGGTGTTTTGTGGGTAGGGGAGTGTTTGTTTGTGTTTTGTTTGTTGCGTTTTTGTGTGTTTTTTTTTTTTTGGGTTGTGGTGTGGGGCCCTGTGTGTGTTTGTGTGTGTTGTTTGCCTTTTGTTTTCCCTTTGTGGGTTGGCCATTTTTTTTGTGTGTGAATTTTTGTTGTTTTGGGGTTGGGTGTGGGCCTGTGTGGGGTTTTTTCGGGGTGTGTTTTTGGTTTTTTGGTGTGTGTTTTTTTGGGTGTAAAAATTGGTGTGGTGTTGGTGTTGTGCCTTTGATGGGGTTTTTTTGGTGTGTGTCCTCCTTTTTTTGATTGTTGTTTTGCCTTGGGGGTTTTGGTGTTGTTGTTCCTGTTGGGTTGTTTCCCTGTGTGTTATGGGGGTTTTTTGTGTGTTGTTTGCCTGGTGGGGGTTGTTGTGTTGTGGTCCCGGGTGTTTTTAAAATTTGGATTTTGTGTTTTCCCGGGTTTGGGGAGTTTGGTGTTAATGGTGTTTTTTTTTTGGTAGTGTTTGTTCGTTGGGGTAGTGGGTGTGTGTGTGTGGGGGTGCCTTTTTGTTTTTTGTGTTTTGCGTAAACGGGGTTTTTATTTTTTTGTAAAGGGGTTTTTATTGTAGTGGTTGTGTTTAAAGGGTTTTGGTGTGGGCCTGGTGGGGGGTCCCCTCGGGGCTGGGTTTTTGGTGTGTTGTGTTTTTGGCTGGTTGCCTAGTTGATTTTCCTTTTGTTTTTTTGTGTGTGTGGCCTTTTGTTTTTGTGGGGGCCTGCGTTGTGTGGGGGGGTGTTTTTTTGTTTTGTGTGGGGCCTGGGTTGTCCGGGTTGTCTAGTTGTGTTTTGTGAAATGGGTTTGGGGTGGGTTTTTTTTTTCTTTTTTGGTTTGTAGTATTTTCCAGGTGGTTTTGTGTTTTTGTGTGTGGGGTTTGTGAGTTTTTGGGGGTGGGGTTTGTGTTGTTGTGGTGTGTGGTGTGTGTGTCTTTGTGTCCCTCTGTGTGTGTCCCTGTTTTGGGATTGTGTGTGTGTGTGTTTTGTATGTGTGTGTTAGTGTGTTTTGTGCCTGTGTGTGTTTTGCCTGTTTTGGGGCGCCTGTGTGTGTGTGTCCCTTTGTTTTTGTGTGTGGGGTTGGGGGTGTGTTGTCCCTTGGGGTGTGTGCCTGTGTGTTTTGCCGTGTGGGCCGGGGTGTGTTGGGCCTGTTGTTGTTGTGCGGTTTGTGTGTGTTGTGGGGTTGTGGGGCTTTTGTCCCGGTTTACCTAATTGTCCCCCTGTGTGTGTTTTTGCGTGTGTGTGGTGTCCCCTGTGTGTTTGGGTTGTGTGGGGTGTGTCCCTGTGTGTTGTTTTTGGGTTTTTTTTTTTTGGGGTCCCCTTTTGTGGGGTGTGTCCCGGTGTGTTTTGTTGTGCCTGTGTGTGGGGTTTGTGTGTGTGTGGGGTGTGTGTTTTGTGTGTGTGTGTGTCCCTTTGTGTGTGTGTGTGCCCTTGGTGTGTGTCCTTTTGTGTGTTTTTGTGTTGTGTGGTGTGTGTTTTTGTGTTTTTGTGTGTGCCTGTGTGTTTTCCCCTGGGGTGGGGCCCCTTTGTGTCCCTTTGGGGTGTGTTGTGTGGGTTGTGGGGCCTGTGTGTTTTGGTTTGTTTGTGTGGGTTTTGCCTGGGGTGTGTTTTTGGCCTTTTTTTGGGTGTGTGGTGTGTGTGTTTGTGTGTGTTGTGCCTGTTGGTCCTTTTGTTTTTTTGTGGGGCCTGTGTTTTGTGTCCCGGGTTGTTGTGGGGCCCCCTTGTTTTGTGTGTTTTGCCTGTGTTTGTGTGTGCCTTGTGTTGTGTGTGTGGTTGGGTGTGGGTGGTGTGTGTTTCCTGTGTGTGGGGGCCTGGGGTGTGTGTTCCTTTGTGTGTGTGTGTGTTTGGGGTGTGGGGTGTGTGCCTGTGTGGGTGTGTGTGGGGTTCCCTGTGGTGTGTGTGTTGTGTGTGTGTGGGTGTTTTCTTGGGGTGTTCCCTGTGTGTGTGGGGTTGCCTTGTTTGTGTTGTTTGTGGGTGTCCTGTGTGTGTGTGTGTTTTCCTGTGTGTGTGTGGGGCCTGTGTGTGTTGGTTTTGGGGCCTGTGTTGTGTGGGGGGGCCTTGTGTGTGGTGTGTTTTCCCCCTTTTTTTGTGTGTGTGGGGGGCCCCCTGTATGTTTTGGGGCCCTGTGTGTGTGTCCCTTTGTGTGTTTTTCCCTTGGGTTTGTGGGTGTGTGTGTGTGTGTTTTTTTTGTGTGTGTGCCGGGGGGTTTTGTGTGTGTTTTCCCTCTGTGTTTTGTGTGTTTTTTGCCGGGGTTTTCTTGTTAAATGTTTTGTGGTTTTTTCTGTACTGTTTCATGTTCTGTAAAAAAAAAAAAAGTGTCATTTTTGTTTGGAAATTGTGCAAGTCCCTCCGGGAAAAACGATGTATGTCCAATCTCAGGGGTTTGGTGGTGGTGGTGGTGGCTTTTTTCAACCCTTTTCTTCCCCCATCCTCCTCCTCCGGGTTTTTCTCTTTTTCCTTTCATTTTCTGTTTTCGCCCTTTTAAAGGGGGAAAAGGGGGGGGGGAAAAGGGTTTTTTGGTTGTTGGGGTTTTTTAAGAAAAAATGCTTGTCCTGGTTTCTTTGTCGATCTGCCCGTTTGGTTGTCTTTTTTTTATTTGCTTTTTTCTCTTTTTCACTGTCTCTCCCTTTTTCGCTTTTCTCTTTTGTTCTTGCCATCTCTCTGTTTTTCACTGTCTCTTGTTTTCTGCTTTCCCACTGTCTCTTTTATTTCTCAGTTTTTCCCCCTGTCTCTCTATTTTTCAATGTTTCTCTGTTTCCCCCTGTTTTCTCCAATTTTTCATTTTTTTCTGTTTCCCCCTATTTCTCATGTTTCTGTTTCCCAAATTTTTTTCACTGGGTTTTTGTTTTTCCCCGGCTCTTTGTTTTCACTGTTTCCCCCTTTTCTCTTGTTTCTCACTGTTTCCCCCTGTCTCTTGTTTCTCTGTTTCCCCCCCGTCTCTCACCCGTTTCTCTGTTTTCCCCCTGTCCTTTTTTTCTCGTTTCCCACTGTCTCTCTGTTTCCCACTGTCTCTCCCCTGTTTTTTCTGGGTTGTTTTCCCTGTTTTTCTGTTTCGCAGGGTTTTTTGTTTCCCCCTGTCTCCCCGGTTTTCTGTTTCCCCCCTGGGCTCTTATTTCTCTTTGTTTCCCCATGTTTCCCATTTTCTTGTTTTCCCCCTGTCTCTCTGTTTCTAGTTTCCCCCTGTCTTCTCTGTTTTTTTCTCTTTCCCGCGGGGGTCTCTATTTCTCAATTTTTCCTGTTTCCCCCTGTTTTCTCTGTTTCTCACTGATTTCAACTGTCTTCTGTTTTTTCCTGTTTCCCCCTGTCTATTGGGTTTCCCCGTTTCCCACGTTCTCTGTTTCCCCCTGTCTTTTTGTTTCCCATGTTTCTCCGGGTTTTCCCCTGTATCTTATTTCCCCCTGTATCTCGTTTCCACTGTTTCTCTGTGTGTTAGTTCTTTTTTGGCCTTGTCTCCCTCTGGTTTTGTGTGGGTTCCCCCTTTGGGTTTGTGTGTCTCCTTTGGTTCCCGTGGGTTTCTTTTTGGTTTTGTGGGGTTTTTCCAAAGTGGGATCTCCATCTGGTTCTGTGTTGTTTTCCAAAGGGTTTTCTCATTGGTTTGGGGGTTTTTTCCCCTTGTGTTCCCTTGGGGTTTGGGTGTCTCCATTGTGTTCCCTCTGGTTCCGGTGTCTCCATGTGTGTCTCCAAACTGGTTCCGGTGTTCCATATGGTCTCCATCTAGGGTTTTTTGTGTCTCCAAAGTGTTTTCTCCATTTTGGTTTCTGTGTGTCCCATCTGGTTCTGTGTGTCTCCATGTTTATTCCATCTGGTTCTGTGGATTTTCCATTGGGTTTGTATATTCCAGTGTGTTCCTTGGTTTTGTGTTTTCCAAACTGGTTTGTGTGTCTCCATGGTTTTGTCTCCATTGGGGTTTGTGGGGTCTCCAAGTGTTTCCTCCCTCTGGTTCTTTGTGTCCCCTTTTGTGTCTCCATTGGTTTTTGTGTGTTTCCTTTTGTGTTCCATCTGGTTTGTGTGTTTTTCCATCTGGTTCTGTGTGTCTCCCTCTGGTTCTGTGTTTTTCCATGTGTTTTTTCCCTCTTTGGGGTTTTGTGTATCTCATTTGGTTTTCTGTGTATCTCCCTTGGTTTTTACTCTTGGGCCTGTCTGCTCCCCCCCCCCCCCCTTTTCTTTTTTCTTTTTTCCTTCCTTTTTTCCCGTCCTTTTTAATTTTTTGTAAAATTTTTGCCTGCTGCCCATCTGTCCCTACACAAAGTCCGTTGTCCCCTTGTCTTCTGTTGGTTGTTTTTGTGATGGGTTTTGTCTGGGGTCTTTTCCCGTATCCGTCTTATCCGTCTGTTGGGCTTATCTATCTTCCCAATTTTACCCGTTAGGATGAGATATTAAAAATTTGGGTTCCTGTGCAAAACACGCAGAAAAAATTTTTTTGCGCCCCCAGTTGAAAAAAATGTTCCGTTTCCAAAAAAGGGAGGCCATTTGGTGCCCGTGGAAACCCTTTACAACATTTACAAACTGAAAACACAGGGGACCGGGGTGTTAAAAAGCAAAATGGGGTGCTTATTCCTTTTATCCTCGAAAATTTTTAAAAAAAAATTAAATAAAATATCTATTGTCTATTTTATCTTTTGTATCCCTTTATCTATTATGTTGTTTGTAGTAAAGTATTATCTATCTAAATTTTTCTATCTATTATTTTACTATTTTATCTATCTATTATTATTTCCCGCTGCCTCTTTTTTCTCTGTGTTGTTCGTGGCCCGTCTCTCTTTTTTTCTCTCCCCCCCACCCCCCTCTTCTTCCCCCCCCCCCCCCCCCCCCCCCCCCCCCCACCCCCTTCTTCTCTCCCTCTCTCTCATAATGTAACTTTAAAAGGGGCCTTAAATTTGTGTTTCCATTCTCGGTAAACAGGCAAAAAGGTCAGAAAACCCAAACCAAAGTTTTTTGTAGGCAGGGAAAAAATTTGTTAAAAATTTGTGTTAAAAGGCACACGTGATGATAATTTATGGTTTTAAGATCATTTGGGAAAAATTCTTCTTTTCCGGGTTTTAGCTTTTTGCTCCTAGCTATTATAAGTTTTTCTTTTGTTTCTGTCTGTCCTCTTTTTTGTTATTGGGGTTTTAAAATTTCGCGCGTAAATTGTTTCTGCTTTGTATTCTATTCTCGATTATTTGTTGTTTTTTTTGGGGGAACTGGCTATAAAAGAGGCTTTTGGCCCCAAACCTTTAAAAAGGAATGACTTCAATCCTGTGGAACTTGAAATCATAAAATTTGAACTCTGCTGCAAAGTCTGGCAGTTCAAAAAGAGGGGATCTTAACGGTTTCCCCCTTTTAGCGTTAAAAAGCCCGACCAGCCAAAAGGGTATTTGTCCTTTGGAAATTAAAGGAACAAAAAATCGAATGTGCACGTTAAAGTCCCGTAATTCCGTTTTTTGTGGTGATGGAAACAGGAATTTTCCAGCAAAGCACTATAGTTTTGTGGAGAGGGGGGGTTCGTTTTCCCAAAGGAAAAACGACCTGAAAAAAACAGGGCGTGAAAATGCGTGAAATGTCACCCTGACTGCTGTGGAAAGTTGCAGGAAACAAAAGGGGTCCAGTTTCCCCGCCAGTTTTTGTGTTTACACTGAAATTTTTTAGAGCCTGTGGGTTTTAATTAATTTTTATTAACAGGGTTTTTCCCCTGTTTAATGCCCTCTGTATGTTGCCTGTTGTTATTGTTTTGTCTGGCTGTTGTCCCGGCTGTTCCCTCTTCTCATGTTGTTTTTTGCTGGTCTGTCTCTCTCTTCTGTAAACTAGCTCGGGTTTTTGTCTGTTTTGTTGTCTGTCTGTCCGTCTCTGTCTCTTTTCTCCCCTCCCCCTCTCTCTCTCCCCCTTTTCTCTCTCTTTCTCTCTTTTTCCCCCTCTCGCTTAGTAACGACCCCAAAGAAGAACAGGGCGTCAGTGAGACAACGAAAGCAGGCTGTCCCTAATGTCTAGTCCAAAGTTGGAACCCCTCGTTCAGTTTGGGACGGGTTTCACCAAATTTGGCAACATGAGTTTTTTATGTTCTTTTCAATTTAAAAAGGATGAACAAAGTGATCACACGGGTTTTATGCTTTAAAAAATTTATACTCCTCAAAAATATTTCTAAAATCTATTTTGAAATTCTAACCCAAAACCAAAATTTTAAAAAGCCCAATGGGTTTTTTACCTACTTTCAAAATATGTTTAACTTTATTCATTTAACTTCTATAAAATGTTTTTTTTTTTTAATATTTTATAATATGCCAAACTTTTAGGGTTTCATCTCAAAAATACCTTCCCAAAAACATGGTGATTGAAAGTTTTACAGCGAACTTTCTTTTATTGTTAAAAACAAAAACGGGTTGCAAAAAGGGCCAACCTGGTTTTGGGAAACCCCCCTACTGCAAGCAGGTTTTCCAATCAAGGGGTTAAATGTCTTTTGTTGGGAGGTGCCCACCCCCTGCCATTAATTTTTGGCATGGAAGGGGCGCGGGGGCAAACCCGTTCAGGGGTTTCCCGGGAAATTTCTTGCAGCCCCCTCACAAGGGTTTTTGCAGATTTTAGCTGCTTTGGCAAAAATTTACCAGAGGGAAGTCCCCCTGTTCCCCCCTGGATTTTCCCCCCCGCCCATTGGAAGGTCTTGGGGGGGATCCGAACAGGCCCAGTGTTTTGTCGAGTTGGGGGAATCCGGTTCCCAAAAGGACGACTTTTGGGAAACAGTTTTTTTCTTGCTGTGTTGAAAACTTTTAACTTTGGGCCCAAAATTTGTATACAGCAAGACCACAAAAAATTCCAGAATCTCCAGGTCTTCTTTTTGATTTCAGAAGGGGGGGTGCTGGCAGATGTTTTGGGAAAGTTTTGGGGTTTATTTGAAAACATTTTCCAAAATCCCACGCCGTTTTTTCCGACACCAGCCCAATGAAGGGATGTATACACCCCGTGAAGGAGGGGAAAAAAGGGGAGGCACTTTTGATTTCTTCCTTCCCAAAAATTGGGCAAACCTTTTTCCCAAACAACTCCCAAAGTTCACCCAATATGTAACCCCCAAAAATGACAAAAATACTTTTTTCCCCCTGTGTTGTTTGGCCCCCCTGCCTTTTTAATTTTGTTTGAAATAGCGTACAGGGGGAAAATCTTTCTTTTTAAACACAGGGATTTTCTGGGGGGTTTGGGGTCTGCCCGGCTTGCCTGATGAGATTCATGGCTATGACGGTTTTTAGAAAAATGATTGTGCTTTTCCCATGTGAAAGTGGCGGAGCCATACCCGCGGAAAAGGGCGTTTAAATTGTTGTTGCTAGATGAAAAGCAGCCCATGCGGGGAAACTTCGCGCTAGATTTCTTTGGCTCTCCCAAAACAACAACATTTGACAACCCCTCGTTTTTTCCCCTTTTCCTTTTTAAGCCAAAAAGGGCATCAGATGTGTCTTTTAATCAAACCCAAAAGTTTCTGGTGCATAACCCTCTTGATGAGGGTGACCCCCTGTGACATCTGTGTATTTTGGGGCCCTTGGGGTTATTTTCATTGCTGTTGCTTTAGGGATGTTTAAGGGGGGGTTCCTCCCTTTGGAAAGCCTGGGTTTTCGTTGTCGGAAAACTGAAAAAGAGATAAAGGGGGGGTTTCCCTGAAAAAGTTCTTTGGATCGCAATGATGATGTGTTATGGTCAAAATTGTAAACAGCCCCAAAAAGTGAAAAAATCTTCCCTTCCCAAATTTGGTGGGATTTCCATTGCTCTTCCTCAAATTTTGAAGACATTTGGGGGCCCAAAATGATGACAAATTTTCCCTTGGGCCTGCTGTAAGGATGCATAGTCCTTTTTCAGAAAAATTTTTTCAAAGAGTTCTCTCCCCCCGTCCCTTTTTTCGAAAAATATCATAAAGGGTGATGGGAGATTGGGCCCGTGGTGTTTCCCGAGTTTTTTTGCGAGGGGACCCGTTTGGAAGAGGGGTTTTGTTTCCCAAATTCTTTTTTTTTTGTGTTTTTAACATCATTAAACTTGAGAAAATGACAGAATGATTTTTTTTAGTTGACATTTTGTTTGCAATGTCGCAAAAAAAAGTTTTGCCATGCAAAAGTTTATACCAAACAGTGCACAAAAGGGCTGGGTTTGGGGAAAAAATGTTTCTTTTTGCCTGGATTAAAAGTTTTTCCATCAAATTTAGATTCTTTTGAAAAAAATTTTTCTTGCGTTTCAATTTTGCGCGGTCGGGGGAAGGAAAGAAAATTTCTTTATTGTTCGTTGACTTGCTGTAAAAAACAATTTTGGGGTTATTTCTGCATCAAAAAAGGGACTAATCCCTTCCCCCCTTTTTTGAGTCGTAAAGGGCCACAATTTTTTACCAAGAAATCTGTCTTTTTTGTTTGTTGAATTCACCCTTTCCCGTCATATGTTTGGGGCCCAAGTTTCCCGATTCTCCTAATTTATTTTTTGCTGAGTTCGACAAATTGAAAAGGGGAGGTTTGGGTTTTCTCCCCTCCTTCAAAGAAAAAACAGTTCACTAAAATACAATAAAAGTTTAAGGGTCTGCTCTGTAGAAAGTTCTGCGGTGTTTTGTTCTTCAGGTGTACTCTGTGGCGGTTGTTTCCGTTCGAAGCAAACTTTGACGGGTTTTTTGCATTTTAATGCATGCATGTCTCCCCCGGAAAGTTTCCCCCGAAGGTTTTTTTTTTGGGATATTCAAAGAACCCGTTTTTCAATAGAAAATGTTTCGAAACACTGAAAAAAAGTTTCAAATGGTATCATCACCACTGCGAAAAAAAAACTTTGCGTTTTCAAGAAAAATTTACCCGTCATCTTGCGAGTTTTTTTTTGGACTTTCTTTTGGGTTTTTCACCTATCTAAGTTTTTTGGCTGCCCCCATTGCTCGTCCAAAACCCTTTTGGGGGTTTTCAACTTTATTCCGACAAAGTTCTGTGCCCCAGCGGGTTTTTTGTTTCAAAAAACAAAAAAAAGTTTTTTCCCCACCCCTTTATCCCAAAAGGTTTTTTTCTTTATTGGAAGATTCAATTCCCCCGTTCCTTAAATTTTTTAAAAAGTTAAACAACTGTATGGTGTCCCCTATTTTCACTCTGGGCTTTGGGAAACCCTTTCTTTTGATGGATTGATGAGCTTTTTCCCCTTTTTTTGGTTTGAATTAAAGCACACCGATCCAAACTGATGGTTTTATGGTTTCCCGTAAGGGAATATTGTAGGAAATTCTGGGAGTGAGAAAGGGGACGGGTTTCCCGGTGAGATTGTCGGCGTTTGCCGGGGTTTACCTGCAAACAGCTGTGAAAACATCGCTTTAAGTAGAGGTTTCCCTTTTGGGGAAGTGTCATTTTCCCCTGAAAGCTTTTTTCTTGGGGTTTCAGCAGGAAACCCGTGTGATCTGCCATGTTTGGGGCTGTCCTCACTTCAATGTGAAACAACCCATCGTGTCCTCTAGCGGTCGTCTGAAATTTCTGACCCAAAATGTGCATCGTGTAAGGTGGACAACCCTTTAACAGGTGAAGGGGAACTGCTTTTTTTGTTGCTTTTGTGTTTAATTGGGGCAAAAACCGAATTGGGTTGTAAAGGTTCTTTGTTACAATTTTAAAGCTTTTTGTGTATGGTTTGGTTTTTTAGCCCTGATAAATGATTTCAAAACCCCCAAACACAAAAACCCCAACCCCACACCACAAACAAAAACACACCACACACACACACACACCCCCAACCCACATTACAAAACAATACAATGAACAAAAGGCCACTCTAAACCCCCACACACAACACACACACACAACCACACACCCACACCCCCCACTGCACACCAAAACCCCAGCGCAAACACACAAACACACACACACAAACAACGCACGCACACACCACACACCCCAAATTCACCAAAAACATCACACAACCAACTTACAAAACAAAACTTACATACTTATCATTTTAAATAATAACTACAGATCATAACCCCTTACATACGCACAAAATGTAGTATATGCACACATGTTGTTACTTTGGATACTTTTTATCTTTTCCAAACACACACACACACACCCTTTCGCACACCGGTGTGTTTTATTTTTGGGTTTAAGTCCTATTCCCTTTCACCCCCCCCCCCTTTCCCCCAAAAACACTTCTGCAAATGATTAAAAATACTGAAATATTTTATATATAATTTATATATAATATATAATATTTTATATTTTAATTTAATTTTAAAAAATATATATATCAGGGTTTTGCTAATTCAAAAAGAGTGAACCATATCTCGGTGTGGTTACCCCGTTTGGGTTTTTGAAAATTTTTAAAAGATCTGTTTCTAGTTCAAATTTAACCCCAAATCTTGACCTGTTTGTAACAACAAACAATTTTTCCACAGCCGCACACACAGCGAGCACACGGGGGCAGCAGCAGCAAGCAGCCCCTGTTAGTGTTTTGTCAAAACTGTTTTCCTATTTAATTAAAATTTTAACCCATTGATTTCGTTTTTATTTCAAATTATAAAGCATCCCCCCCTCCCCCTTCTTTCATAAAAAAGTTTTGAAAATAAGTTTCCGCATGTTCGTTTAAAAAAGGGATGCAGCGGATAAAAATTTCCCTGTCTGTTCCCGAAACCCTTTGGGGGGGGAGCGGAGAACCCCCGTGTTGGCGATGCGCTTCTCGGCATTGATTGGCTTTAGCTTAAGAATGGGGTGGGTCAGAGGGGTTTCCCCCGCCGCCTCCGCACGCCCCATGCGCGATTTGGCCCCTTTTGTCTTCATTTTTTGTGTACATACAACATTAAATTTAAATGGAAAAAAGCGGTGTCTTTCCCCTTAATCCCAGAAAATATGCAACGGCTTGTCTTTTGTTCTTATCACAAATGTACCAAACTTTAAAACGATCCTTATAAAAGAGTGCCAACTCGGATTGATATAAACCAAAAATTTCCCCTTTTTATGGTGGTTTAAACAGTCGTTTAAAACAACGAAACCCCTCTTTTTCTTTTATAGATCCCCAAAATTGGGTTTGGGCAGGTAAGGGAAAAAAAAAAATTTTCTCAGATTATTTTGTCCATTGTGTAAAGGGATAGGAAATTATAACTTTTTTTTTTTCAATTTTTTTCAAAAAACCCTGTTTATTTTGGGAAAAGTCTTGTTTTATGTTCAAAACAAAAAGGACTTTTTTCTCATGAATTTACACTTTGGGGGCTGTATTTAAAAGTTTTTTGGGGGAAGGGCCCTTTTTGGGGCGTCAAAGGGAAAAGCCCAAAAATTAAACGTTTGCAGGTATTTGACTATAAAAAGTCAAACAAAAGAAAAGGGTTTTGTTTACATTTAAACTTTTTTCTTTTTACATTTGTGGCCATTATTTTTTCTGGTTTTTTATGTGGGTGTTCAAGGGGCTTCAGCCGGAAACCTTTAATAAAACTTTTTTCCTCTCTCTCTCTCTCTCTTCTCTCCTCTTCTCTCTCTCTTCTCTTCCTCTCTTTTCTCTCTCTTCCCACTAAAAAGACAATTTTCGTGGAAATGCCCTCACTGGGATGTCAGATAAAAAATATACTTTATTTTTAGTAAAAGGTTAAATAGATGAGCTGAAGAGAAAGAAAAAATTTAAATTTTAAAAACAAACAGGCTTTTGAGGGAAATTTTCCCGTACTTTGATCATATTTTTTCATCCTCTAGCTCTTGGGCCAAAAATTTCTTGAATAAAAAAAAAAATATTTTTTGCATTTGCCGATTTTCGAAAAAACGTTTCGATTCTGTAAATTTTGGTTAAAAATTCTTATGGGCTGTTTTTTGCGTTAAAAAAAAGGGAATAAAAGGTTTTTATATTTTGGCACCAAAGGGAGTATATATAAATCGGTCTTGGCCTGTATACGCGGGATTTTGATTTTTTGGAATATTTCGAATGTCCAAAAGGAGTGAAGCAGGGGTGTATATTTAAATCCCAAATTTTTTTTTTTTTTTAATTAACGAATTTGCCGTTTTAAAATTTAAAAAAAAAGGAAAATGGTATTTAGAAATTTTTCAGGAACCCTGGAGGTATTTTTTTCCTTTTATTTGCCGGGTTGAAAAATGTTTTTCTTTTTTCTGACAATGGGAATTTGGGTTTTCAAACCAACTAGATATATCAAAAGGGGAGGCCAGAACGCCTGGGTTTTATAGGTTTTAATATGAAAAAAACCCCAAAAATTTATGATTTTTTGAATGGGTGGACATCGTTCGTGAAAAAAAAGGGTTTTTTGGAAAATTTCTTTTGTGGGAAAATTTTGTGTTTTTTATAAAAAAACCCAGGGATTTAAAATTTTTAACCCCAAGGGTAGTATGAAGGGTTGGGATGGGGTTTAAACTTTTCAGGAAGGGGAAAAAAAAGGGGTATTCCCAAATTTTAAAAAAAATTACGAAAGCTGTTTTTAGGAGATTGTTCTTTATTTTGGAAAAATTTTTCGATGTTTTTAAAAAAGAAACCTTTAAAATTTGATATGAGCCCGACATATGGGGACTTATTGTTAATTCACAAATTTAAAAAAAAAAACATAATTTAAAAATTTCTAACAAAAATTTCTTAAATGTTTCCCAAACCCTTTGTCAAATTTTCCTTGTTTCTTTTTGGAGAAACGGGAAAAATATTCTTTTAAAAAAAACGGGCTGTTAAGTTTATTAAGTATGGCTAAAAACACTGAAATTCCAAAGGGGCCCCCTTTATGAGGGAGGTTTTTTTGAAAAATTGGTTTACAGATGGAGCTTACAAGTCCAAGAAAATGGTTTTTTAAATTTTGGGGTTTTTTTTAAAATTTTTCTTTTTTTTTTTTTAATTTTTTAAAAATTTTTTTTTTCTTTTTTTCTTCATTGGAATTTTTTTTTTTTTTTTTTCTGTTTTTTTTTTTTTTTAAATTTTTTTTTGGAAAATCTTGGGAAAAGTTTAGGAAATGGGGCCCACTTTTTAAATTTTTTGAAAAGAAAATATTTTTAAAAAACTAAAAATTTTCAATTTGGGAAGTAAAGTTCCCATGCTTTTTTTTTGTGGTTTTTTTTTCTTTTGAAAAGTATTTCCTTGTTTCCAAAAGGCCCCCTTTAAAAGGTTTTCTCCAAAAGAAAGTTTCCAAGGCCCAAAAATGTTTTTCCCCCCTTCTTAAACCTCTTGGTGGGATATTTTGATAAAATCCCTTTTGCAATTTTTAGTGCCCGAAACCCCCGGAAAAATTTTGGCCATCAACGCTTAAAGGGGTTTAAAATTTTTAAATTTTTGTGGATTAAAACTAAAAAGTAAATCCTTTTTTAAAATTTGTTTTAAAATAAAAAACCATTTTGTCCACTAAAGGGGAAAATTTTTAAAAAAATTATGCTGTAATCCAGCAAAAATTTTTATTTTAAAATTCACAATTTAAAATTTTTTGGTTGGGGCCCAATTTTAGCATCTAGAAAGTTCTTTTTTTATTTTTTTGGGTTAAATTTTTATTGGTTCCCGTTTTTTTTATCCTTTTTATTACTTTTTTTTGTTCGTTTGAAATGCTTTACGTCAGAGCTTAAAAGTTTGTATTTTGTTATAGGAGAGCTCTTTTTTGGGGGGGGGGGGGGGGGGAGGGGGGGGGGGGGTCATTACGTTAAATCATATGTAATTTTTCTTTTTAATTTTTTTTGTTTTTACAAAAAGAAAGTGTGTTACCCCCTTGGAATAGGCCCCATTGGGGCCCTTTACAAAAAATTGGTTTAAAGCGTTGTTCCCCCTTTTTCTCTTTTTCTCTTTTTCTCCTTTTCTCTGTCTCTCTCACTCCCCTCTCTCTCTCCCTCTCTCTCTCTCTTTTCTTCTCTCTCTCTCTCTTCCCCTTTGCCCCAGTCTTCCTTCTCTCTTTCTGTCTTTCCAAATTTTTTATCTCTGTTCAAAAAAAAAAAACCCCAGTTTGGGGGAAAGTTTTGGCCGTTCTTTTCTTTTTTTTCTTTTTTTTATTGGTTTTGACCTTTGATGTGTTTTCGAAAAACCCCTTTGCAAAAAGTTGCAGAAATTTTTCGCCCGGGTGGCATTTCATTGTTCCCCGCTTGTTGCGCTTTGTGGTTTTTTTCTCTTTCCATGAAACTAAAATAATATGCGTTTCTTTTTTTTAAAAGGGGAAAGTTTAATTAACTCTTTTTTTTCTTGTTTTTTTCTTCTTTGGGTCCTTTTTTTTGGTTCAGTTGTCGGGCTTCTGTTTCCCCCTTCTTTTTGTTTTTTCTCTTTTCTCTCTCTTTTCTCTCCTTTTCCTTTTTCTCTCTTCTTTTCTCTCTCTCTCTCGAAACTTAACGGGGTTTTTTTTTTTTGTTTTTTTTTTTTTTGGGGGGGGTTTGGCCTTCGTTTGTTCCAAATTTAGCGGGCCCCATGGTTTTGCCCCCCGTCTTCGGTTTTGTGCCGGGTTTTAAAGGAGGGTTTTTCTGTGTTGTTTTGCGGGGCCGCGCGCCGGTTTTTTGGGGTGGGGAAGGGGGTGGTTGTGTTATTATTTGGTTTTGTGTGTGGTGTTTGGGTGTTGGGGGAATTGCCCAAAAGTAAAAAAATTTTGGGGGGTTTTGTGAAAGTTATGCTTGGGGGTGGAAAAAGGGGAAAAAAAACGTTGCCGGTTTTTGGGGGTAGAGTGGTTTGTGTTAATGTTTTGTTTGTAGTGTTGGGGAAAAAGAAAAGAGAAAATTTAGGTGGGAAGTGTGGGGTTTTGGGGTTTTGGTGTGTGGTTTGCTTTGATTTTGGGGTTGGGGTTTTTTGCATTGGGTTTTGGTGTGGTGTTGGGAAGGGGTGTGGGGTGAAGGTGGGGGTAAAAGTTTGGTTTATTTTAAAAAAAGGGTGTTTATTAAAGATGAAATCATTGGAAAAACTCTTGGAAGGAAAGCCTGGGGGAAAACTAAAGGGGGTTCTGGGAAAAACAAAAGAGAAAAGCAATTTTGGGCCAAAAATGAACCGGGTTAGTTGGCCGCTTTGTATGGGAAAAATTTTAAAAGAACACAAAACTTCCCGGAGACAGGTTTTTGGCATGGGGGTGCAAGAACATAAATTTTTTTTGGGGGTACCTATTCATTCTGCCTGGACATTTAAAATGGGAAAAAGGAAAGGTGGTTTAATTTGGAAACCCTTTGGCCGGGGGGAAAAATTTGTTTGTTTTTGGTTCATACCCCACCCGGTTTTCCCGCTTTTTAAATGGTCCCCCCGTTTCTTTTGGTTTCAGGGAAGGCAAAGGGTTTTTGAAAGAAAAATTGGTCCAAAAATTTTGGCCCCCCTTTCTTTCTCTTCTCCCCAATTTTTTCCCTGGTTTTTTTTTTTTTTTGGGGGGGATTTTTCCTTTGTTTTCTGATTTTGCCAGTTTGCCATTTTTTGCCGCCGCTCTTGGGGCCCCCAAAGGTTTTAAAGGGTTGGGGGGTTTTTTGTAAAAAGTTTTGGGGCGGCCGCCCAGGCCTTTTGGGGTTAAAAATTTTTGCAGTTTTTTTTTTTTTTTTTTTTTTTTTTTTTTTTTTTTTTTTTTTAAAAGTTCGGGGGCCCTGGTTTAAATTTTTTTGGTAGGGGGTTTTGTTTGGTTAATAGATGCAAAAAATTTGGGCCAGGGGAAAAAAAGGTTTTTTGGTTTTTTTGGGTTTTTTCGGGTTTGGGGGGGGGTTAAATTGGTGTTTTTTAAAATTTATTTTAAATTTTTTTGGTCCCAGAAAGGTAAAATCCCCCCAAAAAGGAAAACCGGGTTTCAACCCCAAAACTTCAAGTTGTTCTATTGGGATTTTGAAAGGGCGGGAGAAAGGGAGGCAACAAGGGGGCCCCATTAAGGAAAAGGAAACCTTTTTTTAAAAACTGGGCCGAGGGCGGGTTATTAAAACCATGGCCCCCCAAAATCGCAAAAGCAGGGCCTTTGGCAAGTTAAAAAACCATTTTAAAGGGGGAAAAAAAAATCGGCGAGTGGAAAAATGGGGATTTGGAAAGGGCAAAATTTTTGGGCAGGCCCTTAATTAACCCCCCGAAAACGAAAAAGGGAAAATCCTCACTTGGCAAGGGGGAAAGGGGAAACCCCGGAGGGTAAGGGGGACTTTGGGGGTCCTCAAGGCCCCTTTGGCCGGGGAACTGGGGTTTTGGCCCTTGCTCCCCCGGGGAGGGTTATGGGCCCTTTTTGTTTAATAAGTATTTTAAGTAGGTATTTTGCCCGCTTGGGGGAAAATTAAACAGAAAAAACCATTTGGTGTGGGTGTGTTGGTGTTGTTTGTGGTTTGGGTTGGTGTTTTTGGGTAAAAGTTGGTGTTGGTGTTTTAAACCCCATGGAATTCCCTTCTTCCGCCACAATTGGTTTTACCCTTTAAAAAGGGCCAAGGGTTTAAAGGTCCTTTTTTGCCCTTTTGTTCCTTTGGTTTAAAGCCCCCTTTTTGGGGGTTTAAAAATTTGGGAAATTTGGGGTTTAAAAATTTTTCCAAGCTTTTTTTCCCCCCCCGAAGGTGGGGAAAATCAGGGGAAAACCAACGGTAAGCCGTCCAGGTAGCAGCAAACAACTGAAAAACCCCCCTTTGTATTTATTTTAAAAATTAAGGAATTAATATTAAATAAAAATTAAAATAAAAATAAAATAATTGGGGGAATTTATTTGGTGGGAAAATTTTTTTGGAGGTTATGGAAATTTAATTTTAAAACCGAAAAAAATCCAAAAAATCGAGGGAATGGGCGAAAAAGGAAAAATGGGGGTTTTAATTGGGGCCCGGTTTTGAACCCCCCCCCCCAAAAAAAATTTTTGGCCCGGTTTTATTTAAATTGGGGCCCTTTTTTTGGGGAAAAAGGACAAATAATTAAAATTAGGGATGGTTTTAAAATTTCGATTGTTTTGGGGAAAAAAGACTTTAAAAAGTCAAATGTTGGTGCTTCCCCTTTGTGGGGGTTTGTTGGGGTTTTTTTGTTGTTGTGTGTCGTTTATCATTTTTCTATCTTTTATTATTTTTAACTGCTCCCTCTTTTTTCTCGTGTTGTTCGGGGGCTGTCTCTCTTTCTCTCCCCCTCCCCCCCCCCTCTCTCTCCCCCCCCCCCCCCCCCCCCCCCCCCCTTCTTCTCTCCTCTCTCTCATAATGAAACTTCCGTGCCTTAATTAGTTTTGCATTCTGGGTTTGCAGGCAAAGAGGTCAGAAAACCCAAACCCCTTTTTTTGTAGGCAGAAAAAATAGTAACATTTGTGTTAATGGCACACGTGATGAAAATGATGTTGAAGATCTTTGACAATACTCTTGCTTTTCAGTTCTAGCTGTGCTACCTAGCTATTATAAGTTTGCTTTTGTTGCTGTCTGTCCTCTTATTGTTATTGTTAAACATACGCGCAGTAAATATGTTTCTGCTTTGTATTCTATTCTCGATTTTTGTTGTTTTTTGGTGAAATGGCTATAAAAGAGGCTTTGGCGAGCTTTAACGGGAATGACTTCAATCTGTGGAACTTGAAATCATAATTTCAAACTCTCTGAAATGTTGACAGTTAAAAAGAGGGATTTTAAACGGTTTCCCTTGTAGCGTAAAACGCAGACCAGCCAAATGGAAATTTGCCTTTGGAATACGGAACAAAAATCGAATGTGCACGTTAAAGTCTGAATTCGTTTTTGTGGTGATGGAAACGGGAAATTTTTCCAGCATGACTATAGTATGTGGAGGGGGGTGGTTCTTTTTCCCAAAAGGAACACGACCTGAAATCAGGCGTGAAGTGCGTGAAGTGTCACATGACTGCTGGGAAGTGCGGGATCAGGGTGTCAGTCCCTGCCAGTTTGTGTTCACACTGATTTGTTAGAGCCTGGGGTTTGAAAAATTATATTAACAGGGTTGTCGCTGTCAATGCATCTGTATGTTGCCTGTTGTTATTGTCTGTCTGCTGTTGTCTGCTGTTCCCTCTTCTCTGTTGAAAATGTTGCTGTCTGTCTCTCTCTTCTGTATCTAGCTCGTTGTTGTCTGTCTGTTGCTGTCTGTCCGTCTCTGTCTCTCTCTCTCTCTCTCTCTCTCTCTCTTTCTCTCTCTTTCTCTCTCTCCCTCTCGCTTAGTAACGACGAAAAGAAGAACAGGGAGTCAGTGGACAACGAAAGCAGGCTGTCCCTAATGTCTAGTCAAATTTTGGGAACCATCGTTCATTTTGGTACGATTTCCCCAAAATTTGGCAACATGAGTTTTTTTTTTCTTTTAAAATTAAAAAGGATGAACACGTGATACACGGTTTTATGCTTAAAAAGTATTACTCCTCAAAATATAAAAAGATCTATTAGAAATTCTAACAAAGCAAATTTTAAACGCTAATGTTTTTTGACCTACTTCAAAATATGTTTAACTCATTCATGAATCTTCTAAAATATGTTCTTTTTTATTAATATTATAACTATGCCAAACTTTTGGTTTCATCTCAAAAATCCCTTTCCCAAAATCAGGTGATGAATTTTGACAGCGAACTGCGGGGATTGTTAAAATACAAAAAGGGTTGCAAAAGGGTCCAACCTGGTTGTAATCCCACCTACTGCAACAGTTGTCCAATCGGGGTTTAGATGTCTTTGTGGCAGGTGCCCCCCCATCCCAATAATTTTGGCATGGAAAAGGGGGGGGAAAACCCAGTTCGGGGTTTCCGGCAGTTTCTTGCAGCCCCCCCTCACAAGTTTTTGCAGATTAGCTGCTTTGGCAATTGACCAGGGGAGCCCCACTGTTCCCCTGGATTCCCCCTCCGCCCATTGGAAGGTTTTGGGAGCCCGAACAGGCCCAGTGTTTGTCGATTTGGGGGGAATCCGTTCAAGAGGCGACTTTGGCAAACAGTTTTTTTCTTGCTGTGTTAAACCTTGAATTTGGACAAGATTTGTATACAGCAAGACCAAAAAAGTTCCAGAATCTCCAGGTCTTTTTTGTGATTTCAGAGGGGGCTGCTGGAGATTTTTTGAATGTGGGGTCATTTGAAACATTTTCCAAAATCCCACGCCGTTTTTTCCGACACCAGCGAATGAAGGGATGTATACACCTGTGAAGGAGTAAAAAAGGGTAGGCACCTGATTTTCCCTTCCTTTTGTCAGCCTTCCCCAGAAACCCCAAAGTTCACTTAATATGTCCCCCCCAAAGATGACAAATACTTTTTTCCCCATGGTTGTGGCCATGCCTTGAAATCTGTTTGAAATAGGTACAGGGAAAAGTCTGCTGTAATCACAGGTTTTTGCTGGGGGTTGGGCTCTCCCTGCTTGCCTGATGAGTTTCAGGGTTTGACGGTCTTAAAAAGTGATTGTGCTTTCTTTGTAAAGTGGCGGGCCATACTGCGAAAGGACGTTAATTTTTGTTGCTAGATGAAATGCAGCCCATGCGGTTATTTTCGCGCTGATTTCTTTGGCTCTCAAAGCACACATTTGAAAACCCACTCGTTTTCCCTTGTCCTTGAACCCAAAAAGGGCACAGATGTGTCTTAAATCACCAAGAGTTTCGGTGCATAACCTCTTGATGAGCTGCCCTCTGTGACATCGTGTATTCTGGGCATTGGGGTATATCATTGCTGTTGCTTTAGGGATGTCGGGGGGGATTCCTCTTGGAAGCCTGGGTTTTCGTTTCGGAAAACTGAAAAAAGAGATAGGGGGGAGTCCCGTGAAAAGATTCTTTGGATCGCATGATGATGTGTTATGGTATATTGTAACCCCCCAACAGTAAAAAGGTCTTCCTTCAACTTTGGTGGGATACCATTGCTCTTCCTCAAATTTAAAGACATGGTTCCCAGCTGATGACATTTCCATTGTCCGCGTAAGGAGCATGTCCTTTTCAGAAAGTTTATCAATGAGTTCTCTCTGTCTTGTTCGAAAAATATCATAGGCGAGGGTAGATGCCAGTGGTGTTTCCCGAGTTCTTGCGGGTACTGTTTGGAAGAGGGTTTTTTTCCAATTCTTTTTTTTTTGTGTTGAACATCATTAGCTTGAGACTGACAGAATGATTTCAGTTGAATTTGTTGCAATGTCGCATAAAATTTGTCCCATGCATAGTCTAAAAATCAGTGCACAAAGGACGGGGGTGGAAACATGTTTCTATGCCGGGTTAAAAGTGCCATAAAATGGTTCTTTTAAAAGAATATCTTGCGTACAATCGCGCGGTCGGGAAAGGGATGAAGCTTCATTGTTGTTGACTTGCTGTATGCAATGGCGTATTCTGCATAAAAAAAGGGGGATAATTTTCCCCCTTTTTGAGTGTAGGTCCACATTTGACCAAAAAGTCTGTCTTTTAGTTTGTTGAATTCACTTTCCTGTCATATTTTGGGTCCAAGCCCCAGATTCTCCAAATCATTTTGCTGAGTTCGACAAGTTGAAAAGGGCAGGTTTGGGGTTTTTCTCTTCCCCTTAAATGAAAAAAGCAGTTCACTAAGTACAATAACTAAAGGGCTCTGCTCTGTAGAAGTCTGCGTGTTTTGTTCTTCAGGTGTACTTGTGGCGGTTGTGCGTCGAAGCAAAATTTAAAGGTTTCTTGCATCTAATGCATGCATGTCCCCTCGGAAATTTTCCCCCAGAAGGTTCGCATATTAAAGAACAGTTTTATAAATAGAAAATGTGGAAAGCACTGAAAAAAGTTTCACTGGTATCATCACCACTGGAAAAAAAAACTTTGGTTTTCAAGATTTGACCCGTCATTTGCGAGTTTTTATTGGACTTTCTTTTGTTCTTCACCATCTGTTTTTTGGCTCCCCCTCTTGCTCGCCCCCACCTTCGTTGTCAACTTTTTCCCGACAAGTTCTGTGCAAGCGTTTTTTGTTTAAAAAAACAGAAACTTTGTCCACCCCCTTCATCCAAGGTTTCTTTCTTTATTGGAAGATTAAATTTCCCCCATTTCCCTTTAAAGTTTTAAAATGTTATCAACTGTATGGTGTCCCTATTGCACCTGACTTGGAAAACTACTTTTGATGGATTGATGAGCTTTTCCTTTTGTTGGTTTGAATAAAGCACACGATCCAGCTGGGGGGTTTGATGTTTCAGAGGAATATTGTAGGAAATTCTGGGAGTGAGAAGGCACGTTTCTGGTGAGTTTGTCGGCGTTTCCCGGTTCCCCGCAGCAGCTGTAAAATCATCGCTAAAGTAGAGTCCTTGGGCAAGTGTCATCTCCTCTGAAGCTTCTTTTTGGGTTACAGCAGGACCAGTGTGATCTGCCATGTGGAGCTGTCCCACTCATGTAAATAAACTATCGTGTCCTCTAGCGGTCTTTGCTTTCTGCCCCAAGTGTGCATCGTGTAAGGTGGAAAAACTTGAACAGGTGAAGGGGAACTGCTTTCTTGTTGTTTTGTGTAATTTGGGGAAAAAAGCCGAATTGGGTGTAAAGGATAAAAAGTTACAATTTATGCTGTGTGTATGTGGGTTTTTGCATGATAAATGATTTCACCAACACACCACACACCCAAACACACACACCACACACACACACCACACACAACAAAACACATACAATGAACATGCCACTCTACCCACCACAACACACAACACAACACCACACCACACCCACACTGCACACACACACAGCGAAAGCACAAAAACACACAACACAAAACAACGCACGCACCACCACACACCCCCTACCACACAACACACACAACATACTACATAAATACTACATCTACATAATAATAAACACAATCTTTTAAACATTACATACGCACACATGTAGTATATGCACACATGTTGTTATTTTGGGATACTTCTATAAAAACCAACACACAACACACCCCTTTTTCGCACCCCGGTGTGTTTTATTTTGGATTAAGTCCTATCTTACCCCCCCCCCTTTTCCCCCCAAACAACTTCTGCACTGATTATATACTGATATATATATATTTATTATAATATAAATATATATATATATTATATATATAATATCGGGGTCCTAATAAAAATGAGTAAACCATATTCGGTGTGGTTACGCGTGGTTGTTAAAATTCAACAGATCGTTCTATTTCCAAATAACCCCGAAATTTTGACCTGTTGTAACAAAAAAATTTTTCTCCACACCCGCACACACAGCGAGCCACGGGGCCCCAGCAGCAGCAGCAGCCCGTGTTAGTGTTTTGTCAATCTGTACCTATTTAAAAAATTTTTAACGATTGATTCGATTTATCAAATTAAAAAGCATCCCCCCCCCCCCCCTTCTTTCATAAAAAAGTTAAATATAAGTTCCGCATGTTCTTTAAAAAGCATGCAGCGGAAAAAGTTTCGTGTCTGTTCGAACTGGCAGGGGGGGGAGAACCCCAGTTTTGGCGATGCGCTTCTGGGCATTGATTGGCTGGCTTAGAATGGCTGGGTCAGAGATCCCGCGCCGCCTCCGCAGCCCATGCGCGTTTGGCCTTAGTCTTCTTTTTTGTGACATACAACTTTAAAAATAAAAGGGAAAGCGGTGTCTCCTTTTAAATCGAGAAAATATGCAACGGCTTGTCTATGTTCTTATCCAAATGTACCAAACTGAACGATCCTTAAAAATGAGTGCCAACTCGGATGATAAACCCAACCTCCATTTATGTGGTTTAAACAGTCGTTTAAAAAACGACCCGTCTTACTCATGATCCCCATTGGTTGGGCAGGTAAGAAAAAAAAATTGTCTCAGATTTTTTTGTCCATTGTGTAAAGGGATAGGAAATTTTACTTTTTTTCTCAATTTTTTTCAAAAAACCCTGTTTATTTTTAACCCCTCTTGTTTATGTTCAATCAAAAAGGACTTTTCCAGAATTTACACTTGGTACTGTATTTAAAAGTTTTTGAGGGAAGAGTTTTTGGGGCGTCAGGAAAAGCCCAAAAATATCGTTTGCAGTATTTGACTATAAAAAGTCAAACAAAAGAAGTTGTGTTACTAATCTTTCTCTTCACATTTGTGGCCTTATTTTTTCTGTTTTTTATGTGATGTTCAAGGGGCTTCAGCCGATCCTGAATAAAACTTTTTCCTCTCTCTCTCTCTCTCTTCTCTCTCTTCTCTCTCTCTTCTCTTCCTTCTCTCTCTCTCTCCACTAAAAGACAATTTCGTGGAGTGCCCCCACTGCATGTCAGAAATATATACTTAAATTTTTTGTAAAAGGTTAATAGATGAGCTGAAGAGAAAGAAAAATTTAAATTTTAAAAACAAGCAGGCTTTTGAGCAAATTTCCGTACTTTGATCATATATTCTCCTCTATCTTTGTCCAAAATACTTGAATAAATAAAAAATATTTTTTGGGATTTGCCGATTTTCGAAAAGGCGTTCGATTCTGTAAATCGTATATTTTTATGGGCTGTTTTTGCGTTTAAAAAAAAGAATAAAAGGTTTATAATGGCACAAGGAGTATTATAAATCGGGCTTGGCTGTATACGCGGGATATGATTTTTGGAATATTTTGAATGTCCAAAAGGAGTGAAGCAGGGGTGTATATTAAATCCCAAATTTTTTTTTTTTTTTAATTAACGAATTGCCGTTGAATTAAAAAAAAAAGGAAAATGGTATCAGATTATTAGGAACCCGGAGGTATTTTTACTATATTTGCCCATGATTGTTCTCTTTTTGACAAGGGATAGGGTTTTCAAAAACCCAAATAGATATATCAAAGGAAGAGGCAGACGCCTGATTTATAGTCAATATGAAAAAAACGAACATCATGATTTTTTGAATGGGTGGACATCGTCGTGAAAAAGGTTTTTGGAAAATGCTTTTGTGAAAGTCGTGTTTTTTATAAATACCTAGGGGTGAAAATTTTTACCCCAAGCTAGTATGAAGTTGCATGGGGGTGAAACTTCAGGAAGGGAAAAAGGTGTATTCGAAATTTAAAAAAAGTTACGAAAGCTGTTTTTAGAGATTGTTCTTTATTTTTAAATTGTTCGATGTTTCAAATAGAAACCTTTACTTGATATGAGCTGACATATGGGGACTTATTGTTAATTCAAAATTAAAAAAAATACTAATTTAAAAATGCTAACAAACTTTTTTAAATGTCCCAAAACCTTTGTCAATACTGTACTATTGGAGAAAAGGAAGATATTCTTTAATAGAACGGTCTGTTAAGTTAAAGTATGGCTAAAACACTGAAATTCCAGGGTCACTTTATGAGGGAGTTTTGAAAAGTTGGTTTACAGATGGAGCTTACAAGTCCAAGAAAATGGTTTTATTTGGGGGTTTAAAATTCCTTTTTTTTTAATTAAGAAATTATTTTTTATTTTCTTTTACTTCATGAAATTTTTTTTTCTGGTTTTTTTTTTAAATTTTTTGGAAAATCTTGAATTCAGGAAATGGCCCCACTTTTAAAAAATTTGAAAAGAAAATATTTTAAAAAACAAAAATTTTTTAATGGGAGTAAAGTTCCCATGCTTGTGTGGTTTTTCTTTTGAAAAGGATTTCCTGTTTCCATCGTGAAAAGGTTTTCTCCCAAAGAAAGTTTCCAAGGCAAAATGTTTTTCATCAACGTCTTTGGGTTTTTGTGGCAAATCTTTTGAAAAGTTTTTCTGGCATGAAATTAGAATTTACAGCCCCAAGCAATTTGTTTCTTTGTGATTAAATTAAAAAAATCTATTTTTCGTAAAACTCCCCGCAACATTTTTTGTGGAAAATAAAGAAACATTTATAATATGTGAATCCAAAACAAAGAATTTTTATTGAAAATTCAATAAAATTTTTGGTGGTCTAATATAGCATCTAGAAAATTCTTTTTTATTTTAGTTAAATTTTTATTGGTTCTGTTGTTTATCCTTTTATTACTTTTGGGGGTTCGTTTGAAATGCTTTACGTCAGAGCTTAATGTGATTTTGTTATAGAGAGCTCTTTTTTGGGGGGGTGGGGGGGGAGGGGGGGGGGGGTCATTACGTTAAAATCATATGTAATTTTTCTTGTATTTATTTGTTTTACAAAAGAAAGTGTGGGTTTCCCCCTTGAATAGGCACATTGGGGCATGACAAAAAATTGGCAAAGCGTTTTTCCCTTCTCTCTCTTCTCTTTTTCTCCTCTCTCTTTTCTCTCACTCTCTCTCTCTCTCCTCTCTCTCTCTCTTTTCTTCTCTTCTCTCTCTTCCTCGCCATCTTCCTTCTCTCTTTCTGTCTTTCCATTTCTTATCTCTGTTCAAAAAAAAGGCCAGTTTGGAAAGTATGGCGTTCTTTTCTTTTTTTCATTTTTATTGGTTTGACCTTTGATGTGTTTTCGACCTTTGCAAAAAGTTGCAGATTTTCGCGGTGGCATTTTATTGTTCCCCGCTTGTTGCGCTTTGTGTATTTTCTCTTTCCATGATCTAAAATAATATGCGTTTTTTATTTAGAGGGGAAAGTTGAATAACTCTTTTTTTTCTTGTTTTTTTCTTCTTTGATCCCTTTTTTTGGTTCGTTGTCGGTTTTTGTCCCCCTTCTTTTTGTTTTTTCTCTTCTCTCTCTCTCCTCTCTCTCTCTCTCTCTTTTCTCTCTCTCTCTCTCGAAACTAACGGGTTTTTTTTTTGTTTTTTTTTTTTTTGTGTTTTGGTGTTGTTCCTTTCGGTGCCAAGGGTTTAGTTTTCGGGGGCGAGGCGGGGTGTTTGTTTTCTTGGTCCGTGCCCAAAGGTCCAAAAAGGCGGGTTCCGTAATGTGTTCGCCGGGGCCCCCCGCGCGCGGTTTTGGTGGGGGGAATGTGTGTGTGTTGGGGGAAGGGTTTTGTGTTTGTGTGTGTGGGGGGTGTGTGTTTGGTCAGAATGAATTTTTTTGGGGGGAAAGTTATTTTTATGTGGTGGACACGTCGGTTGTTTGAGGGTGATGTGGGGGTGAAGTTGGTGGTGGAGTTGATAGAAGGAGGAAAAGATGGATTAAGAAAAGTGTGGGTGTTGGGGGGTGGTTTGGGTGGTGGGAAAAGTTTGGGATGTTTTTTGATGGTGTTGTGTTTGGTTTTGGAATGGGTGGGAGGATTTAAGTGTGTGTTTGGAATAAAAAAGGGAAAAATTGCCCAAAAAACCGGGGAGTTTCCAGATTTCGTAAAGGGAAACGTGACAAACCAAAACGAACATTGGGGGTGTAAAAAGTCTATTTTGGGGGCCCGATGGTTTCTGGGTTTCTGGCTGTAGACCTGGAAAAAGGAAATTTTAAAATTGAGAACTTGAGAAAGCTATGGGGAAGTGTACAAACCCCTGCCATTTTTTTTTGTAATCCTCCGTCATTCTTTTTTACCCGGGACATACTTTATCAATGCAATAAATTTTTCAAAAGTGGTTCTCTTCTCCTTTCTTTCTTTCCTTTTATTCCCTTTCCGTTTTTTTTTTTTTTTTTTTTTTTGGGGGGGGGGGGGGGGGTGCGTTTTTCTTGTTGCCCTTTAGAGGTTTGGGGGTCTTTGCTCTTGGGTTTTTCCTGCCCCAAAAGGGTTTTAAAAATTTTTTTTTTTTATTTGTTGGGGCCGGCCCCGCCGCGGGTTTTTGGGGGAGGGGGTTTGGGGTTGGGGTGTGGTTTTTGTGGTTTATCAGAATTTTTTTGGGGTGAGTAAGTTCTTTGGGTAAACGTTCTGCAGTTTTTTTTTTTTTTTTTTTTTTTTTTTTTTTTTTTTTTTTTTTGTGGGGTGTTGGGTTTATGGTTGGGGGGAAGTTTTGGTTTGTAAATGTTTTTTGAAATCCGGAAACAAAGTCTTTTTGCACTTTTCCTCTAAAGCCTTAAAGTTCAAATTTTTGATTTTTAAAATTATTGGGGGAAAATTTTTTCTGGGAGTAGGGGAAGTCGGGGGACAAAGAACTTTTTTAAAAAACCCCAACCGGCGTTATTGAAGATGGGCGGAAAGGACAAAGGGAGCCAAACCACATTTAGAAAGGGACCTAACAAACATGCGAGAAGAATTTTATTGGGGCCCTGGATCGCCTTTCCCCCCCCTTTGGCAAAAGTCCCCCGACCCCGTGAAAGGAATTTTCGGGCAGGGGGAAAAATGGGGAAGGAATCGGCCCCAAAACGGCCCAGGCAGGCCTTTCCCTTGCCCCCCGACCCAAAGGGAAGGATTTTTCCTTTAAAATTTTTTGCACGCTTTTAAACCCAGGAAATTGGGAAAAACGAAAATTGGAGGAAAAAGCCTAAACCTCTGGCGGACCGTTGTTCGGGGGCCTAAATCCAGAGTTGAAACCCCCAGGGGAGGAAGTATTTTAGTAATAGTTTTGCCCAAAAAGGGGGAAAATTAAAACGGCCTTTTTTTGCTTTTTGTTTGGTGTGGTTTTGGTGTTTTTTATTTTGGTTTTTTGACCTAAGGATTCCCCGCACAAATGGCTTAACCCCCCAAAGCCATGGGGGGGAATGGGGCCAAAAAAACCCCTTTTAAGATTGGCTTTAAAAATGCCCCAAGATCCCCCTTTTGGGCCCGCACATGGGACGTGGGTAAAAGTCCGCCGAGAATTTTGGCGCAGGGGAATGGGTGGTAAAAATCCAAAGGAGGAATTCATGGACCCCGGAAAAACGAAAAAAAGGGAGCCAAAAACACTGCGCCGGTTTGGGCCCAAAAAAAGATATTATAGAATAAAATAAAAAAATTATTTTTTATAATTTAATAATAATATATTAAATTTTTATTGGGGGAAAATTTTTAAAAAATTTGGCCCCGGTGTTTTTTTTTTGTGTGGTTTGGGGTTTTTTATTTTAATTCCTTTTCCCCAAAAATCTTATTAAAAAAACGAATTTTTTTAATGTCGGGTTTTTAAAAAGGGAGATGCTTTAAGTGTTTTGGGTTTGACAGGGGGTTTTTGGTCCGGTTTTTTAAATGTGTTGTTTGGGGGAAACCCAAAGGACAAAAATTTTAGAGGTTGCCCTTATAAATTAATTTTTTAAAAATAAATAATTAATTAAAAATTTTTAAAATTTTGGGGGCTTTTTTTGCTGGTTGTTTCTTTTCTTTGTGTGGTTTTTTTTTGTC
>CM054161.1:18490882-18523382 GCA_028751875.1 Rapana venosa | reverse complement strand
CACACACACGCGGCGCGCGCGGTAAAAAAGACACCCACTCACCACACACGCCGCCCGCCAAAACACAACACGCACCCAACCCCCCCCCCCCCCCCACACCCCCCCACACCCACACGCCCCACACAGACAACAACACACAAAACCACAACACACACACACACGCGCGCGCGGCGCTAAACACGCACCCCACCCCAAAAACCACACACGGCGCGCGCGCAACAAACACACGCTACCCCCCCCCAAAACACCACACAACAACACCCCCAACAAAACACACCCCCCAAAAACCACACACACAACCCCCAAGTGGCGGGCAGAACGACCCTTTTTTTTTGGGCTTGGGGGGAACAAAAAACCCCCCCCCACTCCCCCCTCCCCCCTCTCCCCCCCATCCCCCCCCCCCCCCCCCCTCCCCTCCTCCTCTTTTCCCTTCGATTTTTTGGTTGAATTTTTTTTTTCCTTCTTTCTTTCCTTCTTTTTTTTTTTTTTTCTTTTTCCTTGGGGGGGGCTTTCCTTCTTTTCTTATCCCTAAAAAAATTTTGTTTTGTCCCTTTTTCCGTAATGTGGGCTTTTGCGGGGTTTTATTTTTTTGGGGTCTTTTTTAGGGGCGGGGCGGGAAAAAAGGCAATGGGCTTTTTTAAAACCAAAAAAAAAGATTTTTTGTTTTTGGGGGGGGGGGGGGGGGGGGGGGGGGGGGGGGGGGGGGGGGGGGGGGGGGGGGGGGGAGGGGGGGGGGGGGGGGGGGGGGGGGGGGGGGGGGGGGGGGGGGGGGGGGGAGGATTGCTTTTGGGGTTTTTTTTAGGGCAGGGGAGGGGGTTACCACTTAAGAAGGGTTGGGTTTTTTCCACGTGAATTCGGGGTTTTTTGAAATTTTTTATTTACATTTTTCATTGGAATTATGAATTTTTTTTAAAAAAAAGGTTAGAATTGATTTTTTGTTTTTATTGTGTTCAATAGGTTTAGTTGCGGTATTTATTTTTTTTCTATTTTTGTTGTTGTTTTTTATATTTTTTATTTTTAAAATTTTTGTTTATCATTTTGCAGCATTGATCCCCCAAAATTCCTTCTTGTACGTCCAAACCCCCCCCCCTTTTGACCTCATACACCCCCCTTCTCCCCCCCCCTCCCCCCCCCCCCCCCCCCCCCCCCCCCCTCCCCGCCCCCCCCCGTCTAATATCCAATTTGAAAAGGGTTAAATGAATTTGAACCCCAAATGTGGAAAACATCTATTTGTATTCAAACCCACCCCTCCCCAACCTTTTTTCCCAACACAAAAAAATCAGTAAGTATGTTAATATCCAACTTTTTCTTTTCCCCAAGGAGGCAAAACAAAACTGGCTTCTGGTCAACACCCCTTTATAGAAATCATCTTAACCGGAAACTGCAGCAGAAGGAGACATCAAAGGGACTATGTTCGTTCATTTCCGGGGTTTCAACAAACGGGCCCCAAAACCCTGTCCCGAGAGGAGGTAACCCCAAAACCCTCCCGGCCCCAGGAAGGCAGCGACAGAAATTTCCCTTGCAAAGGGGAAGGGGTTTATGAAAAATAAGTTGGATTCCCCCCTTTTTTGACCTCTGGGGGTTTGGGGGGGAAAAAGTGAGAGGGGGTCTTCTCAAAGGTGGGGTAAGTGGGGTGAGAGAGATTAAATGTTTTTTCTTTTGGCCAAAAGGAAAAAAATCAATTTTTTTTTTTTTTATTTTTTAATTAATATTTATATTTATATATATATTTATTTAATATTATTTATTTTATATATATACCAAAAAAAGAAAAAGTAGAACAACCACATGATAAATTTTCCCCCAATATTCGGCTTTTTCCCCAGGGCGATTTTTTATGAGGTGA
The DNA here is from genome assembly GCA_028751875.1 of Rapana venosa. NCBI lineage: Eukaryota > Metazoa > Mollusca > Gastropoda > Neogastropoda > Muricidae > Rapana > Rapana venosa. Next base: position 18,521,536 of record CM054161.1, on the reverse strand, counting down.
GGGAATGACCAAAGTAAAAAATTTCATCATTTTGAAACTTTTTATGACATTTTAAATTATACTCTTCTGAGACCCGTTAGAGAGAGAGAGAGAGGGGGGAGAAGGAGAAGAGAAAAAGAGAGAGAGGGAAGGGGGGGAAGAGAGAGAAATAAGGGGGGGGGGGGGGATTTTAATGGGCAATTATGGGCATATTTTAAGGTTTTTACAAAAGCACAACACACACACAAACAAACACCACACTTGGCGCCCCCCCCTACACGCCCGCATGCAACATTACAGCATTGCACACAACCAAAATAATACTTCCGGGGAATATATTTAAAATAAGAACATGGGCTCAGTTGATGTTTAATTTGTATTGCTTTAAAATTTTTTCGATGACGTGAATTTAGCTTCCTTCCCTACGTCATTTTTTAAAACCCCCCCCCACGGGAAGGCGGACGCCGAAAAATTTTTTAAAAAAAGCTTTTCCCGAGTGATAAAAAAGAATGCTTTGCCCCCCAATTCTTAATTCGGTTTGTTGGGCTTTTTTGTGGTGAGTCAGGTTTTTTTGTTTGCTTTAGTGTTTGAAATTTATCTCTCGCAATCTTCCTTTGCGGTCACCTTCTTTTAAAACTATAGTTTTGTATGTTTGTTTGATTCTTTTTGGTTTGGGTGTTGTTTTTTTTTCCCCCCAATCTTCTTTTTCAGTGACTTTCCCCAAAATTATGACACCCCCCCTGTTTATCCCCGAATGTAAATTTTATTTGTCGACTCTGCGTCCCCGTTTAGCTTTTTATCATTTATACCAGAGCTAACCCGGGCGAACCTTAAGACAAAGTTTTTTTCCCCCCCCCGAAAGCTTAAATTAAAAGCTAACGACTCTCTCCCACGCTGAAATCGGTTGCGCGGTTGGCGACTTTTAGGCGCTAACGGCAGCGCGACGCATTTTCGCTCGTAATAATTATTTTTAAAACAACCACATTATGTCTGAGCGTTCAAGGAAGACGAAAAATTTTTGAAGAAGAAGAAGAAAAAGATTGCGAAGAAAAAGAAGAAGAAAAGAAAAGAAGAAGAATTGCGAAGAAGAAGAATTGCGAAGAAAAGAAGAAGATTAAGAAGAAGAAGAAGAAGAAAAAAGAAGAAAAAGAATTCAAAAAAAAGAAGAAGTGAAAAAAAGAAAAGAAGAAGAAGGGGAAAAGCAAAAAAGAAGAATGCAAAGAAAAGAAAATGAAGAAGAAGAAAAGAAGAATTGTGAAGAAAATTGCGAAGAAGAAGAAGAATTGCGAAGAAGAAAAATTTCGAAGAAGAAGAAGAAAAAGCGAAGAAGAAGAAGAATTGCGAAGAGAAGAATTGGGGAGAAGAAGAAAAGAAAAATCGAAGAAAAAGAAGAAGAATAATTCCAAAAAAAAGAAGAAGAAGAAGAAAATTGCGAAGAAGAAAAAGAAGAAGAAGAAGAAGAAGAATTACAAAGAAGAATGGAAGAAGCAAAAAAGAAGAAGAAAAAGGAAAAAAAAGAAGAAAAAAATTGCGAAGAAGAAGAAAAAGAAGAAAAGAATGAAAGCTTGTAGGAAAGAAAAAACCACTTAAAAAAAACCCCCAAAGACAAGAAAACAACAGAAAAGAGAGAGGGGAGAGAGAGGAGAGGAGAGAGGAGAGAGGGGGAGGGGGGAAAAGAAGAGAAGAGGAAGAGAAGAAAGAGAGAGAAGAGAGAGAAGAGAGAGAGAGAGAGGGGAGAGGAAAGAGAAAGAGAAAGAGGAAGAGGAAAAAGAGAGGAAAAGGAGAGAGGAGAGAGAGAGCAGAAAAGAAAGAGAGGAGAAAAAGAAAGAGAAAGAGAGAAGAAAAGAGAGAGGGAGAAGGGGACAGAGACAAGAGAATATAGAGAGAGAGACCGACGACAGACAGAGACAGAGAACTCGAAAAGGAAAGGGGGAGAACAGAGAGAGAAGACAGAAAAGAGACAAGAGTACGAGAGAGACAGGAAGCAGAAGGAGACGATAGAGAGACAAGAGAGAAACAGAGACAGAGAGGAATAAAAAAAAAAAAAGAAAAAAAGAAAAGAAAGGGAAAAAAAAAAAAGAAAAAAAAAGACACAAGATAAAAAAAAAATGAGAAGATGAGAGGAGGAGAAGAGAGAGAGAGAGAGAGGAGAGAGAGAGAGAGAGAGAGGAAAAGAGAGAAGGGGAGAGAGGAGAGAAATGCAGAAAAAAAGAAGGGAAAAGGTTTCACCCCAGAGATCAACATCGCTCACGGTCCCACGCAGCTGCCATCAACCCCCAAAAATAGCCCTAAAATAAAAAAAATTGTTTTGCAGGGGTTTTGTTGTTGTCGTGTTTTTGTCGTTGCGTTGTTTTTTGTTGTTGATGTCCGTCTTGATTTTTTTTAAGGGGCTGGTTTTTTTGTTGTTTTATCTATTTATTATTTCATTTAAAACGTCGTCTATTGTCGTCTGCCTATCATCTGTCTTCCATCCATCCCTCCCTCCCTCTCCACCCCCTCCATCCCTCCACCCACCACCCACCCAACCCCCCCACCCATCACCCATCCATCCATCCATCATCCATCTATCTATTATCTATCTTTATCTATCATCTATTTTTCTATCCTATCATTATCTACTTCTATCTTGGGTGTGTGTGTTGTGTGTGTGTTTTTGGGGGTGTGGGTGTGTGTTTTTGGTGTGTGTGTGTGTTTTTGTGTGTGTGGTTTGGGGGTTTAATTGGATTCTTTTGTGATGTAAATTTTACGTCCAAGTAAAATAAAAAGAAGTTTTTTTAAAATATTCCTTTTTCTTGTTTTGTTCCCCGTTTTTTTGAAAAATTTTTAATTTCTCTTGTTTTGGGCCCCTTTCGTTTTCTGTTTGCTTGACTGTTGTGTTGTGTGGTGTGTGTTGGTGTGGTTGTTTTGTTGGTGTGTGTGAGGAGAAGGGGAGAGGAAGGAGAGAGAGAGGAGAGAGAGAGAGATGGGTGTGCGAAGAGAGAGAGACAGAGTGTGTGGGGTTGTGTGTGTGTGTCGTGTGTTGTGTGGTGTGTGTGTGTGTGTGGTGAGATAGAGGGAGGAGAGTGTGTGTGTATGTGGGGTGTGCGTGGGTGTTTTGTGTGGTGTGTGTGTGGCTGTATCTTCTCATTTTAATGTCTGTCTAGTAAGGCCTTGAAGTTTTCATCTTGATCTTTGTACAGATTATATACACGTACACATATATAATATACCTTTCATATATATACACACATATGTTTTGTACACAACATTTATATAATAATAATAATAATAATAATAATAATAATAAATAGAATTTATATAGCGCTATATGTATAGCTCAGTGGTCGGAGCACTCGCTTTCCCCCAACCAAGTTAAGCAGCATCGAGCGTGGTTACCAGTTGGATGGGTGACCGTTTGCGCGCCTTGGCTTCAGTACAGTTCCCCCAGTTCACCCAGCTGTAAATGGGTACCTGCCCTCTTTAGGGTCAGGAAAGGTAAAGCAGCGAGGGAGAGGAGATGGGCGCCACCCTCAATATGCTGACCCTAGAGAAGTGAGGTCTCTGACGCCTCGCTCCCCTACAATCTTATAGGTTATGGGATACCTTTACCTTTATCTTTATATCTTGCACAAAAACACATCAAAGCGCTTTCATTCATCCTACTCATTCACATGCAGCCTTACAAATTCAAATGTATACACACGCGCTCGCATGCACGCACGCACGCACACACAACACACACAACACACACCACACACACACACGCACGCACGCACGCACGCACGCACGCACGCACGCACGCACGCACGCACACACACACACACACACTTACACACATAAAGGTTGTACACTCGGCAGGGTGATGGGGTTTTGGCTGTTGAGGGCAGGACAAAAATGAAATGGAACAAAAGAGGAGAATCTTAGGGTCGAAATAAATGTGTTGAGGCGGATTTAAAAGCGTCATAAGAAGACTTTTGGGGAAGGGAGAGAGGGAGGTCGTTGCAGATCGATGAACCAGAAATAGAGAATGAGCGACGGCCGACGGTGGACTGGCTGAATCTAGGTATTCGTAAGCACAAGGTATCTGCAGCAGAGCAAAGGAACGAGAAGGAGTGTACAGGTGAAGACATTCACAGAGGTAGGAGGGTGCTGTTTTGTGGAGACATTTGTAACAGAGTGTACTGATCTTATAGTTTACTCTCTGTGGCACAGGCAACCAGTGGAGAGATCGCAAGAGAGGAGTAATGTGCTCAGATTTTTTCTTTCTGAGGACTAGGCGAGCTGCAGAGTTGTGTATACGTTGAAGGGAGTGGATAGATGTTGCTGGCAGACCAGTCAATAGACACACAGAAACAGACACACAGACGGAGACACACACAACACACACACACACACACACACACACACAAAACACACACACACCCACACAACCACACACACACACACAGAGACACACCCCACACACACACCAAAACAAAATTCAATGGAAATGTCAAGCGAGTGCGTTTTCAGAGATATTACAGAAAACCCCAAAGCAATAAAAACCCACACACAACAAAACAAACAACGAAGGACTTTTCATTTCTAAATATAACGCATCATATCAAATAACTAACCCACACAACCAAACCCCCCATCCCCTCAAAAAAAAATGCTAGCCGAAATACCTTACCTTGTATCAAGCTATACAGCTAGAAACAAACCCCCCAGCACCCTGACCTACGAATGATGTGACAAGCGCAAAACAAACAGTTGGGCTCGAATTCAACAGAAAAAGGGGAGTTAATTAAGTTAACACGAAGGCAACCTCGACTTTCCTAATCCAATAATGCATGTTCGGTTTTTGATGTTATTTCATTAAGATAGCTAGGAACACAACACAACACAACACACACACACACACACAACAAAACACACCCCACACCACTACACACCACACACACACACCCCGCACAAAACACACACACACACACACCAAAACACAAAACACCACACAACACACACACACCACACACACACACACACACACAACACAACACACACACCACACACACACCACACACACACACCACACACACACACAACACACACACACCATTTGCAATTAAATCATTAACATATCGATTGTCAGAGACACGATTTTTACGCCAAGTTACCCGTAAAGGTAAAGGTGTCCCAAAACCCATGTGGTCGTAGTGGAGCGAGGCATCGGAGACCTCAACTTCTCCAGGGGCCAAGCATATTGAGGGCGGCGCCCATCTCCTCTCCCTCGCTGCTTTTACCTTCCCTGACCCCAAAAGAGGGCAGGTACCCATTTACAGCTGGGTGAACTGGGGGAACTGTACTGAAGCCAAGGCGCACAAACGGTCACCCATCCAACTGGTAACCACGCTCGATGCTGCTTAACCTTGGCTGGGGGAAAGCGAGTGCTCTGAGCACTGAGCAAGCTACCCGTAGAAGACAGCCACTTATCAACTGAAAAGAAAATCTCAAAAAATCTGCCTCATCGCGAAAGCAGATGATAACAGCAGATTCCCAATTACAAGATGGAGTCTCCCGTCGGATCGACGGATGAGTAGGCAGGCAGGCAGGCTTATCTGTCAGAATGTATCCTCATATGGGAGAAGAGGCCGATTCTGGATGCACAGCACTTCCCACAGGTGTTGCAAGGGAAAACGTCTCCAGAAGTTGAGCCCTGCTTCCTTCGCTCACGCTTCTCCTTAATGACAAAATATCAATTACAAGATAACACAAGATAAACCGATATTATCCACTTGTACGCGGAAAGAGAAGACGGGACAGCTCAGTGGTCAGGGCACTCCCTTTTTCCGAGCTGAGGTTTTATTTTATCTTTACAATTTTATTTTATTCTTTTATATCGAGGATAATGGAATAAGCACTTATGTGCTTTTTCCCTTTTACATCCCATCCCCGTGTGTATACGGTTTTATAAATCCTGTCACCTGTTCTCACCGGCACACAATGGCCTACTCTTACGAAAAGCGGAACAGGATTTAACGTGTGCACAAGGTGTTCTGCGTGCGTTCGCACACGGGGCCTCGGTTTATAGTCTCATCCCAAGGACTTTTGGGGAGAGTGGAGTCTGCACTGATGTTAACTCCAGGGGAAAATATCCCCTTGAACGGGAATCGAACCCGGGTCGTCAGATTGCGCGAGCAATGTTCTGACCACGAGGCTATCCCGTCCCCTCCGCATTAAGCAGCATTGAGCGTGGTTGCCTCACATATGGGTGACTGTTTTCGCGCCTTGACTTCAGTACAGTCCCCCAGTTCACCCAGCTGTAAATGGGTACCTGCCCTCTTTAGGGTCAGGGAAGGTAAAGCAGCGAGGGAGAGGAGATGGGCGCCGCCCTCAATATGCTGGCTCCTGGAGAAGTTGAGGTCTCTGACGCCTCGCTCCTTTACATTTTTACAATGAAAAATAATAAACACTGATGGTTTTCAAATTTAGAAATAAACTTTTTCTTATATGCTAATTATTCCCTTTTTTATACTTCTCTCTCTCTCTCTCCTCTCTCTCTCTCTCTCTCTCTCTCTCTCTCTATCTCTCTCTTCTCTCTCTCTCCCCCTCTCTCTCTTTCTCTCTCTTCCCCTCTCCCCCCTCTCTCTCTTGTGACGCGCACCCGAACTTCTTGCGCCACTTAAAACATGTTTCCGCTTTTTGGAAAGTAGGCCTTGTGTGCGGTGGAGAAACGGATGACCAAAATTTTACAAAACTGCATACTCACAGGGCTGGATGAAAAAAAAATGTTTTTGCTTATTCCAATATTCTCGAAAATAAAAAAATAAAGGTACATGTATGCATACATACGTGTGTGTCAGTACTGCCTGTGTGTGTGGTGTGTGGTGTGTGTGTGTGTGTGTTTTGGTGTGTGTGTGTGTGTGCGAGCGCCGTGTATGATGTTTACGAACATGGGTGAGAGAGTGTGTGTGTGTGTGTCGGTGCGCGAGCATGCATGGTGTGAATATATATGTGTATATGCGAGCATGTGCGTCACTGCATGCGTGCGTGCATGTGTGTGTGTGTAAGTGGTTGTGTTGTTGTTGTTGTTGTTGTCTTCAATTTAACGTCTGTTCACTCTGAGTGATCTTAGACGAGGGAAATAGAAAGTGTAAGAGAAGTTAAAGAAGCAAGAGGAAGGAGTGGAAGGAGAAAAGGTTAAGAAATAGCATCAGTGTTGGTATTTTGTGAAGAAGAAAAAAACAAAACAAAAAAAACACCTAGAAAAGTAATGATAATACTTTTAAACAGGAGCAAAATATAAACTCAACAATGTGGAAACATGAAATAACAATACTGTAACTACAATAAATATTCAAGTGGACTATGCAATAAACATCTGGCAATGGCAAAGGCTAGCTTTGAATTTTCAAATACATTTTTCAGAGACTGTTCAGAAAATGTAGGTAAAAAAGGTTTTACAATAGGGCACCAAATATGATATGAGTATTGGAAAATGATCCCCACAGAGAATCTAACTTTTTTTACAAAATTTTGTAAGGAATGCATTTAATTTTATTCTAAAATATAGTGAACTAACCCTTCTCACGGTTTTTAAAACGCGAATCTATTTGAAAAGGAGCCTTTATAACCAAAAATATGGGCAGTGGTCAGGCAACTTTTTAAATATCGTTCCTTGAATTGATCAGATTCTTTAAACTTACCCCATGAAGTTTGTTCTAATATTCGGTATCCCTCCTGTAGAGATAAGGGAACATGCAGTTCTATCGATTCCATGTCATGTCTTGTCCCCAAGTAAGTGGTGTATATGTGTATGTGTGTGTATGTGTGTATGTATGTGTGTGTGTGTATGTGTGTGTGTGTGTGTTTTTTTTCTAGCGCACTTGTGTCTGTATGTCTTTTTGTGTGAGTGTGGTGTGTGTGTGTGGTGGTGTGGTGGTGTGGCGTGTGCGTTGCGTGTGTGTTTGTATTTCTGTGTCCGTATATTGTGCATCGTGTGTGTGTGCGTGCGTGTGCGTGTGCAATGAATCTCTGAATTAAAATCTAGGCTTTGAGAGAGAGAGAGGAGAGAGAGAGAGAGAGAGAGGGGAAGGGGAGAGGAGGGAGAGAGAGAGAGAGAGAGAGGGAGAGGGGAGAAGGAGGAGAGACAGAGAGAAAGGGGAGAGAGAGAGAAGGAGAGAGAGAGAGGGGAGAGGGGAGAGGAGAGAGAGGGGAGAGAGAGGGAGAGAGAGAAGGGGGAGAATGAATGAATGAACGAAGAACGAATGAATGAATGAACGAATGAACGAATGAACGAACGAATTTTATTTGACAAAAGCACAAACCCCTCGTCAAAGGGGTAAGTAAGAACATATTTAAAATGGAAATGAAAATGAAAAGGACTGAGTAATATCCAAAATCCGATAAATGCCCAAACCCAATATTTTCATTATTACTAGGACCGTTTTTTTCAAAGTCGCTTACGTTTTTTCTTTGAGCCTGCGTTATATATATTGCTAAAGAATTTTTAAACTCGGGCATATTATTTGAAGATAACACCTTTTTTTACAAGATTGGTGGAATGTTGGTTGGGGTTTGTCAAAAAAGCAATTTTTTGGCGAAGTCTGAAAAGTTCTCAAGCAAAAAAAAATGAAATTCGTCTTTTTTTCTTCTCCACACTGGAAAAGATTGTTGTCTTCTTGCTGTAAATACCATTTTTTGCAGTTCAAAAGCCACACATTTTTAGCCAAAAATTTTAAAATTACTTCGAAGCTTTTTTTAGTTAACGATTCAGTACTGTTTGGACCAAACGCATCTTTTAAAAGATACCCCAAGTGTTTTTTTTCACTAAAAATTAATTTTTCATCCCGTTTTGATGAAAACAGAAATAATTTTTCTTTAAATTCTCTAAAAAACTGTTTTTTTCAAAACCCCCCCCGGGTTGGGCCAAACATCCCAAATCCATTTATGTCAAAGATCTTTTACTTTAGTCGCCCAGTTTTACTTTAACCATTATTATGTTGTATAAGCAGCATCTCGTATGCTTTGTCTGTTTATTCTTAACATAGGAAGCCTGAAAAGTTTAATCCAGTATTTAATGCATTTAGTTATGGTTCTTATATAAAAGGGGTATCTACCCCAGTTTCTCCGTACATAATTTATTTGATGCATGTAATGGAACACTAAAAATTTTTTTCATGGAAAAGGTGTGTACTTTTTCAATTTGTGTGGTATCTTCTAGACCCCATACTTCTGCTGCTTTACGTCAGGGCAGGTTCTATTTTTTGTGTCAAACATTTTCCAAAAAAAATGTATTTATCAGCGAAGCTAATCTTCTCATTGATTTGAAAATTTTTTGCATAACCCATTTTTAGCTTTTTGACACTTTCATATAAAAACTTTAGAGCAAATTAAACAACTTTGTTGAAAATTTTAACCCCAAGGTACTTATAGTTATTTGTTACTTTAAGTTTTTGGTCCCCATAATCCATTTTTCTCCTTTCCCAAGTTGGCCTCCCATCCTAAATACCATAACCATCGTTTTCTCTGAATTTACTGTGAGGCCCAGACGAACTGCTTCTGATTTTAATGGTTCTGTTAAATTTCCCAGTCCTGTGGGGTGTGCTAGACAAAAGAAATGACATCATCTGCGAAAAGTAAAGGAAAATTCAACTGCTCCTGGGACATTTGTATTCCCATGTTTTCCGGAGTTCGCACTTCTGTAGACCGTTCGTTTATAAAAATTTTGAAAACATTAAGGGACTCAACAAACAACCTTGTTTAACGCCTCTGGGACAGTCAAAGTAATCGGTGTAAGAACTTTCTGTTGCGTACCAAGCCATTACAGATGAATATACACCCTTTATAGCCCTATACAGTTTCCCATTAATTCCTTTTTTAAATGAAGTATAACCCATAGTATATTCCTATCTACCGAATCGAATGCTTTTCTGAAATCTATGAATGCAACAAACAGTTTAGCATGCTTCTGTAAATGTTTCTGTACAAGCCCATAGAGAGTAAAAATATGATCAACTGTGCTATATCCCTTTCTAAAGCCTGCTTGCTCTTCTCTGATTTTTTCATTTGTTTCAACCCAGTCTGAAAGTGTATACTTTACTCATTATGCTTGTCAGAGAAACTCCTCGATAGTTGTCTGGCATACTAGTTGCTCCCTTCTTATGTATTGGCACAATTATAGATTTAGACCACTCCTTTGGAAATAAACCCTCATCAAAAAGCTTATTTAACAACTGCACCAAATAGTCAATTATAGTGTCATCCACATTTTTAAGCATCTCTCCTATAATTCTGTCTGGACCAGCATTTTTCCCCCTCTTTCAATCTCTTTATGGCTGCGATTTTTCTTGTTTAGATTATAGGTTTTTCAAGGACTTGGTCTTGCACAACATTGTCGATTCTGACATTTTTCATTTCCACTGTTTCCTGGTCCTGTATCGTATTCTCAAGTCTTGAAAATAATCAAGGAAATGGTCATACCATTGGTCATTAGAAATTGAGTTACAGATTTTTCGTTTACAATTAACAGAACGAATAGTCTCCAAAGGACTTGGAGTTTTCTCACATTTTCTTTAAGTTTTGTCAGTCTATTCTGGTCGAAGTCATACTTTTTTTGCTTTAGCACTTTTTGTACTCCTTCCTTGGATTTGTACAAATGTCTCTTTCACTTCGAGTCTATTTGTCCTTCTAAATTCATCTCAGAAGCCTTTTAAAATTGACGTTTCTTTTTGTGGCATTCATAATCAAACCAGTCATGTTTTTTTTCATTTTGCCCCCAACAGTTTTTACCATACTTCTGCGCTCCAAGCAGTGCCTTTGTCGTTACATCAGCTGATTTTTCAATATTTCGTCTGAAACATTACATGCTTCTTGAACTGTCTCCCTTTAAATTTTAATGAGGCTAATTCAATCCTTTTTACACTGGGCAAACTCATTTGACCATACCACACGATCCTCTTTCATGTCAATTTAGACTTCAGTTCAGAACTTCTGCCCATGTTATCCAAGTGCAATTCACAGGTAGGTCCAAGAATCTAAACGATCCCTGACTTCATAACACTGTTCATTCGAGAAAACAAATTTTGAGACATAACAAAATAGTCAATTACACTAGAGCCATTGAACTTATAAAGTAAAATCCCCATTTTGTCCCCTCACAAAACCCATTTAGAACAATGCAATCGAGCATAAGACACAGATCAAGCAATGAACGACCAAAATTGTTAACTGTTGTGTCCTTAGAACACCTGTCAAACATTCCCTTTACTTCCAAATCATTGTCGTCATCATCATCACCATCATGGGAGTAGACTGGCATGCTCTCTAATTTGCCTGCTGGGAAGCTGTTCGAGCATTCAGATCTCCACAGATCATAAAGTACACTTCTTCGTTTTCTACCTGATTGGCAATACTGTCCTCTAATTTCTCAATGCCATTTTTGGCCACCATATAATCGTATAACGGGCCATTCTCTGGCACAACATAACATGCTATGAACAGGACATTTTTGTCTGGCTAAAAAATGACTTATCAATCTTACAGCAATTTGTTTCATATATTCTTTGTACAATTTACGAATAAAAAACCAGGCTTTGAGAGAGAGAGAGAGAGAGAGAGAGGAGAGAGAGAGAGAGAGAGAGAGAGGGGAGAGAGAGAGAAGGAGAGAGGGGAGAGAGAAGGGAGAGAGAGAAGGAGGGAGAGACAGAGAGAAGGAGAGAGAAAAGAGAGAGAAGAGAGAGAGAGAGAGGGAGAGAGAGAAGGAGGGAGAGACAAGAGAAGGAGAGAGAAGGAGAGAGAAGGAGAGGAGAGAGAGAGAAGGATAAAAGAAAAAAGGAGAGAAGAGAGGGAGAGAGGAGAGAGAGAGGAAAAGAGGGGGGCGAGAGAGAAAGAGAGAGAGAGGGAGAGAGAGAGAAGAGACAGACAGACAAAGATAGACAGACAGAGAGAGAGAGAGGGGAGAGAGAGAGAGAGGGGAGAGGAGAGAGATGAGAAGAGAGAGAGAAGAGAGACAGAGACAGAGACAGAGACAGAGAGGGCTTGAGCTTAATGAGAAACTGATTTTTTAAAAATCATCCAATCACCGTTAATCTCAGATTAAAGGCGGTCTTGTCTTTGGTTTTGATGAAAACAAAGGGGCTGAAAATATCCATTCACTCTTCACACTCTCGTCTTTAGTGAACGTCCCTTTGTTTTCAAAATATCAAAAGAGTTTTCGAATTCCCACACTGAGCTTTGACAAAAAAAAACCCACCCCAAAACCACTCTATCAATTTCAAACCTTGAAAGTTAAAACGTTCAAAGGACAAAGTTGGAGGACGATACTAAACGAAAAATGTCCACGGTTAATTGGATTGGATAATTCTCGCCAGCTTAAGGCACAGATCTTCCATGAAGTCGGAATGCGGCTACCCAAATGATGGAGGAAAATGATAAAACAGAAAAAAAAATAAACGATCGCATACGCATGAATCTCACCATATTGGTAGACATGGAAGCTGCGGCCGAGGAACGTAAAAAAAAAAAAGGAAAAGAAAAAGACAGAATAAAAAAGCAAAGGATGCTGATGAATAATTTTTGACTTTTTTATGTAGTCAAGAGAAATATCATACTACTGCTGCTGCTACTATTACTGCTGCTGCTGCTGCTGCTACTACTACTACTACTACTACTACTACTACTACTACTACTACTATACTACTACTACTACTACTGCTGCTGCTGCTGCTGCTGCTGCTGCTGCTGCTGCTGCTGCTGCTGCTGCTGCTGCTACTACTACTTCTACTGCTACTACTGCTGCTGCCGCTGCTGCTGCTGCTACTGCTGCTGCTACTACTACTACTACTGCTGCCACTACTACTGCTACCACTACTACTGCTACTACTGCTGCTACTGCTGCTGCTTCTACTACTACTACTACTACTACTGCTGCTGCTGCTGCTGCTGTTGTTGCTGCTGCTACTACTACTACACTACTGCTACTGCTACTGCTACCACCACCACCACCCACCACCACCACTACACTATCTACTACTACTACTACTACTATACTACTACTACTACTACTACTACTACTACCACCCCCCCCACCACCACCACCACCACTACTACCACTACTACTACTACTACTACTACTCTATACTACTACTACTACTACTCTACTACCTACTACTACTCTACTACTATACTACTACTACTACTACTACTACTATACATACTACTACTAGTTAAAGCAACAACAAGAACAATAATAATAATAATAATAATAATGACTCCAACAAAACACTAAAACAACAGCAACAACAACACCAACCACCACCACCACCACACCACCCACCACCACCACCACCACCACCACCAAAATCTTCAGATTCCTTAGTAGCAGCAGCAACAACAACACTTTTCTCACAAAGCGTATACTATTTCTGAAAATGACTGTAAAGTTCGGTAAAAGAACATTTTCAGACCGATAACGAATAGAACATTTTTCTCTTCTTTATCAACTCGTATATTTTTTTCCCCTGTGGGGATGCCGGGGGCATGTCAGTATCAATAGGAAACCCACTTTCTGGAAATTCTGTGTCCAGAAATTCTCTCTTTTCCATCCCTCTCTTTGTTTCTTCCTTGTTCTTTTTTCTTCCTGTCACCTCCTCCTTCTTGTCTATTTTTTCTGCCTTCTTGGTCCACTCTCCTGCCATTTTTTCCCCAAGAAAGACTTAAAAGATATGACAATTCCCTCCTACGACTGAAGTTGAATGCGCTGGGTCTGACTTGTCAGGCGCTTAACGGCAGCGCAACGCATTTTCGCTCAAATGAGAGACAAACAATAGTTACTGTCTAAGCGTTCGACGAAGAAGAAAGAAGTTTGTTGATGCTCTTTGTGTTGTGTGGGTGTTGTTTTGTGTGTGTGTGCTGTGTGTAAGAGAGAGAGAGAGAGAGAGAGAGAGAGAGAGGGAGAGAGAGAGAGGAGAGGAGAGAGAGAGGAGAGAGAGAGAGAGAGGGAAAAGGGAGAGAGAGAGAGAGAGAGGAAGAGAAACGTGCAGCATTTGAAGAAGAACAAAAAATGGTTTAAACTAAAAGAATGGTTAAACGAGTAAAGGTAAACAAACAAAGTGGTAGAAAAAGAACTGGGAAGAAAAGAAAGCATTTTCAAAATCACTGAAACAGAAATGTAACTAACAAACAGGACAAAGGGCGCTAGACAGAAAAAGAAAGCATGAAGGATCGGTGGTCTAGAGGTAACGCACCCGGGATGGAGAACGGGATATCTCAGTGGTCGGAGCACTCGCTTTCCCCCAGCCAATGTTAAGCAGCATCGAGCGTGGTTACCACTTGGATGGGTGACCGTTTGTGCGCCTTGGCTTCAGTACAGTTCCCCCAGCTGTAAATGGGTACCTGCCTTCTTTACGGTCAGGGAAGGTAAAGCAGCGAGGGAGAGGAGATGGGCGCCGCCCTCAATATGCTGGCCCCTAGAGAAGTTGAGGTCTCTGATGCCTCGCTCCCCTACGACCTTATAGGTTATGGGACACCTTTAACTTTTACCCGCCTAGAAAACGAAAGTCCCGGTCTGAAGTTTGCGGTCGTTTGATCCTCGTTTGGGCCCAAAACTTTCCCTCCATCGGATGAAACGATAAACCGAGGTCTCGTGTGTTACACACAATTATTTAGCGCACGTAAAAGAAACCACGGCAAAAAGAGAGTGTTTCCCAGGAAAAATTCTGTGGGAAAAAGCCACTCTGATAGGGAAACAAATACATATGCAGACAGGAAAAATGGGTAGCGCTGCTCTTGTGGCGACGCACTCTCCCTCGGGGAAGAGCAGCGCTAATTCAACGCAGAGAAATCTGCCGTGACTTAAAGTGGTATAAAATAAAAACCACATAAATGACGACATAAAACTGAGTATCCTCTGAAGGCGGAGTATGGCTGCCTATAGGTCAAGGTACTTAAAAACAGTGATACAGGCATTCAGTGTGCAATTTCAATCTCACAGTGATTCCCAGGTGGGATGATGAATGAGTCAGAGTGCACACTCTGGGTGACCCCCCAGAGTGTTAAGCTGGGGAACGCACAACAACAACAACAACAGACTGAGTGACAGGAAAAGAGAGTAAAGTAGAAGAAAGAAACAAAAAACGAACAGAAAAAAGAAAGAAAGAAAAACGTAGAAAGAAAGAAAGAAAGAAAGAAAGCCGACATTTCAGAGATTTTTTGTGTTTACTTTCATGGTTCGCATCAACAGCTGCCACAAATTCCAAATCGCCCTTGAGACAGAAACTCTTTTTCTCATATTTTTCTCTTCTCCTTATCTGTCTTGATGTTTGATTTGTTGTTTGTGAGTTATATTAGGAGTGTACACTGTTGTGATTCTAAATCTATCCGTCCGGGGCAAAAAAACTAGAATTTTTTTCGGTTTTGTTTTTTCTGGGTGTTATTTCTTTAAAAACCCACCAGAATGTGTATTTCCCCATTTGTCTATTTGTAATCAGTAGATTGTTGTGTGTGTGTGTGTGTGTGTGTGTGTGTGTTGTGTTGTGGTGCGCGCGCGCGCGCGCGGGGTTTGTATTGTTGTGTGTGTGTGTGAGGAGAGAGGGGGAGAGGGAGAGAGAAGAGAGGAGAGAGAGAGGAAGAGAGAGAGAAAATAGTGTGTGTGTGTGTGTGTGAGTTTGTGTGTGTGTTTAACGTCTTTTCACAAGTTGTGATATTAGACGGAGTTGTGTGTGTGTGGTGTGTGTGTGTGTGTGGGGTGAGTAGATTTGTGTGTGTGTATGTGCGTGTTTGTGCGTGGTTGCGCGCGCACTCGTGTGCGCGCGCGTGTGCGCGTGGACGCGCGTGGACGCGCGTGTGTTTGTAGAACAAGGCAGAAACAAAGAGAGAGAGATAGAAAAGAGGGAATTTATTTATATACATATCGATACTGACTAGTCCATGGCATTCCCCACGGGAGGAAGAAGCAAGGTATCCAAGCTGAAATCTGCTAAAATCAGCAAAGAACACAAACAACTTCACTGTCTAGCAAACCAACCAACTTCAAAACACTCCAATATTTCCACACTCGCGTACCCCCCCTTCACCTCCCCCCCCTTCCCATCCACCCCCCCCCACCCACCCCCCAACCATTTTTTATCCATCCTTTGACGAACCCAAGTTCACAGATAACCAGATTCAGTCACTGATGATTCCGAATTTCATGTTCCGAAATTAAGAATAGAAATCGAGCATAATTCAAACCCAAGGTAATCAGTCTGATATCGAGCGTCCAACCTAAAAAATTTTTTTTTGAAAAAACATTCCCCCCCCCCCCATTCCAAAGTCATGCCCTAAATAAATTGGAATGGAAATCAAGAATTATCAAAGAAAGATAATCAGTCTGATATTGAGTAGTTCAACCATTTCCCCCTCTCCTACTCCCACCTCCCCCCCCCAAAAAAAAAAAAAAAAAGTTACCATGGAAATGAAGAAAAATCTGCAATTGAAATCTGCCCGACAATTTGCATCCAGATGAACAAAACACACATTTTTAATATTATACACCAGACACTGGGGCACAATAATGAAGAAGCCACCAGCTTTTTTTCCTTCTTCTTCAGACGATGCTAATTCGACTTCGTCTTCCATTCTCGATTTTTTTTGTGTCGACCATACTTCCAGCTTAAAGGGGACACAAAGTTAAAATACAATAAGTGTTTAGAAGTACTGTAAAAAAAAAAAGAAAAAGAAAGAAAAAAAAAAAAAAAAGAAATTAAAGGCAGCTTAGTATAGCCTTTTGGGATTAAGATGTATGTCTGTCTTTCTGTCTGTCTTGCTCTCTCTCTCTCTATATATATCTCTCTACGCGCGCGCGCACGCACGCACGCACGCACGCACGCAACCACACACACACACACAAACACACGCTGATGATTTCAAGCTACGCTTAATGCTAGTAATGTGATGACCCTTTAAAATTTGAGAAAATGGATATGGTAACTACTTACAAAAATGCGTGGTGTCAAGTCTAAAGTCACACACACACACACACACACCACACACACACACACACACACACACACACACACACACAACACACCACCATATAAAGATTGACATAGCTTTCATGTTTGTCCGTCTGTTCGACGATGTCCTCCAAAACGCAGAGGAGGCAGCTGTGTTTCGAAATGGAAGATTTGATTATAAATGGAGATTGCCTTAACCACACACACACACACACCACACCCACACACACAAAACACACACACACACACACACACAAAACACCCACACACAAACACCACAAATTCAACCATGACAGTTCGAAACCCGCTAAAAATAACTGGGGCAAGGCTTTCCTTATCAATTTTCTGCCATTTCCGAAACAGCGATGGGCCCCCTCTTGCTTTTTGGAGGTCATCGTCGAACACGACGGACAAACACAAAGCTATTAAAGTCAATTCAAGTCAAAGTCAAATTTTTATTTCCAGATGGTCATTGAAAGCAATGCAAATTTCTTTTTTCATTAGGCCGTTATCTAAGAACAAAAATGTCTTTAATGATAATATTGAGTACTACATATTACAAACCTTTAAAATAAAGTTTACCGATAAGAAAAAAGATTAGAAAACCAGCAAAATAATAAAACCGCAAAACAAAACACAATACACACACCACAAACAACTTAGGTAAATAATTTTTTAAAAATGAAAAAAGAAAATCATAAAACGTCAACCAAACAAATTACATCACCTACAATATCACCCATTCTTTCACCTTCATACTTCAGATATAAAAAAAAAACAAAAGTATTTTTAAAAAGTTTATTTATTTTATTCTTTTATATCGAGGATAATAGAATAAGCACTTATGAGCTTTTTTTAAAAAAACATCCAGTCCCCCGTGTGTATGCGGATTTTTGTGAATTCTGTCATCCGTTCCCACTGGCACACAATGGCCTTACTCTTACGAAAAAAGCGGAACAGGATTGAAAGGTGCGCAAAAAGTTCTGCCGTTCGTTCGTTCGCACATGGGGCTCGTTGTATAATTCATCCGGAGGACTTTTTGGGGGAGGTAAATGCATGTGCATGTAAGGTATGCCTTTCTGTCCCTTTAACTCCTGTCCTGCTCAGCGCACTAATTTGCCAACGCACCCCAGATCTGGACTCTGTATTGATGAAGAACGAGATATGCAAATCAACTATCGACCCTCCCCCCACCTCCCCTCCCTCCCCCCCTTCCCCAGCCTCCAACTCCCTCTCTCCCCACCCCCTTCCTACCCTCACTTCCCCGCCCGCCCTATCAAACCCCTCACTCCCACTTTTTCTGGGCTTCAACAGAAAGAGACAGCCGACAGCAGATCACCTTCGACCTGTGTAGGTCTTTCGTTTAGTCCTGAGAAGTATGAGGAGGGAGGAGGAGAAGAGGTGGAGGAGGAGGAGGGGAGAACGAGGAGGAAGGGTGGAGAGGTGGAGGTTGAGGATGGAAGGAGGAGAAGGAGGAGAAGGAGGAGGAGGAAGAGGAGGAGGAAGAGGAGGAGGAGGTGGAGGAGGAGGTGGAGGTGTGGAGGGGGAGGAAAGGAGGAGGAGGAAGAGGAGGAGGAGGTGGAGGAGGAGAAGGAGGAGGAGGAGGAGGAAGAAGAAGAAGAAAAATTTTGCGAAGAAGAATAATAATTGCAAAGCAGAAGAAGCAGCAGATTTGCGAAGAAGAATTGCGAAGAAGATATGAGAAAAAGAAGAGAAGAAGAAGAGAAGAGAAGAAGAAAAGAAGAAGAAGAAGAAGAAGGGAAGAAAAATTGCAAGAAGAAGAAGCGAATTGCGAAAGAAGAAGAAGAATTTGTAAAGAAAAGAAACAGAATTGCGAAAAAGAAGAAGAATTGCAAAGAAGAAGAAGAATTGCGAAGAAGAATTGCAAAGAAGAAGAATTGCAAGAAGAAGAATTGCAAAGAAAAGAGAAAAAAGAAGAAGAAGAAGAAGAAGAAGAAGAAGAAGAAAAATTGCAAAGAAGAAGAAAAAATTGAAAAGGGAAAAAAAAGAAGAAGAAGAAAAAGAAGAAAAACTGCGAAGAAGAAGAAGAATTGAAAAAGCAGAAAAAGAAGAAGCAGAATTGCGAAGAAGAAGAATTGCGAAAAAGAATTGCGAGAAGAAAAATTGCGAAAAAAATTTTGCGAAGAAGAAGAAGAATTGCAAAGGAGACGAAGTAAAATTTGCGAAGAAACTTGAGAACAATTGCGAAGAAGAAGAAGAATTGAGAAGAAGAAAAGGAAGAAGAAGAAGACGACGACTATGGAAGACGGAGGAGGAAGAGTAGGAAGAGGTGATGGATAAAGATGATGATGAGAGGAGGGAATGTGGGGGGGAGAAGGGAAGAAAAGGAAGAAGAATGCGAAGAAGAAGAGGAAGATAAAGAAGAAGAGAAGAGGGAGAAGAAGAAAAATTTTTCAAAGAATGCGAAGAGAGAATGCGAAGAAGAAAAATGCGAAGAAGAGAATGCGAAGAATGCGAAAAGAAGAGAAGAAAGAAGAAGAAGTAGTAGTAGTATAGTAGTAGTAGTAGTAGTAGTAGTAGTAGTAGTTGAAGAAGAAAATGCGAAGAAGTAGAAGAAGAAAAGAAGAAGAAGAAAAGAAGAAGAAGAGAAAAGAAAAGACAGAAGAAGAAGAAGAAAGAAAAAGGGAATTGCTAAGAAAAAGAAGAAGAACATTGCAAAGAATGCGAAGAAAAAAAAAGAAGAAGAAAAGAAAAAGAAAAGAAGAATTGCTAAAATGCGAAGAAAAAAAATCGAAGAAGCGAAGAAAAAGAATTGAAAAGAAGAAGAGACGAGGGGGAGGAGGAAGTAAATGAATGAAAGAAAAAAGGGAAGGAAAACAAAACAAAAAAAAACGCCGGTAACCAAAAGAAAAACAACAAAAAAAAAAACCTGTCTCACTAAAATGAAAAAAAATTTCAAAAAAAAACAAAATCAACTCTTTTTCTAAAAACCCTTAACTGGGGAAAACTTTTCCAAACCCCTAACAAATTTAAACAGAAGCTAACTAATTGTGTTTTATTTAAACGGACTTACAAATCTTTCCCCCCCTCGTCAGAACAAATATTACCAAATCATGAAACAACACAAAAAGGAAAGGGTTACACGGGGGTGGCAGACCAGACTGTACTCCGTGAAAACTTTGCTCAGGTCATTGGACATTGATTGCTAGGACACTGTATCTTTCAATGAATTATTTTCAAGAATTTGCTTGATTTTCGTGAACAAAGTCCATTCCTTTTCCATCATTATTTTTTTTTATATAATTATTATTTTTGCCTGCACTTTAGTGAAAGGAGATCGAAATCATTGCTTAAAGGTATAATTATGATAAAAAGATCAATACATGATGAAAAATCCTTATTTGATTCAAAATTAAAAATATAATAGGATACTCGTTAATAGAGCTCGGTTTCTGAAAACTATACTAATACATGTTGAGGTTCTCCTTAGTTTATCATGTAATTATATTCTGTTAATACGTTTATGTTTAGAGTGCTATCTGTTTGGTGAGTGTGTGTGATGTTATTCGTGCGTTGAAGACGTTGAGGGTGGTTGAATAATTATCATTTTTTCTAATGAGTATCTTTCTATATAACCCGGCATTTTCAAAGTAATAGATTCTTGTACTAATTCTTGGCTGTAAATGGGTACCTGCCCTCTTTAGGATCAAGGGAAGGTAAAGCAGCGAGGGAGAGGAGATGGGCGCCGCCCTCAATATGCTGGCCCTAGAGAAGTGAGGTCTCTGACGCCTCACTCCCCTACGATCCCGTAGGTTATGGGACACCTTTACCTTTTTATTTATTAATCTATTTATTTATCTATTTATTTTAATTTTAAATTTTGTTTCATTTATCTATTATTATTATTTATTTTTACTCACTCTTGACAGTTAGGGGAAATAATCTTTGATGCTTCGTTCGTAAAAAAACACACCCTTTATTCTGAGAACTAGCACATTTATTCTATTTTTTAAAATAAAGAAAGCGCGTAACGATTTAAAATAACAGTTTCTGACCCTTCATCAGTCTGCGAAAAGCGAAAAGCTTTTTCATAAGAGAAACAAACTTCCAAACTGCAAGTTTTCAAAACCTTTAGAAAGAAAAAGGTGGGGTGTTTTTTTCTTCTCTCCAATGGTAGGTTTGGATTATTTGTTGTTTTTTGTTGTTACTTAAGACTGTTCTTGTCTTGATAAATGTATGAGGAAAATGTCCCCTTTAATCAGAATTCAAAAACAAGTAAAGTTCAATGGACAGCATCACTCTTAAAATTTCTTCTTACAGAAGCTGTTTCGTTTCTGTTTGTCTCTCTCTGTGTCTGTCTGTCTCTGTTCTCTCTCTTTCTCTCTCTCACACTAATTTTCTCTCTTTCTCTCTCTCTCACACTACTCTCTCTTCTCTTTCTCCCCTCTCTATTCTGCCGCTATCTTTCTCTACTCTTTCTCTCTCTCTCTTCTCTCTCTCATCCCTTTTCTCTCTCTCTCTCTCTCTCTCTCTCTCTCTCTCTCTCTCTTCTCTCTCTCTCAAATCAGCGCGCACCCCCGTCCCCCCTCTGTGTGTGTGTGTGTGTGTGTCGAAATTTGGTTTGAAGTGTTAGTTAATGATCTTTCTTAAACTTGGTTGTGAAACGGGACAGGAAATGTAAAAAAGACATGGAGTACTTTTTTCTTATCATCGAATTTTTTCAAACGATAGAGAGAATAGGATAATAAAGGGAATACATAGATGATAGCCAGCCACCCAAACCCCCAGAAGATGATAGGCATCATTACATCATCCCATTGTCATTGATCATCATCAATTTCCCCCTTACAATTACATTCTATATAGTATCAAGCGGTGACACGGGGACAAAGTATCAAGTATCCGTAAAGCGTGTGAACAGTACAATGCATATCAGTATCATAGATCAAGGGTGACACAGTAAAAAATTATCATATCATTCTACATAGTCAAGCGTGTAAAACAATATCAATTTTAACATTCAGTATCATATCAAGATCAAGCGTGAAAACACGTACAATATCATATCGTATCAATTTTCAAGCGTGTGAACGTATCAAGCGTGTGGCAAGCATACCCCGCCATCCGCCCCGCACGCTCACGGCGTACGGCACGCGCCCACAACACACCACATGAGGTGCACGCACGTACACATCGCGCTGGCGCATGGGAAATATATATACACCCCTCGCCACAAAATTATATATACGGGGACAATTTATTTTGGGTGAATAAAGAAAGTTTTTTCAGTTTATCTTTTCAGAATTTTTTCTTAGATAGATGGCTTGATAAAAAAAAATCAAATGCATTGCGTATTAAAGTACACGGAAAATAAAAATTTTTACTTGCATATATCAGACATTATTGTTCAGCACTGCACCACGCACGTCTGCAATCATATTAACTAAGCAGGGTGCGATGCACCCCCCACACCCCTTTAAAAAGGTACCACCATTCACACACACAAACATGCAGACGCACACACACAAAATCACTCAAAATCAACACACACAGACAACAAAGCTGCAAGCATACACACACAAAACACACACACACCCCACCAAAACACACCACACACACACACACACAGGGGGGGACGGGGGTGCGCGTGTTTTAGAGAGAGAGAGAGAGAGAGGGGGAGAAGAGGAAGAGAGAAAGAGAGAGAAGAAAAAGGAGAGAGAGGAGAGAGAGAAAAGATAGAGAAGAGAGCAGACAGAAAAGAAAGAGAAAAAGAGAGAGAGTGTAAGAGAAAAAAAAAAGAGAGAGATTAGTGGAGAGAGAAAAAGAGAGACACAGAGACGACAGACACAGAGAAGACAAAACAGAAACGAAACAGCTTTGTAAAAAAAAAATTTAAGAGTGATGCTGTCCATTGAACTTTACTTTTTTTTGAATTCTGATTAAAAGGGGCATTTTTCATAAATTTATCAAGACAAAAGTCTTTAAATAACAACAAAAAAAAACAAATAACCAAACCACCCTTGGAGAAAGAAAAAAACACCCCACCTTTTTTTTTCTAAAGGGGTTTTTAAAATTTCAGTTTGGGAAATTTTTTCTTATGAAAAACTTTTCGCTTTCGCAGACTGATGAAGGGTAGAAAATGTTTTTTTAAATCGTTTTCGCGCTTTCTTTTTTTTAAAAAAAAAGAATAAATTGCATTCCAAAAAAGGGTGGTTTTTTTACGAACGAACATCAAAGATTATTTCCCCTAACTGTAAGGTGGTAAAAATAAATAAAATAAAGATAAATGAAAAAAAAATTTAAAATTAAAATAAATAATAAAAAATAAATAAAAAAAAAGGTAAAGGTGGTCCCAAACTCGGGATCGGGGGGGTTTTTGGGGGTCAGAACCTCCCTTTCTGGGGCCACATATTGGGGGCGGCGCCCATCCCCTCCCCGTGCTTTACCCCTTGTCCTAAGGGGGGCGGGTCCCCATTTAAGCCAAGAATTAGTACAAGAATCTATTATTTTTAAAAAATCCGGGGTTATATAGAAAGATCTCATTAAAAAATAAAATTATTCAACCACCCTCAACGTCTTTCAACGCACAAAAATCACACACACTCCCCAAAACAATAGCACTCTAAACATAAAGTATTAACAAAATAAAATTACATATAAACTAAGGAAAACCCCAAACATGTATTAGTATATTTTTTCGAAACCGAGCTCAAAAAAAGGGTACCCTTTTATTTTTTAATTTTGAATCAAAAAAAGGATTTTTCATCATGTTTTGATTTTTTTATCATAATTATACCTTAAGCAATGTTTTCGACTCCTTTCACTAAAGTGCGGGCAAAAATAATATTATAAAAAAAAAAAAATAATGAGGGAAAAGGGAATGGACTTTTTTACGAAAAAAAAGCAAATTCTTGAAAAAACATTGAAAATACAGTGCCCCTACAATAAAAGTCCAATGACCTGAGCAAAGTTTTCACTGGAAGTACAGTCTGGTCTGCCTACCTCCTCGGGTAACCTTTCGCTTGTTGTGTTCGTTTCATGTATTTGGTAATATGTTGTTCTGAACGAGGGGGGGAAATGATGTGTGTAAGTCCTGTATATAAATAAATACACAAGCTTAGTTCAGCTTCTGTTGAAAATTTGTTAGGGGTTGAGAACACGTTTCTCAGAGATAAGGTGTGTGAGAAAGAGACGTTGATTTTGTTTTTTCTTGAATATTTTTTTTTCATTTCAGTGAGACAGGTTTTTTTCCTGTTGTTTTTCTTTTGGTTACCGGTCGTTTCTTTTTGTTTTGTTTTCCTTCCTCTGTTTCTTATTCATTATTTCCTCCTCCTCCCCGTTCTTTCTTTTCTTTACATTCTCTTTTTCGCATTCTTCCATTCTTCTTCTTCCGCATTTTAGCAAATTTTTCTTCTTCTTCTTTCTTTTTCTTCTTTTTTTTCTTCTTGCATTCTTGCAATGCTTCTTTTTCTTTTTCTTAGCAAATTCTTCTTCTTCTTCTTTTTTTCTTTTTCGTCTTCTTCTTTTTCTTCTTCTTCCCTTTTTCTTCTTTTTCTTCTTCTTCTTCTTTTTCTTCTTCTTCTTCTTTTTGATTTGCTGCCATGAAAAAACTTTTCAGTAAATTTGGGTCTACTAATTTTCAAGGATGTATTTGCCCTAAACCTCTAATACTGGACAGCACAAAAAAATGGGCTTCGCCCCCTGCTTGCTTTTCAATTTTTGGGATGAAAACCTGGTCACACCATGTTCTTTGTATCTAAGTTGATGACCTTTTAGTCTGTACACCCTGTCTAAGCTTAGACAAAACTTTTAAAAGGAGGGTCAATACAATTTCAGATAAGACGACATCATGAAAATTTATAACTATCTATAGTTGAGAGAAGACAGACAGGGGGAGGCAGACAACAGAGACGAGGAAGGGTGGGGGGGAATGGGAGAGGGCAAGAAAGCTACAAAGAGGAGGGATGGGGAAAAGAGGAGAGGGGAAGAGAGGAGATTTTAAATATATATATATATAATTATAATATATATATATTTTATTATATATTAAAATTTTAAACAGAAAACAGATAGATAAAACATACATACATACTACATAGACAGACAGACAGACAGACAGATAGATAGTAATAGATAGTTAAAAAGATAATAGATAGAAGATAGATGATAGAAATTGTCATGTATTTGTGCGTGCCGCGGGGGTGTGTGTGTGGTGTGTTGTGTGTGTTGTGTGGTGTGTGTGTGTGTTACAATACACGTTACAAACGGTACAAAATAATATCAACCACCCTAACTGAATACCAGTTAATATAAAAATTGTTTACACCAGCTTAACTTAGGCCCTACCATTACCGCAAAAGATTGTGGAAAAAGGAATCTGTACCGTCTGTATAATTTCGGTCTTGTCAAAAATTTTAAATCGGTAATTCAGGGGAAAAAAAAATTCGGAAAAAAATTCGAAAAAGAACAATTAGGGGAGCAGACAGCAAGCTTGGGTGTTGTTGTTGTTTTTTTGTTTTGTTTTTTTGTTGTTGTTGTTGTTGTTGCTCTGCTGCGTGTGCTGCTGCCTGTGTGGTGCGGGGGTGCTGTTTGGCTCTGCGGCTCTGCTGTGCTGCGCTCTGTTTGACGCCCCCACTTAACCCCTTGGGGGGGGTCCCCCAGAACTGCCACCTTACCGCTATCATCCCACCGGGGAAAATCCTGTGAGTAAGCAAGTACACCAGGATGAGAAGTTTGCTGCGGGTATGCCTGGTGAAAAGAACCTCGCCAAATTTATAGACCCATCCCCCCCGACTTCAGAGGATTTTTTTCTCCTTAGTTAATGGAGGTGAGGTTAAGTTCGGGTCTTGTGTTTTGTTTTTCACCCACCTGTTAATTTTAAAATTTCCCAATCGACCTCCCTTTTAAAAACAACTCCCCCCACCCCCCCCCCCCCCCCCCCCCTTCCCACCTGGGTACGGATAGCCTAGTGTTAGAACATTTGCCTCGCAATTTTGACGACCGGTTCGTTTCCCCTTTTCAAGGGGTTTTTTTCCCCCCCGGAGTTAACACATGCAAACTCCCTCTCCCAAAAGCCTTCAGAGAGACTATAAACCGGGGCCCCCGTGGGAACGCACGAGAACATCTTGCCAACGTTAAATCCGTTCGGTTTTTCGAAGGAGTAGGCTATTTGGTCGGGGGGGAACAGATACAAATGTAAAAAAAACGCATACGCAGGGGGATTGTGTAAAAAGACATAATTCTTTTTCCTTTTCCTCGATATAAAAAATAAAATAAAAAATAAAAAAAAAAATGGACAAAGGGCAATGAACCCCCACAAATAATAATTGTTATTCTCTCCCCGTTTATTTCCTGGTAAGAATGATTTATTTTAAAAAAAAAAAAAAATCCCCCTTACGGGGGTTTTTATCAAATTTAAAAGTGCAAATAATGAGTAAAAAATGACTTTAGAATGGGTAACAGAGTTGTTTTTTTATTTTTTTAAAAAGCCTCTCTCTTTTCTGCAAAAGCTTTTTTAGTTCAAAGGACTTTTCCACTAAAACCCGAGGAGGGCTTTTGAATTTTCCTTTGCAAAGTTTTTTTTTAGTCTGAGAGGGGGAGGAGAGAGAGATAAGAAGAGAGGGGGGAGAAAAGAGATAAGAAGAGAGGGGAGAGAGAGAGAGATAGAGAGAAGGAGAGTGTGTGGGGTGTGTGTGTGGGGGGGGGAGGTGTGGTGTATGGGGGGGGGGGGGGGGTGGGTGTGTGTGGGGGGGGAGGGGGTGGGTTTTTGTGTGTGGGGGAGGGGGAGGTGGTGAGGGGTGGGGGGGTGGGGTTAGGTGTGTTGTGGGGGGGGGGGGTTAGGTATGTGTGTTGTGGGTGGGTGGGGGGGTGGGAAATGGGTGGGGGGGGGGATGTGTGGGGGGGGGGTGGGTGGTAGGTGGTTACGTGTGTGGGGGTGTTTGTCGTGTGTGGGGGTGTGGTGTGGGTGGGGGGTAGGTGTGTGTGGTACGGTGTTGGGGTGGGATATAAATAGATAAAAGCGATAGAAAAATAGAAGACGAAGACAACAGATGATAGATAGTTGATAGATAGATAGTAGATAGATAGATAATAGATAAAAGTCATTTTGATAGTTAAACAACGACAGACTATCGAGACAACAGACAGACAGAAACAAACAGATAGAAAAAAATATATAAATTTTTAAAAGACAATACCACCAAAAGGGGCAGACAAACAGATAGTAAAAAGAAAGTTCAATAGATAGCCAGACAGAAGGCAACAGATATAGACTGATGGGGGGTGGGTAAGAGCGGCACTTAGAAATAGACTGATTGACAGACCGTAGAAAAAACAAATTCATCGATCAATAAAGAACTTAGCACAAAAAATATTACAAAATAATAGAAATAATAAAAAACAAGTCAGTGAGTATCACAAGAAGAACGACTAACAAGAAGACAAAAAAGGAAAAACCAAAAAAACCCAAACAACAAAGAAAAACACGAAGAGCTATTTCAATATCGGATTATTGTGACATCATTTTTTTTTTTCTTTTTTTTTATTATTTTGTCTTTCAAAAGTCGCACGCTAGCATACGGACACCGCACAAACCAAGTACGAACAACAATTTTACACACATAAAACAACAATCCACACACAAAACACAAAAAAACACTAACACGCACACACAAACACACACACACACACACACCCACAATCACACACACACGCACGAAGCACGCGCGCCGCACACCACACACACACAACACACAAAAATTTATAAAGGGGCGGGCAAATCACCAAAGAAATAAGCATGTTTAAAATCAAAGTTTACCAAAAATTTTAAATTTTTCCTTTCTAAAAGGGAAAACCCCAGGGGAAAAAAACTTCTGAGAGGGAGAAGGAAAGAGAGAGACAGAGAGGGAGGGGGAGAGGGGTGGGGGGGAATGAAGGGGGAAAAGCAAACAGAGAGAGAGAGAGGGAGAGAGAAGAGAGAGAGAGAGAGAGGAGAGAGAGAGAGGAGGGAGGGAGGGGGGGGGGTGGAGGGAGAGATTTGAAAGGGGAGGGAGAAAGGGGGAGAGGGGGGGAGAAAGAAGAAGAGAGGGGGGAGGGGTGAAGGAGGGAGAGAGAAGAGAGGGAGAAGAGAGGGAGGAGAGAGAGGAGAAGGGAGGGAAAAGAGGCGTTTAAAATAGGATGAGATATAAATAGAGGAGGGAGAGAGAGGGGGGGGGGGGGGGGGGGGGGGGGGGGGGGGGGGGGGGGGGGAGGGAGAAAGAGAGAAAGGGGGAAGAAAAGAAAAGAGAAAAGGAGAAGAAAAAGAGGGGAGGGAGAGAGAGAGAGAGAAAAAAAAAGGAGAGAGAGAGGAGAAAGGAGAGAGAGAAAAAAGGGGGGGAAAAGAGAGGAAAAGAGAGAGAGAGAGAGAGAGAGCAACAGACAAACAACACACAGAAAGACACATAAAGACAAACACTAAACACCACCCACACACACACACACACACACCACACACCCAAAAACACACACCCCACACACACACACAAAAAACCCACCAGAGGGGACAGTCCCAAACAATTAAATTCCCTGTTGTTTTGGAACATTTTTCTCTTGAGTTTAAAATCGAAAAAAACCAAAAATCAAAAACCAAAAAAACACGAACACAAACACCCTCCCCAAACCACACCCACCACACACCACACGTACACCACACCCACACCCCGACAACCACAACCTACCCCCCCACCCACACACCACCCACACCACGACAAACACCCACACACACTAACCACACACCTACCCCCCCACCCAACACAACCCCACACACTACAAACACCCACACACACGTACACACACCCACCACCACCCACCCACCCCACATTCCCCCCCCCCACACACATCTTCCCACCCACCCACCCACCCACACACCCATACTAACCCCCCCCCCCCACCACACACCTACCCCCACCCCCCACACACCACTACCCCCCCCCCCCCACACACACACCTACCCCCCCCCCCCCACACACCACCTACCCCCCCCCCCCAATACACTCACACCCCCCCCCCCACACACCACCCACACACCTTCTTCTCTCTCTATCTCTCTCTCTCTCTCCCTCTCTCTCTTCTCCCCTCTCTCCCTTCTCTCCTATCTCTCTCTCTCCCCCCTCTCAACTAAAAAAAAACTTAGCAAAGGAAAATTTAATAAGCCGTCACCGGTTTGACGTGGGAAAAGTCCTTTTAACTAAACAAACTCTTTTCAAAAAGAAAGGAGGCTTTTAAATATAAAAAACAAACTCTGTTTTTACCTCATTCCGCTAATGTCTTTTATTTTCCATTCATTTTTTCACTTAATTAGATAATAAACCCCGTAAGGGGTATTTTTTTTTTTTTATTTTTTAAAAAAAATCATTCTTACCCCGGAAATAAACAGGGGGGGAAGAATAACAAAAATTTTTAAATTTGTGGAGGGTTCATTTTTTGTACCATTTTTATTTTATTTTTATTTATTTTTTATATCGAGGATAATGAATAAAAACTTATGTACTTTTTTACATCAAGTCCCCGTGCGTATGCGTTTTTTTTTTACATTTGTCACTGTTCCCACCGACCACAATAGCCTACTCCCTTTAAAAACCGAACAGGTTTAACGTTGCGCAAAATTTCTGCGTGCGTTCGCACACGGGGCCCGGTTTTTAGTTCATTTAAGACTTTTGGGGAGAGGGGAGTTTGCCTATGTTTTAAATCCAGGGGGAAAAAAAAGCCCCTTGAACGGGAAACGAACCCGGGTCGTCAAATTTCGACGCAATGTCTAACCCCTAGGCTATCCCCGTAACCCCCGGGGGAAGGGGGGGGGGGGGGGGGGGTGGGGGGAGTCTGGTTTTAAAAAGAGGAGGATTCGATTGGAACTTTAAAGTTTTTCAGGGGGGTTTAAAGTCAAACCAAACCCGAACTTTAAACCCGACTCTCCTAAAAAAGGAGAAAAAAAAACCTCTGAAATGGAGTATGGCTGCCATAATTTGGCGGGTACTTTACACCCCAAAAAACACGCAGCAAACTTTTCATCCGGGGTACTTTCTTTTCAAGTGATTTTCCCGGGGGGATGATGACGAGTAAAATGGGATTTTTTGGGTGACCCCCCCCCGGGGGTTAAGCTGGGGGAACCTAACAGCCCAAACAGCAGCGCAGCAGCCAGCAGGGACACAGCAGCAACCACAGCACCCGCACAGCAGCAGCAGCCAGCAAAGGGAGCAACACGCACAACAACAACAAAAACAACAAAACAACAAAACAACAACAACAGCCCAAGCTTGCGTTCCCCCAAATTGTTCTTTTGCAATTTTGGTGCCGATTTTTTTTTGCCCAAAGAATTACCCATTAAAATTCATTGCAAAGAACAGACTTTATAAGAGCGAGTACGATTTCCCCCTCCACAATCTTGTTCGGTAATGGGACGGCCTAAGTTAAGCGGGCTAAGCATAAAATTTAACTGGATTCAGTTAGGGGGTATCGATTTTATTTTGTACCGTTTGTAACCTGTGTTGTGTAAACCACACACACACAACACCACCAAAACACACCACCCACACACACACCACACACACACCACAACACACCACACCCGCACGCACAAATCAGCACACATTATCTATCTATCTTCATCATCTATCATCATCTATCTATTATCTTCATCTATCTCTATCAACTATCTGTTTTCTGTCGTCTTCTATGTAGTATTTTTGTATTTTCACTTCTTTTTGGTTATATTTAAAAAATTTTTTTA
>CM054161.1:18478710-18490382 GCA_028751875.1 Rapana venosa | reverse complement strand
GTCTTTTTCATCCGCTATCTACTTCTGCTGTGACGTGAACACTGGCTGTCGAAATGCCCACCATTTCAAAAGAAGAAAGAAGAGAATCGACACTTTTTTTTTTTAAGCTGCCTGTGACACTTCGGCCCCTCTTCCCCCCTCCCCCCCATCACAATAAAAACCATAATAACAAACAAAAACTGAACCCATCCCCTCTTGAAACCGTTCCACACCTATCTCAGCATCCCCCTCCCTTCCCACCCAACAGAGAAAAAGAGCAAAAAAAACCCAAACATAACAAAAAAAGTCAAACAAAACATGAAAATAAAGGGCGATGATTACGTCTCTCACCTTTCTCTGCGAAACAAAAACAAAAACCCCAGTTGGAAAAAAACACCTCCTCTTCCCCCCCCCCACCTCCCCCTTTAAAAATTAAAAAACAAACAAACCGCTTTTGCCTCTCCCCCCTCCACCCACCTCCCTTCCTGCGACCACACAAACACCTCACAAAAAACAAAACCGACAAAATACAAACACTAAAAAAACATACAAAACAAATATCTCAACAACAACAAAAACAACAATCAACAGTACATACCCCATATACATACACACACACACACACGAGTCATCACCACCACAAAAAAACTAAGCAAAACGGGGATGGGTCGGGTGGCGGTGGAGTCTGAGCTGATGACGTCAGAACGATGATGACGTCAAATGTCAGCAGCGCGAGAAGGATGACGTCAAAGTGCTCATGGACGTGCGTCGACTGGCGGCCACAGAGGGAGGAGGGTAGCGACTCTCGTACAGCGGGTTGGAGAAGGCGATCTCCGGGTCAGGGTCACTGTGACTGCGCGCAGAAGAGAACAGGAACAATTTAAAAGACACAGAAAATAAATCATACATAGCAGCCTAGGTGGATCATAGCAGAGTCACTTAATGACACTTTTTAAATCCAGTCTCAAGACATATTTATTTCAAACCTAAGATTTTCCTCTCCTCCTTCATCTCACAGTTTTTCCCTGCCTTCAACAGCCGAGATTCTATTGCCCTGCCAGGGTGTGTGACCTCTGTGTGTGTGTGTGTGTGTGTGTGTGTGTGTCTGTGTGTGTGTGTGTGTCTGTGTGTGTGTGTCTGTGTGAGTGTTGTGTGTGTGTGTGTGCGGTGCACGTTTGGACTTGATGGAACTATTAGTTGTTACTGGTTGTATGTCTGTGTAAGAATGAGTTGAGTGCAAGCGCTTTGATTTGTCTCTGCAAGATATAATATATATATAAATTCCATTTATTATTATTATTTATTTATTTATTCTTTTATATCGAGGATAATGGAATAAGCCCTCATGTGCTTTTATTTTTATTTTTTATAGTCCTTCGGGTGAGACTATAAAACCGAGGCCCCCGTGTGCGAAACACATGCAGAACATCTTGCGCACACGTTAAATCCTGTTCCGCTTTTCCAAAGAGTAGGCCATTGTGTGCCGGTGGGAACGGATGACAGAATTTACGAAACCGCATACACACGGGGACTGGATGTAAAAAAAAAGCACATGAGTGCTTATTCCATTATCCTCGATAAAGGAAAAGTAAAGGAGTCCCATAACCTATAAGGTCGTATTGGAGCGAGGCATCAGAGACCTCACTTCTCTAGGGCCAGCATATTGAGGGCGGCGCCCATCTCCTCTCCCTCACTGCTTTACCTTCCCTGACCCTAAAGAGAGCAGGTACCCATTTACAGCTGGGGGAACTGTACTGAAGCCAAGGCGCGCAAACGGTCACCCATCCAACTGGTAACCACGCTCGACGCTGTTATCCTCGATATAAAATAATAAATAAATAAGAATAAAGAAATAAATTACATTCAGTCCCCGTGTGTATACGGTTTTGTAAATTTTGTCATCTGTTCCCACCGGCACACAATGGCCTACTCTTTCGAAAAGCTGAACAGGATTTAACGTGTGCGCAAGATGTTCTGCATGCGTTCGCACACGGGGCCTCGGTTTATAGTCTCATCCGAAGGATCGGTGGTCTAGAGGTAACGCGCCTGTCTAGAAAGCGAAAAGTCCGGGTCAGAAGTGTGCGGTGGTTCGAATCCCCGTTTGGGCCCCAAACTTTCCCTCCCCCATTCATTAGACCATGAGTGGTGGTGGTCTGGGCGCTAGTCTTTTTGGATGAGATGATAAACCGAGGTCCAGTGTGTTGCACATAATTATTCAGCGCACGTTAAAGAACCCACGGCAAGAGTTGTCCCTGGCAAAATTCTGTAGAAAAAAGCCACTCTTATAGGGAAATGAATAAAGATGCAGACAAACAATAAAAAGGGGGTGGCGCTGCTCTTGTGGCAACGCGTTCTCCCAGGGGAGAGCAGCCCGAATTTCACGCAGAGAAATCTGCCGTGATTTATAGTGGTAGGAATAATTAATAAGTAAATAAATAAATAAATAAATAGCCTAGTGCAATGACTCGCTTGGGCAAAACCGAATGTTTCATTGTTAGTTTATTTTGGTGATCTACATCTAGTTGTTTCTTTGTTTTAATTGATTGGTTTTTCTTCATTGTTTAGGTAATATTAGATGGTGAGGAAGGAATGTGTGTGTGTGTGTGTGTGTGTGTGTGTGTGTGTGTGTGTGTGTGTGTGTGTTCAATGTATAGTTTATCCACACTTGGTGATATTAGTGTGTGTGTGTGTGAGAGATTAATGTGTGACATAAGTGTATGTGTGTGTGTGTGTGTGTGTGTGTGTGTGTGTGTGTGTGTGTGTGTGTGTGTGTGTGTGTGTCTCCCCTCTTAATTTAAAGTGATAGTAGATGAAAAAAGGAAACTATTCTGAAACTTACAAAACGCTGACATTTTTAAGAGAGAGAGGGCATCTGTGTGTGCTTACTGAAGATGACAAAATTTTATGACATTCAGAGAGAGAGAGAGAGAGAGAGAGAGAGAGAGAGAGAGAGAGAGAGAGAGAGAGAGAGAATGAATTAGCCCATACATGAAGGGGATTACCGAACTACTTAACATTTTGGTGGAGGTAAAAAAAGGAAAAACATTACAAAATATTATTGTACAACAACAACCACCACCACCACAACAAAAATCAGTTAAATAAAAAAAGACTTCAGAAACCAAGATATCTCTTGTTCTCAAGGTTAAAACAAATATAAAGCGAGGCTGCGCACAAGAGAGAGAGAGAGAGAGAGAGAGAGAGAGAGAGAGAGAGAGAGAGAGAGAGAGAGAGAGAGAGAGAGAGAGATATTCAAATAGTTGATCACCGATTTTTCTTGTTCGTTTCTTTGTCAACGAAACGACTTTTCTTGTGAAGCATGTGAGCCTCCCTCCATTCCTCCTCTATTCCCATAAGAATTTTACACGCTTGTTTTAAATTTGTGGGTTAAAAAAAATCTTTTGGTCAACTCTTTAATTCTTTTATCCTTCGTGTTTTATTTCGTTTTTTTATTCCATTTTTGTATTCTTGTAATGTTTATTTATCACTGTCAGGTGAATTTTGAGTTTTTCTTTCTTTCTTCCTTTCTTTCTTGCTTGCGTGCTTCCTTCGTTCCTCCCTTTCTTTCTTTCATGCTTGCTTTCTTCCTTCCCTCCTTCCTATCTTCCTTCCTTCCTATCTTCCTTCCCTCCTTTCTTCCTATCTTCCTTCCTATCTTCCTTTCTTCCTTTCTTCCTTCCCTCCTCCCCCCCTCCTTCCTTCCTTCCTTTCTTTCTTTCTTTCTTTCCTTTTCAGCATCAAGCAAGATGGAAAGCTTAGGATTAACTAACAGCATGTGATAGTTTGTTTAAAACGCAATGCTCTTGTGTGTGTTTGTACGCGCGCGCGCACGTGTGTGCATGTGCGTGCGCGTGCGGGCATCTTACAAGTATATACCCCATCTCTACCCCAACCTCCCACACATTATTGTCGCGCGAGCATTGGCATACCTGTATGTGAGTGCGCGCGCGTGCATGCACACACACATCCCTGTATAACACACACTTGTGGATATGCGCGCGCACACAGACAGACAGACAGACACACACACACACACTCGCTCACACACACACTCTTACACTCTCTTTCTCTCTTACACACACACACTCTCTCTCTCTCTCTCACACACACTCTCTCTCTTACACACGCACACTTCTCTCTCTCTCACACACACACTCTCTCTCTCTTACACACACACACTCTCTCTCTCTTACACACACAAACACACACTCTCTCTCTCACACTTCCTCTAACACACACTCTTTCTCTCTCTCTCACACACACACACAACACACACACTCTCTCTCTGACACACACTCTCTGACACACATTCTCTCCCTCTCAACACACACTCTCTCTTCCTATCTCACACACACACGCACGCACACACACTCACTCTCTCTGACACACACACACTCTCTCTCTCTCTCTGACACACACACACCCTACATAAAACTCTCTATTTCTCTCTGTTACACACACACTCACTCACACAGAAAGAGAAAAGTCTCACAATTTATAAGTGGAGGTCTCCATGTTCTGGGTACTGACACTGGCCAACCTGTAACACAGAACAAACCATAATGACCACAGTTAGAGCAGTCACAACAACAAACACCACCACCAAAAAACCCCAACTGATTATCACGATCAATTACTTAAAGTCAAGAGAGTCCCAGTCTGTTTGACATCTCGATAATACCGTGACGTGCTGTTTTGGCCATATGTGATAGTGTGCGTGCGTGCGTGTGAGAGTGTATATATATGTGTGTGTGTGTGTGTATATATATATATATGTGTGTGTGAGAGAGAGTGTGTGTGTGTGTGAGAGAGAGTGTGTGTGTCTGAGAGAGATGTGTGTGTATATATATATATATATATAACTGAGACAAAAGAGTGAGGAAAAACAAGTGCAGGTAACCAATTACAACTTCATTCTGTTCATAAACTAATTTTGGTCCTAGATTCGAGGAAAAAAAAATCACTACAAGATAAAACTTTGAAGGCAGCATTAGGGGAATAATTGAGTAAGGACCATGCGTTTGGCCTGATCTGACTCGAGTTTCGGCTCCTGGTTGAGCACTCTTCAGAGGTCCGGCACTATATGAAACCTCACTCCTCCTTTGTGGTAGGTAACAGCAAGACACCCTCCAGAATTTATAAGTGTCTATTGCCAGCCTAAGAATAAATAGATAATTTTGTGGCCTACCACCGCTGCCAGCGAACGATGAAAAACAGAAAGAGAAGAAAACTATGCAAAAATAATAGTGGTTAAAAAAATGTTCTTTAAAAATGCGTATGAAAATAAGTGGCTAATGAATCTTTGTGCCTTATGTTCTTTGGGGATCCTTTTTTTCTATCTAAAGGACGCAAGGGAGATCATACAGTCTGTGTCCAGCCAATGGGTCAATTTTAGCTGGATAGCAATGTTAACCCGAACATTGTCAGACACATTTGAGTGTTGACACAGGCAGAAGAAGTTGAAGATAAATGGCCTTTACTTGGATCTCAGAAGAGATGCTATTTTCTCAGAAGAGATGATATATATGTGTGTGTGTGTGTATGTGTGTGTGCGTGTGTGTGTGTGTGTGTGGGGTGTGTGTGGAGAGAGAGAGTGTTGTGTGTGTGTGTGTGTGTGTGTGTGTGAGAGAGAGAGAGAGAGAGAGAGAGAGAGAGAGAGAGAGAGAGAGGAGAGAGGTGTGTGTGTGTGTGTGTTGTGTGTGTGTGTGTGTGTGTGTGTGAGAGAGAGGGAGAGAGAGAGAGAGAGAGAGAGGAGAGAGAGAGAGGCGAGTGTGTGTGTGTGCGCGTGTATGTGTGTGCGTGTGTGTGTGTGTGTGTGTGTGTGTGTGTGTGTGTGTGTGCGTGCGTATGTGTGAGAGTGTTGTGTGTGTGTGTGTGCGTGCGAGTGTGTGTGTGTGTGTGTGTGTGTGTGTGTGTGGTGTGTGTGAGTGCGCGCGTGTGTGTGCGTGTGTTTTATATGTTTTATTTTATTTTATTCTTTTATATCGAGGATAATGGAATAAGCACTTATGTGCTTTTTTACAACCAGTCCCCGTGTGTATGCAGTTTTGTCAATTGTCATCTGTTCCCACCGGCACACATTGGCCTACTCTTACGAAAAGCGGAACAGGATTTTAATGTGTGCGCAAGATGTTATGCGTGCATTCGCACACGGGGTCTCGGTTTATAGTCTCATCCGAAGGACTTTGGGGAAAGTGGAGTCGGCACTGGTGTTGGGGACCAGGACCACTGACCAGGGGAAAAATTCTCCTTAAACGGGAATCGAACCCGGGTTGTCAGTATGCGAGCGCAATGTTCTAACCACTAGGCTATGTGTGTGTTGTGTGTGTGTGTGTGTGTGTGTGTGTGTGTGTGTGTGTGTGTGTGTTACGAGGAAACAGTTGTTGTGGAGGAAAACGAGCGCAGATAACTGGATACAACTTGTCTGTCACTTTGATATCGATTCATGAAAGATTCAAATCAGAAAAGAAACTATAGGCTAATAGTAACAACCACAAAACCATACTTTCAATAATGGCATTTGAGGCATATCTGAGTAAGGCCCATGGCTTTGGCCTGACCTTTGGCCTTTAGCCTGACCTTTGATCTGACATGACCATCATATACACATTTCATTTATACCACTTTTAAGTCACGGCACATTTCTCTGCGTGAAATTCGGGCTGCTCTCCCCGGGAAGAGCGCATCGCCACAAGAACAGCGCCACCCTTAAAAATTTTTTTTCTCCCCGTCTGCAACTGTATCTGTTTCCCTATCAAAGTGACTTTTTTCTACAGATTTTTGCCAGGGGACAACTCTCTTGTTGCCGTGGGTTCTTTTACGTGCGCAAAATAATTATGTGTTAGACACGGGACCTCGGTTTATCGTCTCATCCGAAAAGACTAGCGCCCAGACCACCACCACTCATGGTATTATGGATGAGGGGGAAGAGTTTCGGGGTCCAAAGGGGATTCGAACCACCGCACACTTCCGACCGGGACTTTTCGCTTTCTAGACAGGCTAGGCGCGTTACCTCTAGACTACCGATCCACATGATAGAGAAGACTAGCTGTGTGTATGTTAGTCCGTCGTGTTCGACGATGACCTCCAAAACAGCAAAGGAGGCAGCTGCTGTTTCGGAAATTGGGCAGAAATTTGATTATAGTGGAGATGCCTTGCCCACCACAGTACATCCCCACTCTCTCGGCCAAGTGGGCATAAGGACAGTCAGCGTTGGAGATGTTCTCCAAAGGCCAACCAGCCCCCAGGGCTGCAGCACATAAGGACTGTGCGAGTCAAGCCTCCTAGTCAGAGAGTCATAGTCGATCACTAAAGACTAAGCTGTCAAGTGGAATTCCATGAGTGGGAAAGAAAGCCACAGGTCATACAGCCTCTAACTTTGCTGTTGCCCCCAGTGTCAATGGTTTAAGTCTTCTAACATTAGACACACTGACCACATCACCAACACACAAGCGCGCCACATGGTCAGACGGTATGTCTGTCTACCTATAGAAAAAGCTGGCGTTTTCAGTTAAAGGAATTCCTCCCGTGGGGA
Organism: Rapana venosa; assembly: GCA_028751875.1. Taxonomy (NCBI): domain Eukaryota; kingdom Metazoa; phylum Mollusca; class Gastropoda; order Neogastropoda; family Muricidae; genus Rapana; species Rapana venosa. The sequence continues at coordinate 18,482,869 of CM054161.1, read as the reverse complement.
TGCCGGGGGGCCTGTTAGTATAAACAGCATCCCCCCACCTTCTGGAAATTCTGTGCCAGAAATTTCCTCTTTTCTATCACTCTCTTTGTTTCTGCCTTTATTCTTATTCTTCCCGTCACCACCTCTTTCTCGTCTTTTTTTTTTTGACTTCTTGGTTTATTCTCCTGCCTTTTGTTTGTTGTTGTTGTTAAAGAAAGACTTAAAAGATAACAATTCTCTCTCATGCCGAAGAAACAGACTTTTGAAAAAAAATCCAAACCAAAAAAAAAAAGTGATGCAACAGTTGGGCACGCAAGGAGAGAAGGGAGAAAATGATGGTGATGGTCAAAATAAAATAAAATAAAAGAAACGGATCGAACGATGAAAGTAAACGAGGAATCGAGAACAAATGAAGAAGCAGAAATTTGAAGAAATAAACCACCAAACGAAAACAAAAATGTATGTGATGTACCAGTTGAGCAGACAGGAGATGAAGGAGAAAATGATGGTGATGACGAGGATGGCAAAGAAATTAAATAAAAATAATAATAAAAATAAAAAGACGCAGAAGGAACGGTGGAAATAAAAGAAGAATTGAGACAATGAAGATGCAGAATTTTTTGAAAAAGACTGTAGTGTGACTTTTGGGTAGACAGAAGAGGAGTGTTGTGTGTGTGTGTGTGTGTGTGTTGTGTTGTTGTATGTAGTGTATGTTGTATGTATGTATGTGTGTATGGATTATGGATGTATTGGATGGATGGATGTATGGATATATGGGTGTATAGATGGATGGTGGATGGATAGATGGATGGAGGGTGGATGGATGGATGGATGTGTATGTGTGTGTGTGTGTGTGTATGTATGTAATTGTATGTGTGTATGTATGTTATGTATATGTATATATATGAATTAAAAAAAGTATGTATGTATGTATGTATGTATGCATGTATGCATGTATGTATGGATGATGGATCATGGATGCATGGATGAATGATATGTATGTACTATGTATGTATGTGTATGTATGTATATTTGTATGTATGTTTGTATGTATGTATGTGGTATATATGTATGTATGTATGTTATGTATGTATGTATGTATGTATGTATGTATGTATGTATGTGTGTGAGTTGTATGTATGTATGTATGTATGTATGTATGTATGTATGTATGTATGTATGTATGTGTGTATGTGTGTATGTATGTATGTACGTATGTATGTGTGTATGTATGTATGTATGTATGTATGTATGTATGTATGTATGTATGTATGTATGTATGTATGTGTGTTGTAGTCTGTATGTATGTGTGTGTGTCTGTATGTATGTTGTATGTATGTATGTATGTATGTATGTATGTATGTATGTATGTATGTATGTGTTGTTTTGTATGTCTGTATGTATGTATGTATGTATGTATGTATGTATACGTGACGGGATAGCTCAGTGGTCGGAGTACTCGCTTTCCCCCAGCCAATGTTAAGCAGCATCGAGCGTGGTTACCACTTGGATGGGTGACCGTTTGCGCGCCTTGGCTTCAGTACAGTTCCCCCAGTTCACGCAGCTGTAAATGGGTACATGCCCTCTTTAGGGTCAGGGAAGGTAAAGCAGCGAGGGAGAGGAGATGGGCGCCGCCTCAATATGCTCGCCCCTGGAGAAGCTGAGGTCTCTGATGCCTCACTCCCGTACGACCACATAGGTTATGGGACACCTTTAGCTTATGTATGTATGTATGTATGTATGTATGTATGTATGTATGTATGTATGTATGTATGTATGTATGTATGTATGTATGTATGTATGTATGTATGTATGTGTGTATGTATGTGTGTATGTGTGTATGTATGTATGTTTGTGTTATGTATGTATGTGTGTGTATGTATGTATGTATGTATGTATGTATGTATGTATGTATGTATGTATGTATGTATGGATGGATGGATGGATGGATGGATGTATGGATCGGTGGTCTAGAGGTAACGCGCCTGTCTAGAAAGCGAAAAGTCCGGGTCGGAAGTGTGCGGTGGTTCGTATCCCGTTTGGACCCGAAACTTTTTCTCCATCCATTAGATCATGAGTGGTGGTCTGGGCGCTAGTCTTTCGGATGAGACGATAAACCGAGGTCCCGTGTGTTGCACATAATTATTTAGCGCACGTAAAAAAACCCACGGCAACAAGAGAGTTGTCCCTGGCAAAATTATGTAGAAAAAAGCCACTCGGATAGTTGAGCGCTTTGATTTGTTGCTTTACAAGATTCAGCGCTATATAAATTCCATACATTATTATTATGTATGTGTGTGTGTGTGTGTGTGTGTGTGTGTGTGTGTGTGTGTGTGTGTGTGTGTGTGTATGTTTCTCTGTCTGTATGTATGTAAGTATGTAGGTATTATGTGTGTATGTTTGTCTGTCTATCTGTCTGTCTGTCTGTCTGTATGTATGTATGTGTGGTGTGTGTGGTGTTCGTCTGTGTGTGTGTATGTATGTATGTATGTATGTGTGTGTATGTCTGTCTGTCTGTCTGTCTGTCTGTCTGTACGTATGTATGTATGTACGTATGTCTGTATGTATGTATGTGTGTGTATGTATATATGTATGCATGTATGTATGTTTGTCTGTCTGTATTATGTATGTGTGTGTATGCCTGTCTGTATGTATGTATGTGTGTGTGTGTGTTTGCATGTATGTATGTATGTGTGTGTATGCATGTATGTGTGTGTGTATGTATATGTGTGTATGAGTGTGTGTATGTTGTCTGTCTGTCTGTATGTATGTATGTGAGTGTATGTGTGTGAATGTTTGTCTGTCTGTATGTATAGTGTGTATGTGTGTGTCTGTCTCTGTCTGTCTGTTTGTATGTATGTATATATGTATGCATATATGTATGTATGTATGTATGTATGTATGTATGTATGTTATGTATGTATGTATGTATAGTATTGTGTGTATGTTTCTCTGTCTGTCTGTCTGTATGTATGTGTGTATGTTTGTCTGTCTGTCTGTTTTCTTTTTTATTTATTTATTTATTCTTTTACATCATGGATAATGGAATAAGCACTCATGTGCTTTTTTACATCCAGTCCCCGGGACAGGATTTAACATGTGCGCAAGATGTTCTGCATGCGTTCGAAAACGGGGCCTCGGTTTATAGTCTCATCCGAATGTATGTATGTGTGTGGATGTATGTATATGTCTGTCTGTCTGTCTGTATGTATGGTGTGTGTGTCTGTATGTCTGTATATGTGTGTGTATGTATGTATGTGTGTCTCTCTGTCTGTCTGTCTGTAGTGTGTGTGACTGTTTGTCTGTCTGTATGTAGTATGTATGTGTGTCTGTCTGTTTGTATGTATGTGTGTGTATGTCTGTCTGTCCGTATGTATATATGTATGTATGTATATATCTATGTATATATCTATGTATGTATGAATTAAATTTCATGTATGTATATACTATGTCTGTCTGTATATATCTAATGTCTGTCTGTTATATGTATGTCTGTCTGTATATATCTATGTCTGTATGGTATGTATGTGTATATATGTATGTATGTATGTCTGTATGTAAGTATGTCTGTCTGTCTGTATGTATGTATGTATGTATGTATGTATGTGTGTATGTCTGTCTGTATGTATGTATGTATGTGTATATATGTATGTCTGTATGTATGTATGTGTGTGTATGTCTGTATGTATGTATGTCTGTGTCTGTCTGTCTGTCTGTCTGTCTGTATGTATGTAGTATGTGTCTGTCTGTCTGTCTGTCTGTCTGTCTGTCTGTATGTATGTATGTATGTATGTATGTATGTATGTATGTATGTATGTATGTATGTAAGTAGGTATAGTTAAAGGTAAGGTAAAGGTATCCCATAACCTATATTAAGGTCGTCGTAGGGAAGCGAGGCGTCAGAGACCTCAACTTCTCTAGAGGCCAGCATATTGAAGGCGGCGCCCATCTCCTCTCCCTCGCTGCTTTACCTTCCCTGACCCTAAAGATGACAGGTACCCATTTACAGCTGGGTGAACTGGGGGAACTATACTGAAGCCAAGGCGCGCTAACGGTCACCCATCCAAGTGGTGTGTATGTGACAGTGTACAGTATACTTACGTGTCTTTTTCGTACAGGGACAAGTCCTCCTCAGTGAACGTGTAGTTCGGAATGTTACGTCGCTTGGGGGAGCGTTTTC
>CM054161.1:18468710-18473710 GCA_028751875.1 Rapana venosa | reverse complement strand
CTCCACCACCACCTCAATTCTCATAGACCCCTTGCATATATTTTTTTCCCCGTCTAATATCACTGAGTGTGAACAGACGTAAAATTGAAGACAACAACAACAACCCAGAACAAAGCCAAAAACAATTTAAGAAAACCAAAAAAACCAAACCAAACTAAAACCAAAAACCCCAACCCCACTTCCCCCACCCCCGAAACAAATGATTACCCCTGCCCCCAAACGCCGAAAAAGTGTTGATGCGACACTTCCAAACCCCCCACCCCCACCCCCTCTGCTTTCACGGGGGAGGGAGCTAGGCCAGGCCGAACAGGCCAGGCCAGGCCGAACGGGCCACAAGACTTTACGCTCAGAGGGAAAACACTGGGGACCTAATACTTTTTTTGGGCCGGAGAAAACAGTCGGGCAAAATGGTCTAGGGGCTGAGAAAGAGAGAGAAGGGAGAGAGAGGGGAAAAGAGGAGAGAGAGAGAGAGAGGAGAGAAGAAGAGAGAGAGAAGAGGGAGAAAGAAGAGAGAGGGGGGAAGAGAAAGAGAGAGGGGAAGGAGAGAGAGAGGGAGAGAGAGAGAGAGAGAGAAGAGAGAGGAGAGAAGAGAGGGAAACTAAAAGTAATTTTTTTCCCATTAACAATACAGTTTTTTTTTGGAAGGAGCACATATGAACCAATTTAAAAAATACTTTTTGGAAACAAAAATAAAAAAATGAAAGGGGAAAAAGGGCACCCCCAATAACTACTTCAACGAAGCTTGTTTGTTATAACCTTTAAAATTAAAGCTTGCACACACACACACCCACACACACACCAAACACACACACACACACACACACCACACACAACACACCATAACACACACACACCCACACACCCACAACACACACACCCCTAACACACACACCACCACACACACCAAAAACCCACACACCACACACACACACACCCAACCAACACCATTCATTTTCATGCAAATCAGAAACATATGGGAAAAATCGCCACCCGACCCCCATCAAATAAGGAAATTTAGCCAATGAAATCGTATTCACAAATAGGAAAACAAAAAAAAATTTACTTTGAGGAGAGAGGAGAGAGAGAGAGGGGAAGAGAAGAGGAGAGAGAGAAGAGAGAGAAGATTAGCCGGGTTTTTTTGGGGGGGTGGGGGGGGGGGGGGGGGGTTGGGGCGGGACAGGCCTGGGTGCCCTGTCTTGTACTGTAGGCTCGATCCCCCGCTACCCCCCCCCCCCCCCCCCACACACACACACACCATCTTCCATGTTTCTGAAACGACCCCGAGAAAGTGGCGGGCACCCCACCCCCAAAATAATTTTGTTGTTGTGGGTCCTCCGACTAAAGATCTGACTATTTTTCGTTTCGTTGTTTTTTGTTTTTTTTGTTGTTTAATTCGCCCTTCCTATCTTCTTCTTTGTCTTTGTATTTGGGTTTGGGTTCTTGTTGTTGTTGTTCTTCTTTTTAAAACTCTGCTTTTTTTTTTTCATTTTTTTTTCTCCTCCTCCTCCTCCTTCTTCTTTTTTGTTTTTTCTTCTTCTTGTTCTTTTTTTTGTTTCTTCTTTTCTTCTTGTTTTTGTTGTTTTTGTTGTTGTTGTTGTTGTTTTGTTGGTTTTGTTTTGTTCTTCTTCTTCTTCTTCTTCTTCTTTTTCTTTTTTTCTTCTTCTTTTTCTTCTTCTTCCCCTCCTTCTGTTTTGCTTCTTCTTGTTCTTCTACTTCTTCTTCTACTTCCCCTTTTTCATTTTCTCTTCTTCATTTTCCTCCTCCTCTACTCCTTCCCCTCTTCCCTTTCTACTTCTTCTTCTTCTTCTCAGTCTTCCTCTCCTCGTTTCTTCCCCCTTTTGGGAAAACCCCCTTTGGGCCCATTCTTTGCTATTTTTTTTTTTAAAAAAGACTTTGAAGATAAAAATTTCTCTACCACTCGGAATGGGATGCGCTGGCCTGATTGTCAGCGTTTAAGGGCAGCGCAAGCTTTTTGCACACTAACAAAAAGAAAAAATTTGCAAAGAAGAAGAACGTAAAGTAAAGAAGAAAGAATGAGAAAAAGTAAAAAAAAAAAAAGAAGAATGGAAAAAAAGAAAAATGTAAAAAAAAAGAAGAAGAATGTAAAAAAGAAAAAAAATGCAAACAAAAGAAAAAAAGAAGCATTGAAAAGAAGAAAAATGCAAAGAAAAGGAAAGAAGAAAAAAAAAAGAATATATGGAATTTCTATAGCGCGAATTTTAAAAAAGCAAACCAATCCAACGCTTGCATTCAAATCATTCGAGCGCGGGGGAACCGCCCACAATCAAATAATTTTAGAGTAACAACGTTAAATTGAAACAAAACAGCAACAACCGCCCACAAAAAATAGAATTAACAATTTTTAAATTTCCACACCACACACACACACCACACACACACACACACACACACACACACACACCCAAAAAAACACCACACAAAAACCAACAACACTCTGTACCCATTCATCAAAATTGTACAAAAAAAGATAACGCATGTAGCCAGAAAGAAGGTTTTCCCCATCCCTTAAGGTCGTGGGGAGCGAGAGTCAGAGACCTCAGCTTCTCCGGGGGGCCAGCTATTGGGGGGGCCCCCCTCTCCTCTCCCTCGCGTTTTTACCTTCCCTGACCCTAAAGAGCCAGGTACCCTTTTTACAGCTTGTGAACTGGGGGGCTGTACTGAAGCCAAGCGCCGCAAAAAAGGTCACCCATCCAATGGGAACCACGCCGTGCTGCTTTCCTTGGCTGGGGGGAGTGAGTGCTCCGACCAATGAGCTAAACCCCCCCCATTAAAAAAATAGACACATTCATATACTAGACTAAAAAAAAGCAATAAAAACCCCAATTTTCAACATTTTTCCCCCCCCAAAACCCCATTAAAGGGGCCACGTCAAAAAAAAAAACAAAAAACTTAAAAGCAGGCAGAATTTTCTTTTTCCCTGAAAGATTTCTTATTTAAAATTATTTTTTAGTGGATCCCTTTGTATGTAGCGCCCAGGATTTAAAAAACGTCTACCTCCCCAGTTGTTGGCCCTTCATGTAAATTTTTTCGGGGGCATTGTCGTGCGTTCACAAGTATTTACTTTTCCGAGCTCACCCCATCCCTATGCTCCCCTCTGTTCTCAAGTCTGGTCGTAAATCTTGCAGCTCTGTGTTAAATTCCCCCCAAGGGCAATTCATCGGGAAACCGAAAAATTTTTGAGGGGGTCGCCCCCAAGGGGAAAGGTAGGGGGAAGTCATGGAGGGGCTCTCTCATATGTTTTTCCCGAACAGATTACAGGGCTGGAAAAAACAGGCACCTTGCGGGGGCCCCCCAAATGTGGTTTTGAAGTATCCCGACCTGATTTTTCAGAAGGGCACGTTGCAGGTTTTATATTTCTTGAATGGTTTTTCACAGTTTCTTCAATGCCAAACATTCTGAGGACCTGCCACGGCCTTTGGGCCAACCTGTCGAAACCTTCTTGAAAAACGATGAAGTTGTGGAACAGTCTCTCTGAGTTGGGATGTTTTTCCATCATGATGTGGGAGTTAAAAAAACTTTTATTGTGCTCCTGCCTGCCCTGAACCCCTTTTTCCTCTGCAAAGGGGTTCTTTCTCCTCCTTCTTGAGTCGATTCAAAAAAAAATTTTAGCATGATCTTGCTGGGGTGGCTTTATGAGGGTATTGTTCTATAGTTTTGGCATTGGCGTAAATTCCCCTTCTTGGGCAGGGGGAAGATAGGATTGTGTCCATCGTTGGCCACGTTTTTTCTCCCAAATCTTCTGACAATACTGTAACAATTTTTGATGACTGTTTTCGCCACCATGCTTGGCACTCTGCGTAATTGCTGCTCCTGGGGGGTTTTTTATGAAGCGCGGATGGCTTCTTTTACTTCTTCCCTCATATGGGAATGGGAGGGTGCTCTTTATGTGCTGCTTTCTTTCTATTATGCTCTTGTCAGGTTGTTTGGGGATTGAAAGTTCTTGACAATATTCAACCCACCGTTCAATGCAGCTGACTTTCGTGGGAGGTTTTCCGACTGTCTTCAATGACTAATGATTTGGTTTAAAATGGTTTTTTGAGTTTCTTCAGGTGTCGTACCTTTTTTACTGTTGCCCACTTTCATGTTTTTTTTGATCTACACATTGATCCTGATCCACTTCTATCTGGCTTTAACATTGAAAATTCTTCACGAGATTTTGGGCCCCCCGTATTCTTTGGGTTGGGGAAAACCCGGTTGGTTTTTTGTGCTCTTCTTGTATCGCAGAGGCCAAGATGCCATTGGTATCCTGGCTGGGGTTTATTCCCTTTACGACCCATACCCCCCTCGGCTGTTTTCGGATCCCTTTAATTTTTGGGGAGTCATTGATGTCATTGTCCCCGGGGTTAAACCCCAAAACGTCCGCCAACTTTGCTTGGAAGATCCCTCGACATCTGGATCTTTTTTTGTCCACGCAAATTTATCGTGGGTTTGAGGGCGTTTGTTTTTTTCTTCACTTTATTTTTAAAAACCAGCACACAAGGCGTGGGCAAAAGCCTATGTCAGCCCAGGGGAGGTTCTTGTTCGGCTCGTTTATGCTGGATTTGAAGCGCCGTGGTGTTAAGTAAAATCTATTTTTTTAGGTCTTTTCCTTTGGCGCTGCCAGGTTTTTTCCCCCCTTGCTGCTTGTGGGGGTAGAGGGTATTGGCAATGGTAAGTCTGTGGGTGCAGGCAAAACTCCAGCAGACTAGTCCCCTGTCGTTGGGCCCCCCAGTTCCAAATGACCAACTGTTCCGGCCCCCTGGTTGTAAGAGCAGGCCCATTTGCGTAAAACCCTTGGATGATGATGATGCCTTCTTTTGGGATTTTCTTAAAGGTCACTTCAAGATCTTTATAAAATTCTTCTACTTCTTCATCTGTATGGTCAGATGATGGTGCATAGATTTGTATGATGGTGATGTTCTTGGGCTTGGCCGACACCCGGATGCTGATAATCCTGCTGGAAGCCGGTGTACAGCTGATAATGCACCCCACTACTTCCT
>CM054161.1:18451210-18463710 GCA_028751875.1 Rapana venosa | reverse complement strand
ATACACTTTGGCAGGGTGGTGGGGATTTCCACCATTGAAGGCAGGGACAAATTTGAGATGAAACAGGAGGGAAAAATCTGAGGTTTGGAATAAATATGTCTAAAGGCTGGATTTGAAAGTGTCATAAGTAGGCTTTTGGTGAAGGGAGAGAGGGAGGTCATTCCAGATCACTGGACCAGAAACAGAGAAAGAGCGACGGCCAAAAGTGGATTGGTTGAATCTCGGTATTTGTAAGCACAGGGTATCAGCAGAGGAGGCAGCTGCTGTTTCGGAAACTGGACAGAAATTTGATTATAGTGGAGATGTCTTGCCCACAGTACATCCCCACTCTCTCGGCCAAGTGGGCATAAGGACAGTCAGCGTTGGAGATGTTCTCCAAAGGCCAACCAGCCCCCAGGGCTGCAGCACATTAAGGACTGTGCGAGTCAAGCCTCCTAGTCAGGGAGTCATAGTCGATCACTAAAGACTAAGCTGTAAAGTGGAATTCCATGAGTGGGAAAGAAAGCCACTGGTCATACAGCCTTTCACTTTGCTGTTGCTCCCAGCGTCAATGGTTTAATCAAGAACTGTAATAAAGCCCAGGTGCTTGAAGGCATAAGCGCCCCCTATTTCAAACATTTACCACAAGATCTTATACCTCGGCATTTTCTTCAACTCATGTCAAGTTTGTTAAGCTGGAGTGTAAAATCTCGAAAAGTTCTCCCTGTCTTTGTCAACGTTTATCAGATTTGCTCGTATTACTTTAAAGTTGAATTTGTTACCTTTCATAATAATTTATAATAAATTATTCTTGAGACGTATGCTGGCTGCTGGAGAAGCTGAGGTCTCTGACATCTCGCTTCCTAACGACCGCACAGGTTATGGGAGCACCTTGACCTTTTATAATCCTTTTATAACTGAGTAAATTCCAGAACCACTACTTAAACTGCATTTAGAAAAAAAACAACAACAGGTGGTCGTAGTAATATTTCTGTTTAAAATGTTTCGCATTGTTGTTGTTCTCTGCCACTTATTATACGTCTACACTTTGTTTCTTAGTTTCTGTGGATAACTGAAAATAACATATGTTTTTTCTGTGTGTGTGTGTGTGTGTGTGTGTGTGTGTGTGTGTGTGTGTGTGTGTGTGTGTGTGTGTGTGTGAGAATGCCGTTAGGTTTCTTCTCCTATTAAAATTAATGTATTTGTAATCTTTTGTACTCCAAAAAAAAAAGGGGTGAAAAAAAATCTTGAAATCTTAAGTACGACCCTGTCAATCGACTAAACTATCTTTCACCCCACCTCATTTTGTCTGAGAGGGGGGTGAGGGGGGGAGGGTGAGGGGCAGGGGTGTAGGGGGGGGGGGGGGAGACAGAAAGTTAATTTCCCTGGGAAAGAAAGTAAAACGAAATGAGGAGACTGGGAATGAGGTGGGGGAGGAGAGAGGAGGGAAGGGGAAGGGAGGGGAGGTGGACAGAGTGATAAAACATTGTCCTCAAACATTCCTAACGCATTTTTCTGTGGAATACATTTTTGTCCTAAAACATTCCTAATACATTTTTCTTGGAAATATATTTTTGTCCTCAATTATTTCTAACACATTTTTCTTTTGGAATATATTTTGTTCTAAAACATTCCTCACGCATTTTACTTTGGAATATATCGTTGTCCTTAAAACAGTCTTAACGCATTTTTTCTGTGGAATATGCTTTTTCCTCCTAAAACATTCCTAACGCATTTTTCCCGTGGAACATGCTTCCCCCCCTCCCTAAAACATTTCTAACGCATTTTTCTTTGGAATATATTTTTGTCCTAAAACATTTCTTACGCATTTTTCTATGGAATTTATTTTTGTCCTAAAACATTTCTAACGCATTTTTCTTTGGAATATGTTTTTGTCCTCAAACATTTCTAACGCATTTTTCTTTGGAATATGTTATTGTCCTCAAACATTTCTAACGCATTTTTCTGTGGAATATATTTTTGTCCTCAAACATTCCTTACGCATTTTTCTGTGGAATATGTTTTTGTCCTCAAACATTCCTAACACATTTTTCTTGGGAATATATTTTTTTTGTCCTAAAACATTTCTAGCGCATTTTTCTGTGGAATATGTTTTTGTCCTCAAACATTCCTAAAACATTTTTCTTGGAATATATTTTTTGTCCTAAAACATTCCTAGCGCATTTTTCTTTGCAGTAATTTTTGTCCTAAAACATTCCTAGCGCATTTTTCTTTGCAATAATTTTTGTCCAAAACCCCCATTTTTAACGCATTTTCCTGTAGAATAATCACATGTGAATTAAAGTTATAGCATTTTCAAAGCATTTCCGACGACGCGATGCAATATCTACCATCGCCATATCTACCATCTACCACCATATCATCGCGATGCAATGCTTTGCTTTTTTCCCCAGCATTTATCCAAAAAAGAGAAAAAAGAAAAAGAAGATCTCATCGTTTGTTTTTGGGAATTTCTGAAGTTTCTTGCATTTCTTCTCATGTACTTTTGCATTTGTTTGTTTGAGGTTGTGTTTTTGTGTGTGATTTTGAGGGGATATGTGTGTGTATATGTGTGCGTGCGTGCATGCGTGTGTGCGTACGTGTGTGTGTACGTGTGTGTGTGTGCGTGTGCGCGTGTGTATGCGTGCGTGCGTGAGCGTGTGTATGCGTGCGCGTGCGTGTGTATGCGTGCTTGCGTGCATGCGTGCGTGTGTACGTATGTGTGTGTGTGAGTAGGGGAGAGACGGAGAATCATTGTTGATACTATTGTTTATTGGAAAGGTAATAAAACAACGAAGCATACATCCCCGAAGTCGGAATGCGGCTACCTTCATGGTGGGCAGAAACGGTCACAAACGTAAAACCTCACCATCGGTGAACCTCGGAGCTCTAGCCGAGGAACGACCACAACCCCACCCTGCTGTATAGCGAAATGTACAAAACCGCATACACACGGGGACTGGATGTAAAAAGCACTTGAGTGCTTATTCCATTATCCTCGATATAAAAGAATAAAAAAATGAAATAAAATGGCATTTTTGTCCACTTAATGACTGTGGAAGAACAGGTGATAGTAGGATAAGGTATCACACTTCTTGATTAAACCATTGACGCTTGGGGGCAGCAACAGCAAAGTGAGAGGCTGTATGTATGACCAGTGGCTTTCTTTCCCACTCATGGAAGTCTTCCACTTTACAGCTTAGTCTTTTAGTGATCGACTATGACTCTCTGACTAGGAGGCTTGACTCGCACAGTCCTTAATATGTGCTGCAGCCCTGGGGGCTGGTTGGCCTTTGGAGGACATCTTCAACGCTGACTGTCCTTATGTCCACTTGGCCGAGAGAGTGGGGATGTTCTGTGGGAAAAGCATCTCCACTATAATCAAATTTCTGCCCAATTTCCAAAACAGCAGCTTCCTCCTCATACAGGATAAGGTAACCTGATGCCACTTTTGTAAATGCAGTGTATCACAGTCTTTCTTTCTTTTTCCGTTTCATTCATTCATTCATTCATTCATTCATTCATTCATTCATTCATCCAATCATTCACTCATTCACTCTGATGAAAAAAAGCAAATGCATTGCTTATTCAATGTCCGATCAGGAAATAAAAATTTTGACTTGACTTGACTTGACTCGCTCATTCTTTCTTTTCTTTCTTTGTGTCTTTCTTTGTTTCTTTCTTTTTCCTTTTCTTTCTTTCTGTCTTTCTTTCCTTCCGTCTTCTTTCTTTCTTCCTATTATGTCATTCATTCATTCATTCATTCATTCATTCATTCTTTCTTTTTTTCTTTTTCTTTTTCCCTTTCTTTCTTTGTTTCTTTGTTTCTTTCCTTCCGTCTTTCTTTCTTTCTTCCTATTATGTTTGTCTATCTGTCATTCATTCATTCATTCATTCATTCTTTCTTCCGTCCCACCCCCTTTTTTTTTAAAGTACCCCGCCCCCCCCTTCCCCCCCGTCTTCTTTAACATGTCTTCTCATTTTGTTATCATTATTCTTATTACTGATGTTGTTGCTGATAATGTTAATCCTTCATGTATGGCTTGATGGAAAAAGAACATGTGCTGCTTATTGAATGTACTATCTGGAAATATTAAAAAAAAATGACTGACCAAAAAAAAGACACTGACTTTGACATTCTCTCTCTCTCTCACACACAATCGCGCACCCACCCCCAAACACACATATACACACACAGTCACCCACCTACCCACAAACACACATATACACACACAGTCACCCACCCACAAACACACATATACACACACAGTCACCCACCCACAAACACACATATACACACACAGTCACCCACCCACCCACAAACACACATATACACACACAGTCACCCACCCCAAAACACACATATACACACACAGTCACCCACCCACCCACAAACACACATATACACACACAGTCACCCACCCCCAAACACACATATACACACACAGTCACCCACCCACCCACAAACACACGCACACACAGAGACACCCCCCCCCCATCTCCCACAAAACACACACACGGACAACCCAACCCCACCAGACACACCCAACACACCCAACAACCCCCCCCTCCCCCCACACACACACACAGAGACAACCACCCACCCACCCACTCACACACCCACACTCACTCCACATACCAGACACACAACCCCACACACACCACATACGCAGACACACACACCACACACACACACACACATCCCCCCCACCCCACACCCACCACACACCACACACACACACACCAACCACTTCACACCCCCCACCCCCCCCACCCCCACCCACGCACACACCACACTCAACCCCCTCCTTCCCCCCCCCCCCCCCCACCCCCCACCCATCCACCCCTCCCCCCCCCCCCCCCCCCCCCCCCCCCACAACTCAGACAGGAAGGAGGAAGGGAGGTAAACAGACTGCAGTTTCCAGCATGGTGCCAGGAAAGATGCCTGCAATCGATTAGAATTACATCCCCTGGCAAAGAGCTCTCCTGGCCCAGAAGACACCCAAAGTGGAAGGGTGTTAGCCACCCAAGTTTCGGGGAGAGTAAATGGGATTATTCTGAAGAGAGAGAGACAGAGAGAGAAGGAAGAGAGAGAGAGAGAGAGAGAGAGAGAGAGAAGAGAGAGAGAGAGAGAGAGAGAGGGAGAGAGAGAGAGGGAGAGAGATTGAGAAGAGAAGATGAGAGAGAGAGAGAGGGGGGGGGGAGGGAGAGAGAGAGAAAGAGAGGAGAGGGGTGGGGAGGGAGAGAGAGGGAGAGAGAGAGGGAGAGAAAGAAGAGAGAGGGAGAAGAGAGAGGGAGAGAGAGAGAGAAAGAGGGAGGGAGAGAGAGAGGGAGAGGGAGGGAGAGAGAGAGGGAGAGAGAGAGAGGGAGAGGGAGAGAGAGAGAGGGAGGAGGGAGAGAGAGAGAGAGAGAGGAGGGAGGAGGGAGAGAGGATAGGAGAGAGAGAGAGACGGAGGTGAGAGAAAGAGAGAGAGGGAGGAGGAGAGAGAGAGAGAGGGAGAGAGAGAGAGGGAGAGAGAGAGAGGGGAGAGAGAGAGAGGGAGGGGGAAAAAGGGAGAAAGGAGAGAGGAGAGAGGGGGAGAGAAAGGGAGGGAAAGATGGGGAGAGAGAGAGAGGGATGAGAGAAGGAGGGGAGAGAGATTGGGAGAGAGTGAGGGGGAGAGAGGAAAGAGGAGAGAGAGGGAGAAAAGGAGGGAGAGAGAGGAAGAGAGAGAGAGGAGGAGAGATTGAGAGAGAGAGGGGAGAGGAGAGGAGGGAGGGAGGAGGGAGAGAGAGAGGGGGGTAGGAGAGATAGGGGAGAGAGAGAGAGAGAGGAGAGGAGAGGAAGGAGAGAGAGAGAGAGAGTGGGAGGGTGAGGAGAGAGGAGAGAGGAAGAGAGGGAGGGAAGGGGAGGGAGAGGAGAGTGTAGAGAGGAGGAGTAGGGAGGGGGGGGGAGAGCAGGATAGAGGCCGAGCATGTGGAGACGAGAAGGCCTGATGCTCTCTCGTGTGGTTCTTCCTGTATGCGCCTTCGTCAGCGCTGTGTTCTTTCATCGTCGCGCTGTGTAGGCGTGCGTTCGTCTCGAGACTGTTTCTCTTCTTTTGGGGCGCCTCGAGCACGGACGCCCGCTCCCCGAGCCCTCAGCCCAAGATCCCTACAGAAGAAGAGCCAGCAACCCGTTAACAGCCAAAACCACGAAACCCGGAGGCGAGAGATCGCTCTCGCGGAGACGCCGCAGCGGCGTCCCGCGAGCGCCGAGAGCTCGGCAGAGCGGCACGCGCCTCTTGGACGACCGCGGACAGAGCTGCGCGACGGAGAAGGCGACCCGCGCTCGCGCGCGCTCCCTGGTGGCGTCGTGGCGCGGCGCGCTCTCGCGCGCGTGCGCGCAGCGCGAGCTGGAGGGCGATCGCCGATCGCGTACGAGCTCGCCGCGAGAGCGAACGCGGGCGACGGGCGACGAGCCAATGCCGACCGAGAAGTTAAGAGAGGACTACTGGCATTGGCGGACAAGATGTTCTCCATGTCCTACACCCAGGTTGTAGCCAGCGTCCACCACACAACAATACCCATGCCCACCCACATACCCATGCCACCCGCACATACATACACACACATGCACATACATACACACATGCACCACACATATACATACCACACTATCATACCCATATACTACAACATATCACATCACACACACATATACATACACATACACACACATATACATACACATACACATACACACCATATACAAACACCACCCACATACACACCACTATACATACACACACATACACACACACATACCAATACATACACACACACGCACATACACGCACACGCGCACACACCAGAGTTTCAACTTGTGGCAGCAACACACACACACACACACACACACACACACACCACACACACACACACTCACACACACACACACACACACACACTTTCAACTTGTTGCAACACGACACCACATGACATCACCTACCCCCCCCCCCACCACACACACACACAAACACCCACACACCTAAACACACACACACAAACTCACCCACACAACCACACCCACCCACTCACCCCCCCTCCACACTCACAAACCCACACACACGACCACAACCCCCCCCCCCCCCCCCACACACACACACACATACCAGAATCAGAAAGAACAGAGCAGAAAAGAAAATACACCCCCCCCAAAAAAAAAGAAGTGCCAACGCAGACACAATTTCCGAAGATTCACTCCCAAAGCATGGCTCCCTCTCAGGAATACCTCTGACATGGAAAAGCTTTGCAGTTTATAAAGGCCTGCTTGTTTCCCTTTGTGTTTTTTGATTATTCCCCTTGTTTCTTGATGACAGCTCAATACAACCCCCAAAACAACTCAACAAATCAAGCCTGTCTAGAAAGTGAAAAGTCCGGGTCGGAAGGGTGCGGTGGTTGGAATCCCGTTTGGACCCGAAACTTCCCCTCTCCCCCATCCATCAGACCATGAGTGTAGGTGGTCTGGGCGCTAGTCTTTTTGGATGAGACGATAAACCCAGGTTAAGTAGGTAACACAAAATTATTTAGCGCGCGTAAAAAACACCCCACGGCAACAAGAGAGTTGTCCTGTCCATGGCAAACTTCTGGAGAGAAAAAAAGCCACTTTGATAGGGAAACAAATGCAGTTGCAGACAGGAAAAAGAAAAAAAAACCCTACGGGTGGCGCTGCTCTTGTGGCGACGTGCTCTCCCCGGGGAGAGCAGCCCGAATTTCACGCAGAGAAATCTGCCGTGACTTAAAAGGGGTATAAATAAATAAATGAATGAATAAATAAATAAATAAAGACACTACGAAAACTAACACAGCAAACAAAAAAACCCCAAAATAAAACAAAAAAAACACCAACAAAACAAACACGCCACGACCAAACAAGTTAAGCGGACAATACATTAAAGAAAACAAAAAAACAACAATGATAATACATAAACGAAACCACAGAGATAAATAACTTATCCATGAAATGAAATGAACAAAGATATCTCTTATTAAACAACCTGCACTTTTCTAAATAACAACGCTCCCCCTCTCTCCCCCCCCCACCCCCTCCAATGAAAAAACAAAAACGCTGGCGATAGTTTGTTCGGGGGGGGGGGGGAGAGTGACGGTGGTGGTGGTGGGAGTGGTTTGGGGGTGGTTGGAGGGGGAGGGTAGGGGGGGGGGGCGGGGGTAGAGAAAGAGGGTTAGTGATGGAATACAAAATTCACATCGCTGCTCTTGTGGCGATACGTTCTCCCCAGGGTTGAGAGAGCATTCCGAATTTCAGCACACGCACGCACGCACGCACGCACGCACACACACACACACACACACACGCGCACGCACGCACGCACGCACGCACGCACGCACACAAACACACACACACACACACGCACGCACACACACACACACACACACACAAAAATCTACCGAGACTTCAAGCGGTGAATTGTATACCTGTACGAATTCATCCCCTTTCTCACTTCTTTTTGTTACATATTTATTTTTTATTCCTTTTTTTTTTTTTTTTTAAAGATATGCGTCAACTGTAAACGGAGTTAAAATTGTGAAAACTTTGACGGCCATAAAAGAAAATATCCTTCAGCGCTATATAAATTCCATATCTTGTTGTTGTTGTTGTTTTTGTTGTTGTTGTCGTTGTTGTCGTTGTTGTCGTCGTTGTTGTCGTTGTCGTTGTTGTTGTTGTTGTCGTCGTCGTTGTTGTCGTTGTCGTTGTTTTTGTTGTTGTCGTCGTTGTTGTTGTCGTTGTCGTTGTCGTCGTCGTCGTTGTTGTTGTTGTTGTTGCTGTGTTTTTTTTGTTGTTGTTGTTCTTCTTCTTCTTCTCCTTCTCCTTCTTCTTCTTCTTCTTCTCCTCCTCCTCCTCCTCCTCCTCCTCCTCCCTTCTTCTTATGATGTTGATGATGAAGATGATTATTACTATATGATTACGATCATGATGATTATTATTATTTGATGATGGTTTATGATGATGATTATTATATCTTTCCTGTTGTGTTTGTCTTCCTTCCCCCCCCCCTCCACACACACACCCCTTTCCTTTCCCCTGTTAACCGCTCCCCTATTCTTCCCCCCCCCCCCCTCAGCTCTCCCTCACGTTTTCAATCTAAGGTTCCTGTTCTGTTAAAAGCAGATTGAATATTCCTATCAAAATATTTGACGAGAGCGGGAGAAAAAATAAATCATGTCATATGTCATATTTTGAGATTTTTTCTTAATCTTTAAAAAAATTATTTTCTTCTACAAGATTTTTATCTGAAAAATTTCCTTCAAGATTTACACACACACACACACACACACACACACCCCACACACACACACACACTCAACCACACACCAAACCACACACACACACAACAACAAAGAGGGGAGAGAGAGAGAGAGAAGGGAGAGAGGGGAGAGGAGGGGGGAAGAAAGACAGACAAAACAGAGACAGACAGAGAGAGAGACAGGGGAGAGAGAGGGGAGACAGACAGACAGACAGACAGAGAAGAGAGAGAGAGGGGGAGAGAGAATGAGGAGAGAGAGAGAGATGGGGAAGAGATAAAAAAGCACTTTTTCTCTAAAAAAAGAAGCAAAAACACCCCCCTACCCACCCCACACCCCCCACACCCCCCCCACCGCCCCCCCACCACACACAAACACAACCCCCCTCATCACACACCACAACACACCCCACACACACACACACACAAACCACACACACACACACACACACACACACACACACACACACACACACAAAACCCCCACATTTTTAATTAAAAGTTCTTATAATTATGTCTGCGTATTTTTGACTTAAAAAAAAAAAATGACCCGCGTCAATCAACTTTGTTGTTGTTTACTGCGCCAACCAGTGCTACAATAAAAGGCACCTACTGATATTTCATCCAGAATTCACGAAGGGTTTTTGGGGTTGTTTAGTTTTGCTTTCATCGCCACAGAGGTTTTCTGTCATTGGAAAATGGCATTTAAAAGTTTCTCCCAATTCCGAACAACATTTTTCATTAAACGCCACAGAAAAAAAAGCACCTGAAAGCAGTAATTTGCATTCTTAAGACGACGTACCAAAAACAGAAAAAAAATCATCAAAGATTTAAGACTTTTCTAGATTGTGGGGATAGTTGTTTTTGTTGTTGTTGCATTTTTATGACAACATATAAAAAACGTTATTAAATAGGTTGAAGATTTTCTAAAATGTGAAATTGTCTGTCTGTCTGTCTATCTATCTATCTATCTGTCTCTCATCCCCTCCATCCATCCATCCATCCATCCATCCATCCATCCATCCATCCATCCATCCATCTAATCCCCTCTTTCTCTGGCTGTTTATAAAACTATCTATTATCTTTCTATCTATCTAAACTATCAAACTATCTTAAACTATCCCCATCTATCTATCTATTATCTATCTATTATCTATCTATCTACCCATCTATCTTATCTCTCTGTCTTATCTATTATCTAATCTATCTATCTATATATCTTTTCTTCTTTTCTCTGTCTGTCTGTGTCTATTTCCATCCATCCATCCATCCATCCTTATCGATTCTATTATTTCTATCGATCTATCTATCTATCTATTTTATCTATCTATATCTATTATCTATTATCTTTCTATCTATACTATCTATCTATCTATACTTCTATCTATCTATTCTCTCTCTCTGTCTATATCTCTCTATTTTCTCTATCCATCTATCTATCTATCCATCTCTTATCTATCATCTATTTCTATTTTTCTATCTATCTATTTTATCTACCTATTTTACCTATCATCTATCTATCCATCTCTCCAAGTCTCTACCTACTACCTACCTACCTACCTACTAACTACCCATCTAAACTATCTATCTTTCTCTATCTATCTATCTATCTTATCTATCTATCTATCTATCTACTATCTATCTATCTACCAATCTTTACCTATCTTCTATCTTATTATCTTCTTAAAACACTCTACTATCTCATCTATCCATCTCTCCAATCTCTACATCTACCTACATCCTACCTACCCATCTACCTACCTACTATCTATTTCCTACCTAACTACCTACCTAACTATTATTATTACCTACCTAAACCCACTACTATCTCTATCTTTTATAAACTATCTATCTATCTATCTATCTAGCTATATCCATCAATCCATCTCTATCTCCTTCCCACCTCTCTCTCTTCTTTTCCCTTTTCTCTCTCTCTCTCTCTCCTCTCTCTCTCTCTCTCTCTCTCTCTCCCTCCCGTATATTGGGAGATGGGGAAGGGGCGGGGAAGAAATAGCTCAGTGGTTTGAACGTTACGCTCGCGATCTGACAGACCCGGTTCAAGTCCAGGCTGGAGACACCACAGAGACTCCCTGCTCCAGGGGATTTTTCCTGCTGGGGGTGATGAATACTCAAGTGCCGACTCCACTCCTCCAGAAAGTTCATCGGATAAGAATATAAATCCCAGGCCCCGTGTAATGGAAAGCACGAAGAATATCCTCTAGACACACACACGCACGCACGCACGCACGCACGCACGCACGCACGCACGCACGCACGCACGCACGCACGCACGCACACACACACACACACTTACACCTTAAAACCTGCTCCGCCTTTCGGAAGAGTAGTACATTTTTGGTGATGGGGAATGGATCAAACAAACTGGACAAAAATCGCACGCGCAAGGGGACTGAAAGTAAACCAAAGAAAAAAAAAGTACATGAGAGCTTATTTCAGTATCTCTCCCCCCAAAAAAAATAAATAAATAAAAGGAATAGAGAGATATTTTGACTTCTTCCTTATTGTTATGTTGATGTAGTCTTTCCTTTTTTGTGTAGTCAGATTTGTAAACGTGTACGAGATTATGTTTTACACACACGCACACACACACAACACACACAACGCAACTTAACACACACACACATACAAACGCACACACACACATACACATACAAACACCCTCCAAAAAAACAACAACAAAAAACACACACACACAAACACCACAAACACACACACATCCAAAACAACACACACACACCCAGCACACCCCAAACACCACAAACACACACACATCCACAATACAACACAACACACACAACACCACAAATACACCACAAATACACCCACATCCACAACACACCACAAATACACCCACACACCCACAAATACACCCCCCCAAAACCCACACCCACACAAACAACCCCCCCCCCCCCAAATACACCCCTACACACCACAACACAGCACACCAGCAACACAACAACACACACACACACAAACACACATAACACACACAATACGCCCCTCCCCCTTATATACCCCCTCCCCTCTTTATACCCCCCTCCCCCCTCACACACAAACACAAACAGGTCCTAAATTTGCTGGTTTTTAAAAAAATTTTATCTCGTTTTTTTGTTTTCGTTGTCTTTTTATCCAGAAGGCTGAATGTTATAAAATTTCTTTAAAAAAAACCAACAGCTAAACTTATCCTATTACCTTCTGTAAATAAAATTCATTCATTCT
>CM054161.1:18428710-18436210 GCA_028751875.1 Rapana venosa | reverse complement strand
AAAGGAGAAGAAGAAAAAGGAAAAGAATAATAATAATAATAATAATAATAATAATAATAATAATAAGAAGAAGAACAACAACAACAACAAGAACAAGAACAAGAAAAACAAGAACAAGACGATAACAATGAATAACCAGAAAAAGACGAAAAGGAAGAAAAGAAAGGAAGAGGGAGAAGAAGAAGAATTGCGAAGAATGGCGAAGAAGAAGAAGCCGAGGACCAAAAAACAGCTACAACAAGAACAACAGCTTTTTAAGTGTAACATGGCTTTGAACATCATATCTCCTAGAAGACAAACAAAGAAACAAACAAATAAACACACAATTTTCAACAACAAATCAAAACAAATCACAACAAATCAACAAATCACCGCCATGACAAGTCCTCTGCTCTTCTTTTCTTTTCTTTTTTTCAAATATAATTTTCAAAAACTCTTTTTGATATGGTACACACATCCATCCTACCATATATATCACTTGATACTCAAACATTCTCACCAAAGAGCTATTACAATAATGACATGCATTAGGTTTGCAAACGCAAAGTCCTACACTTTGAAGCATGGCATAATACAAAACACAGGACAGTAATTCTGCAGGAAAAGGGCAGCTTTTTAAGTTGTGCTGATGAAAGTTTTGACATCGCGTTTGGATTTCCGCCATGTTTACTTAGAGAAGCCATTTTTTAAAAACTGAAAATCGTAAAATTAAATTCGCACACTATGTTCCAATTTTTTTTCTCTCTCCATGTTATACCTGTACCTCAATTCGTTCAAGAAAATAAAAAAAAATTGGTCTAGTTTGGTTAAGTCGACATTTATATACATACAATTCTCCAAACCATATCATTAAGTCTAAAAACTTCATCCGTCATAGTGTTTGCATCCGAACTGAATAATGAATACAAATTCGACACTGAAAAGACAATTTCTCACAATGATGACATGTATTACGTTTCAAAGACAATTCAGGGTCGTTCCAGAAAAGCCTGGACAATAATGGCAGCTCCCACAAATTACTAATGACGACTTATTTCGATCCATACAGGCTACACACCGGTATTACTTTGGGGGTCATGTAGTATCTTCTATAGAGTGCGAGTGGGAAAAAAATGTTGGCGATTTTCACAGATTTTTCTATAGAGTGCGAGTGGGAAAAAAATGTTGGTGATTTTCACAGATTTTTTTTAAAGCATGAAAAAATGAACTGTGCACTTGTTTTTGGGGATTGAGGACATAGAGCAATACCAGGTAGTCACGAGAAAGATGGAAATAATCATCAAATGAGGTTTGCCTGTATTCCTACAGCGTTGACCCCGCGCATAGATATTGCGGTAAGGAAGCTAGCAGACGATAAAGGACTGAGGGGGTACAGTGTTTGCTGAAAAATTAAAAACAATTTCAAACCTACCAAATTTGTTCAAAAATCACATGAGTTTTGAGTCAGAGGCTAGTCTTTCACAAAAAGGGGTTTTTATTTCTGTGGATGCCTTAGTACGTGCGGTATGAATATAAGAGTCACATAGAAAAAGGAAGGTAGGTGGCAGGATGGTTAAGACGTTTGTCTGCCAACAAGTAAACCGTGAGGTTCTGGGTTCGATTCCCAGCCTCGCCCTTTCTTCCCAGTTTGACAAAAAAATCGAACTGAATGTCAAAGTTCTTCGGCTGAGACTATAAACCGAGGCCCCGTGAGTGAACGCATGCAGAACATCTTGCGCACACGTTAAATCCTGTTCCGCTTTTCGAAGGAGTAGGCCCTTGTGTGCCGGTGGGAACAGATGACAAAATTAAAAAAACCCTGCATACACACGCATAAAAAAATCATCTGAGCGCTTTGATTTGTTTGCTTTACAAGATTCAGCGCTATATAAATTCCATACATTATTATTATTATTATTACTATTCTTCTTCTTCTTCTTCTTCTAATAGAAAAACAGAAGGAAAAGAGTGAGGATTTAAAAAAACAAACAAACAACACCGGTGTGCAGCCTTTTCTTCTTCCTCCTCGCCCCCCATTTCCTTTTCTCACCTCCACTGTAGAAGACGCTGAAGCCAGGGGCGTCCACTCTGCTGGTGCTGAGGAACTGCAGCGTCACCTCGTGACTGTGGCTGATGTATGACGTCATGGGTGACGTGGCACAGAAGCGCACGGGCCCCTGTGACGCCATCTCGGAGATGACCAGGCGATCGTTGGCCAGATCACAGGGACTGCTGTGCCGAGGGCCCAGGTCAAAGTGGGAGAAGTTGAAGGAGATGACCTGCGACAACGATACAATTCGATGCAATACAGTAAAGGTAAAGGAGTCCCATAACCTATAAGGTCGTAGGGGAGCGAGGCGTCAGAGACCTCAGCTTCTCTAGGGGCCAGCATATTGAGGGCGGCGCCCATCTCCTCTCCCTCGCTGCTTTACCTTCCCTGACCCTAAAGAGGGCAGGTACCCATTTACAGTTGGGGGAACTGGTGGGGAACTGTACTGAAGCCAAGGCGTGGCGCAAACGGTCACCCATCCAACTGGTAACCACGCTCGACGCTGCTTAACTTGGCTGGGGGGGAAAGCGAGTGCTCCGAGCACTGAGCTATCACGTCCAATACGATAAATACAATAAGACAAATACTTTCAACGCAATACAAAACTATATAATACAATACAGTATAATACAACACGGGATAGCCTAGCGGTTAGAACACTGCGCTCGCAATCTGACGACCCGGGTTCGATTCCCGTTCAAGGAGATATTTTCCCCTGGAGTTAACATCAGTGCCGACTCCACTCTCCCCAAAAGTCCTTCGGATGAGACTATAAACCGAGGTCCCGTGCGCGAACGCACGCAGAACATCTTGCGCACACGTTAAATCCTGTTCCGCTTTTCGTAAGAGTAGGCCATTGTGTGCCGGTGGGAACAGATGACAGAATTTACAAAACCGCATACACTCGGGGACTGGATGTAAAAAAAAGTGCTTATTTCATTATCCTCGATAAAAAAGAATAAAAAAACAACAAACAAACAAAAAAACAACAACAACCCAGTGCCATACAACACAGTAGAATAGAACACAGTACAATACAATAAAATATCCAATACAGTATACTTCAATACAGTACAATACAATACAATACAATATAATACAATACACCAACGAGGGTTTGAACCACCTGTTGTAGTGTGTTGTGTTGTTTGTATTGTGTTTGTATTGTACCTCTCTTTTGTGCTGTTTCGCATTGTCTGAATTTGTGTTGTGTTATTTTGTAGTTGTATTTTGTTGTATTGTGTTGTGTCGTGTTGTTCTGTGCTGCGTTGTATTGCATTGTGTGTTGTTTTGTTTTGTATGGCATTATATTATTGTATTGTGTTGCGCCCGAAACTTTCCCCTATCCACTAAAGATCGAGCGGTGATCTGGGTGCTAGTCTTTTGCATGAGACGATAAAACTGAGATCCCGTGTGCAACAGGTATTTAGCGCACATATAAAAAACCCCAGGGGACGGGATAGCTCAGTGGTCGGAGCACTCGCTTTCCCCCAGCCAAGTTAAGCAGCGTCGAGCGTGGTTACCACTTGGATGGGTGACCGTTTGCGCGCCTTGGCTTCAGTACAGTTCTCCCAGTTCACCCAGCTGTAAATGGGTACCTGCCCTCTTTAGGGTCAGGGAAGGTAAAGCAGCAAGGGAGAGGAGATGGGCGCCGCCCTCAATATGCTGGCCCATAGAGAAGTGAGGTCTCTGACGCCTCGCTCCCTTACGACCTTATAGGTTATTAGACTCCTTTACCTTTCTTTTTACCTATAAAAAACCCCACCGCAATAAAAGGGTTGTCTCTCTGGCAACATTCTAACTTCTGTAGGGAAAAGTCACTCTGATAGGGGGAACAATACACTTTCAGACAGGAAAAGAAGAAAAAAAAATAATGGGTGGCGCTGCTCTTGTGGCGACGCGCTCTCCCTGGAGAGAGCAGCCCGAATTTCACGCAGAGAAATCTGCCTCGACTTAAAGTGGTATACAATACAATACAATTTAATATAATACAACACAATACAACATCATTGTTTAGTTTTGCATTGTAATGCTTTGTGTAGATATTGTATTGCTTTGTTTTGTATTGTTATTGCAATGTATTGTAATTGTATTGCATTACATTGCACTCTATTGTTTTCTATTGCATTGCACACTACTTTCAGTCAGAAGATGTTCTCTGCTGTGCTCTTTCCCCTCTGAAGGAGCAGCCGATGCGCGACAAGACAGCCCACTATAGATAAAAAAAAAAATATTAACTGCCATGTGCATGTTTAAGTCCCAATTCTCACCAGCGATCTTTGTATCTCTACAGATGTATATATCAACGACATAATGCATTTGTTCTGCCATGATATTCGTTGTACGATGCCTGCTGTTTGCACGCGCGCATCACATCGCGCAAAGCTATTCGAACAAACAAATCAATCATTGCAACCAATCACACAATTCACAGCGTATATGCCACACACAGTGACAGGACGTACGTGCACAGCACGCACACAGAAACACACACAACAAAGCAACCACGCAACACACACACACAACACAACACCACACACATACACACACACACACAACACACACAACCCGCCACACACCACAACATACACACACACAACACACACTACAACACACACAACACCACACACACACACACACACACAAACACACACAGCACCACACACACACATCACACACACAAACACACACACACAACAACACACACACACACAACACAACACACACGACACACACACATGCACATACACAAACACTCACAACACACACATCACACATCACACACAACAACACACCACACAAACACACACACAACACACACACAAACACACACACAACACACACACACAAACACACACACAAACACACACACACAACACACACAACACACACACTACACACACAACACACACAACACACAATACACACACACACACACACACACTCACACACACACACACAACACACAACACAACACACATCTACACACCCCACACACACACACACAACACACAACACACACACACACACACACACACACACACACACACACACAACACACACACACACACACACACACACACACACACACACACACACAACACACACACACACACACACACACACACACACACACACACACACACACACACACAACAAGAGACATCGTTGACACAAAAGGTTAATGTAAGTCTCTTAAGTCATGGTGGTGGTATTTCCATAGAGAACTGCCCTCCTCCTCCCCCTTCCCCCACTATCCTCCCTCTCCCGTGATTCCACCCCACCCCTACCCCATCCCACCCTTACCCCACCCCACCCTACCCCCACCCCATCCCTCACCCACCCTCTCCTTTCCTTCCTGAAATAGGAAATGTGATGGAAAAACAATCTTTTGAGTTATGACATGAACTTCTGCCCTTCTTCTTGTAGAATGAAAACTATATCGACACGTACACACACACGCACACACACACGCGCGCGCGCGCGCGCGCACGCACGCGCACACACACATACACACACACGCACACACACGCACACACACACACCAGTGTCATATTACCTGCAAATCAGCAACAGTATAGGACAAATCGACCACCTGACCCTCACATTCAACTAAGGCAGTTTAGCCAATGAAAATCGTATTCCACAAATATGGAAAACAAAATAGTGTTACATTGAAAGAGAGAGAGAGAGAGAGAGAGAGAGAGAGAGAGAGAGAGAAAGAGAGAGAGAGAGAGAGAGAGAGAGAGAGAGATCAGCCAGGCTTTTGAGGGGGGGGGGGTGCACTTACATACCCACACTCACACTTATACACACTCACACTCTTACACACATACTTACACACAAACACACTTAACATACATACTTACACACAAACACACTTAACATACACACATACACTTACACACACACACACACACACACACACACACACACACACACACACACACACACACACACACACACACACACACACGAGGAGACGAGGAGCGAGAGGAGGGGGAGGAGGAGGAGGAAAAGGAGGAGGAGGAGGAAGAGAAAGAAGGAAGAGAAGGATGAGGAGGGCGAAGGAAGCAAAGAAAGAGGAGGAGGAGGAAGAAGAGGAGGGAGAGGAGGAAGGAGAAGGAAGAGAATGAGGAGGAAGAAGGAAGAGAAAAAGAAGGAGGAAGGAGAAAGAAGGAAGAGAAAAAGAAGGAGGAAGGAGGAAGAAGGAAGAGAAAAAGAAGGAGGAAGGAGGAAGAAGGAAGAGAAGGAAGAGGAGGAAGGAAGAGAAGGAGGAAGAGAAGGAAGAGGAGGAAGGAAGAGAAGGAGGAAGAAGGAAGCGAAGGAGGAAGAGAAGGAAGAGGAGGAAAAGGAAGGAGGAGGAAAAGGAGAAGGGAGGAGAAGGGAGGAGGAGGAAGAGGAAGGAGGAGGAAAAGGAGGAAAAGGAGAAGGGAGGAGAAGGGAGGAGGAGGAAGAGGAGGGAGAGGAGGAAGAAGGAAGAGAAGGAAGGAAGAGAAGGAAGGAAGAGAAGGAGGAAAGAGAAGGAAGAGGAAGAAGGAAGAGAAGGACGAAGGAAGAAGAAGGAAGAGGAGGAAGGAAGAGAAAGAGGAAGAAGGAAGGAAGGACGAAGGAGGAAGAAGGAAGAGAAAAAGAAGGAGGAAGGAGAAAGAAGGAAGAAGGAAGAGAAAGCGGAGGAGAAGGAAGAAGGAGGAAAGAGAAGAAAGGAGGAGGCATGATAATAATGTAGTAACAAGGTGATGATGTATGGCCCCCCCCACCCCCACCCCCACCCCAACCCCCTCTGCACCCGTCCCCTACATAAATATCTTGCCGACACACAAGATTAACTAACACCTACCCGCTCTCACCCTCTGTAGAATTACAGTTCTGGGGGGGGGGGGGAAGAAATAAGGTTTCAGCCCTAAGGAGAATAAGGTCGAAGACCTTTGGAATGACAAAAGTTGTAGTTGTAGCAGCAGTCAGGTGTAGTTGTTGTTGTATTAACGTCCCAGTGGACAGTTCCGCTGACAAGGGTCCAATAGGTCTGGGTCTGGTGGTATGTATGATGGATGGATATTTGATGCAACGTGTACGTGATTTATGTAAGGGTGCGCGCACACGTGCGTGCGAGCGAGCTTGTGCACGTGTGCAGACGCACGCATACGCACGCATGCACGTGCACTTGCACGGACGTGCGTGCATGCACGCACAAGAGCGTGTGAGCTTGCGCGTGCGTGCGCGCACACATTTACACACACACACGCGAGCATGTATACATGTTTACTTAACAACATTGTATACATGTTTTCAGTGAGGCAAAATGTGTAAAATAATTTGTGCACAATACACTCACCCCACTCACTCTCCCCTCACCAAGACAATAAAGTATACTGGCACACACACACACACACACACACACACACACACACACACACACAACACACACACACACACACACACACACACACACACACACACCACACCTACGC
>CM054161.1:18413710-18418710 GCA_028751875.1 Rapana venosa | reverse complement strand
AAATAGGTTTGGGTTTCCTTTCCCTTTTACCCCTTTATACCCTTGCACAAAAACAATCAAAGCGCTTTCATTCTTTCCACTCATTCACATGCAGCCCTTACAAATTCAAATGTTTTAAAAAACACCCCCGCTCGCATGCCCCCCCGCACCCACCACACACACCACCCCAAAACCACCACCAGCACGCACGCACGACGCACGCACCACGCACCACCACCCCACACACCACACACAAAACCCCTTTACACACAAAAAGGGTTTTGTACACTGGGCAGGGGGGATGGGGTTTTGGCTGTTGGGGCGGGACAAAAATAAAATGGAACAAAAAGGGGAGAATCTTTTTCAAAAATAAATGTTCTTGGGGGGTTTTAAAAGCGTCATAAGAAGATTTTTGGGGGAGGAGAGAGGGAGGTTTCAGATCGTGAACCAGAAATAGAGAATGACGAGGGCCGACGGGGCCCGGGCTAAAATCTAGGTATTCGAAAGCAAAAGGTTTCTGCAGCAGAAAAAAAGGAACGAAAGGAGTGTAAGGTGAAGAAAACACAGGGGTGGGAAAGGGGCTGTTTTTGGAGCTTTTGGGTAACAAGTTACTGATCTTTTTTTTCCCTCTCTGTGGAAACAGGCAACCAGTGGAGAGATCGCAAAAAGAGGAGTAATGTGCTCAGTTTTTTTTCTTTTTTGGGGGATGGGGCAAAGCTGCAGAGTTTGAAAACTTTTAAAGGGGAGTGGGATAAAAGTTCCCTGGCAGCCCAGTCAAAGACAAAACAAAAAACAGACACACAGAGGGAAAACCACAAAACACACACACACAACACACCACACACACAACACACACAACCCCAAAAAACAAAACACACACAACCACACACAAAACAAAAACCACCCCCCACCACCAAAAAAAAATTTCCCAAGGGAAAATTTTCAAGCGAGTCCCGGTTTTCAGAGTTATTACAAAAACCCCCAAAGAAATAAAAACCCAACAAAAACAAAAAAAACAACGAAGGACTTTTCATTTCTAAATATAACGCATCATATCAAATAACAACCCCACAAAAACCCCCCCCCCACCCCCTTAAAAAAAATTGCTGGGAAAAACCCTTTACCTTGAAACAACTATCAGCTGAAAAAAACCCCCCCAGCCCCCTAAACCTTCGAATGATGGGGACAAGCGCAAAACAAACGTTGGGCTCGAATTCAACAAAAAAAGGGGTTTTTAAATTAATTTAAAACACAAGGCAACCTCGTTTTTCCTAATCCAATAATGCATTTTTTGGGTTTTTTGTGTTATTTCATTAAGTTTCCCTAGGAAAAACAAACAAAAACACACCCCACACACACAACACCCCACACACACACACAAAAACACCCCCAAACACAAAACCACAAACACACAACCCCCCCCCAAAACACACACCCCACACCCCCAAACCCCTCCCCACACACACCCACACACCCCACCCCACACACACCCACTCACACACACACACAAAACACACACACACCACACACACACCCACACCACACAACACCCCACACACACTTTTGAAATTTAAAAATCATTACATTTTCGATTGTCAGAGACACGATTTTTACCCCAAAGGGTTTCCCCCTTTAAAAGGAAAAGGGTTGTCCCAAAACCCATGTGGCCCGGTAGTGGAGCGGGGCCCATCGGGCCCTCAATTCCCCCCGGGGGCCCAACCCAATTGGGGGCGGCGCCCTCTCCTCTCCCCGTTCTTTTACCTTCCCTGCCCCAAAAGAGGGCGGGTCCCCTTTACAGCTGGGTGAACGGGGGGAAAACTGTTGAACCCAAAGGCGCACAAACGGTCCCCCCTCCAACTGGAAACCCACGCCGATCTGCTTAACCTTGGTGGGGGAAAGCGGTGCTCTGAGCACGAGCAACCCTCCCCTTTAAAAGGCCAGCCTTTCAACTGAAAAGAAAATCTAAAAAAATCTGCCTTCGCGAAGCAGATGAAAACAGCAAAAACCCCAATTACAAGGGGAGTCTTTCCCTCGGGGGTGACGGATTTAGTAGGCAGGCAGGGGCTTATTGTCAGAATGTATCCTCATATGGGAGAAGAGGCCCCATTTTGGGTTTCCCACACTTCCCACATTTTTTTGCAAGGGAAAAGTCCCCCAGGGAAGTTGAGCCCCTTTCTTTTCCTTTTGCTCCGTTCCCTTAATGACAAAAAAATCAATTACAAGATAAACAAAATAAACCGATATTAAACCATTGTACGCGGGAAAAAGAAGAAAGGGGGCAGCCAGGGTCCCGGGCACTTTCCCTTTTTCCCACTGAGGTTTTATTTTATCTTTACAATTTTATTTTTTTCTTTTATATCGAGGATAATGGAATAAGCACTTATGTCTTTTTCCCTTTTACATCCCCTCCCCCGGGGTATACGGTTTTTTTAAAAACCTGTCACCTGTTCTCACCGGCACCAATGGCCCACTCTTACGAAAAAACGGAACCCGGGTTTTTAAAAATTTTTGGACAAGGTTTTTTCCCGCGTGCGTTTGCACCGGGGCCTCGGTTTATATCTCATCCCAAGGACTTTTGGGGAGAGTGGGGGTCTGCATGAGTTAACTCCAGGGAAAAAAATCCCCTTAACGGGAAAACCCAACCCGGGTCGTCAGATTGGGGCGAGCAAATTTTTTTACCACGAAGGGGTATTTCCCCTCCCCTTCCCCCATTAAGCCCGCATTTTAGCGTGGTTGCCTCACATATGGGTGACTGTTTCGCGGGCCTTTATTTTAGTTAAAAAGGGCCCCCAGTTCACCCCCCGCGGGAAATGGGTACCTGCCCCCTTTAGGGGCCCGGGGAAAGGGAAAGGGAGCGAGGGAAAGATGGGCCCGCCCTCAATTGCGGGGGCCCGGAGAAGTTGAGGGTCTCTGACGCCTCGGGTCCTTTACATTTTTTTCAATGAAAATAATAAACACTGATGGTTTTTAAAATTTTAAAAAAACTTTTTTTTATATGCTAATTATTCCCCCTTTTTTTTTTCTTCTTCTCTCTCTCTCCCTTCCCCCCCCCCCCCCTCTCTCTCCTCTCTCTCTCTCTTCTCCTCTTCCTCTCTCCCCCCCTCTCTCTTTTCTCTTTTTTCTTCCCCCCTCCCCCCCCCTCTCTCTTTGGGGACGCGCACAGAAAATCTTGGGGCCCCACGTTTTTAAAAAAAAGTTCCCCTTTTTTGGAAAAAATAGGCCATTGTGGGGCCGGTGGGAACGGATGACAAAAAATTTTCAAAAAATGCATACTCACAGGGACTGGATAAAAAAAACACTTTTGTGCTTATTCCATTATTCCGAAAAAAAAAAAAAAAAAGGTACATGAGCATAAAAAACGTGTGTGTCAGTACATGCCTTGTGTTGGGGTGGGGTGTGTGTGTGTGTGTGGGGTGGTGTGTGTGTGTGGTTGTTTCGAAACGCGGTTTTAAGGGATGTTTCGAACATGGGTGAGAAGGTGTGGTTTGGGGTGTGTGCGGTGCGCGAGCCCTGCATTTTGTGGTGAATATATATGTGTATATGGGGAGATGTGCGTCACGCTGGCGTGCGTGTGGGGTTTTGGGGTTAAGTGGTTTTGTTTTGTTTTGTTTTGTCTTTCAAAATTTTAAGTCTGTTCACTTGAGTTTTTTAGACGAAAGGGGAAAAAGAAAGTGGGGAAGAGAAATTAAAAAAGCAAGAGGGGGAGTGGAAGGGAGAAAAGGGTTTTAAAAATGCATCAGTGTTGGGATTTTGTGGAAAAAAAAAAAACAAAACCAAAAAAAAAAACCCAGAAAAAATAATGATAATAATTTTAAACAGGGGGCAAAAATTAAACCCCAACAAAAGTGGAAAAAATGAAAAAACAATACTTGGTTTTAAATACAATAAATTTTCAAGTGGACTATTTTAATAAAACATCTGGCAATGGCAAAGGCTAGCTTTAATTTTTTAAAAAACATTTTTTTAGAGACTGTTCAGAAAATGTAGGTAAAAAAGGGGGTTTTCAATAGGGACTCAAATATGATAGGGGGTATTGGAAAATATGATCCCCACAGAGACATCTAACTTTTTTACAAAAATTTTTTAAGGAATGATTTTAAATTTCATTCTAAAATTTTAATGAATAACCTTTTCACGGTTTTAAAAAAGCGAATCTGTTAATACGTTTATGTTTAGAGTGCTATCTGTTTGGTGAGTGTGTGTGATGTTATTCGTGCGTTGAAGACGTTGAGGGTGGTTGAATAATTATCATTTTTTCTAATGAGTATCTTTCTATATAACCCGGCATTTTCAAAGTAATAGATTCTTGTACTAATTCTTGGCTGTAAATGGGTACCTGCCCTCTTTAGGGTCAGGGAAGGTAAAGCAGCGAGGGAGAGGAGATGGGCGCCGCCCTCAATATGCTGGCCTCTAGAGAAGTTGAGGTGTCTGATACCTCACTCCCCTACGACCCGGTAGGTTATGGGACACCTTTACCTTTTTATTTATTTATCTATTTATTTATCTATTTATTTATTTATTTATTTTTATTTATCTATTATAATTATTTATTTTTACTCACTCTTGACAGTTAGGGGAAATAATCTTTGATGCTTCGTTCGTAAAAAAACACACCCTTTATTCTGAGAACTAGCACATTTATTCTATTTTTTAAAATAAAGAAAGCGCGTAACGATTTAAAATAACAGTTTCTGACCCTTCGTCAGTCTGCGAAAAGCGAAAAGCTTTTTCATAAGAGAAACAAACTTCCAAACTGCAAGTTTTCAAAACCTTTAGAAAGAAAAAGGTGGGGTGTTTTTTTCTTCTCTCCAATGGTAGGTTTGGATTATTTGTTGTTTTTTGTTGTTACTTAAGACTGTTCTTGTCTTGATAAATGTATGAGGAAAATGTCCCCTTTAATCAGAATTCAAAAACAAGTAAAGTTCAATGGACAGCATCACAGGCTGTTTTCTACTCTTAAAATTTCTTCTTACAGAAGCTGTTTCGTTTCTGTTTGTCTCTCTCTGTGTCTGTCTGTCTGT
>CM054161.1:18393710-18403710 GCA_028751875.1 Rapana venosa | reverse complement strand
GTGTATGTGTGTGTGAGTGTGTGTAAGGGGATGCATATAGCTAATCATTGACAATTAACAAATATTAATAAGATAAAGCGTAAAAAAGAACATTGAAAAGATAGAAAAAATAGCTCAAACACTAACTTTGCAATTTCTACAACTAAATAAAATACAATGTACTATAGGTATCTGATAATAGGACAGTGAGTTAATGACAATACAATATCTTTCATTAAAGGGGTGTCTTTAAGTATTTGCTCTAAGCAACGGACTGGGATCACGGGTAAAAAGGTTTTTAGATCTGGACATTGTAAAAGAACGTGAGCATTGGTAATAGTTTCGCCACAGATACACGTTGCGGATTTTGAAAATTTAGATCTAAAAGCATTTAGTTTAAACCTGTAGATAAGTGATACAACGTTTCTATATTCTTGTGAATTATGGCATATGATATCATCATAAGATAATAAAGAGTTATATCATCATTCCAGGAAAAACCAATATCTTGTAGTTTCTTTTTAAAGTGTTTCCAACATGCATTTTGCAACATGCTAAAGCCCTCATAGGCAGATAAAGGAACATCTATGCTGTAAGAACCACTGTCATGCTTTGCTCCGCATTTTGCCAATCTGTCAACTTTTTCGTTAAAGTGGATACCACAATGAGAAGGAATCCATAAGAAGAGGAAGAAAGAAGAAGACGATGATGATGAGAGGAAGAGGAAGAATGTGAAGAAGAAGAAGAAGAAGAAGAAGAAGAAGAAGAAGAAGAAGAAGAAGAGAAGAAGAAGCAGAAGAAGAAGAAGAAGAAGAAGGGAAGAAGCAAAAGAAGAAGAATGCAAATAAGAATGTAAAGAAACAGATGAAGACTGCAAAGAAGAATGCGAAGAGGAAGAAGAAGAATGCAAAGGTGAAGAAGACGAAGATGATAAAGAAAAAGAAGTAGAATGCGAAGAAGAAGAAGAACGCGAAGAAGAAGAAGAATGTGAAGAAAAAGAAGAATTGCGAAGAAGAAGAAGGAGAATTGCGAAGAAGAGGAATAAGAATTGCGAAGAAGAAGAAGAAGAAGAAGAAAGAAGAAAGAAGAAGAAGAAAAAATTGCGAAGAAGAGAAAGAAGAATTGCAAAGAAGAAGAAGGATAAGAAGAAGAAGAAGATTGCAAAGAAGAAGCAGAAGAAGAGGAAGAAGAAGAAGAAGAAGAAGAAGATTGATTGATTGATTGAATCTTTAATGGGTAAAGAATTAGGCACAATAAAGGCCTTTTTACAATTCTGCCCAAAAACAAAAACAAACTTGAAGTAATTAAAAACAAAAGAAAGCAAAAACCAAAAGAAAACATAAACAACAGACAAAAATGGTGGAAACTCTACCTTGAACAAATTAACAAATTCAGAAAGACTTGGGGAAAGCCCATTAAACTGAATGCAACATTATTATAACATCCGCCAAGTTACACACACACACACACACACACACACACACACACACACACACACACACACAACCTACACACCACATGCACGCACGCACGCACGCACACACACACACTCATGCGCGGCATGTGCATACACACGTACTCACCCCATCTCACTCTTCACCGCCCCCCCCCCCCTCCCTGCCCCCCTCCCATTCACGCATTTATTCATTCTTTCATTCAAGCACACACATAATGCCAAGATTCTCTCACAGTACAGCCAATGGTTACTCCCTGATCTACACACAGGCGCATGCGCGTACATATACTATCTCCTTCCTCCTCCCCCTCACCCCCGCGCACACACACACACACAACACTCACACAAGTGTACACACGCAGGAACGGACGCCTCCCTCCCCCCCCCCCCCTCACACACACACACACATACACACACACACCATTCTTCGACTCTACATACATAATCACACGCACGCACGCACCCCCCCCCCCCCACACACACAAAGAAGTGCACACTATATGTCTTTGATATAGTCAATATAGGCACCAATTATGTTCATACACATTGGAGTTCATTGTGTGTGTTGACTGCGAGTAGTTAGTCACACATATCAAACAACAGCTGAAGAAGAAGAAGAAGAAGAAGAAGAAGAAGAAGAAGAAGAAGAAGAAGAAGAATTGCAAAGAAGAAGAAGAATTGCGGAGAAGAAGAAAAAGAATTGTGAAGAAGAAGAAGAAGAAGAATTGCAAAGAAGAAGAAGAAGAAGAAGAAGAAGAAGAATTGCAAAGAAGAAGAAAAAGAAAAAGAAGAAGCACAGAGAAGAAGAAGAAGAAGAAGAAGAAGAAGAAAGAAGAAGCTGAAAAAGAAGCACAGAAGAAGAAGAAATCCCTGACTTAGTCAACCAAAAAACCCCAAACAACTCGGAGATAAAGAGACAGCAGAGAAGCTAAGCTCAGTTTTGACAAAAAGTAGCAGAGCAAAAACAAACTAGTTTCGGGAGTTGAAGTGTATGTACAGAAACCCTTGATACCTAGGCATGCTTGTCTGCCTTAAAAACGCAGTTTCAAGAATAGTAGTTTGCACAAAAAATTATCCTTATTTTCATTTAACGATTCTTCTTCTTCTTCTTCTTCTTCTTCGATCAATCAGATAGCAATTATTTTTTGTCTCTCATATGAGCAAAATTGCGTCACGCTGACATTAAACGCCTGACAAGTCAGGCCCAGCGCATCCGACTTCAGTGTAAGAGAGAATTGTCATCTTTTAAGTGTTTCTGGTATAAAAAAAAAGGCTGGAGAATAGACCAGGAAGGCAGAAAATAGACAAGAATGACGTGACAGGAAGAAAAGGAGCAAGGCAGAAACACAGAAAGTGATAGAAAAGAGGGAATTAGTAGCACAGAATTTCCAGAAGGTGGGGATGCTATTTACACTGACAGGGTCCCCAGCATCCCCACGGGGGAATGTAACGATTCTAACAAGATCTAAGCTGTTACTGGTTATTTTTCTTCTTCTAGTACATTCGTTTTATTGCGATCAGCTAGTTTCATTCAATGGTGCATCGCATCACATTGCATTGTATTGTGTTGTACCGCGTCATGTTGCTTTACACAGCAATATCATTGTGTTGCGGTGTGCTGCGATGTATTGTGTTTATCGTCGTATCGCATTGCATTTACCTGTATGCTTCTTTTCAAGCACGGCATATTTTTCTCAGCATAGGCTTCCATCTTCTGTCTTCGGGAAGACTGCTTCACCAACTATCGCGCAACACCATCCCAGTTTTTTTGTGGTTTGTTTTTGGATTTTACAAATAACTGAATATTTTTCTTTTACAAACGAGGTTACTTTTTTCTACCAAAAAATCTGCCAAGATCAGTTTTCATGTCCTTTTACGTACGCCCAAAAAATAATTGCACACGAGGTTTTATCTATCATCAAGGGCAAAACTTAACCTATAGAAGAAGCAAAACTTTAAACCTCACGAAAAAAAACCCTGTCTTATTTTTATATCAAAAGAAAAAAACAAACAAACCAGAAGGAAAGATCAGTTTTGCAGACAGAAACAATCTAATAAATTACAGAGTGTAAAACGAACCCCCCAACCCTTCCCCCCCCACCCCGATGTAATTGTAAAACGAAACCTCCACCCCCACACCCCTAATGTTTAAAAATCACAAACCACCGTTTCCCCTCCACAACAGAAGAATCTTCTAAAACTAACACCCCCCCCTGCCCCCCCCCCCCCCCCACTCGCCCCCCCCTCCACACTCGCCCCCCCCCCCCCACTCCACCTCCCCCCACCCCCCCCCTCCCCACCCTACCTCCCCTCTTACCATTCGGGACGGGATAGCCTCGTGGTTAGAGTGATGTATTCGTGATCTGCTGACCCGGGTTCGAATCTCATTCAAGAGGATTTTTTTTCCTTCTGGAGTTAACATCAGTGCAGACTCCACTCTCTCCTAAAGTCTTTCGGTTGAGACTATAAACCGAGGTCCCGTGTGCGAACGCACGCAGAACACCTTGCGCACACACATTAAAACCCGTTCCACTTTTGGGAAGAGTAGGCCTATGTGTGCTGGTGGGAACGGATGGC
This sequence comes from Rapana venosa, assembly GCA_028751875.1. Classification (NCBI taxonomy): domain Eukaryota; kingdom Metazoa; phylum Mollusca; class Gastropoda; order Neogastropoda; family Muricidae; genus Rapana; species Rapana venosa. The sequence goes on along the minus strand of CM054161.1, from coordinate 18,399,698 downwards.
AAAATTGACAAAACCGCACACACACGGGGACTGGAGGTAAAAAAGCACATGAGTGCTTACTCCATCATCCCAGAACATCTTGGCGTACGTTAAATCCTGTTCCGCTTTTCGGAAGAGTAGGCCATTGTGTGCCGGTGGGAAAAGATGACAGAATTTACAAAACCGTATGCACACAAAGACTGGATGTAAAAAAAAAGACACATAAGTGTTTATTCCATTATCCTCGATATACAAGAATAATAAACAAAATAAAATAAAATAAAATCTCCGAGATAAAAGAATGAATAAATGAATAAATCAATAAATAATTGCTTAAAAAAAACCCAAAACAAACCACCCGTTTCCCCACCACAACAGAACAACCATCTTCTAAAAACTAACCCCCCCCCCCCCCACCCCTAACCCCACCCCACCCCACCCCCCCACCCTCGCCCCTCCCCTGCCCCAACCCTACCCCCTCTCCTAGAATTCACTGTGTACACTACACTACACTACACTACACTACACTAGGCTAAGCTATAGGCCAAGTCTGCCTACAGAGAAAGAAAAAGGGTTCAGGAGGACAAGAGGGGAGACAATCCATCTTCATTTGCATTGCCTCCCCTGCCTGCAAGGCCGATCATTAGGTCGGAGGTCCTGCCAGCGGCGGGAAGTCTGTCCCGCTTCCGGAAAGGAGTTAAGGGACTTGATTGTGGACAGACAGGGAGAGAATCGAAGGCGCGATTTACCAAAACAAAAAAAAACAACAAAAATTTAAAATGTGGGTTTTGTCTGTGGTTTTGTTGGCTGTTTGAATGAAGTTTGTCATGTTGGGCGTGACCCTTCCGTTTGTGTGTTGTGTGTGTTGTGTTGCGTGCGTGCGCTTTTAAATCTATCTATCAAATCTATCTATCTATATTTATATCTATATCTATATGCATTGTGTGTATGTTGTGTGTGTTGTGTGTGTGAGTTGCCCTGTGTATTTTGGTGTTTTGTATGTGCGCGCGCGCGCGCGCGTGTGTGTGTGTTTTGTTTTACCTTATTCTTTTATATCGAGGATAATAGAACAAGCATTTATGTGCTTTTTTACATCCAGTCTCCATGTGAGTGTGTGTATGTGCGTGCATGCGTTCGTGCGTGCGTGTGTGTCTGTATGTTTAAAGAGCAGCATAGCTTAGTGGTTCCCTTAATTCACCAGACACTGCTGTAAAGTCCTTCGGATGAGACTATAAACCGAGGCCCCGTGTGCGAACGCATGCAGAACATCTTGCGCACACGTTAAATCATGTTCCGCTGTTCGAAAGAGTAGGCCATTGTGTGCCGGTGGGAACAGATGACAAAATTTAAAAAACCGAATACACACGCATAAATAAATCTAAAAAATGTCATCTGAGCGCTTTGATTTGTTGCTTTACAAGATTCAGCGCTACATAAATTCCATAGATTATTATTATTATTATTATTATTATTATTATAGACTTGAACCCACGACTTCACGGGACTGAAATCAAAAACACTCTATCCACTCTGAGCTACTGTCTCACTAATGATTGATTTTGACCTGTTGATTTTTTTTTGAGGGGGGAGGGGGGGGGGGGGGGGGTCAAGAATGATATGAGTGTTTTAGTCAGCCGGCTAATTAGTAACACCCCCCTTCCCTTTCCCAATTCTTTTCCATTGTAAATGCCCCTGTCTGTGTGTGGCGATGGGCGGGAAACAAAACCCATCGTGCCCAGGGCTACCTTACCCAGTCAAAGTCCTTCCTTTTTTTTTAAGGGTAGGCAGGTCTTCATCCCCCAATTTTTAAATTCCCCATTTTGGCCTTTGGAAAATAATACGGCGCCCTAGAATAATGTTTTTGAAAAAACAAGTTGGGTTTTGGGGTTTATACACCCTTTTTTATTTGTTTACCCACAGAGCGTAAAGGTTTTTTTCCCCCTTTGTGTTAAATTGCCCGGAGTGTAAGGGGTTTTTTTTCTGATTGAGGGGACAGAGTGACAGAAGTTTTTCATGTATTTTTTACAAAAAGTAAGAGGTTTTTTCTGTATTGATGATAGGAGAAAAAATATTTTCCCTGTATTAAATGGCCAAGTTTGGGGTTTTTTTGACAGTGCCCAGAAAATTTTTTTTGTACTAAAGGAAGCGTTTTTTAAAAGGAATTTTTACTTTTTGGGAAATTGTTTGGTGGCAGAGGGGTAAGGGGTTTTTTTTTCTGTAAGAGACAGATTTTAAAGGGGGTTTTTTCTGTTTTTTTTTTTGGTGACAGAGCGTAAGGGGGTTTTTTCCGTTTTGGGATGACAAAATTTGTAAGAGGTTTTTTCTGTTTTTTCAAAAACAGAGAGTAAAGGTATTTTTTTATTAAATGACAGAGTGTAAAAGGGTTTTCTCTTGTTTTTAGGGAACAATGAAAGGGGGGTTTTCCCGTTTGATGACGAGTGTAAGAGGTTGGTTTTTTTTATTTGTATTGATGAAAGAGTGAAAAGGGGGTTTTTTACTTTTTAGGGACGGGAGTGAAAAGGGGGTTTTTTTTTTGTATTGATGACAAGTGAAAGGATTTTTTTTTACGTTTTGTTGCCCGAGTGAAAAGGGGTTTTTTACTGTTGATGACAGAGGTGAAGGGGGTTTTTTACTGTATTGTGACAGAGTGTAAAGGGGGTTTTTTACGTATTAAATGCCCGACATAAAGGGGTTTTTTTCCTTTTTGGAGGACAGAGTGTAAAGGGGTTTTTTTTTTACTGTATTGAGAAAAGGTGAAAAGGGGTTTTTTTTTCTGTAGATGAAGAGTGTAAGAGGTTTTTTTCATGTATTGAGGGCGGGAAGTGTAAGAGGTTTTTTCTGTATTGATGACAGAGTAAAAAGGGGGGTTATTTCTGTGTTGATAACGAGTTTTAGGGGGTTTTTTCTGTATTGATGACGGGATTTAAAAAAGGGGTTTTTTTTTCCTTTTTGATGAAATGTTAGGTGTTTTTTTTTTGTTATTACGGGAGGAAAGGGGGTTTTTTTTCTGTTTTTTTAGTGTAAGATTTTTTTTTTTCCCCTTTTTTAGAAAGGGTTTTAAGATGTTTTTTTTTTGGGTTGATTACAAAGTGTAAATTTTTTTCTGTATGATAGATTTTAGGGGTTTTTTTTTGTTTTAGTTTGACAAGTGTAAAGATTTTTTCGATATTTAATAGGTGTAAGGGGTTTTTTCCCTGTTTTGTTTCAGAGTATAAGGGGTTTTTTTCTGTTTTGGGTTTCCCAGATTTGTAAGAGTTTTTTTCTGTATTGATGACAGAGTGTAAGAGGGTTTTCCTGTATTGATGACAGAGTGTAAGAGGTTTTTTCTGTATTGATGACAGAGTGTAAGAGGTTTTTTTCTGTATTGATGACAGAGTATAAGAGGGTTTTCCTGTATTGATGACAGAGTATTAGAGGGTTTTTCTGTATTGATGACAGAGTATTAGAGGGTTTTTCTGTATTGATGACAGAGTGTAAGAGGGTTTTTTCTGTCTTGATGATAGAGTGTAAAGAGGGTTTTTTCTGTCTTGATGACAGAGTGTAAAGAGAATTTTTCTGTGTTGATGACAGAGTGTAAGAGGTTTTTTCTTTGTTGATTACAGAGTGTAAGAGGGTTTTTTCCTGTATTGATGACAGAGTGTAAAGAGTTTTTTTCTGTATTGATGACAGAGTGTAAGACGATTTTTCTGTGTTGATGACAGAGTGAAAGAGGTTTTTTCTGTACTGATGACAGAGTGTAAAAAGTTTTTGTCTTGTTTTGAGGACAGAGTGTAAGAGGTTTTTTTTTCTGTACTGATGACAGACTGTAAGATTTTTTTCTGTGTTGATGACAGAGTGTAAGAGGTTTTTCTGTATTGATGACAGAGTGTAAGAGGTTTTTTCTGTTTTGATGACAGAGTGTAAGAGGGTTTTTCTGTTTTGATGACAGAGTGTTAGAGGTTTTTTTTCAGTATAAAAAATATGCGCTGTTTATAAGCTACAAACTCGGATTTGCCTTTTTAAAGATATGAACATTTACATACCAGTGCTCGTCAACACCCCCCCCCCCCCCCCCCCACCCCCCCAAACAAACCAGAATTGAAAATGCCATCGAGCCACATGAAAAGCTTCTGATTTCAGATAAAAAAACCCCACAAACTAAAGTGGTACAGTACGTCACACGAACATCTGGACTGGTCAAGACTGTCCTACAGGGAATAGTTACAAGGAGGGAGACGAAAAAGAGGCAGACAGAGAAAACGAGGGGAAGACAACATCAGAGAGTGGACTGATAGCCTTGAGTGGAACGATTTGCTACGGAGAGCAGAGCACCGCGAGGAGTGGAGGAAGCTGGTTGCAAAATCTTCAGTGATGCTCCAACGGTCAGCCAGACTACGTAATAAGTGAAGGTGTTGGTTCGTCTTGTCCCTCCGGGAGGGAGGGAGACGAAGAGGCAGAGAAAGAGTTCACCGATAACATCACAGAATAGACCAGACAACCTTGACACAAACCCATGCTTTAGCATCAAATGACACAAACCCATGCTTCAGCATCAAATGACTCAGAGCCATGAGGTTAAAAGGTCTTCAAGTTTGATGACCCTTCAATGACCCTTCAGGAAGTAGAGGGAAGAAGAAGGAAGAGGAAGAAGTCGAGGAGGAGGAGGAGGAAGAGAGATAGAAGAGGCAGGAGCAGGAAGAAGAGAAAGAGGAGGAGGAAAACAAGGAAGAAGAGGAGGAGTAGGAGAAGGAGGAGGAGAGAAGGAGGAGGAGGAGGAGGAGGAGGAGGAGAAGAAAAATTGCGAAGAAAATGAAGACAAAGAAGCAGAGAAAGGAGAAGAATAATTGTGATAAAGAAGAATTGCCAAGAAGAATTGCTAAAAAAGAAGTTACTAGGAAAAAAGAATTACGAAGATGAAGAAGAATTGCGACGAAGAATGCGAAGAAGAAGAATTGCTAAGAAGAAGAATTGCTAAGAAGAAGAATTGCTAAGAAGAAGAAGAATACAAAGTGCGAAGAATAAGAGAAAGAAGAATTGTGAGGAAGAATAATGAATAAAAATTGCAAAGAAGAAGAATGCAAAGAAAAGAATGCAAAGAAGAATGCAAAGAAAAAGAAGAATGCGAAGAAGAATTGCGAAGAAGAATTGCGAAGAAGAAGAATTACGAAGAAGAAGAAGTGCGAAGAAGACAAAGAAGAAGAAGAAGAATGCAATAAAAAGAAGAATGCAAAGAAGAAATGCGAAGAAGAAGGCAAAGAAGAATTGCGGAGAAGAAGAATTGCAAAGAAGTCAAAGAAGAAGAAGAATGCGAAGAAGAAGAATTGCAAAGAAGTCAAAGAAGAAGAAGAATGCGAAGAAAAAGAATTGCAAAGAAGTCAAAGAAGAAGAAGAATTGCAAAGAAGTCGGAGTGAAAGAAGAAAAAGAATAAGAAGGAGAAAAGAAGAAGAAGAAGAAGAAGAAGAAGAAGAAGAAGAAGAAGAAGAAAGAAAAAGAAGAAGAAGAAGAAGAAGAAGAAGAAAGAAGAAAGAAAAAAAAGAATAAGAAGGAGGAGGAGGAGAAGAAGAAAAAGAATAAAAAGGAGAAGAAGAAAAAAGAATTGCAAAGAAGAATTGCACAGAAAACGAAGAAAAGAAAAAAACAGAAGAAAAAAAAGATCTACCATTTGCTCTCCTATTTCAAACCACTACAGCCACCCACCGTTCTTCGCGGCCTTGACAGGAACACAGAGAGAGGCCAGACGTAAAGGGACTATGACAACAACACACACACACACACAAACACACACACACACAACAAACACACACACACACACACACACACACAACACACACACATACACACACACACACACACACACACACACACACACACATACACACACAAAACACACATACAAACACACACAACACCACACACACAACACACACAAACACACACACACACACACACACACACACACACACACACACACACACACACGAATACACACACACACACACACACAACACACACACACACACGCGCGTGCA
>CM054161.1:18383710-18388710 GCA_028751875.1 Rapana venosa | reverse complement strand
CTCTCTCTTTCTCCTTTCTCTCTTCCCCCACTTTATCTCTCCCCCTCATTTTCCTCCTCCTCCCTCTCTCCTCTCGCCCCTCTCTCTCTCCACATCCATCTCCTCTCTCTCCATCCCTCCCCATCTCCCTCTCTCTCCCCCTCCCTCCCCTCTCCCATCTCGTTAAAATCCTGTTCCGCTTTTCGTAGAAAAGGCCATTGTGTGCCCGGGAACAGATGTACGGAATTTGACAAAACCGCATACACACGGGACTTGGACGAAAAAAAGCACATGAGTCTTTTTCCATTATCCTCGATATAAAGAATAAAATAAATGAAAATAAAATAAAATAAAATAAATCTCCCTCACTCTACCTCTCCCATCTCTTTTTTCCTCCTCCACTTCTCTCTCTCTCCCCTCTCTCCCCCCATCCCTCTCCCTCTCTCCCTATTCCTCTCTCACTCTCTCTCTCCCCATCCATCTCCAATCTCCCTCCTCTCCCCATCCCTCTCCCATTCCTCTATCTCTTCATCCATCTCCCTCTCTCTCCATCCATCTACCTCTCTCTCCCATCCATCTCCCTCTCTCCCCATCTCCCTCTCTCTCTCACCCCGTCCCCCTACCCTCCACCTCTCTCTCTCTACTCTCTCCTCCCTCTCTTTCCCCTCTCTCCCCCCTCTTCTCTCCCCCTCTCTCTCTCCCTCTCTCTCCTATATCTCCCTCCTCTCCATTCATCTACCTCTCTCCTCCATCCATCTCCCTCTCTCCCCATCTCCCTCTTTCTCTCACCCCGGTCCCCCCTACCCCCCCCCCCCTCTCTCCCTCCCCTCTCTCTCCCCCCTCTCCCCCCACTCTCTCACCCCAGGTCCCCACCCCCCCCTCTCTCTCTCCTCTTATCTTCATCTCTCTCTCTTTCTGTCTCTAAGCTTTTCTCCAGATTACGGGTCCACAGTTGTATTAACTTGTTCTGACCGGGCAGTCATCCCCTCATAGCGGTTATGACACACACACAGAGAAGAAAATATACAGCTGATGGTCGCTGACGTTCTTGCCTCGTGCCATCGCAACAGCTAAGTGGCCCCCCAAAGCAACAACAACATGAAAATGGTGACAGAAAAAGAAGAAGAGAGAAGAAGAAGAAGAAAAGAAAAAGAAGAAAAGAAGAGGAAGGGGAATGAAGAGGGAAGGAGGAGGGGGAGGAGGAGTGGAGAAGAGGAGGTGAGAAGGATGAGAAGGCGAGAAGAGAAGAAAAGAAAAGAAGATAGGAGAAGAAAAAGAAGATGAAAAAGAAGAATGCGAAGAAGAAGAATGCAAAGAAAAGAATGTAAAGAAGAAGAAGAATGTAAAGAAAAAGAAGAAGGAGAATGCGAAGAAGAAGAATGCAAAGAAGAAGAATGCGAAGAAGAATGCGAAGAATTGCGAGGAAGAAGAATGCAAAAAAGTAGAAGAAGAAGAAGAAGAAGAAGAAGAAGAAGAAGAAGAAGAAGAAGAAGAAGAAGAAGAAGAAGAAGAAGAAGGAAGAGGAGAGGAGGGAGGAGAGACGAAAACGAAGAAGAAGACAAACGGAAAGAAGAAAAAGAAGACTGTAAAGAAGAAGAAGAGAAGAAGAAGCAGAAGAAGAAGAAGAAGAAGAATGCGAAGAAGAAGATTGCAAAGAAGAAGAAGGAGCAGGAGGAAGAGGAGAAGGAGGAGGGGAAGAGAGGAGGAGAGAGAAGGAGGAGGGGAAGAGGAGGATGAGGATGAGGAGAAGGCGAAGAAGAAGAAGAAAAGAGAAGAAGAAGAAGAAGAAGAAGAAGAAGAAGAAGGACAAGAACAAGAACATGTGTGTGTGTATTCCTGTGTGGGTACGTGCGCGCACGCGCGCGCGCGTGTGTGTTTGCGATCAAACGCACTTACGTGCGAACCTGAATACGTGCGAACGGGCGTGCATGCGCATATGTGCTACATTCACGACCATCCATAGTGTAGATCCAGCTGTGTTCCTTCAGAAAGAAAAAAAGAAAAGTCAGCAGGAAAATTGGACAGAGACCGAGTCTCTCTCTCAGAGAAAGCAATCTCATGGAATCTAATCCAATGGAATCTCTCCCCCCTCCCCCCCCCCCACACACCGCCTCCCCCCCCATTCCCCCACCTCCTCCCTTGCCCAGCCCCCCCCCCCTTCCCCCCTCCCCTCCCCCCCCCCCTTGCAACCCCCTTCCCCCCCACCCCACGCCCTCGCCAGTTCCTCCGATGAGACTGTTGGGTTTCATCAAGATTATGCCTTTGCCGTGTGTGTGTTGTGTGTGTGGTTGGTGTGTGTGTGTGTGTGTGTGTGTGTGTGTGTGTGTATGTGTGTGTGTGTGTGTGTAGGTGTATTGTGTGTGTGTTTTGTGTGTGTGTGTTGTGTATGTGGTGTGGGGGTGTGGGGGAGTGATGGGGTGTTTGTGTTTGTTGTGTGTTGTTTGTGTGTGGTGAGGTGTGGTATGGTGATGTGTGTGGGGGGAGTGAATGTGTGTTTGTGTTGTGTGTGTGTGTGTTGTGTGGGGAGGGGTAAGGTGAGTGAGTGAGTGAGTGTGTGTGTGTGTGTGTGTGTGTTGTGTGCGTGTGTGTGTTGTGTATGTGTGTGAGGGTGGGTGGTGAGTGAGTGTAGTGGTGTGTGTGTTTGTGTGGTGTGTGGGAGGATGGGTGGTTGTTTGTGTATGTGGGTGCGTGGGTGTTTGTGTATGTATGTGTGTGTGTTCGTGTGTGTGTATGTATGCATGTATATGTGTATGTGTGTGTATGAGTGTGTATGTTTTTGAATGTATATGTGTGTGTGTGTGTGTGTGTGTGTGTGAACCAGAGAGAGGGAGGGACAGAGACATAGAGAGACAGACAGAGAGAGGAGAGATAGAAAGACAGACAGAGAGAGAGAGAGAAGAGAGAGAGAGAGAGAGAGAGAGAGAGAGAGAGACAGACAGACAGACAGAGACAGAGGGACAGGAGAGAGAGAGACTTTTTTGACTTTTTATATTGAGGATAGTGGAATAAGAGAGCGAGCGAGCGAGCGAGCGAGCGAGAGAGAGAGAGAGAGAGAGAGAGAGAGAGAGAAGAGAGAATACTGAGATAGAGAGTGAGAGAGTGAGAGAGAGAGAAGAGAGAGAGGGGGGGAGGGAGGAAAGGGAGAGAGAGAAATAGAGAAAGAGAAATTGATGAGAGAGAGAGAGTGAGACAGAGAAAGCGACACACACGCTGTGAGAGACAGAGAGAGATACAGCCAGACGAATAGAGAGCTAGAGAGAGAGAGAGAGAGAGAGAGAGAGAGAGAGAGAGAGAGAGAGAGAGAGAGAGAGAGAGAGAGAGAGAGAGAGAGAGAGAAACAGAGAGAGAGAGAAACAGAGAGAAACAGCGAAACAGAGAAACACAGACAGAGACAGAGACAAGTTAAGAGGCAAAAAGAATATGGTTATTTTTTATCCCTTTATTGTTCCTGACACTTCATATTCTGATGTGTTGATGACTTTCTACAAAAACACAACCAAAAAAAATCGTCTATTTTCTTCTTGACGTTTGAATCTACGATATAGAAAATGATTCTCCGCCCCCCCCCCACCCTCCCCCCCAACCCCCCCCCCAACCACCCCCGTCTTCCAAACCCCCCCTCCCTCCTCCACCCAACCACACCACCTCCCCCCCACCCTCCCCCTCCCCACCCCCCGCAGATTTGGCTGTGATCTGTTATCTCCTTTCAATTTCAGAAACCCATTCGTGCTCCTGCTTATATTTCATCTGATTTCAGCATTGTCCAATTTTCTTTTTTGTTTGTGTTTATTTATTTATTTTTTGTTCTAGTTTTTGTGTGTTTTCGTTTAATCTTGTCGAACCATTGTGTGTGTATGTGTGTGTGTGTGTGTGTGTGGGGTGTGTGTGGTGTGTGTGTGTGTGTGTGTGGTGTGAGTGTGTGTGGGGTGGGGGTGGGGGTGGGTGCGTGTGTGTAATGTGTGTGTGTGTGGTGTGTGTGTGTGTGTGTGTGTGTGTGTGTGTGTGTGTGTGAGAGAGAGAGAGAGAGAGAGAGAGAGAGAGAGAGAGAGAGAGAGAGAGAGAGAGAGAGAGAGAGAGAGAGAGAGAGAGAGAGAGAGAGATTGTGAGTGTGTGTGTGTTATTTTATTTTAATTTCATTGTATTCTTTCATATCGAGGATAATGGAATAAACACTTGTATGCTTTTTCTACATCCAGTCCACGTGTGTATGCGGTTTTGTCAGTTCTGTCATCTGTTCCTACTGGCACACAATGGCCTACTCTTCCGAAAAGCGGGACAGGATTTAACGTGCGCGGAAGATGTTTTGCGTGCGTTCGCACACGGGGCCTTGGTTTATAGTCTCATCCGAAGGACTTTTTGGGGAGAGTGGAGTCTGCACTGATGTTAACTCCAGGGGAAAATACCCCCTTGAACGGGAATCGAACCCGGGTCGTCAGATTGCGAGCGCAATGTTCTGACCACTAGACTATCCCATCCCCCCTCCCCACCCACCGTGTGTGTGTGTGTGTGTGTGTGTGTGTGTGTGTGTGTGTGTGTGTATGTGTGTACGTGTGTACGTGTGTGTATGTAAGTATGTAAGTAAGTATGTGTGTGTTCTTCTTTAATTTAATTTTATGTGTGTGTGTGTGTGTGTGTGTGTGGTGTGTGTGTGTGTGTGTGTGTGTGTGTGTGTGTGTGTGTTTGTTCGTTCGTTCTTGTGTGCTTGTGTGTTGTGTGTTTGTGTATTTGTGTGCGTGTGTGTGTGTGTGTGTGTGTGTGTGTGTTTGTTCGTTCGTTCTTGTGTGTTTGTGTATTTGTGTGTGTGTGTGTGTGTGTGTATTTGTGCGTGCGTGCGTGTGAGTGTGCGTGTGTGAGTGTGTGTGTATGTGTGTGTATTTGTGCATGCGTGCGTGTGAGTATGTGTGTGTGTGTGTCTAGGATGGAATCGTTTGTTCTTCTTGATGTCTAGCTGTCTACATGTCTGTCAGGATAGTCTGGTGGTTAGAACGTTTCGCTCGCGTACGCACTCTTGACAGTCCAAG
>CM054161.1:18368710-18371210 GCA_028751875.1 Rapana venosa | reverse complement strand
TCTGTCTATCTGTCTCTCTGTGTATCTGTCTGTCTGTCTCTCTGTGTATCTGTCTGTCTGCGTTTCTCTGTGTATCTGTCTGTCTGCGTTTCTCTGTGTATCTGTCTGTCTGTGTTTCTCTGTGCATCTGTCTGTCTGTCTCTCTGTATCTGTCTGTCTGTCTCTCTGTATCTGCCTGTCTGTCTCTCTGTATCTGCCTGTCTGTCTCTCTGTTTATCTGTCTGTCTGTCTCTCTGTATCTGTCTGTCTCTCTCCCCATCTCTCTCTTTGTATCTGTCTGTCTGTCTCTGTGTCTGTCTGTCTGTCTCTCTGTATCTGCCTGTCTGTCTGTCTCTCCATCTCTCTCTGTGTATCTGTCTGTCTCTCTCTGTATCTGTCTGTGTCTCTCTGTGTATCTGTCTGTCTCTCTCTCTGTATCTGTCTGTCTGTCTCTCTCTGTATCTGTCTGTCTGTCTCTCTCTGTGTATCTGTCTGTCTCTCTATGTATCTGTCTGTCTCTCTCTCTGTATCTGCCTGTCTGTCTGTCTGTCTGTCTCTGTGTCTGTCTGTCTGTATCTCTCTCTCTATATCTGTCTGTCTGTTTTTGTCTCTGTCTCTCTCTTTCTGTCTGTCTGTCTGTATCTCTCTTTCTGTATCTGTCTGTCTATCTCTCTCTCTGTATCTGTCTGTCTATCTCTCTCTCTGTATCTGTTTCTCTATCTCCGTCTCTCAATATAAAAGAAAAAAATCTCTCTCTGTCTCTGATTTTTGTCTGTCTATCTCTTTCCCTCTTTCCGTATCTCTCTCTGAGTTTGCCTGTCTGTCTGTCTGTCTGTCTGTCTCTGCATCTCTCTCCCACTCTCTCTCTGTGACTCTCTCTGTGACTCTCTCTCTCTCTCTCTCTCTCTCTCTCTCCCCAGCTTCCTTTTTTAGTCTCTGTCTCCATGTCTTCCTTTACCTTCTAAATGTCTGCGCCATTCTCTCTTCTTCCTCCTCCTCCTCCTCTTCCTCCTCCTCCTCCTCCTCCCAACAACCTAGTCTTTCGAGTTTTCTACTTTTTCTCTCTTTTCTATTGTTTTTCTTCTTTCGGTCTGTCTCCAACTTAGTCCTTTCTCTTTCTTTCTCTTTTTTTCTACTTTTCGTTTTCTTCCGTCTGTCTGCATCGCAATTACTCCCCCCCCCCACCACCACCACCCTTCCCTCTTTTTGTACTTTCGTTTTCTTCCCGTGTGTATGCAGTTTTGTCAATTTTGTCATCCGTTCCCACCGCCACACAATGGCCTACTATTCAGAAAAAGCGTAACAGGTTTTAACGTGTGCCCAAGATGTTCTGCGTGCGTTCGCACACGGGACCTCGGTTTATAGTCTCACCCGAAGGACTTTCGGGGAGAGTGGAGTCTGCGCTGATGTTAACTCCAGTGGGAAAATATCCCCTTGAACGAGATTCGAACCCGAGTCAGCAGATCACGAGCGCAATGCGCAACCCAACCAAGTTATCCCGTCCCCCCTATTCTCTCTCCTTCCTCATTCTCTCTCCATCTCTCTCTCTCCCCCATCACTCTTCTTCTATCTCTCACTCACACTCTTCGGAGTCAGTCTCCTACTCGTCTAACTCACTCAAAATTCTCCCTTAACAATCTCGACCCTCTCTCTCACATGCGCAACTCACCATACTCACCTCTCATCTCTCTCACTTCTTACTCTCCTCACTCTCTCTCTCTCTCACTCACTCCTCTCTCCTCTCTCTCTCTTTCTCTCACTCTCTCACTCTCTTCTCACTCTCTCTTCTCTCACTCTCTCTCACTCTTACTCTCACCTCTCTCTCACTCTCCACTCTCTTCTCTCTCACTCCTCTCTCTCACTCCTCTTTCTCTCACTTTTTCACTTTTCTCTCTCACTCTCTCTCACTCTTCTCTCTCACTCTCTCTCTCCTCACTCTCTCTCTTCTCTCCTCTCACTTTTCTCTCTCTCTCACTCTTTTCTCTCACTCTCGTCTTCTCTTTCTCTCTCTCCCTTTCTTTCTTCTCTCTCTCTCTCTCTCATCTCTCTCCTCTCTCTTTCTGTTCTTTCTCTCTCTCTCTCTCTCTCACACACTCTCTCTCTTCTTTCTCTTTCTCTCTCTCCTTCTCTCTCTCTCTCTCTCTCTCTCTCTCTCTCTCTCTCTCTTTCTCTCTCTCTCTCTCTCTCATCTCTCCCTCTCTCTCTCTCTTTCTCCTCTCTCTCTCTCTTCTCTCTCTCTCTCTTTCTTTCTCTCTCTCTCTCTTTCTTCTCTCTCCTCTCTCTCATCTCTTTCTCTCTCTCCTCTCTCTCTTTTTTCTCTCTCTCTTTCTCTCTCTTTCTCTCTCTCTCTCTTTCTTTCTCTCTTTCTCTCTCTTTCTCCATTCTCTATTCCTGGACATGTACATACTGCCTATTCTCATTTTTCTTACTATTATAAACTCCATACATTATTTTTATTATTATTATTATTATTATTATTATTGTTCGTCCTTCAGCTCAATGACAGCGTGTGTGTGTGTGT
>CM054161.1:18361210-18363710 GCA_028751875.1 Rapana venosa | reverse complement strand
GAGAGAGAGAGAGAGAGGAGGGAGGGAGGGGAGAGGGAGAAGATAGGGGGAGAGGGAGAGGGGGAGAGAGGGAGGGAGGGAGGGGAGAGAGAGGGAGAGAGGGTGGAGAGAGAGGGAGGGAGAGAGGGGGAAGAGGGAAGGGGAGAGAGAGGGAGGGAGAGAGAGAAGAGAGATGGAGAGAGAAAGATAGGGGAGGGAGGGAGAGAGAGAGAGAGGGTTGGAGGGATGGAGAGAGAGAAAGAGAGCAAACCAGCGAGTGAGAGGAGATAGATAAAGCGAGAGAGAGGGAGAGAGAGAGAGAGATAGAGATGGAGAGAGAGACAGAAGAGAGGGAGAGAGAGGGGAGAGAGGGGAGGGAGGGAGAGAGAGAAAGAGATAGGGAGAGAGAGAGGGAGTGATGGGAGAGAGAGAGGGACAATTGTCAATTGACAAAGAGAGAGAGAGAGAGAGAGAGAGAGAGAGAGAGAGAGAGAGGAGAGAGTGAGAGACAGAGAGAGAGGGAGGAAGAAAGAGAGAGAGTAGGAGAGAGGGAGGAGAGAGAGAGAGAGGGGGAGAAACAGAGAGAGAGAGAGTGGGGGGGAGAAAGAGGGAGAGACAGACAGACAGTCAGTCAGACAGACAGAGAGAGAGACAGGGAGAGGCAGAGATAGATAGACAGGGAGAGAGACAGAGAGTTGGAGAGAGAAAGATATATATATATATACATATATAATTATATATAATATATATATATATATATATATATATATATATATATAAATATATATATAGAGAGAGAGAGAGAGAGAGAGAGAGAGAGAGAGAGAGAGAGAGAGAGAGAAGAGAGAGAGAGAGAGAGAAAGAAAGACAGAAAGAAAAAGAAAGAAAGAGAAAGAGAGAGAAAGACAAAGAAAGACAGAGAAAGAGAAAGAGAGATAGTCAAACAGATAGACAGACAGACAGCAGACAGACAGGGAGAGGCAGAGATGTATAGACAGAGAGAAGAAGAGGAGAGAGGGGAAGAGAGGAGAAGAGAGAGAGAGAGAGAGAGAGAGAGAGAAGAGAGAGAGAGAGAGAGAGAGAGAGTGAGAAGAGCGAGACAGACAGAGACAAGAGACAGGGAGAGGCAGATATATATATATATATATATATATAATAATAGAAGTAGAGAGTATAGAACAGAGAGAGAGAGAGAGAGAGAGAGAGAGAGAGAAGAGAGAGAGAGAGAGAGAGAGAGAGAGAGAGAGAGAGAGGAGAGAAGTGGAGAAGAGATACACACACGTACACACACACACACACGTAAACATACACACACACACGTACACACACACTACACACACACAACACACACACACACACACACTACACACACCAACACACACACACACACACACACACACACACAAACACAACAGACCCCCCCACCCCCACACACACACACAGACCCCCCCCCCCACACACACACACGTACACACACACACACACACGTACACACACACACACACACAGACCCCCCCCCCCCACACACACACACACACACACAGACCCCCCCCCCCCCCCCACCACACACACACACACGACCCCCCCCCCCCACACACACACAACACAGACCCCCCCCCCCCAACACACACACACACACACACGACCCCCCCCCCCCCCACAACACACAGACCCCCCCCCCCCACACACACACAGACCCCCCCCCCCCACACACACACACAGACCCCCCCCCCCAACACACACACACACACAGACCCCCCCCCCCCCCCCCCCCCACACACACACACACAGACCCCCCCCCCCACACACACACCACAGACCCCCCCCCCCACACACACACACACAACAGACCCCCCCCCCCCCCACACACACAGACAACCCCCCCCCCCCAACCCCCACCACCCACACACATCACACAGACCTACTGACACACAAGAACAGCGAGACAGACGCGGGCGTGCGTGGTATACAACCACTTCATCTATTCCTACATGCAGCTTCCCTTCCCTCCCTCCCTCCCTTCCCTTCTCCTCCCCTCCCCTCCTTCTCCTCCCTCCCACCAACTATCTTCTGTTTTGATCAATGTTAACTTTGTCCTCCCCTTCAATTCCATATTCATTCTGTGCTCTCCTTCACCCCCCACCCCCCCCTTCCCCAGTCACGGGGGTGGGGGTGGGTGGGGGGATGGAGGGATGGGGGTGGTTGGGGTGGGTGGGGGGTTTCTTCTAAGAACAGAGAAAGAAAATTAATTCGGAGAAAGAGCTTTCTCGTTACACCTGTTCCCCCTTGTCTTGGCTTCTCTGATTCTCTGTCTGCCTGTCTGTTTGTCTGTCTGTAGATCTCTGTCTCTGGAAGAGGTGAGCCAATTCAAATACTTAGGCTCCATCCTAACAAAAGATGGCACATCAAACAATGAAGTGAAAGCTCGCATTGCAACAGCAACATCTGCTCTAGCCAGACTCGAGAGGATCATCAGAAGCAACAACATCAGCTTCTGCACCAAATACCACCTCTACAAATC
>CM054161.1:18346210-18351210 GCA_028751875.1 Rapana venosa | reverse complement strand
GGCCAACAGTGGATTGGTTGAATCTAGGTATTCGTAAGCCCAGGGTATCTGCAACAGAGCGTAGGGAACGAGAAGGAGTGTACAGGTGAAGACATTCACAGAGATAGGAAGGTGCTGTTTTGTGGAGACATTTGTAACAGAGGGTACTGATCTTGTACTCTACTCTCTGTGGCACCTCAGGGAAATGAACATTTCCGCCATAGCTCCGCTGTCTTCTATAGGAGCGTCACCTGTATCGTCAAATGCAGGTGACAGACATGGAAGGTTCCTTGACCTTTTGGAGGGGTGGAGTGGCCTCCTGGTTGGTGGGAAATCTTATCTGTCGCAGAGTTGGGAATGAATGAAAAAAAAAAATCTTCCGAAAACATCAAACGACTCAGTTCCCGAAGTCGGAATGCGGGTACCTTGATGGTGGGTAAAGAAAACTTACGCATACGCCAAAAAAAGTGAATCTCACTGTTAGTGAATCTTGGAGCTCCAGCTAAGGATCCCCCCCAAACAACAACAACAACAACAACAACAACAACAACAACAACAACAACAACTACAACTAAACAAAACAAAACAAAAACAAAACAAAAAAATCCAAGAGAAAACAAAACCAAAGTCAAACAAACAAAACAAAACGAAAAAAAAATCTCAACAAAAACCAACAAGAACAACAATAAAAAAATAAAAGATAACAAAAACCCAACGAAACAGCAACAACAAAAATCCCCAAACGGGTTTTCTATTCTTGAATCCTTAGACAGTGAAAACAATCGCACTTCCTTTTTGCGTGTGTTTTTTTCTTTTAAGTCTTCCCACTTAGGCTTATATACACTAGCGCTAGAAATACTTAGTAAGGCTTTCATCTGCTTTCAATCAGAAATTCGTAGTTGGACAATTTATATTCTTCTTCATGTGCCAGGTCTGTTGCAGACATCGGCGATCATGGCCTTCCATTCCTCTCTGTTGTCAGTTCTCCTGATGAGTTCATTGTTGGGACAATTTATACACAGATAAATTCAACTTCTTGTCACACAAGTACTCAGCTTAGTTGTCTGATGAACAAACATATATATATCAGTCAAAAATGGCAATATATACATCATTCATTAGCAACTCCCCCTCCTTCACCCCACCTCCCCCCCCCCCCCCCCCCCCCCCCCCCACATCTCACAAATCAAATCACCTTATCACTAAAGAGAAAGACAAACAAAAAACTAAGACACTACCACTACCTCCACACTACTACTACCTACCCCCACTCACTACCTACACACTACCACCTACCACTACTACTACCCACTAAACTACCTACTACTACTACTACTACTACTACTACTACTACTACCCACCCACTCCACACTAACCACTACTACTACTACAACTACTACTTACTACTACTACTACTACTAACTACACTACTACCACTACCACTACTACTACTACCCCTACTACTACTACTACTACTACTGCTATACTACTATACTAACTACTACTACTACTATACTACTATACTACTACACTACTACTACCACTACTATCTACTACCACTACTACTCTACTACTACCACTACTACTACCTACTACTAAACTACTACCCCTACTACTACTACTACTACTACACTACTATACTTTCTACTACTACTACTAACTACTACTACTACTACTACTACTACTACTACTACTACTACTACTACTACTACTACTACTACTCACACACTACTACTACCACTACTACTACTACTACTACTACTACTACTACTACTACTACTACTACTACTACTATACCAACTACCACTACTTTCCACTACTACTACTACTACTACTACTATCTACTACTACTACTACCACTACTTACTACTTACTACTACTACTACCACTACCACTACTACTACTACCACTACTAACTACACTACTACTACTACTACTGCTACTACTACTACTACTACTACTACTACTACTACTACTACTACTACTACTACTACTACTACTACTACCACTACTACTACTACCACTACTACTACTACTACTACTACTACTACTACTACTACTACTACTACTGCCACTACTACTACTACTACTACTACTACTACTACTACTACTACTACTACTACTAAAATTCATCAGCAAATATACATCCAAATGACAATGCATACATCATCCAGCCCCCCCCCCCCCCCCCAAAAAAAAAAAGCACATATAATGGTAATTATGGGGGACCCCCCCCACCAATACTACACACATAAAAACTATATCATGAGCAAACGATAAAAAATGATACGCAAATAATAACCACACGCACATATTATGATAAAAAGGGTTAAGAAATAATGATGATTATAAAAACACGACAAAAAAAGTTAAGAAATAATGATAACAACAAATAAATGCCCCCCCCCCCCCCACACACACACAAACAGCCCCCCTCCCTTAAAAAACACACACAAACCAAAACAAGCAAAAGATTTTGCCAGCCAGCTGTAGAAACAAAACGGAAATTCAAAGACAATGCCTCAATCTTAGTACTATTTTATTATTATTATTATTATTATTATTATTATGATTTTTTTTATTTTATAGAATTGTGTTTTGGAAAAAAAAATACTGCGACATATTTCTTTTGAACTTTTGCTTTTCATGGGTTTAAAAAAACATTTTTGTTGCTGTTGTTGTTGTCGGTGAGTAATAATGCTAATATCAACTTGAAAAGGTCTTGGCAAGATTGTGCAGACATCAAAACGCATTGTACACCGCAGCAGCAAACGAGACAGCACAAAGATCAAAATGAGCTTCATTTTGCAAGAGTGTGTGTGAGAGAGAGAGAGAGAGAGAGAGAGAGATGAGAGAGAGAGAGAGGAGAGAGAGAGAGAGAGAGAGAGAGGGGGGAGAGAGGTGAGAGAGAGGGGAGAGAGAGAGAAGGAGAGGAGAGAGAGAGAGAGATGAGAGATTGAAGAGATGAGAGAGAGAGAGAAGAGAGAGAGGAGAAGAGAGGAGAGAGAGAGAGAGAGAGAGAGAGAAGAGGAAGAGAGAGAGAGAGAGAGGAGGCAGACAGACAGAAACAGACAGACAGACACAACAGAGAGAGGAGGGGAGAGAGAGAGAGAGGAGAGAGAGAGAGAGAGAGAGAGAGAGAGAGAGAGAGGAGAGAGAGGAGAGAGAAGAGGAGAGAGAGGAGAGACAGAGACAGAGAGAGACAGAGAGACAGAGTGACAGATACAGAGACACAGAGAGACACACACACACACTCATACCATCGCCCCAACCCCCCCCCCCCCCCCGAACCACACACACACATACACACCCACACCCACCCCTCACACGCATACACACACACTCACTACCCCCTAAACACACATAAACACACACACACTCACTCAACCCCCCCCCCCCACACACACACACACTCACTCCTCCTCCCTTCCCCCCACACACACAAAGAAAAGACAGGAAAACCTTAAAAAACATTAAAAAAACCCCACCCACCCCCAAACCACAGACATAAACACTAATTAGCTCAATCACAGCCATGCGTCTCAAAGGCCACCGCCCCCCAAAAAACCAAACAAACCCCTCCTCCCCAAAAAAACCCAAGATGTTTACTGCCTGGGATTCGTTTACAGGTAAACAACAGACCATTATCTCAAAGGCCAAAGGAAATATTTATTAATCAAGACACTGATTTTCCTAAACGGGCACGCAAATATTTCATTTCTGCAGCCAATTAAAAGTTATACAGACACATTTATGAAAGAAAATGACATCGATATATCGACAATTCCAATTTTACCGGTTGTTCCTCAGTTTCCTCCTTGGGAACATATTTCAGCTAAATTTGACATCGACTACACGGAAATAAAGAAAAATGATCAAAATCTTCTCACCGTTGATGTAAAAAGTCACTTAGAAAGTAATTATTCTAATTACTTAAAAGTGTATACTGACGGATCTGTATTAGAAACAGGCAAAAGTGGTGCTGCATATGTGATTCCGACTTTAAAGTTCAAAAATCTTTTCATTTAGGACAACATTTTTCTATTTTTATTTTTGAATTATTTGCAATTCTTATGGCTTTGAATTTTTTGTCTGATACTGCTGTTGATGTTTGCCAAATTCTGTTTTGCGCTGACTTAAAGGCAGTGTTAATGGCATTAAAGTCATGGCATGGTAAAATAAGGAATGATATTGTATTTGAGATTAAATTCCTGATACATTCTATTGCAAGCAGAGGCATCAGCATAACTTTTTGCTGGATCCCCTCTCATTGTGGAATTTATTCGAATGAGCTGGTTGATTCTTTGGCAAAACATGGTGCCTCTGAATACAGTACTGAAGTGTTTGATTCTAATATTGCATTGTCGTCTTATGAAATTCATTCTAAGTTAATGAAATGCATACATTCAAAGATTATAGAAAAACATTATCAGCAGTTTCCTTGCCCACGGAAATTAGAAATTCTAATACATAAACTGAGATTAAATGCATGGAATACTAAATATTCAAAAAATGTAATATGTTGTTCTTCTATTCCACTTTCAGTCTACCATTTGTTGTTTGATTGCCCAATTCTTCTTGACATGTATAAAAGGAGAGGTTTAGATATTCATAAGAAATATGCCACGAGTCAAGAAGTTTTATATGACTCTCAGCAATTCATAGTGTCAGTTGCTGAAGTCATATATTCTTCACCTGTAAGACCTTTACTGTAATTACACACACACACACACAACACACACACACACACACACACACACACACACACACACACACACACACACACACACACACACACACACACACACACACACACACACACATAATATATATAAATAAATATTATATATATATATATATGTATGTATGTATATATATGTATATATATATATTTATATACTTATGTGGTGTGTGTGGGTGCGTGTAGGGGAGAGAAAGAGAGAGAGAGAGAGATGCGGTGTGTAATAATAGGTACTTTGGTATGAATGCGGGTGTGTCTAAATCACCATGTAGTGAATAGA
>CM054161.1:18338710-18341210 GCA_028751875.1 Rapana venosa | reverse complement strand
AGAGAGAGAGAGAGAGAGAGAGATAGAGAGAGAGAATGAGAGAGAGAATAAGAGAGAGAGACAGAGACACAGAGAAGAGGACACAGAGAGACAAAGGGAGACAGACACAAAGATAGAGAGAGGTCAGAAACAGAATAAGAAATAAAGAACAAAAGAGACGGGCAGAGACAGACAGAAAGACGAGGATATGCTAGACAGATGGAAAGAAGAAGAAAGAAGAGATTGCAAAAGAAGAGGAATTCCAAAGAAGAAGAAAAGAAGAAGAAGAGGAGAACAAGAAGAAGAATTGCGAAGAAGAAGAATGGAACAAGAAGAAGAAGAGGGAGAAGAAAATCAAGGAGAAGAAGAAGAAGAAGAAGAAAAGAAGAAGAATAGAAGAAGAAGAAGGGAAGAAGAAGAAGAAGAAGAAGAAAAAGGGAAAAGAAGAAGAAGAGAGAAAAGAAGAAGAAAAGAAGAAGAAGAAGAAGAAAAAAAAAGAGAGAGAACAAGAAGGAATGAAAGAAGAAGAAGAAGAAAGAATGTAAAGAAGAATGCAAAAAAGAAGAAGGAAAAAAATGCGGAAGATGAATTGCGAAGAACTGCGAAGAAGAGTTAAGAAGAAGAAAAGAAGAAGAAGAAGAAGAAGAAGAAGAAGAAGAAGAAGAAGGGAAGAAGAAAGAAAGAAGAAGAAGAAGAAGAAGGAGAATGCGAACAAGAAGAAGAAGAAAAAGAAGAATTGCGAAGAAGAAGAAGAAGAAGAATGCGAACAAGAAGAAGAAGAAGAAATTGCGAAGAAGAATAACTGCGAAGAAGAAGTTTTAAAAAAATTGCGAAGAAGAAGAAGAGGAATGCGTAGAAGAAGTAAGAGAAAAGAAGAAGAAAAAGAAGAAGAAGAAGAAAAAAAGAAGAAGACGAGCAAGATCAAGACTTTAAAAGGAAGAGTAAATACGTGTTGAAGAACCACACGGATGTTCCTTATCCATTCCAATTCATATCCACTGCCAAGATTTTAACGGCTTAAAAAGCATCATCGACAGTCGAAGCTAAAAGCTATATAAACAAAACATAAACAAACACACAAACTCAACACAACTCGATGGAAAATGGAACATAAAGGAGTAAAAACCAAAAACATCAAACACAAAAACCCCACAGATAAAATTCCCTACAAAAAAACCAAAAAAAGAAAAGCAAGCAACAACAAAAAAAAACGAAATCAAAAACTGAAAGGAACGAGAGAAAAAAAATGCATTACAAGAAAAAAGCAAAATAGAACAAAATGAACAGAGAGAATATAACGCAAAATACACAACAGAACTTAAAAGCATATAAAAGAAAAGGTGAAAGAAAAGAAAACAAACAAATTCTTTTTTGAAAAAAATGGGAAGAAACCAAAAAAAAAAGAAGAAAAGGAAGGAAAATATATGTAAGATCCTCGGCCTCCCCCCTTACAAAAACAACATTGCCCAAAACAAACAAACAAACAAACAAACAAACAAAACAAACAACCCCAAAACGAGCAACCAAACAAACAAATGCCACCCCAAACTTGAAGACAGACAAAAAGGAGAAAAGAACTTAGAAAAAACAATAATTTAAGAAAAACCATAAAACAAACTTTCCTTTCCTTTTCCTTGTTGTTGTTGTTGTTGTTGTTGTTGTTGATCGATTTCAAACCAAACACTGCAGAAGAAAAAAATAACACACAAAAATCGAATCTAACAGACACACACACACACACGCACACAAACTCTCTCACACTCTCTCACACACATACACATACACACGCACACACAAACACAAACTTTCTCACTCTCTCTCACACACATACACACACAAACTCTCTCTCTCTCACACACACATACACCCACACGCACACACACACAAACTCTCTCACTCTCTCTCACACACAAACACATACACACGCACACACACAAACTCTCTCACTCTCTCTCACACACATACACACGCACACACACACAAACTGTCTAACTCTCTCTCACACACACATACACACGCACGCAAGCACGGCTGAGACTATAAACCGAGGCCCCGTGTTCGAACGCATGGAGAACATCTTGCGCACACGTTAAATCCTGTTCCGCTTTTCGGAAGAGTAGGCCATTGTGTGCCGGTGGAAACAGATGACAAAATTTACAAAACCGCATACACACGGGGACTGGATGTAAAAAAGCACATGAGTGCTTATTCCATTATCCTCGATATAAAAAAATGAATAAATAAAAAAGCACAAATACACACACGCGCGCACTCACTCACACACACACACACACACACACACACAACACACACACACACACACACACACACACACACACACACACACACACACACACCCACACCCACACACACACACACTCTCTCTCTCTCTCTCAACAGTTTTGGGTTCAAGACTAAAACAAAATAATGACAAAGAAAGACAAAACTATTTGCAACTGTTGTGTTGTAATATATACACAGAAGAAAAGTATAATTACTTAAGTGTGAGATTTAAGTCTAA
>CM054161.1:18318710-18326210 GCA_028751875.1 Rapana venosa | reverse complement strand
GCCTCTCTCTCTCTCTATTTCTCTCTCCCCTTCTCCTCTCTCTCCTCTCTCACTCTCTCTCCTCTCCTCTCCTCCTCTCTCTACCTCTCCCTCCTCCTCTCACTTCTCTCCTCTCTCACCTCCGTCCTTCTTCTATCAATCCCGTTTAAACAAGTTTAAAAAAACCATCAAGAAATTTTTCGCGACAGTGCACATGTCAAAAAAATGTTTCGGGCGTTTGAGGGGTTTTTGGGGGGTGGGGGGGGTGGGGGTGGGGGGTTTGTGGGGGGGGTGGGTGGGGGGTGTGGGGTTGGGGCGGGTGGTTGTGTTTGTCTTCCGGAAAGGGGGGTCCCAGTTGTTTCAGACCAGTCATGTCCCATTGTAGCTGCTACTTGCTGCTTATCTTCTGCTGCTGCTGCTGCTGAATGGCAGAAAAAATGTTTCTTTGAGTCTGCAGGATTTTGTGGTGTGTGTGTTTTGTGTGTGTTGTGTGTGTGTGTGTATGTTGTGTGTGTATGTGCATGTGTGGTGTGTGTTGTGTGTGTAAGTAGTGAAGAGAAAGAAGAAAGGAAGAAAGAAAGAGAGAGAGAGAGAGAGAGAGAAGAGAGAGAGAGAGAGAGAGAGAGAGAGAGAGATGGAGAGAGAGAGAGAGAGGGAGAGAGAGAGAGAGAGAGAGAGAGAGAGAGAGAGAGAGTACAGAGAGTAGGGAGAGACCTTCTGCCTCCTTTCTCTCTCTCTTATATATCCCTAAGGGCGGGGACTGGATGTAAAAAAGCAAATGGGTGCTTATTCATTATCCTCGAAATAAAAGAATTTATCATTTTCATTGAGAGAGTAGAGTAAGAGAGAGAGAGAGGGGGGAGAGAGAGAGAGAGAGAGAGAGAGAGAGAGAGAGAGAGTACAGAGAGTACAGAGAGACAGAGATAGAGAGAGAAAGAGTGAGAGAGAGAGAGAGAGAGAGAGAGAGAGAGAGAGAGAGAGAGAGAGAGAGAGAGAGAGAGAGAAGAGAGAGAATACGAATACGAAATTTTTTATTGAGGGTAAAATGGATAAGCTTACAGCTTCTTTACACCATGCCCTCAGCCCCACCCACCCATTCCCTTTCCCCAAAGAAAAACGCAAAGGAAAAAGCCCAAAACATCTCAAATGTAAATAATTGCATAAAAAATTTCAAGTAAATAAAGATTCAAACAGACAAAAAACAAACAAACAAACAAACAAATGAGCTAATAAACAAACCTGAAATTATGATTTAGCACACTGACATCCATTTCAAACTACTTTCAGCAAATCCCTTCATCTCCCCATACCATCTCTAATCGTGCAATTTTCATACAATTTACACACATATGTTTACATATACACATACACCTAGATATGCAGACACAACAAATATGCATATAAAATAAAATTAAATCGGAAGAGAGAAAGTCGAACAGAAGAAAGAGGGAGAGAGAGAGAGAGAGAGAGAGAGAGAGAGAGAGAGAGAGAGAGAGAGAGAGAGAGAGAGAGAGAAGAGAGAGACAGACAGACAGACAGACAGACAGACAGACAGACAGACAGACAGACAGACAGACAAGGAGGAGTGGAAATTGAAGACATTCAACAGGGCTTGCATAATATGGAATATAACCAATTAAATTCCATAGACAAAAACAAAACAAAAACCAAAAAAAATAATAATCATTTCAATCAAAACGTTTTGAATAGATGTCTGTGGTAACTTTTCTTAAATGATGACAGACTACTTTTTGCTTGAGATTATCAGGGATTTCATTCCATATTTTACCACCTGTGTATACCAAAGATGACATGAAAAGGTCAATTCTTGGGCGGGGAAGAAATAGAACACGTTTACCTCGAGAAGTCTTGACCAAAAATTTTTCATTCAGGTAGGGTGGTGCTAGATTATTCATAATTTTGTACATAAAAAAAACCTTTATTAAAATGGCTTTGAGGTTAAACAAAAAATATTTAATTTCTTTAATCTTCATTTGAAAGGGAAGGGTTTTGGGGAGTATAATTTTTCAAAAAGCGTATAACTCTAAAGTCTTTTAAGCAGTTTTTCTTGCTGAGTCCCAACAAGTTGACGCAAATCAATATCTGCTATATTAAGCTAGAAAAATAACTTCCGACTAGTTTCATCAAGTAAATTTTTTATTCGTTTAGCGAAATATTTTTTGAAACTTTTGAAGTTTTAAATGGTTTTACCGGGAAAAAATTGGTTTCTACTTTTAAGCCAAGTAACTGTGAAACAACCTCTTCCAATCCTTATAAAAAAACTTTAGACTTTTTGACTTTGATTTGATATTTTTTTTTCGCCTTGTTTTTACTAAAAAAACTTAGATTTATCGGGATGAAGACCCTATGATTAAACACCCCAAAGAGAAATTTTATCTATCTTTCTGTAAAAAAATTTGCATATTATACTTGCATTAGTCCCCTTAGTATTTTTCGTTCTCACAAACATTCACAAGAAGATGAAACATTTAGTGGAAGATCATTTATAAAAAGGAAAATAAGAGTGGCCCCCAAACGATCCCGGAGACACCATATTTATAGCAAAAAGAAACATTGCACATCTTGAAAACTCCTGCCTTCTATTTTCAAGAAATGATATATAATCGAAGTGAAGTTGGGGAAAACCATAATCACTAATTTTCTTAGCAAAAGACCAGGGTCAATTGTGTCAAAAGCCTT
This sequence comes from Rapana venosa, assembly GCA_028751875.1. NCBI lineage: Eukaryota > Metazoa > Mollusca > Gastropoda > Neogastropoda > Muricidae > Rapana > Rapana venosa. The sequence continues at coordinate 18,323,531 of CM054161.1, read as the reverse complement.
TGTGAAATCAACAAAAAAGCACCAGATAAGAATTTTTGTTAAATTTTCATCCCACTTTCTATAAGATTATTTAAAAACGAGTATGACAAGAGGGGTTTTTTCCGAAATCCACTTGATTTGGGATGAAAGATCAGGTTAAAAAAAAAACAACTAAGGGTTACTCTTAAATTTTTTTTCAAAGCTTAAAAATGGGGACAGGATTTGATATCGGTCTGATTTTGATGGTTTTTTGGGATCCCCAGATTTGAAGGGGGGGCAAAACTTTGCACTTTAAAAACCAAAAGGGAAAACCTTTTTAAATGGAAAGTTTATAATATGGGGTAATTGCCAGATATTAATGCCGAACCTCAAAATTTTACTGTCAAACACAAGCCCGTGCTTTTTTGATTGTTTTAAAAAACACAATTCTTTTACACCCATGAACATAATGAAATTAAATTTAAAACCTAGATTGTACATTTTTAGACAAAAAATTTTTTTTCTAATTCGATAAATTTTTTAACTTGTATTTTACATAACCCTTTTTTCTCCCCAAAAGCAAATGTTTATTGAAATCTTCAGGAGACAGACTTTTTGTAGAAAGGGGAAAGAAAAAGGTTTTCCAGCAAATTGATTGTTCTTTCCAAACAGATTTGTATTTTTTCCCCTTGATAGATGAATCACAAAAATTGTTTAGCTCTCTTTCAGGCTGTTACTTATTTTTTTTTTTAAATTCGCATCTTTGCCGTTGTTTTAAAGCTTTGGGGTACTGCAATGGCTTTTGATTTCTGCTTTAAACCATGGGGGTTTGTTTTAGTTTTATCTTTTTCTTCTAATGGTGCATGTTTGTCAAAAAACAAAAAAAAGGGTAGAACCAAGCAAAAGAGCTTCACTGGTGGGAATACGATAGACATTTGAAAAATTTGGGTTTTTCCCTAAATCGGACAGAAATTCATCACCATAAAATTCTTAAACTTGGGTAAAAAAATTTATAGGGGGCTACATCGGGGATCTTACACCTTTTCGGACCATGTCAGACATTTTGGGAAAATGACACTTAGCCCAAACTCTGGAACAGATTTTTCTATTAATTAGGGGATTTGATACTAAATATGATAAAATAAATGTTTTAGAGCTAAGGGTTTTTTTCGTGTGGGGTTTTTAAATTTAATTGTTTTAAATTATATGACTCAAACACACCTTCCAGACTTATTTTTAAAAATCAATGAAAAGCACCAACAAAAAGAATTCTTTTGAATGGTTAAAACATCATCCATCAACCCAAAACTTAAAAACCAAACTAACACGTTCTTCTGGTTTCTATAACAAAACCAATCAAAAATTTTAATTTCCCTTTTAACATTAATTTTAACCAGAAATTTTTCATACCATATTTTTTCAAATTGACCATTTTTAAAAAATTGACTGAATTGTGTAAATATGCATCAAACCTGTTTCTAACTTTTTTTTAGCATCTTTTTTTTAAAGATGGTATAACCTGGAGAGACACAACATTGTCCCGAAACAACATCGATAGGGGATTCTGCAAAACAAAAAGCATAAAACAATCATTTGAATTCAGGAAAGAAAATATATCAATACTTTAAATTTTAAAAAATAATATATTCAAAAACCAACTTTAAAAACCAATTTTTTAACCAATATGATTTTGGGGAAATTTTTTGCCTTTTGAATTCTTTTTTTCTTTTTTAAAAATAAATTGGCCCAATAATTTAAAAAAAAATGCAATGAATATTAAAAAATCCCCCAGTAAAACAAACCCAAAACAAAAATTTTTTCTTCGGCCACACACCAAAATAGGGAAACTCTTTAATAAAAACAAAATTATAAACAAGAAAAAACCAGATCAAACAGAAGTCAAACAAAATTTGGGGCTGATTGATAAATTAAATTTTAATTTACAACAGTGCACACGAAAACGTTTAATCTCCCCATGAAGAAAAAAATCAGAGGGGAATCAACACCAAAACATCAAAATGAGCACATCCAATAAATCCTCCTTTTCTGAAACATTCAACGTATCCCCACCTTTAAAACCCTGCGCTGACAAACCAAGACATGAGGGGTACCACAATCAAGAAAAAAATTTTCAAAATGTAACAAGTACAAATATCAAAAAATTTCTTTATCATGAAATTTTTCCTCTTGGCTTTACGAATCACGCCGAGAAACAATTTGAACAATTTTTTTTTAACAATTTTTATTTTTCAGAGGGAAAGATAAGCATTACATTGCTTTTTACATCCAGCCCCGGGAAAAAAAGAAGAAATAAATAAAAAAGGGAAAAAAATTCATAATGTCCCAAATTGCAAAAAAACAAACACACAAACTTGTCCGCATGCGCGCTGCCACACACACAACACACACACACACAACACACACACACACACACACACACAACACCGAAAAGCAAGCACGATTAGAATACTCAAAGAGAGAGAGAGAGAGAGAAGAGAGGAGAGAGAGAGAGAAGGGGAAGAGAGAGGAGAGAGAGAGAAGAGAGAGGTGTGGTTAAGAAAACTAGAAATGAGGAAAACAAACAAAAATTAATAGGAATGCATACAAAAAAAATTTAAATAACCATCCGGGGGGACAATTTTGTGACTGAAACTACACGTTTAGATCAAAACATTTTTGGGGAAAACATGTCATTTTTTAGGAAGAGAAGAGAGGGGAGAGAAGAAGAAGAGAGAGAGGAGAAGGGAAAAAAAGAAAAAAGAGAAGAAGAGATGGAGAGGGAAGGGGGAGATGGGAGAAGATGAGAGAGGAAAAAACAGAGGAAGAGGGAGAAGAATGGAGAGAAGAGGGGGAGATGGAATAAGGGAGAGGTAGAGAGAGAAGAAGAGAAGAGGCGAGAGGAAATATAGAGAGTAGGGGGAGAGTGGAGAAAGAGAGAGAGAGAGAGAAGAGGAAAAGAGAGAGAGAGTACAAAAGTAGGAGAGGAAGGGGGAAGAGAGAAAGAAGAAGAGAGAGGGAGAGAGAGAAAAGAGAGAGAGGAGAGAAGAGAGAGAGAAGAGAGAGAGAGGAAAGGGGGAGCGAAGGAGAGGAGGAGAACTCAGAAATCGAAAGAAAGAGAAAAGAGAGAGAGAGAGAAAAGAGAGAGAGAGAGAGAGAGAGAGGAGGAGGAGAGAGGAAAAGAAAAGAGAGAGAGAGAGAAGAGAGAACTTAGAACTCAGAAGAAAAGAAGTGAGAGGAGATAAGATAGGGGAGAGGGACAAAGAGATTTATTTTTTTTTTATTCTTTTTAAAACGAGGATAATGGAAAAAAACACTCATGTGTTTTACTCCCCTCCCCCGTGTGAAACGGTTTTTTAAAATTTTTTCATCTTTTCCACCGGGACACAAGGCCTACCCTTTCCAAAAGGGGGAAAAGGGGTTAGCGTGTGCGCAAGAGTTTTTCAAGCGTCGAACACGGGGGTCGGTTTAGTCCATCCGAAGGAAAAGAGGAAGAGAGAGAGAGAAGAGAGAGAGAGAGAGAGAGAAAGAAGAGAGAGTACGAGAGTAAGAGTTTAAAGAAGAGGGGAGAGAGAGAGAGAAGGGGGGGGGGAAGAGAGACAAACAAGGGGAGAAGAGTACAGAAGTAGAAAGAGAGAGAGAGAGGGGGGGGAAGAAAAAGAAGAGAGTGACAGAGAGAGAGTGAGGGCTAGAAAATGAATTTTTTCATAATATTTTGGCTTGTATCACATTCCAGCAAAACACACACACACAACACTAAACACAACAGTTCCCCCCACCCCTCTCCTCCACTCCCCCCCTACCCCCCCCCCCCCACACACACAAACAACCCCACGAATATAATGTCAACGATCAGCTTCTATCCTCAAAAAAGGTCACAGACCTTCTAAGAAAATCAATTTCGCCAGCCTAAGTATCAACAGCAGCATAAAACGCCCCTAAGGTCAAATTTTGGACACAGCTTTTAGTGGAGTGAGTGGTTTGTTGATGGGAATTTGGAACGACGATGACTTTTTCCACAGATTTGATATAGAGCCTACCCCCCTCCACCGCCACCATCCCTCCTTCTTTTTTTTTTATAAGCCCTTTCTCCACACACACAAGCTAAGGTTCTTAAGGCAGAGTCGAGCGAGCGTGGGTTAGTTAGCAAGTTGGATGGGTGACCGTTATCTGCAACTGCGCGGCCTTGGCTTCAGTACAGTCTCCGAGTTGTGAGCGGGTACCTGCCTTTTTGAGGGGGGGGGGGGGGGGGGGGGGTTAAGCAGCGAGGGAAAGGGGAGAGAGGAGTGGGGAGAGAGGAGAGATGGGCGCTGCCGCTCTCAAAATGCTGGCCCCTTAGAGAAGCTGAGGTTATCGATGCCTGGTTTCCCAACGACTACATAGGTTATGGGATCACCTTTACTTTGTTGTGTTGTTTTGTTTTTATTTAATTTTTTTAAAAACCTTTTAGCGCTATACTGTCTGCTTGGAATAGAGAACCTTGATAAGCCAAAAGGAAATGATATATTATTTGACACTAAGTTACTATCGTTGATTTCATCTGTGTCAGTTCGGAGCCAGTCTCCATAAAAAAATAATTTTGGGGGGCTTTCTTTATAATAATAATAATAATAATAATGTATGGAATTTATATAGCTCTGAATCTTGTAAAGCAACAAATCAAAGCGCTCAGATTTTATTTCATACCACTTTAAGTCACGGCAGATTTCTCTCCGTGAAATTCGGGCTGCTCTCCCCGGGGAGAGCGGGAGAACGCGTCGCCACTTAGCGCTGCGCCACCCTTTCACCCTTTTTTTTTTTTCTGCAGCTGTATTTGTTTCCCTATCAGAGTGGCTTTTTTCTAAGAATTTTGCCAGGGACAACTCT
>CM054161.1:18303710-18308710 GCA_028751875.1 Rapana venosa | reverse complement strand
CCCCCCCCCTAGACAGACTTAAAAGATAACAATGCTCTCCCAAGCCGAAGTAGGATGCACTGGGCCTGACTTGTCTCAGGCGCTTAATTAACGCATTTTCGCTCATACGACAGACACCAATGATCAGAATGAAGTATTTGAATATCTGTTGAATACCCTTATTGTACTATGAACGTGTTTTATGTTGCTTGACAGTCATTATAACTATATAATTTAGAAACGTCACAGAAAAAAATGTATAATAGCCCATGTAAAACATATTATCTCTGTTGTGAACTCTGTCTGTCTGTCTGTCTCACCCTTCTTCTCTTTCTATCCTTTACTTATTAGTGTAAGTGTGTATAATTATGTGATTGGGTTTTATTTTATTTCCGTTGTTTTCCTCCTCATGTTTAGTTTATCATTTTTCCTTCTCGTTTCTGAAAATATTTTGTGTTAATATTTATCACTGCTTCCCCCACCCACCAACCCCACCTCAGCCCTATATAACGAAAACTATATTTCTTGACATATAACAATGTACAACATGATAAAACTGAACAACAAATTTTTTTTTTACAAAATAGGCCTCGTTGGTGTCTGAGCATTGAACGAAGAAGAAGAAGAATATTGGAGCTTTTTAACTTGCTTTCTTTGAAAAATCGAACTGAATGTCAAAGTCCTTCGGATGAGACTATTCGTGTGCGAACGCATGCAGAACATCTTGCGCACACGTTAAATCCTCTTCCGCTTTTCGAAAGAGTAGGCCATTGTGTGCCGATGGGAACAGATGACAAAATTTGCAAAACCGCATACACACGGGGACTGGATGTAAAAAAGCACATGAGTGCTTATTCCATTATCCTCGATATAAAAGAATAAATAAATAAATAAATAAATAAATAAATAATAAATGAGTGTTTTTTGGTGATTTTGGCCAGTCGACCCAACATTATAAGATTAATCCATACCAGGCCTATGACGCTTTTTTTGCTAACAATGACGCATGCATTGATGATGTAATCATAGTTGCATCAAGACATAAAGGTAAAGGTAAAGGTGTCCCATAACCTATAAGGTCGTAGGGGAGCGAGGCGTCAGAGACCTCACTTCTCTAGGGCCAGCATATTGAGGGCGGCGCCCATCTCCTCTCCCTCGCTGCTTTACCTTCCCTGACCCTAAAGAGGACAGGTACCCATTTACAGCTGGGTGAACTGGGGGAACTGTACTGAAGCCAAGGCGCGCAAACGGTCACCCATCCAACTGGTACACACACACACACACACACACAAACACACACACACACACACACACACACACACACACACACACACACACAAATACACACATCAAGCGGTTTGGGACAACAATATTTTCAAGAGAGAGTGTGTGCATCAAGACATAAGGGATCGTAAGTCTGTCTGTCTCTTTGTATCTGTCTGTATCTGTCTGTCTGTCTCTCTCTTTCTCCCAACCCTCTCTCTCTCTCTCTCTCTCTCTCTCTCTCTCTCTCTCTCTCTCTCTCTCTCTCTCTCTCTCTCTTTCTCTCCCTCTCTCTGTGTCCACCCTCTTGTTTTGTTTTATTTAATTACTGGCTTTTTTTCTTTCTTCTCGTGGACAGTTTTAAGTGTCAGGATATACATATTCATGCTTTCTCCTGTGTATGTTTGCTTGTTTGCTGTGTTGGTTTAAAAAAACACAACCCTAAAATTTCTTGTCACTTTTTGCTCTCTCGAAAATATTGTTGTCCCAAAGCGCTTGATGTGTGTATTTGTGTGTGTGTGTGTGTGTGTGTGTGTGTGTGTGTGTGTGTGTGTGTGTGTGTGTGTGTGTCCGTGTGTGTGTGTGTGTATGTGCTCGTGTGTGTGTGTGTGTGTTTCATGTGTGTGTGTGTTCATGTGTGTGTGTGTAAGTGTGTGTGTGTGTAAGTATGTGTGTATGATCTGTGTGTGTATCTGTGTAAGTGTGTGTGTGTGTGTGTTTGTGTGTGTTTGAGTGTGCATGAGTGTGTGTGTGTCTGTGTGTGCGTATGTGTTGTGTGTGAGAGAGAGAGAGAGAGAGAGAGAGAGAGAGAGAGAGAGAGAGAGAGAGAAGTGTGTGTGTGTGTGCGAGTGTATGTGTATATCTGTGTAAGTGTGTGTGTGTAAGTGTGTGTGTAAGTGTGTGTGTAAGTGTGTGTGTGTAAGTGTGTGTGTAAGTGTGTGTGTGTAAGTGTGTGTGTGTTTAAGTGTGTATGGGTAAGTTTGTGGGTGTGGGTGTAAGTGTGTGTTTGTGTAAGTGTGTGTGTAAGTGTGTGTATGTGTATGTAAGTGTGTGTGTGTAAGTGTGTGTGTGTTTAAGTGCGTGTGTGTAAGTGTATATGTGTGTAAGTGTGTGTGTGTAAGTGTGTGTGCGTTTAAGTGTGTGTGTAAGTGTGTGTAAAGAACAAACCAAAAAAGTGACAACGTCATCAAAGACTTGCGCTTATAATAAGTTCACACACACACATACACACACATACACACACATACACACACATACACACATATTCACACACACACACACACAGACATACACACACACACTCACCACACATACACACACACACTCACACTCACACACACACATATTTTCAGTATAAAAATATGGTAAAATTTTTAGGTATTCACCTTACATCAAAATTAACTTGGAATGCTCATATTGGATACATTTTAACAAAAGCAAGGAAATGCATCAATTTTCTTAAAATGGTTAGCAGACAGTCCTGGGGACAAGATATCTTCACTCTTAAATGTTTGTCTAAGTCACTTGTACGTTCCAAACTGTCTTATGGACAAGAAGTCTTTTTCAGTGCTCCTAATTATTTACTTAAAAAACTCCAAAGTATAGATTGTAAGGCGTACAAACTTGCACTTGGGGTACCATTCCATGCAACCACCATAGGTACTTATATGGAAATTGGGGAACTTCCCCTAGCTGAATACCGACAACTTTCATGCGCCAAATATGTGTTACGGAGCACGAATAACAAAAATTTTGTCTGTAATGAATTAAAAGTTCAAGCAGAAACGAATTTTCCAAAAAGGGCTAAACAAATTTCGTGTTTAATGCCTATTGGCACTTATGTATCAGACCTCTTTAAAAAATCTAAACTTAATAAATATGATTTAGAAACACAAAAAGAAGCTTTACCATGTCCTTCATGGGAGATGAATAAAGCCTGTTTTGATATAGAATATATTAATGAAAAAAAGAATGAAAATCAAAACATCATAGTTGCAGATGTTCGGTCGCATATTGAAAATAAGTATGCTGACTGCTTAAAAGTTTATACCGATGGATCTGTTTTAGAAAATCATGACACAGGCTCTGCATTTGTCATACCAGCACTAAAAATTGAGAAATCATACTATCTTGGTAAACATCGTTCAATATTTACAGCTGAACTTATTGCAGTTCTTATGGCTCTGAACTATATTCTTGATTTTCCATTTTATCTCTTTCATATCTTGCTTTGTGTTGACTCCAAGTCAGTATTGTATGCTATAAAATCCCCGAATTTCAAGAAGGTCACCAGAATTATTTTTGAAATCAAATATGTAATACACCTCCTAAGTTTAAGAGGTATTCCTGTGTTTTTTTGTTGGGTGCCTTCTCACGTTGGAATTTTTTCAAATGAGTGGGCTGACAGAGCTGCAAAAAAGGGGGCAAGACATGATATGGAATCGATAGAACTGGATGTTCCCTTATCCCTACAGGAAGGATACCGTATATTAGAACAAACTTCATGGGGTAAGTTTAAAGAATCTGATCAATTCAAGGAACGATATTTAAAAAGTTGCCTGACCACTGCCCATATTTTTTGCTATATGGCTCCTTCTCAAATAGATTCGCGTTTTATAACCGTGAGAAGGGTTAATTCACTATATTTTAGAATGAAGTTAAATGCATTCCTTACAAAATTTTGTAAACATGTTAGATGTCTATGTGGGGATCATATTTCCAATACTCATCTCATATTTGATTGCCCTATTGTAAAACCTTTTTTACCTACATTTTCTGAACAGTCTCTGGAAAATGTCTTTGAAAATTCAAAGCTAGCCTTTGCCATTGCCAGATGTTTATTGCATAGTCCACTTGATTATTTATTGTAGTTACAGTATTGTTATTTCATGTTTCCACATTGTTGAGTTTACATTTTGCTGCTGTTTAAAAGTATTATCATTACTTTTCTAGGTTGGTTGGGGGATGGGGGGGGGGGGGGGGGGGGGTGTTTAGTTTGTGTGTGTGTGTTTTCCAAAAAACAAACAAACCCCAACACATATCTTTACCTTTTCTCCTTCCACTCCTTCTTCTCCCTTCTTTAACTTCCACTACACTTTCTATTTCCCTCGTCTAAAATCACTTAGAGTGAACAGACGTTAAATTGAAGACAACAACAACATCACACACACACACACCACACACACTCACACACACACCACACGCACACACACACACCACACACACACACACACACACACACACACACACACACCACACACACTCACACACACACACACGCACACACACTCACACACACACACACACACACACACACACACACACTCACACACACACACGCACACTCACAACACACACGCACACACACACACACACACACTCACACACACTCACAACACACACACACTCACACACACACACCACACACACACACACACACACACACGACACACACACACACACCACACACACACAACACACACCACACACACACCACACACAACACACACACACAAACACACAACACACAACACGCGCGCGCGCACACACACACACACAACTCACACACACACACACCACACACACACTCACACACCACCACTCACACACACACACACATCACACACGCACACACACACACACACACACACACACACACACACACGCACGCACGCACACACACACAAACACACACTCACACACACACAAACACACACACACACACAAACACACACACACACACATGAACACACACACTC
>CM054161.1:18248710-18278710 GCA_028751875.1 Rapana venosa | reverse complement strand
TTTGTTTTTTATTGTGGTTGTTTTTTGTTTGTTTTGTTTGTTTATGTTTGTTTCTTTGTTTTTGCCAGAGGGCTGGATGTAAAAAGCAACTACTGCTTATTCTACTACCCTCTTTGAATAACAAATTTCAAGTGTTTTTTTTCTCAAGTTTTCTCTCTCTCATCTCTCTCTCTCTCTCTCTCTCTCTCTTCTCTCTCTCTCTCTCTCCACATTGATTATGATCTGATAAATAATATTTCCAAAAACGACTTAGACGTGAATCAGATCAAGACCAGATCAGACTAGATGAATCCATATCGGCTTAAATCAGTTCGATTTTCTAGTTCTTCCCGAGGTTTTCTGTAACTATGTAAAATGTGTTCGTCTCTTCCTTCTCTCTCCTTGTACTGACCTACAGGGAAAAGCAGTACAAGGAGGGAGACGAAGAAGAGGCAGACGGAGAAAACGATGGGAAGACAACATCAGAGAGTGGACTGACTGGCCTTGAGTGGAACGATTTGCCTCAGAAAGCAGAAGACCGTGGTGAGTGGAGAAAGTTGGTTGCAAAATCTTCAGTGGTTCCTTCACGGTCGACGGGACTACAGGATAAGTAAAGGTGAAGAAGACTGTGTTCTGATTAAGGTTTTGAAACTTTTCAGTTTCTGACCGTTTCTATTTCACGTTTGGATTTTTTTGTTTTTTGTTTTTGTTTTGGGTGGAGGTGGGAGGGAGCTAATTTTTTTCTTTCTTACCTCTTTTCACTTTGAAATTCTAGATTTTGTTGGTGGGTTTTTAAAATTTTTTTAAAAACTCTCTTCCTTTATCTTTGACCTTTCCAGAATTTATAGACGGTGTTACAAAAAAGGTCTGAGGGTTTGTGTCCCATATTTTGTTCACCACACGTTTAAAGGTATTATGTCAGTTTGTTTTTCTCGTTGTTCTTTGTGATTTTGTACGCTAAAGACTCTCATTAATTCCTATATTATCTCCTGTGTTTATACCACTGACGGTTTCATCACACACTCACACACATACACACGTGCGCGCGCACGCACGTACGCACGCACACACCCTCTCTCTCTCTCTCATTCTGTCTGTCTCTCTCTATACACACACTCTATCTATCTATCTATCTATCTATGTATGTATGTATGTATGTATCTATCTATCTATCTCTATCTATCTATATATATCTACGTAAGGACGCACGTATGCACATACATACATACATAATCATACATATAATATAACACGCACACACACACACACACAAACACACACACACACACACACACACACACACACACAAATGCTAAGCAATCTAAGCAGTCTCGCTAACACCGTGTCATCCTTCATGTATGTCACCGGTGTGATATTAATGCCATATCTAGACAACTTTTTGCATTAACACCTTTGTATGTATTTTGAAAACTGGGTGGCTTCTTCCCAATGTATTGAATCCGGGTGACCTAGATACATACGTATTTGCATAATTTTGCATAATTTCCTCCTTTGAGAAAGCACACCAAACGGAAAAACAAAGAAAGAAAGAAAGAAAAGAAAAGAAAGAAAGAAATACAGAATGGAAGAAAGACAGAAAGAAAGAAAGACAGAATGGAAGAAAGAAAGAAAGATAGAAAAAACAAACAAACAAACAATCACACAAACAAAGAAAAAACAACCAACTTTCTTTCCAATCATACTCGTTTGCATAATATTCTCACTCACTATGTGATTCACAATACGTCATTGTCCCCCCTCCCCCCCCCCCCCCACCCCCCGCTTGTTGTTTTTTTTGGGGGGGGAGAGGGGGCGGGAGGGGGCACGGGATAGCTCAGTGGTCAAAGCACTCGCTTTCTCCCAGCCAAGTTGGGCAGCGTCGAGCGTGGTTGCCAGTTGGACGGGTAACTGTTTGCGTTCGCGCGCCTTGGCTTCAGTACAGTCCCCTAGTTCACCCAGCTGTAAATGGGTACCTGCCCTCTTTAGGGTCAGGGAAGGTAAATCAGCGAGGGAGAGGAGATGGGCGCCGACCTCGATATGCTGGCTCTAGATAAGTGAGGTCTCTGACGCCTCGCTCCCCTACGACCTTATAGGTTATGGGACAACGTTACCTTTTTTTTAAAAACCTGCTTGTTTTACAGCAGGGACTGCACTAGAAAGACAGAGTGAAAGAGATGATGTAGCAGAGAGACAGAAAGAGAAAGAGAGAAAGAGAAAGAGAGAGAGAGAGAGAGAGAGAGAGAGAGAGAGAGAGAGAAAGAGAGAGAAAGTGAGAGAGAACGAGAGAGAGAGAGGGGGGGGAGGAGCACAGAGAGAGGAGAGAGAGAGAGAGAGAGAGAGAGAGAGAGAGAGAGAGAGAGAGAGAGAGAGAGAGAGAGAGAGAGAGAGAGAGAGAGAGAGAGAACAGACAAAAGGAGCAAGGGGCACAAACAGAGGCAGGAGGAAATATAGACAGAGTGAGGGACAGAAAAAACACAGAATGGAACAAACTTTATAAGAAAAACAACATCCCCACAACAACCTGAAAAACAGAAAAGTAAGAAGAAAGACAGAGACAAATGAGCACATGAAATTAGGAGAAAAGAGAACAAAACCCGTATCACTTTTGTTCTTTATTTGTAGCCTCCTCCCCCCCTTACCCCCCCCCCCTCTCTCTCTCCCCTCCTCTCTCCCCTCTCTCCCCCCCCCCTCTCTCTTACCCCTCTCTTTGACTGTCTTTGTCTCACGATGTGTTCATGTCTTTCCCCCTGTCTTACCTCCTCCTCCTTCTCTCTCTCTCCCACCCTCTCTCTCTCTCCCACTCTCTCTCTCCCACACTCTCTCTATCTCTCCCGCCCTCTTTTTCTCCAGCACCCTTTTTCTCTCTCCCACCCTCTTTCTCTCTCTCTCACCCTCTTTCTTCCCCACTTTCTCCCAAACCTTCTCTTTAAAATAATGAAGGAATAGGTATCCCCACCCCCAACAAACAAACAAACAAAACAACCCCAACAAAACAAACACCAAACAATAAACCCCCAAAGTAAGAAAAAGTTTTCCCATCCATTAAAAAAAATTAAGTAAAAACAAAAATCTACACCATTCCCCCTCCACACACACTCACATACACACACACACACCCTACACACAAACACACCCTATACACACAAACGCACACACAAACACATACCCTACACCCCCCCCCCCCCCACATGAAAACACACAACACAATAAGACACACACACACACACCCTACAAGATTCAAGGTTTAATTCCCTTCACCCCGTTGGGGTATGGAGGATTACAACACGCACACACACACGAAAACACACAACACACACACACACACACACACACACACACACACACACACACACACACACACACACACACACACACACACCACACCCTACACCCCACACCTTACATACACACACACACACACACACACACACACACACCACACACACACACACACACACACACACACACACACACACACACACACACGAAAACACACTAACACACACACCACACACACGAAAACACACTAACACACACACACACACACACACACACACAAACACACACACGAAACACACACACACACAGAAAAACACACACACACCCTACACACACACCACACACACACACACACACACACACACACACACACACACACACACACACACACACACACACACACACACACACACACAACACACACAAACACACACACTTACACACCCTACACACACACCCTACACCACACACACACACACACACACACACACACCCTACACACACACACACAACACACCCTACACACACACACACCCTACACACACACCCTACACACACACACACACACCCTACACACACACCCTACACCACACACAACCCTACACCACTCACACACCACACCCTACAACCACACCCTACACCCACACCCTACACAAACACACACACACACACACACACACAACACACACACACACACCCTACACCACACCCTACACACACACACACCACACAAATACACACACACGCCCCCCCCCCCCCCCACACACACACACGAACACACACACACACACCCTACACCCACCCCCCCCCCCACACATACACACACTCTACACCCCCCCCCCCCCCCCAACCCCCTCACACACAGACAACCCCCTTTTTCTTTGTCCAGACCTTTTCAGCATTGAACGCGTTTCGGTAAATCAAGTCAAGTCAAGTCAAATTTTCATTTCCAGATGGTACATCGAATAAGCAATACATTTGCCTTTTTTTTTAATCAAAGCTATCTATCTAAGAACACATTTCTGAATGAATATACTGAAATCCTACATTATTGCAACCTTTACCAATAAATTAAACCAGGAAAAAGAGAGGGAAATCCAGACTCTAAGCACACAACAGACGTAGAGTCATGTCTGACTTTTAGGGTTTACAGCCCAGAAATAATTCAGGGTTGGGCTTTTTTCACGTTCTGAAGATTCTCCTTGCTGTTCTTGTCTTTCAAAGATATATATATTTATATAATATTATATATATATATAATATATATATATATATATAATATATATATATATATATATAAATATTTTATATATATCGATTTGAGTATAAAAAGGAAAAAGAAAGACGATAGTAGTGTATGCAAGCTGAATGTGTTGTGTTGTGTGTGTGTGGTGGGGGGGGGGGGGGATGAGTGTGTGTGGGGGGGATGGGATTGGGGAGTGTGTGTGTGTGTTTGTTTGTGAGTGTTTGTGTGTGTGTGTGTGTGTGATGGGGGTAGGTGAGTGTGCGTGTGTGTGTGTATGTTTGTGTGTTCATGTGTGTGTGAGTATGGGGTGGGGGTGGGGGCGAGTGTGTGTATGTGTCGTGTGTTGTGTGTGTGTGTTGTGTGCGCGCGCTTGTGCTTGCTTACACGCATTGATGCAAACGTAAGTGTGTGAGCGAATAAACGCACTGGGAGTGTAAAATTGTTTCAATCAATCCATTAATCAATCTGATAACTTTTGGGGAATGAAAATTTTGCTTTTAGTTTACCTTAAGATCAAAGTTAGTATTTGTTGTTGGTGGTTGGTTTTTTGTTTCTTGTTGGTTTTTTTGTACTGTAATTCTCTCTGTCGCACAATCGAAGGTAGTTAAATGTGAGCGCTATGGCAAAATCCCCAAATCGATTGTGGCATTGGGATTTTTCCTCAAGCGCTTATTTCTAAATTGCTTTCTATTGCTTTCCTGTTTTCCTGTTGCTTTGCTTAATGTTTCTCCCTTTCATCCTGTTGCTGTTTTAGTGTGGGCTTTTTTTTCTTTTGCCATTTACTCTGTCTGTCTTTCTGTCTGTCTGTCTTTCTGTCTGTCTGTCTTTCTGTCT
This sequence comes from Rapana venosa, assembly GCA_028751875.1. Classification (NCBI taxonomy): domain Eukaryota; kingdom Metazoa; phylum Mollusca; class Gastropoda; order Neogastropoda; family Muricidae; genus Rapana; species Rapana venosa. The sequence continues at coordinate 18,273,372 of CM054161.1, read as the reverse complement.
GTCTGTCTTTCTGTCTGTAAGTCCGTTCTTTGGTCCGTTGTTCGTGTCTGTCTCTTTGAATGGGTAAGTGTATGTGTATGTGTGTGCTCGCGTGCGTACGTGCGTGGGTGTGTATGTATGTGAGTGTGTGTTTCTCTCTCTCTCATTAACAGGCCAGCACCCACACACACTGCATGCCTTTGAATATTTTGCTGTTTTAACACTGATTTACAAAACTAATCATACACTCACAAATTCTAGTATCCGCCAGAACGCATGCACCCTCATTTTAAGAGAAAACCTAAACAAAACTAACAAGGGTTAACAACAAGAGACAGAGTTCATCAAACTATGCGCACACCACCAGTCATATAACTACTAAAAATATAAAATTCAATAAAGTCTTAATCACATAATTATTATACAGAATTTAAGCATACCATCAAATCAAATAGAACTCACAACGATCAAAAGATAAATAAACAGAAAAGAAAAGTTAATGGAAAGTTGCGAGTCAAAGAAACAACAACAAACAACAGCAAAAACAAAAACCGAGAAAAAAAGGACAACGAAGAAAAAAAGGAACAAGAGCAAAATAAGAACAAGAAAACAACAATAAAAGGCAAGTAAGAAAAATAGGAATGTACAATACCCCTCCTCCACCTCCACCCCCCCAAAAACCCCCACCCAACAACACCCAAACAAAACAACAACAACAAAATGAAACACAAAAAACCCAAACAAAAAGAAAACATCTCCAGAAAAAAAGCAAGCTCGGAAAGAAACCACCCTGACAAGTTATTGGCAACAGCTAACGTGCCGCACTCCTAGCACACACACACACTAAAAAACGAAACTACGTGTTTGTGAATCTAAAGATAAAAACGGTACAGAAAGAAATACGAGCACAGCAAACTGACAAACACTAGGACTACTGGACAAAACATCTTTTTCGAAAGTATACATTTTCCTCCAAGTATGCGGCAAAACAAATAATCCAAGAAAGGTTGATACACTGAAGTGTAACATTTTAACAGTGGAAAAACCCACTATACAGAGCAGCATTTTTACTGCTGAAACCTTTGACGTTATATTATCTTCCCTACAGAATAATGTACGTTTTAACAGCTGACGAACTTTTTATAGCTTACTCGGGACAGAATACCTCAGTGGTCAGAGCACTCACTTTCCCAAAGGTAAGGTTAAGCAGCACTGAGCGTGGTTACCAAGTGGATGGGATGACCGTTTGCACGCCTTGTCTTCAAGCACAGTCCCCCAGTTCACCCAGATGTGAATAGGTACTTGCCCTCTTTAGGGTCAGGGAAGGTAAAGCAGAGAGGGAGAGGAGATGGGCGCCGCCCTTAATATGCTGGCCCTAGAGAAGCTGAAGTCAGTGATGCCTCACTCTCCTACGACCACACAGGTTATAGGAACAACTCTAACCATGCAGATCTCATTTCTACCCTTAACTCTTTAAGGAGTCAGAAGATCATTGCTCTGAATGTTTTTGAAACCGTGTCTCTTGGGTTAAGTTTGAACCTGAAAGAGCCCATCCCTCCCCAGATGCAGCGTGCATGCTAGGCATTCTTGTGTTTCTGTAGACCAACGAAGGTTGACGTGAGTTCCAAGATCTTTAACGTGCATATTCGATTTTCTGTATGGGAGTTCAAACGAAGGAAATTAAGGCACTGGCAAGTCTGCACTGTTATGTTGACCTGAGACGTCTTAAAATATCTCCCCTTATCTCACCAGGTCGGCGGTGTCGAGATTCGAACTCACGATTTCAAGGACCCACATGGCGGAAATCAAACGTTCAGTTCTCTGGACTTCACTGTCAGTTCACAGGAAAAATACTCCTATGCAAAAATTCGTGGAAACGTCATTTAACAAAACTGTGTCTGTTAACAGTAACAAATACTTCTTCTTCATGTGCCAGGTCTGTTGCAGACATCGGCGATCATGGCCTTCCATTCCTCTCTGTTGTCAGTTCTCCTGATGAGTTCATTGTTGGGGGATTCTTTCCTCGTTGCGTAGCTATTCAGACTGTCTGTGTATTTTGTGCGTTGTCTTCCTCTGTCTTTGGTACCACAAATCTTTCCACACAATATTTACTTTTCTATCCCATCAGTTCTACAAATACTATGCCCCCCCCCAAAATTTTTTAGAAAACGTCACTTCGCAAAACTTTGTGACAATCAAAAGTAAAAATATTCCTATCCCCCCCAAAAAAAACCCAACAACAACAAAAAACAACAACAAAACAAAAAAAGAAATCGTCGTGGAAATGTCACTTCACTTTTTGGTGGAGAGAGGTAATTTTTGAACATGTCGGATTAAGTTTTTGATGATAAAGAGCATTCCTACGACACTTTGAACGATGTTGAAACTATTTTTGTAAGCACTTCACCATTTCATGTCCATTTTATTGCGAAGAAGCTTGATAGATCAGACAGGGAAGCCATCATACATCAGACTTAAGACTTGCGTCAATACCAAAAAAACCCCAGGATATTCCAGTCAAACTTGTAAAGCTCTGTACTGCTCAGTGTTATAGACTTCGAACACAAAAAAGTAAGAGGTGGGTTTTGAATTTGTAATCTGTGTTGTGCTTTGATTTTTTTGTTGCTTTGTAAGATTCAGCGCTATGTAGATTCTAGACACTATTTTTCTTCTTCTTATCATCATCATCATCATCATCATCATCATCATCATCATCATCATCATAAATTATAATAATCATTTACTTATTTTTTATTTATTTGTTTGTTTAAATTTTCTTTTATTTCTAGGATGATAGAATAAGCACTTATGTGCTTTTATCATCCAGACCCCGTGTGTATGCAGTTGTGTAAATTGTGTCAACAACAACAACAGCAACAACAATAATAATTATAATAATCATAATAATAATAATGATAATCATCACCATCCTCGTCAGCGGCAGCACCACCACCATCATCATCGTCATCATCATCGTCATCGTCATCATCATCATCATCAGAGCAGCAGCAGCAGCAGCAGCACCACCACCACCACCACCACCACCTGTATTCTTCTCCCTTTTAATGTGAAGTCGATCCAGATGGCAGTGTTACTGCGCCATGCTCCTCGTCCTTCTTTGACCAATGAAGGCCTGCAGACTTTAAGTCGGTTACACTCGTGTCACCCATACCACAGGCCTCAACTCCTCCTACAAAAACACGGATGAGTGTTTTAATAACCTGTGCTGAAGATGGTGTACGGGTGCCTTTGCGCTCAGGACTTTGTGTTTCCATAATCTGTGCTGAAGATGGTGTACGGGTGCCTTTGCATTCCTGACCTGGGATTTATAGTCTTATTCAATAAACTTTAAAGCGGTTTTTTCCACTGAAGTCAGGAGCTCTTCATATGGTCCGATGACGTTTTTCATTCTCGTTTTCACTTCCTCGTTAGTGATGTGATCTCTGTATGAGATACCAAGGAGTTTGCGAAAGCAACCTCATCTCCATTGCTTGTATTCTTTTCAGTGTCTGCTGTTATGGTTCACGTTTCACATGCGTACAAAAATATGGACATGATCAGGGAATGTATGATCATGATCAAGACAAACACAATCATACCATCAACTGCAGGAATGAGTGTTGCCCAGGAGATCTTAATAGACACCAGAAATGACTCGACTACAATAAAGTATCTAACTAAAGAACTAAAGAGATATATATTATAGATAACTATATAATGCACTTAGGATAATCTTATTGTAATGTCAACTATGTGTGTGTGTAAATGTGTGTGTGTGCATGTGTATGTATGTGTGTGTGTGTGCGCGCTTAGGATAATCTTCATGTGAGCGATAATGTAAACTATCTGTGTGTGTGTATGTGTGTGTGTGTGTATGCGCGCTTAGGATAATCTTATTGTGAGCGATAATGTAAACTATCTGTGTGCATGTGTGTGTATGTGTGTATGTGTGTGTGTGTGTGTGTGTGCGCGCACGCGCGTGCACGCCATGTATGCGTGTTGTTTCCAAAGAGAACAATAGCACTAAAACTGTGTCTGGTGCTTAAGCTCTGTGGTGACGTGTTTCCTAGTCATTCCTTTATCCTTTAATGCCGTTTGCTCCTAAACCTACGTAATTTTTTTTCCATTGTTCGCTCAGAACAGGCGCCTCTGACCACCACCAAAGTGACCCAGCAACATTGCAGGGCCCCTCTGGCTAGGGACCTTAAGGTGGCCTGATAGTGATAGGATCCCTGTGGATTTCCGTCCTGGGATGCCCCCTTTACACACACAAAACCTACCCCCATACCAAAACCCCCTAAAAACCCCCACCCACACCCACACCACCCACACACCACCACCAAAACACACAAAAACCCTACACCCACACCCTACCACCCCACACACACAAATACAAAACACAGCCCCCCCCCCCCCCCCCCCCCCCCCCCCCCCACAACACAAACGAACACAACACACACACACCAAACCCCCACCCCCCCCCCCCACACCCAACCCCCCCACACTCCTACACCCCCAATCCCCCCCCCCCCCCCCAACCCCCCTTTTAAACACACAGCCCAACCCCCCTTTTTTTCTTTGCCCCCAAAAACCCTTTTCAGCTTTTGAACGGGGTTTTTGGGAAATCAAGTAAAGTCAAGTAAAATTTTTTCTTTTCCCTTTGGTTTGGTTTAACATCGAAAAGCAAAAAACTTTTCCCTTTTTTTTTTTAATAAAAAGGCATCTATCTAAGAACACTTTTGAAAGAATATACTGAAAACCTACTTTTATTGAAAACCCTTTAAACCAATAAATTAAACCGGGAAAAAAAGAGGGGGAAAAACCCAGACTCAAAGCACAAAAACGGGACGTAGAGTCAGGCTGACTTTTAGGGTTTACACCCAGAAATAATTCGGGGTTGGGTTTTTTTTTTTCACGTTCTGAAGATTCCCCTTTTGCGTTCTTGTTTTTTCCCCAAAGTTATTATATTTTAAAAATTTTTATATATAATAATTTTTATATATTTTATATAAAAATATATATATTTATATATATTATTATATTATATTCCGATTTAGAAAAAAAGGGAAAAAAAGAAAGACGATAGAAAAGTGTTTTGCAAGCTGAATGTGTTGTGTTTGTGTTTGTGGGGGGGGGGGGGGGGGGGGATGATTGTGTGTGGGGGGGGATGGGGGTTTGGGGATTTGTTTTTTTTGGTTTTGTTTGTTTTTGGGAGTGTTTTTTTGGTTTTTTTTTGGGGTTTTTTTTGTGGGGTAGGGGGGTAGGTGAGTGTGCGTGTGTTTTTGGGGGGATGTTTGTGTGTTCATGTGTGTGGGGAAGTATGGGGGGGGGGTGGGGGCGAGTGTGTGTAGTTCTTTGTGTTGTTTTGTGTGTTTGTGTGGGGCGGCTTGTGCTTGCTTACACGCTTGATAAAACCGTAAGTGTTTTAAAGCAAAATTAAACGCACGGGGAAATTGGAAAATTTTTTCAATAATCCTTTAATCAATCTGATAAATTTTTGGGGGAAGGGAAAATTTTGCTTTTAGTTTACCTTAAGATCAAAGTTAGTATTTTTTTTTTGGTGGTTGGTTTTTTTGTTTCTTTTTGGGTTTTTTTTTTGAAATGAAAAATTCTCTCTGTCGCACAAACGAAGGTGGGTTAAAATTTGTGAGCGAAAGGAAAAATTTCCCCAAATCGATTTTTGGCATTGGGATTTTTCCTCAAGGCTTATTTCTAAATTGCTTTCTTTGTTTTCCCCGGGTTTTCCTTTTGCTTTGCTTAATGTTTCCCCCTTTCCATCCTGTTGCTGTTTTGTGTGGGCTTTTTTTTTTTTTTTTGGGCCTTTTTATCTGTCGCCCTTTCTGTCTGTCTGTTTTTTTGTTTTGTCGTTTTTCTTTTCCTGCCCTGTTTTTTTGTCGAAAAGTCCGTTCTTTGGCCCCGTTGTTCTTTTCTGTCTCTTTGAAGGGGTTTAAAGTTTTAATGTGTATGGGGTTTTTGCTCGCTTTGCGTACTTTCGGGGGTGTGTAGGTATGTGAGGGGTGTTTTTCCCTCTCTCTTTTCATTAACAGGCCACCCACCCACACAAAACTGCAATCCCCTTTAAATATTTTGCTGTTTTAAAAAACACTAAATTTACAAAAACTAATCAAAACACTCACAAATTCTAGTATCCGCCAAACGCATGCACCCCCCATTTTAAGAAAAAAACCTTTAAAACAAAATAAAAAGGGGTTTTAAAAAACAAGAGACAGATTTCATCAAACTTTTCCCCACCCCAAACCGCCCAATAACATTTAAAAATTTTAAAATTAAATAAGTTTAATCACATAATTTTTTAATACAGAAAAAGCATACCATCAAATAAAAATAAAACCCTCACAACAAATTAAAAAAAGTTTAAAATAAACAGAAAAAAAAAATTTAAATGGAAATTTGGCAAAGTCAAAGAAAAAAAAACAACAAAAAAACAGAAAAAAACAAAAACCGAAAAAAAAAGGGACAACAAAGGGGAAAAAAAAGGAAAAAAGAAAAATAAGAAAAAGGGGAAAACAACAATAAAAGGAAAAGAAAGGGAAAAATAGGAATGTAAAATTTACCCCTCCCCCCAAACCTTCCCCCCCCAAAAAAACCCCCCACCCAAAAACACCCAAACAAAAATCAACAAAAAAAGGGAAACCCCAAAAAAACCCAAACAAAAAAAAAAACATCTCCAAAAAAAAAGAAAAGCCCAAAGAAACCACCCTGAAAAGTTATTTGGCCCAACAGCTAACGTGGCCGCACCCCCCAGAAACACCACACACCTAAAAAACGAAACAAAGTTTTTGTGAATCAAAAAATTAAAAAAACGGTACAGAAAGAAATACGCACAGCAAACGGGACAAAACAAAGGACTACTGGACAAAACTTTTTTTTTCAAAAAGTAAAACTTTTCCTCCAAGTATGGGCAAAAACAAAAAATTCCAAAAAAGGGGTTGTTTACACTGAAGTGTAACATTTTAACAGGGGAAAAAAAAACCCACTTACAAAAGCACATTTTTATGCTGAAACCTTTGAGGGTTTTTTTATTATCTTCCCAAACAGAAAAATGTACTTTTAACAGTGACAAAACTTTTTATAGCTTACTCGGGACGAATCCCTAAAGTGGTCGAGACCCCATTTTCCCCAAAGGGAAAGGGTTTTAAGCAGCACTGGCGTGGTCCCAAAAGTGGATGGGATAACCCTTTTGCACCCCTTTGTTTAAAGCACATTTCCCCCATTTTAAACCCTTGGTAAAAAGGTTTAATTTGGGCCCTCTTTTGGGTCGGGAAGGAAAGCAGAAGGGGGGAGAGAGGGGCCCCCGCCCTTAATATGCGGGGCCCCTAAGAAGCGGGAAAGTCAGTGATGCCTCACTCTCCTACGCCCAACCGGGTTTTTTGGAACAACTCAAAACCATCCCGATCTCTTTTTCACCCTTAACTTTTTAAGGGAAAGTCAGAAGATCATTGCTCTAAATGTTTTAAAACCGTGTCTCGGGGTTTTAAGTTTTTAACCTGAAAGCCCCCCCATCCCTCCCCAGATGGCAGCGGGGAAATCTAGGGCTTTTTTTGTGTTTCGGGAAACCCAACGAAGGTTGACGTGGGGGTTTCCAAGATTTTTAACGGGCATATTCGTTTTTCTGTATGGGATTTTAAAAACAAAAAAAAAATTAAGGCATTTGGCAATTTTCACTTTAGGTTGACCTGGGGCCCGCCCTTAAAATATTCCCCTTATCTCACCAGGTCGGGGGGGTTTTTTTTCAAAGTTTTCGAACTCACGATTTCAAGGACCCACATGGGGGAAAAAATAAACTTTTCATTTCTGGATTTCCCATGTCAGTTTTTCACGGGAAAAAATTATCCAAAGAAAAAAATTCGGGGGGAAACGTAAATTTAACAAATTTTTGTCTTTTAAACAGTAACAAAAAATTCTTTTTAAATGTGCCAGGTTGTTCAGACATGGGCGATCTTTGGCCTTCCATTCCTCTCTTTTTTCCCTTCCCCCCCGGGGATGATTTTCATTGTTGGGGGATTTTTTTCCCCTCTTTGGTTAGTTTTTAAACCCTGTCGGTTTTATTTTGTGCTTTGTCTTCCTCGGGTTTTTTGGTACCAAAAATTTTTTTCCACACAATATTTCTTTTCTATCCCATCATTTTCAACAAATACTATCCCCCCCCCCCCAAAATTTTTTAAAAAACTTTCACTTCGCAAAACTTTGTGAAAATCAAAAGTAAAAATTTTCCTACCCCCCCCAAAAAAACCCCCAACAACAACAAAAAAAAACAAAAAAAAAAAAAAGAAATGGCGGGGGAATTCACTTCCCCTTTTTGGTGGGGGAGAGGTAATTTTTAAAACATGTCGGATTAAATTTTTTGATGAAAAAGATTTTTCCCCTACGAAAACTTTGAACGATTTGAAAAATTTTTGTAAGCACTTCCACCTTTTTCCCTTGTCCTTTTTAAATTGCAAAGGGAAAGTTTAAATAGAACAAACGGGGAAAGGGCCACTTTCCATCAGACAAAAGATTTGCGTCAATCCAAAAAAACCCCCCGGGAATATTCCAGTCAAACTTGTAAAGCTCTGTACGGTCTTTTTTTTATGGGAACTTCAAACCCAAAAAAAAATTAAGGGGGGGTTTTGAATTTGTAATCTTTTGTTGTGTTTTGTTTTTTTTTGTTGTTTTGTAAGTTTAAAGCGCAAAGGGTAGTTTTCTAGCACTATTTTTCTTCTTTTTATCATAAATCTCATCATCACATCATCATCATCATCATCATCATCATAAATTTTTAATAATCTTTTACTTTTTTTTTTTTATTTGTTTTTTTAAAAATTTTTCTTTTTTTTTCTGGGTTATAGAATAAGCACTTATGTGCTTTTATCACCCAGCCCCTTTTGTGTATGCGGGTTGTGTAAATTGGGGTCAAAAAAAACAACACAAAAACATAAAAATTTAAATTAATAATCAAAATAAAAAATAATGATAACATCACCATCCTCGTCAGGGGCCCAGCACCCCCACCATCATCTCTCCAAAATCATCGTCATCGTATCATCATCATCATAAAGGAAAGAAAGCAGCAGAAGCAGCACCCCCAAACACCCCCCACCACCCCCTGTATTTTCCTCCCTTTTAATGTGAAGTCGTTTCCAGAGGGCAGGGGTACTGCGCCATGCACCTGGGCCTTTTTTTGCCCAAATTTAAAGGCCTGCAGATTTTAAGTCGGTTCCCCCCCACTCGGGGGTCACCCATACCACGGGCCCTTTCAACTCCTCCTAAAAAAAAAAAGGAGGGAGTGTTTTAAAACCCTGGGGCTAAAGGGGGGGTTTTGTAGGGTGCCCTTTCCCGCCTAGGATTTTTTTGTGTTTCCTAATCTGGGCTAAAGATGGGTACGGGTCCCTTTGCTTTCCCGGCCGGGGAAATTTTATAGTCTTATTCCAAAAAAATTTAAAGGGGTTTTTTTTCCAAACTGACGTAGGATCTTCTTTAAGGGGCCCGATGACGTTTTTCATTCTCTTTTTTCACTTCCTGTTATTTGATGTGATCTCTGTATGGATCCAAAAGGGGGTTTGCGAAAGCAACCCCCATCTCCATTTGCTTGTATTTTTTTTTCCAGTGTCTGCGTTATTTTTTCACGTTTAAACTTTGGCGTACAAAAATAGGGGACATGATCGGGGGAAAAAGTTGATCATGACCCAAGAAAAAAACCAATCATACCTTTAAAACTGCGGGGAATGGGGTTTTGGCCCAGGAGACCCTTAATGGGAACACCAAAAATGACTCGACTCCCAATAAAGTATTTTAACAAAAACTAAAGAAAAATATTTTATAGATAACTAAAATTAACTTTTGGGAAATAATCTTTTTTGTTTTTTCAACTATGTGTGTGTGAAAAAGGTGGGGTTTTGGGGGTTTGGTATGTATTTTGGGGTTTTTGTGTGCGCGCAAAGGAAAATTTTTTCATGTGGGGAAATAATGTAAACTATTGGTGTGTGTATGTGTGTGTGTGTGTATCGCGTTTTAGGATAATCTTTTTGGGGAAGCGATAATGTAAACTATCTGTGTGCATGGTGTTTTTAAATGTGTGTAGTGTGTGTGTGTGTGTGTGTGCCCCAAACGCGGGGTGCACGCCAGGTATCGTGTTTTTTTCCAAAGAAAAAATACACTAAAACGGTGTTTTGGTGTTTAAAGCCTGGGGGTTAGTGTTTCCAAATTTTTTCCCTTTTTCCTTTACCCTTTTAATTTGCCGTTTGCTCCTAAACCTACGAAATTTTTTTTTCCATTGTTCGCTCGGGAAAGGCGCCCCCCTGACCACCACCAAAGTGCCCCAAAGCAACATTGCGGGGCCCCCCGGGGGGGCCAAAAAGGGGGGACCTTAAGGATGGCCCTTGGATATATAGGTTTCCCTGTATTTCCGGTCCTGGGGATGAGACATAAAGAATCTGGGGTATGGCTGTGGCGGGGAGTTTGGGAAATTTAAAAAAACAACAGGACGGGGACGCCCGTAAACAGAAAAATTTTTAAAAAAGGGTTTTAAAGGTAAAGTAGTCCCAAAACCCATAAGGTCGTAGGGGGGCGAGGCTTTCAGAGCCCCTAACTTCTCTAGGGCCATCATAATGGGGGCCCGGCCCCCATCTCCTTTTCCCTCGCTGTTTCCCTTTCCCCTGACCTTTAAAGAGGGAAAGGTACCCATTTAAGCGGGGGGAAAAACGGGGGAAATTTTACTGAACCCAAGGCGCCCCCAAACGGTAAACCCATCCAATTTGGTAAAAACGCTTGCCCGTTTGCTTAACTTGGGGGGGGGGAAAGCGGGGGAGGGTGCTAAAACCCTAAAGCTTTTCCCTTCCCCATACAGAAATGGGGACAGAAAGAAAAAAAAATTCTCTGTTTTGAGAGAACCGAATTTGAATTTTGAACTTGAATTCCGAAAATCCAGAAACAAAAACCCCTTTTAAATTTAATGTACCTTTTTACATCCCAAGTCCCTTGTGTATACAGTTTTTTTTAAATTTTGTCATCTTTTCCCACCCAGCACCCAATGGTTTACTTTTCCCCAAAAAGCGGAACGGGTTTAAACGTTGCCCAAGATTTTTTCTGCGTGCTTAGCACAGGGACCTGGGTTTTATAGTCTCTCCGAAGGACTTTTGAATGGAGGGGGAAATTCCCCACTGATGTTTTTTTCCAGGGGAAAATGTCCTCTTGAACGAAATCAAACCCGGGTCGGGGCAGATCCGGGGCGCAATGCACAACACTCAAACTAAATAAAACTATCTCGCTGGGGGGGTGATATGTGAAAAAAATGTTGTGTCCCTTTAAAGGGGGGTTTTTGTCATTAAAATGGACAAGGGTAAAAACAAAAAGATAACGAAACCCTTTACCATATGGACATTTCCTGTGGAAACTGACCTTTCCCCTGTTCCTCACCAGAAAGGCCTGGGCCCAAAAACACAGCCGGGATGCAAAAACGCAAGACAAAAGATTCCCCAAAAACCTAGAAAACCCTTTTTTGTTTTTTATTGAGCAGGTAACAATCGGGGAAAAACCAAAAAATCTTCCCGAGGAAAAATTTGGGGGGAAAGCAAAAGTCTCGATTTGGCATTTTATTTTTTTTTAATATATTTTCAATAAGAAGGAGACAAGGGAATGGGGGATGAGATGCTTTTGCAAACTCCTTTGGGACTCATAAAGACATCACATTTCCCAAAAAAATGGGAATGGAAAAAAACCAAAATTTAAAAAAAACCATCGGGGCATTTCAAAGGGGCTCCTGACTTCATGTTTAAAAACCAAACTTAATTTGGGACGGGCACGTCCCCACGAAAACCCGGACCCGGCCCCAAAACTGTCCTCGGGAAAGCAAAAAGGAAAGGGGGATGAAGAAGAGGGGAGGGGCAGAGAAAACGATGGAAGACGCTTAGAGAGGGGGACTTTGGGCCCTTGGGGAGGAACGATTTGCTTCCCAAAGGCCCAAAAAGGGCCCGGGGGAGTGGAGGGGAAAAAAGGTAGCAAAAATTTCAGTGGGGCCCCCCCTTTGGGATACAAGGATGTGGGATAGGTGAAAGTGAAGGGGGGTGAAAAATTTTAATTTCAAATTTTTTAAAAGGGGGTGTTTTGTCCGTTTGTTGATAGAAAACGATTTTACAAAAAATAGTTTAAAAAATATTTCCCACTACTTTTGGGGTTTGGGTTTTCGCTTTTTTAACGTTTTTAAACAATTTTAAAGGGCAAAGGGGAAACCCCATAAAAGGGCCCACCCAAAAAGGTTGGGGAAGATTAATTTCTTCTTTTCCCCTGGAACGTTTTGGGGCGAAAAATATTGGGTGTCATCTTCTCATGAGCGAAAAGTGCTGCCCCTGCCCTTATTGGGACCCGGGGAAATTTAAGGCCCCGCAAATGCCGACTTCGGCGTGGGAGGGAAATTTTTATCTTTAAAGCTGTTTTGGAAAAAAAAATGGGGGAGGAGAGTGGACCAAGAGGACAGAAAAAAAAGACAAAAAAGGGGGTGGCAGGGAAAAAAGGGGCCGAGGGAGAAAAGGGAAAAAAGGGATAGAAAAGAGGGAAATTTCCCAGCACAGAATTTCCAGAAGGGGGAGATGTTTTTAAAACTGACAGGGGCCCCCCCGGGTTTCCCCCCGGGAGTAAGGTTAATTTTAACCCTTTGGGGTTTTTTTCCCCCTCCCCTGTGTGCTTGTGGGGGGGGGAAAACCCCCCAATGGCGAGCACATCCTTCAAAGATTCACGCTATCAGCGACCTGAGGAAATTGTTGGGGGCTGACGGAGAAGACAAAAAAACCCGCACACCAAAACGTTTCGACCCCCCAGAGGGAGCTACTGGGGAAAGGGGATGGGCCCTGATTTTTTTTTTTCCAGAAATATCAACCCGCGGTTTAAAGCCCAAAGAGAAAAGAAGAAGAAAAGGAAAAAAAGAAGAAAAGAAGAAAAGAAGAAGAAAGAAGAAAAAGAAGAAGAAGAAGAATGAAGAGGAAGAAGTAAAAGTAGTAGAAAAAGTAGTACAAGAAGAAAAGGAGAAGAAAACGAAAAAGAAGAAGAAGAAGAAGAAAAAGAAAAAAGCAGAAGAAGAAGAAGGGAAAAGAGGAAAGAAGAAGAAGAAAAAGAAAGTAGAAAAAGAAGAAGAAGAAGAAGAAGAAAGAAGAAGAAGAGAAAAAAAAGGGAAAAAGAAGAAAAAAAAAAAGGGCACGTTGAAGTCTTAATCTGTATATTGGGTGAGCAGTTTTAAATTAATTTTTTAAAAAGTGAAAACCTGGGTATTTTTTATTCCTCCGTGGGTTTTTAAGTCCTTAAAAAGATAGAACTGGATTGGAAATAAAGCATGTTCTTTTTTTTTTTGGGGGGGGGGAGGGGGGGGGGGGGGGGCTTTTTGAAATGTTTTAGTTTTTTTTTTCTCCTTTTTTTGGTTTAACTCCAATCCCTTTATATTTTTCCCATAAACAAAAAACCCGTCCCACACCCCCCCCTTTTCCTTCCCACACTGCGGTTTTTTTCTCACTTTTTTAAAAAAAAGGGTTCCCCCTTTTTTTTGTTTTCCAAAAAAAAAAAAAAAAAAAAACTTTTTTTCTTTTTTTTTAAAAAAAATTTTTTTTGGGGTTTTTTTGTTTTGCATTTCAAAAATCGGTGTTTTAAAGGAGGGGTCTGCCCTTTTTTTTTTGTTTTGGGGTTTTGTGTCATTAGGGGGGAAATTTCATTTTTTCTGATTAGTTTTTGTTTTGTTTTGTGTTTTTGTCTGTGTCCCGTGTCCCTTTCTCGTTCTTTTTGTCTTTGGGGCTAGTCTTTTCTGTCTCCTTTTCTCTCTCCCTCATTTATAAAAGAAAAAAACCCCCCCCAATACGCACAAGCGCCGCGTGAGCACACGCATGCAACAAAAAACCCCCGACAACCCATATGTGCACACAAAAAACATATTGGGACTTTTACACTTTTGCAACCACAAAAACGATTTTCCCAAAATACGCACACAAAGCCAAAAAAACAACCCACCTCCACCCAAACCCCCCAAACACACACAGAGTGGCGTACGTAAGTCAGAGAAAAGAAGAGAGAGAAAAAGAGAGAAGAGAGAGAGAGAGGAGAGAGAAGAGAGAGGGGAGAGAGAGGGGAAAAGAGAGAGAGGAGGGGAGGAGAGAGAGAGAGAGAGAGGAGAGAGAGAGAAAGACAGACGGACAGAGACATGGGGAGAGAGAGAAGGAAAAAAAGAGAGGGGAAGAAAAGGGAGAGAGAGAAAAGGAGAGAAGAGAGAGAAGGGGAGAAAAAGAGAAAAGAACAGAGTCAGAGTCAGAAAACAGAGAGAAACAATGAAATCAGAAGAAAACGGGGAGAGAAGAGAGAGAGAGAGAGAGGGAGAAGAGAGAAGAAAAGAGAGAGAGAGAGAGAGAAAAGAGGGGGGAGGAGAGGAGGAGAAGGAAGACAGCAACAGAGAAAAGTCGAGGAGAGAGAGGGGAAAAAACAAACAACAGAAAGAGAAACAGAGAGGCCCGGAGACAGACACAACAGAGAAAACCCGATAGACAGTAAAACAAACAGAAAAACCTAGATTTTGGGAAGACACAAAGACAGACAACTACAGACGGGCACCGAGGGAGAGAGAGGGAGAGAGAGAGGGGAGAGAGAGGGGAAAACCCCACACACACCACCCAACCCCAAAAAAAGACTAACGGAAGAACAGCAGACCCCAAAATTTTAGTCCCCCATTCGAAATTTAATTTAAAAAAAAAAAAATAGATCAGACATTAGATAAAAAGAAATTTTAAGGGCAGAAAAAAAAGATAGACAATAGATAAAAGAATTTTAAAAAAAGAAAAAAAGGATCCGACAATAGATAAAAAAAAATTTGAGAAAGAACTACTAAATCAGATAATGATAAAATAATTAAGAAAAAAAAAAAACAGATTCCCATAAAGAAAAGTAAAGCAAAAACCCTATAAGGGAAAAAAATCATACGGGGGGGAAAAAAAAAAGTGATTCTAAATTTTTAAAGGAAAAAAAAAAGGGGTAAGTAAACAGATAAACAAAAAAAATAATGAAGGGAAAAATTAGATTGAGGCAAGGGGGGGGAAATTTAAAAAAAAAACAGGCTACGGGCCCGATTAAAAAATTTATAATAAAGCAAAATGAAAAAAAAGAAACAATAAAAAAAAAAGAGAAGAAAACAACACACCGAAATAAAAAAAAGAAAGGAAGGAAGGAAGGAATTTGGAAAAAAAGGGAAAAGGGATGGAAGAGAGGAAAGGGAAAAAAGGAAGGGAAAAAAAAAAAGGGAAAAAAAGAAAAAGGGAAAGGAAAAAAAGAAAGAAAGGAAGGAAAGAAAAATGGAAAGGGAAAGGGGAGGAAAAAAAAGGAAGGAAGGAAGGAAAGAAAGAAAGGGAAAGGGAAAGGAAAAAAAAAGGAAAAAAAAAAAAGAAAAAGGGAAAGGAAAGGAAAGGAAGGAAGGAAAAAAGAAAGAAAGGAAAGAAAGGGAAAAAAAAGAAAGGAAAGAAAAAAAGAAAAGGGAAAGGGGGAAAAGGGAAAGGGAAAGGGAAAAAAAGAAAAAAAAAGGGAAAAAAGGAAAGGGAAAAGGGAAGGGAAAAAAAGAAAGAAAGGAAAAAGGGAAAGGGAAAAAAAAAAGGAAAACCCCCAAAGGGGGGGGAAAAAAAGGAAGAAAATAATTTTTTTAAAAGAAAGAAAGAAAAAAGAAAAAAAAATCAATGGAAAAAAAAAAAACATGAAAAAAAACAAGACCAGAAAAGAAAAGCAAACCCAAAAAGAAAAAAAAAAAGAAAAAAAAAAAATAAAAGAAAAAAAAAAAAAAAGGGAAAAAGAAACGAAAAAAAACAAGAACGAAAGAAAAAAAGGATAGGACAAAAAAAGGACAAAAAAAAAGAAAAAACCCCGCAAAACAAAGAGTAAACATGAAACAAACAAAAAAGAAAGAAAAAAAAAAACCCCTAAACAAAACCCAAAAAAACAGGGCGGAAAATTTAAAAAAGCCAGACAAAAGGGTACAGGTTTTTGGGCTTGGAAAAGCCGGTCCCTTTTTTCTGTTATTTTCTAGTTTTGAAAGATAAAGAAAAAAAAGAAAAAAAGGGGAAAAAAGGACAGGGCAGAAAGATTAAAATTTGATAGACAAAAAAGGGCATTTTCAAAAAAGGCAGGAAAAAGAAAGAAAAAAAGAAACAACAAAAGCCTTTTATCTGTAGTTTTTTTTGTAGAACGAGAAAAAAGAAAGAAAAAAAAAAACCAAAAAAAAACTGAAAAAAAAGAAAAGAAGGGGGAAAAGGAGAAAAGGGGAGGGGAGAGAGAGGGGGAGAAAGAGAGAGAGAGATTTGGGGAAGGAAGAGGGGGGGAGAAGAGAAAGAGAGAGAAGAGAAAGAGGAAAAAAAAACAAAAAAAAAACAAAAAAAAAGCAAAAAATTAAAAACCAAAAAAGGAAAAAGAAAAAAGGGAAAAGATACAATAAAAAACCCCAAAAAAAGGAAAAGAAAGAAAAAAACAGAAAGAAAAAGGGGAAAAAAAAAAGGAAAAAGAAAAAAAAGAAAAAAAAGGGAAAAAAAAATGAAAAAAAAGGGCAGGAATAGAGAAACAAAAAAACAAACAAAGAAAAAAGAAAAAAAAACAACAACAAAAAAAAAAAAGAAAGAGAGAAAAAAAGAAAAAAAGAAAGCAGGAAACAAAAAAAACACACCTACAGAATTTAACGAAAAAAGCAGAAAAAACAAGCAAAAAACTTATCAACAAAGGAAAAAAAAAAACCAAAACCCCCCATTTTTTGTTGGGCAATGTCAACAGAAAACTTTTAAGAGTTTGGTTTTTTTTTTTGGGAAGCTAAAAAAACCAAATACACACAAAAAAGTACAATTTAATAATAATAATTTAAAAATAAAAATAAAAAATAAATGGAGTTTAAAATAGCCTGAAAAAACTTTTAAAAAAACAAACAAACAAAGGGGCTTGCACTCAAAACATTTTTCACGCATGCAAAGAAATTTGCCAGTGAAAGAGGGGTATCTTTTTAGACAAACACCTAATAATTAAAAAACATCGTTTTTCTTTTTTTGTTTGTCCCTTTTATATGAAAAAAAAAATGCGTTGCGCTGCCGTTTTTAAGGGGCCCCAAAAGCAGGCCTAGCGCCTCCGACTTCGACCCGGGGGAGAACTGTTTTTTCTTTTAAGTCCTCTAAGGGGGGAGGGGATGGCAGGGGGAATTGACCAGGGAAAGGGGAAAAAAAATAGCCCCCGAAGGGGGGGACAGGAAAGAAAAAAGAATAAGGCAGAAATAAAGAGAGGGATAGAAAAAAGGGAATTCCTAACACCCAAGGGAGGGATGATATCCATACTAACAAGCCCCTGACATTTCCCCCCCGGGGGGAAAAAACAGTTTTCCAAAAACCCCCAAAAAGGGAAGGGATAATTAAGAAAACAACAATTTATAAAAAAAGTGGACAATATTTAAAATTTAATTTAACCCCACAACAATATCAATTAACATCAGAAAAAAACCCCACACACCCACCCACACAAAACACACACACACACACACACACACACACACCCCACACCACACACACAACACGCGCGTACAAACACAAAACCCCACACACACACACACACACCCACACACAACACACCACAACACACAAACACACACACACCAAAACACACAAAAAAACACGCGTAAAAAAAACACACAACACAACAAACCCCACACCCACACACACACACAACCCCACACACACACAAAACAACACACACACACAAAATTTTTTTTCAATTTAAAACGGGGGGATAAATTTGTACAAAAATTTTAAAACAAAAAACTACAAGAAAGAAAAGGGTTTAAAAAAAAGTGTTTTTGGGGCCCTTTTTTCAAGAGATTGAATCTAATATTATTTTTGGGGTGCTTTAAAAAAACCCCCCAAAAAAAATGAGAAACAATTTAGTTTTAGGGCAAAAACGAAAAAAAAATATGTGCTTTCTTGGGGGGGGGGGGGGGGGGGGGGAGGAGAGACATAAATTTTTCGGATTTTTATATTATTTTCTTTCTTTTACAAATGTTTGTTTTGCATGTACATTTTTTGTTTCTTCTTTTTTTTTGTCCACTGTTTTCCCTTTTTTTCTAGTCTGTTCCATTTTTTTGACTTGGGGCAAACCCTCTGATTTCCTATGTTTGATTAAAACACTTTTTATTTTTTTTTTCTTTCTTCTTTTCTATACTTCACAGAATCTGAACTCTTTTTGTTATATTCTATGAAAAAAAGTTCCCCCGATTTTCACCCCCTCACTCCGCGTTTGTTTGCTTGCTGCCTGAAAATTTTTCTTCCAAAATGTTTACTCTCTCCTCTCCGACTCTCTCGTCTCTTCTGTTTTCTCTCCTCTCCTCTCTTTTCCCCTCTCTCTCCTCTTCCCCTTTCTCTCCTCTCTCCTCCTCCTCCCCCCCCTCTCCTTTTTTAAATGATGTTCCCTCTCTCTCACCTCTCTCTCCATCCCCTCCCTCCCTCTCCTCCTTATTGACGCCCCGTATGTCCCCCCCCCCCCTCTCCTCGACTGCTCTCTCTCTCTGTCCTCTGACTTTTTTGTTATTCTATTTTTCTCTCTATGATTTCCTCCTCTCTCTTTCTCCTGACTCTCCTCTCTCTGCATGGCAGGGTATAAAAAATTTTCTGCAGTAAATATGGTAGGTGTCCAACATGGGTCAAAGATCAGTTTGCGGGGAGTATTGATAACAACTACCAACCCCATCAAAGCATTTTTACTCGCTTTGAAAACATGATTTCTCAGATGAATTAAAGATCTGAAGCAATCCCATTTTTTCTGAAAAGCGTCTTTGTTGATGAAGAAATTATTTTTAAAACCTTAAAGGCAATAAATTTAACAAATCCCCGGGACCAGATGGTAAAGGGAAGAACCCTGAAATTCTGCGCTACTGACTTCCCAGGCCTTCAAACCTTTCCAGGCCTCACGGATATTGTCAATTCCTTTTTTTTGGAAAACTTCCAATGTAATACCTCTTCCAAAGAAACCCAATCCTTCTGGGGCCTAACGTTTTTAGACCTGTACTCTCACACCTTGTGATGAAAAACGCTGGAAAAGATCGAAAAATCCTCATTCTTCGCACAGAGAAAACCTTGACCCACTGCAATTTGCATACGGGTCTCGAAGGGGTGTCAAAAGATCAAACTATTCATTTTGAACAAGTTTATAGCCACTTGGAAAAACACCTACCTCATCCCAGAATATTTTTTCGCTATTATTTCAGCTTTCAATACAATGCAGCCTTACGTTCTTTTTAAAAAATAATTTAAAAATTGACGAACAATCAATTGTTGTTGCTGTTTGAATTTTTAACCACGACCACACGTGTTTTTCCCCAACAAAAATCTTCTTCGTAGATTTACCGCACTGGTTCTCCGCGGGGTTGCGTCCTCTCCCACTTCTGTACATTCTAACACAGATTTTTGCAAAAGCAACTATGGAAATTCCTTTTCGTAAATTTCCAGACGATAGTGCTCTTTATCCCTCTTATCCGGTCAGTTTTAGACCAGGCCACCCTCACCGGTTCACCGGGTGTGACGAGGCCTATCGGACTAAATGTTTCTAAAACTAAAGACCTGCCATCGACTTCAAAGATCGGGGCATACTCCAAAAAATTTTTATCCAAAATCAAGGGGTTGAAAACTTTTTGAACTATAAGATCTGGAACTTTTTTTGACCCAATTAAACTGGGACGTTAACACGACACTTTTTGTCAAAAAGGACAACAACTTTTAATTTTCTAGGAAACTGAACTCATTTTTTGTGACAAAAAATCCTTTTCTTTTTTACAAGTCTTCAAAGGGGTTCAATTTTGCTTTCTTTTTTGGTACAAATAACCTTATGTAAAAAAAAAATGGCCTGCGAGAAGTAAAATCTGCTCAAAAAAATTGGAAAAGAAAAAGAGACTCATGTCGTCTGAAACCCAGCAGCTTGTACGCAAACCCACAGCCTTTTTTGCTGATCCTTCCTGCTTTGTTTCCAAATTTAAAATGTTGCCTTGGGAACGCCTTTTTTCAGTGTCCCATCACAAAACCAACAGAAAAAAAAATTTCTTTTGTCCCGTAAGCATTCGACTTCTAAATTCAAAATGATGTTGACTACCTAGTTCTTGCTTTCCTGAATTACTGCCTTTTGTCATTTTTACAAGTGTAGTCAATACATAATGTGTGGTGTGTGTGTGCGTTTTTTGGTGCGTGGGTGTGGAAATAATCTTTTTCATCACTGTCTTAAAACATTGAATTCATATATTGGTTTTGGGTGTGGGTGTGCGTGGGGGGTTTTTCGCACAACACGACTGCGTGTGTACTGCTGATATATCTGCGTAAAAATAAGTTTTTATGTCTTCTAGTCAAGGTTTAAAATTTTTTCACAATGATGTGGTGCGTGCGGGGGGTTTGCGTGTGTGGGGCATGCGCGCGTGTGTGTGGTGTGTGTGTGGTGTGTGTGTGTTTGTTGGGGTGTTCGGACATTTTATTGAAAACCAAAAGAAATTTAGCTTTTGGTCTTTAATATTTGATGGATCAAAACGCCTGTCAGTAGTTTAAATTTCCCTTTATGGGAGATTAAATGTTTTTTTACTTGACTTACTTACTTGACTTTTTTTCTCTCTCTCTCTCTCCTCTCTCTCTTTCCACAGTTCTCCTCTATTTTATCTCCTCTCGTCTGCCCGTCATCTTCTCTCTCTATCTCTCTCTCTTTCTCTCCCCCCCCCTCTCTTTTTTATTGACGAACTGTATTTTCCCTCTTCTCCTCCTCTCTCTCCCTCTCTCTCCCTTTTTTCCCCCCCCCCCCCTCTCCCCCCTCTGACGCTGTCCCCTCTCTCCTTCCGACTCTTCTTTCACACAAACAAAACAAACCCCAAAACAATCAGAAGCACAACTGTAGCCACCAATCCTCCCCTTTTCCCCCCCCCTACCCTCTCCTACTCCCTCTGGAGAAAAAACAAAAACAACATCACCATACCCAACCCACAAACCACAAAGTGACGAACTAATTAGATAACATTTCAAAGGGATTTTCTCTGAATAGTCATTTGTGCCTTTCTTTATTTTCCCCCAAACCCTGACAAAGACTACTCAAACCAAAAATACTGGGAACATTTTTTTGTTGTCTATTGTACCAAAACCCAAAAACTGACTTTTTCTGCTACCGCTGTTTTAGTTTGTTTTTTGATCTTCGTTCTGGTCGGTTTTTCCCATACACAAAGAAAATTTTTTTTTTTTTGTTTTTTTTCCTGTTTTTTTTTTTGCTGCCTCATCTTTTGTACGTTCCTGCCTGCTGTTCCCACGCCGCTTTTATTTTCCCAAACTCTCCGCCCTCCATACCCCTTTCGTTATGTCGTGTCCTCCCCAACGCGAAGTCCACAAAGGGGGCCTACCATATCAATGCAGGCCGCTCGCTGGGGCCACCAGCCAGAGGGGGCCCTGCGCTGGTGCGGGTCACTTGGGGGTGTCGTGGTTTGCCAGGTCTGGTGGTACATAGCAGGACACCCCTACAAGCCCCCCCCCCCCCCCCCCCTCCACTAACGACACTCTACTACAATAGACTCCTCACCCCAATTATCCCAGAATCATGGGTCTTAAAGGGGGGGTGGGAAACACAAGCCGGCCTGACTGTTTTTTATTTGCCGGAAAGTTTTAAAAGGGACCGTTCCTCCTTTTCCTCTATCCTTGCCCTCTCTTCTGCTGTCTGTCTCTGTCCTTTTCTCCCTGCAAACCACACGTTTCTCCCCCTCTCTCCTCTCTCTTTATCCTTTCCTCTCCCTCCTTCCACTTCCCTCTCTCTCTCTCCTCTCTCATTCAGTGTTTTACAAAAAGACTAATAGTAAACAAACACAGGGGCCCTCCAGGTTTTATTTTTCCTGCAGTGAACAGAAAGAAGGAAAAGAAACTTTATTGGGAATTTTTTATCCTTTTGATGGCTTTGACACTTAAATTAGAAAAAGGTGTTGTGTTTTTGTTGGAGTTAAGTACCCCTTTTGAAATGCGATGGATGTTGTGTTGTGTGTTGGGTGTGTGGTTGTTGTGGTTATGTGTGCCTGGATATTCTTTATGTATGTGGGTAAACGTGCACCTGCGTGGGGAGGCATTGTGAAATTTCTGCGCGTGGCAAAATTTTAATTGCAAACAAATAATGTGGAAAGTCCAAGCAAAAAGATTAAACTAAAAAAATGACAAAGTCACTTTTGGGAAAGATAACATATACCAAACAAGGGTATAGAAAATAAAGTAATAACGATGATTTATTGAATTTTAATTTCTGATAACGGTGACTCATGTGTTTTGGTTAGATAAGGACGATCCTCATCTTCTATGTGTTTTAAAATTTGCCCCCTAGAAATAACAGAAAACTATTGTTTACATTTTCATTTGTTTTCCCCTTTTTTTTCCCCCCTTTTCTTGTATTGTGCCCAAGGCCGAAGTACAATTAAAACGTTCAGATTTAAGTTCAGAGAGGTTCCTCTCCTCTCGCTCTCTGTCTCTCCCTCTCTCTCTCTCTCTCCCCCTCTCTCTCTCCCTCTCTCTCTCTCTCCTTATTTTATTTTAGTTGATGCGTTTTGTGTCTTTGGAAAACGTGATTAAATGACAAAATGCAGTAAACTGCGTACACTCTGGGACTAAATGTAAAAACGCAGAGGATGGTTTGATCCATTATTCTCAAAATAAAAGAATAAAAAGAATAAAATAGATAACAAATATCTCTTTCTGCTCCGCACACCCCCTCTCTCTCTCTCTTTCTATGGCTGTCTGTCTGTCGGTCTCTCTCTCTGTCTGTCTCTGTCTTTTTGTCCCCTCTATGTCTCTGTATCTCTCTCTCTCTCTGTATCTCTCTCTCTCTGGGACTGGATGTAAAAAAGCACACGGGTGATTAATAGTTATCATAGAAAGAAAGGAACTTGGTTTGACTTGATGTGATCTCCTTACTTTCTTTTAGTTGGTGCATCGTGTGTCTTTAGAAAACGCAATTCAATCACATTCAATCAACTGCATCAACCACACAAGGTAGCTCAGATAAAATCTGCTTCAGAGCCAACCAAAGCTAACAACCCGAAACGTGGTATAGGCATAAACCCTCACAGCATTTCAAACGACCCATATCCATGTGCAAACTCAACAAAGTTTATAACAGGCAAACCATTACTGTATCTTGTCATCTCCCATGTGAAATATTATCTATCAAGAGTGGTATGTATGTACTTTACGCTGTTAACTTTGGTGTAGCTGTAGGTGGTAGATACGATATGACATGACACGACACAGCACAGAACAGACACACACACCACACGATGCGATACCACACCATACCAACACCACGCCACACCACACCACACATCACACCACACCAACGCCACACCACACCACACACCACACCACACCACGTCACACCCACACACCACGCCACACCACATCACACCAACACACACACACCACACCACACACACAACCAACACGCCACCACACACAACCCACACCACACCACACACACCAACCACACCACACCACCACACCATACCCCACCACGCCACACCACACACCACACCAACACCACGCCACACTACACACCACACCAACACCACACACACCACACCACACAACCACAACCACACACCACACCACATCACGCCACACCACACCAACCCACGCCACCCACCCCACCACACACCCAACGCCACACACACCACATCACACACACACACCAAACCACACCACACCACGCCACACCACACCACACCACATCACACCACACCATCACCACACCACACCACACCACATCACGCCACACCACACCACACACACACCACACCACACCACACCCCACCCCACCACACAACGCCACACCACACAACACCACACCACACCACACCACACCCCACCACACCAACGCCACACCACGCCACACCACACCCCCCCAACCGCATCACACCACACCACACCACCCCACACAACACCACACCACACCACCCACACCAAACCACACCACCCCACACCACCCCCCACACCACACCACAAAAACCCACACCACATCACCATGCCACACCACGCCACACCACACCACCACACCACGCCGCACCACACCACGCCACACCACACCACGCCACACCCCCACCACGCCACACCACACCACACCACGCCACACCACACCACACCACATCACACCACACCACATCACACCACACCTCCTCATCTCATCTCACCTATCCCGTAGTCCCGTGGACCTTGGGGGCACCAATGAAGATTCTGCAACCAGCTTCCTCCCCTCCCCGCGGTCCTCTGCTTTCCGTAGCAAATCGTTCCACTCAAAGCCAGTCAGTCCACTCTCTGCTGTTGTCTTCCTATCGTTTTCTCTGTCTGCCTCTTCTTCGTCTCCCTCCTTGTACTGTTCCCTGTAGGACAGTCTTGGCCAGTCCAGATGTTCGTGTGACGTGCCTGTACCACTTTTAGTTTTTGTCTTTTTCACTGAAGTCAGGAGCTCTTCATATGGTTTCACTTGCGTACACAAAATATTGACATGACCAGGACACGCAACAGTCTGATCTTGAAGCTGATGGCGATGTTTTTGTCGTTCCAGAGGACTTTCAGGTTGGTCATGGCAGCGGTGGTCTGAGCTATCCTGGAGAGAATTTCAGGTTTTGATCCTTCACCCGGTACTGCAGCTCCCAGATATTTAAA
>CM054161.1:18233370-18245710 GCA_028751875.1 Rapana venosa | reverse complement strand
GTTTTTTGTTGTGTGTTTGTATGTTGTGTGTGTGGGGGTGTGTGTGTGTGTGTGTGTGTGTGTTGTGTTGTGGTGGTGTTTTGGTGTGGTGTGTGTGTTGTGTTGTGTGTGTGTTGTGGTGTGTGAGTTTTGGTTTTTTGTTGAGTGGTATGTGTTGTTGAGAGAGGGGGGAGGAGAGAGAGTTGTGTGTGTGTGTGTTGTATGTGTGTGTGGGTGTGTGTGTGTGTGTGGTGTGAGTGGGTGTGTTGTGTTGTGTTGTGTTGTTGTGTGTGTGTTGTGTGTTTGTTGTGTGTGTGTGTATGTGTGTGTGTGAGGAGAGAGGGAGGAGAGAGAGTTGTGTGTGTGGTGTTTGTATTGTGTGTGTGTGGTTGTGTGTGTGTTGGGTGTGTGTGTGGTGTTGTGTTGTGTGTGTGTGTGTGTGTGTTGTGTTTGTGTTTGTGTGTGGGGGTGTGTGTGGTGTTGTGTTGGTTGTGTTTTTTGTGTGTGTGTTGTGTTTTGTGTTGTGTTGAGTGTGTAGTGTGTGTGTGAGAGAGAGATGGAGAGAGAGAGAGTTGTGTGTGTGTGTGTTTTTTTTTTTGGTGTGTGTGTGTGTTGGTTTTGTGTGGGGGGTTTTATGTGTGGTGTGGTGTTTTGTGTGATGTGTTGTGGTGTGGGGGTGTGTGTGTGTTGTTTTGTGTTGTTTTTGGTGTTGTGTGTTTGTGTGTTGGTGTTTGTTTTGGTTTATGTGTTTTTTTGTGTTGTTGTGTGTGTGTTGGTGTGGTGTTGTGTGTGTGTGTGTTGTGTGGTGTGTGTGTGTGTTGTGGGGTGTTTGTGTTGTGTGTGTTGTGTGTGTGTGTTGTGTTTGTGAAATTGAGTGTGGTTATGTGTATGTGTGTGTGTTGTGTGGTTTTGTGTGTGTGAGTGTGTGTGTGTGTTGTCTGTGTGCGTGTGTGTGGTAGTAGTAGTGGTGGCTTAGTTTAATCTTTCCCTTTAAGTGTCCCAGACGATCAAAGGCTAATTGGGAAATTTTGGGTGTGGTGTGTTGCGTGCGTGTGTGTGTGTGTGGTTTGGTGTGTGGGGTTTTGTGTGTGTGTGTGTGTGTGTGTGTGTGTGTGAGAGAGAGAGAGAGAGAGGAGGAGAGGAGAGGAGAGAGAGAAGAGAGAGGAGAGAGAGAGAGATGTCTTCCAAAAAAGGAAGGGGGCATTTTGACAAAAAACAGCTTAAAAAGCGAAGGATATTTTCAGGCTCCCAATCTTTTTTTTCTCCCTCCCCTTTTTTTACCTAAAAATTTAGTGGTTACGATAGATACGAGCAATACAACACATTTATTATAGTTTTAGACAATGTACAAAATACGATGAGCAAAAAAAAACACACACCCCCACAACACACACAAAACACACACAACACACACACACACACACCACACACCACCAACACAAGCACAACAAAAACAGACACGTCAGAGCCAACCAAAAAAATTTGAAACCAAAAAATATAAAAACGAAATAGAATAAAAAAAAAAAAAACAAAAAAAAAAATTTGAGAAAAAGCAGAACAAAATGAAAAAAAATATCTAACAAAACAAAACAAAAAGAATAGAACAAAAAAAATAAGATAAATAAGACCCAATATTAAAGCCAGAATCAGATACTGACATGGCAAACCATACTTGATTTTCTTTTACACCCTGATTAATAGATACCCCGTTTCTTGAGGTCTCTGCTCTCGGTTCTCATTAAAAAAATTTTTTTTTTTTCCCGTGTGTGTAGGCGTTTTTAGCTGCTTTGCATTTACTAAATTTTTTGTTTGATTTTACCTTTATGATATTTCCATTTTGTGGCGTGGTTTCCTTTCCGTGTTTTTTTTCCATTTTTATAATTTTTTTGTCGTTTGCTTTTGGTTATTTTCCATTTTTTTAAAAATCTGCTTTTGGGTTTTTTTCCATATTTCTTTTTTTTATGTGTTGTTTGTTCTGGTTTTTTTATTTTCTATATTTGCTTTGCTTTCTGATTCTTTCCATTTTTTTTTTCGTTTTTTTTGGTTGTTTCCCCTTTCTATATTTCTCGTTTGCTTTCTGGTTGTTTTTCCCTTTTTTATTGTGTGATTTGCTTTCTGGTGTTTTCATATTCTAATTTGTTGTTTTCTTTTGGGTTCTTTTCCTTTTCTTTTTTGTCGTTTCTTTTTAGTTGTTTTTTCCTTTTTTTATTTGTCGTTTGTTTTCTTTGATTTTTTTCAATATTTTTTTTTCTGCTTTCTGGTTGTTCAATTTTCTTTCATTTCCCTTTGCTTTTTGGATGGGTTTTTTTTCTATATTTGTCGTTTTCTTTTGGTTGTTTTCCATTTTCTAATTTGTCGTCTGTTTTTAATGTTGTCCCTTTGCTACATTTGTCATTTTTCTTTCTGGTTTTTTTCCATTTCTATATTTGTCGTTTGTTTTTGGTTGTTTTTATTTTTAATTTGCCGTTTGCTTTCTGGTTTTTTCCATTTTCTTTTGTGGTTTGCTTTTTGTTTTTTCCCTTTTCTGTGTTTGTGCTCTGTGTACCAGGCTTTTCCCTGTCCGTTTGGGCTGTTTCTGGTACTTTCCATTTTGTTTTGGTTGTCTGGTTCTTTTCTTTTCCCGTTTTGGTCTGCTTTCTGTTTTTCCCCTTTTCGTATTTGTGGGCCGCTTTCTGGGTTTCCATTTTCTTGGGCTGCTTTTGGTTCTTCCCCTTTTCTTGGTTTGCTTTTGGTTCTTTCCCCTTTTCCCTTGGGCTGCTTTTGGTTGTTTCATTCCCCTTTTATGGTCTGCTTTTGGTTCTTTCCATTTTTTTTTTTGTGATTGCGTTGGTTGTTTCAATTTTCGATATTTGTGGTCTGCTGTCTGGCTGTTTTTTAATTTTCTGTGTTTTTTGGGCGGCTTCTGATTTTTGTTTTGGTTTAACTGTTTCTCAAGAGCCCCAGCCTGAAAAAATTCCAATCGGGGCCCCCCCTGACTCCTAAAAATGAGTGAAGGGGAGACGGGAAAAGGTTTTTTGAATACCCCCCCTTTTACAAACAGTCCTGAATCCTTAGGAGTAGGGGTTTTTCAAAAGGGCTGTCGTTCGATAACCCCATAGTTTACTCATTCCATCTTTTGTTAATTTATATGTTTTTGAAAATAAAACCTAACTTTTTTTAAAAATACCCTGTTCTTTTCTTCTTAGCCAGTTCCCTCTCTTCCCCTGTCGTCTGTGCTCTTCCTGTTTTGTCCTTTTGTCTCTGTTTTCTCTCGTCTGCTCTCTCGCTTTTTTTCTCTCGCTCTCTCTCATCGCTCTTTATTTATTTTTTGTGTTTTTTTTTTTTTTGGGGGGGGGTTTTTTTGGTTTTTGGGGTTTTTTGTGTTTTTTTTTGGGGGTTTATTTTTTTTCGTTTCGTTTTGGTTTTTGTTGTTGTTTGGTTTGGGGTTTGGGGTTGTCTTTTTTGGGGGGGGGGGGGGGGGGGGGGGGGGTGTTTTTTTTGGGGGGGGTTTTTTTTGGGGGGGGGGGGGAAAGGGGGAAAGGGGGGTTTTTGAAAAAAATGTTGGTTTTGTTTTTGTCTATATTTGGAGGGGGTTTTAGGGCATATTTTTTTGGGGTGGTATTTTTTGTTTTTTTTAAATGGGTTTGTTTTTTTTTTTGATTGTGGTTGTTTTTTTTTTTGTTTTGTTTGTTTTGTTTGTTTCTTTGTTTTTGCCAGAGGGTGGATGTAAAAAAGCAACTTACTGCTTATTCTACTACCCTCTTTGAAAAACAAATTTTTTAAATGTTTTTTTTTTTAGTTTTTCTCTCTCTCTCTCTCTTCTCTCTCTCCTCTCTCTCTCTCTCTTTTCTCCTCTCTTCTCTCTCTCTCTCTCTCTCTTCTCTCTTTCTCTCTTCACCCCATTGATTAGATTGAAATAACATTTCCCCAAAAACGACCAACGGAATCAATCAAACCGATCAGACTAGATGAATCCATATCGGCTTAAAACAGTTCGTTTTTTATTCTTCCCGGGGCTCGAATACTGTTAATTAAAACCTTATGGGGAAAGGAGTGTCCCATAACTATGCCCTTGAAAACATGAACCCCCGGCTTTCGGCCAGCTATAGGCCCCCTTTTCTCCCCCCCCACCCTAAACTAAAAAAAGACAACCCAAGGGAATTGGGGACGTATGAAAAAAAAACGGAAAGGAAAAAGGGGAAAAGAAGAAAATAGGGAAAGGGGGGGCAAAAACAGAAGACGTCAAAGAAACAAAAAAGGGTCGGTTACGGAAGCTCAAGGAAATTCAAAAAAACAAAGATAAAACAGGGAAGACATAATCAGAAGACGAGAAAAAAGAAGAGAAAAAGAGAGAGAGAAAAAATAAGAAAGAGAGGGCAAAAAAAAATTTAACCAAACGGGACACAGGGAAAGACGAAAAAAACAACAGACAAAAGGACAGAGAAAGAAAGACAAGAAAGAAAAAGGAAGCAAACAAGAAAGGGAAAGACAACAGAAGACAGAGAAGAGACAGAAAAGACAAAACAAAGAAAAGAAAAACAAAACAAAGGGGAAACAGACAGAAGGAGACAGAAAACAAAAGAAAAAGACACCCGAAAAACAAAAATAAAAAAAAAACCCAACCAAGAAAACCCAACCCAACCCAAAACAAAAAGCCATAAAAACCCAACCCCCAAAAACCCCCCAAAAGAAAAACCCAACCAAAACCCAAAAACAACCCAAAAAAACCCAAAAACCAAAAAAAAAACCCAACCCAAACAACCAAAAACCAAAAAAAAAAACCAACCCCAACCCCACCAAACCAACCAACCAAACCAACCAAACCCCAACCAACCAACCAACCAACCAAAACCAAAAACCCCCCAACCCAACAAAAACCAACCCCCCAACCCACCCACCCAAAAAAACAACAAACCCAAAAATAAAAAACCAAAAAAACCACCCCAAAAACCAAAAACAAACCCCAAACCACCACAAACCCCCCCCCCAACCCCAACACCAACAAAAAAAACAAAAAAACCCCCCCCAAAAAACCCTACAAAACAAAAAACAACGAAAAAAAAAACAACCCATCAAAAAAAAAAAAAGAAGGGAAAGAAAGCAAAAAAGGGTTTTTGGGTTTAAATGTATTTTTTTTTGGGTGTTTTTTGTTTTTTTTTTTGGGGGTGGTGGGGGTTTGGGGGGTTTTTGGGTTTTTTCTTTTTGTGTTGGTTGTTGGGGGTTTTTGGGTTTTTTTTTTTTGGGGGGGGAAAAAAAGAAGGGAAAAGAAGAGTTGTGGTGTGTGTTTTTTGTGTTGTGTGTTTTGTGGGGTGTGTGTTTGGGTCGTGTGTTTTGTGGGGGTGTGGTTTTTTGGTGTTGGGTGTGTGTGGGGTTGTGGGTTTTGGGGGTTGTTTTTTGTGTGTGTTGGTGTGTTTGGTGTGTGGTTGTTGTAGTGTGTGTTTGGGGGTTTTGTGTTTTGTTTTTGTGGTTGTTTGGGTGGGGGGTGTGTGTTGTGTGTGTTGTGTGTGGTGTGTGTGTGTTTTTGTGTTGTTGTGGTGTGTGTGGTGTTTTTTTGTGTTGGTTTGTTTGGTTTGTTTTTTTGTGGTGTGGGTGTGGGGTTTTGTGTGTGTGTTTGATGGTGGGGTTTTGTATTGTGTGGTGTGTGTGTGTGTTTATGGTTGTGTTTGTGTTTTTGTTTTAATGGTGTTGTGGTTTGTGTGTGTGGGGTTGTGTGTTTTTGTTGTGGTGGGGTGGTGTTTTTGGGTGTTTGGTTTTTTTGTGTTGGGTTTTGTGTTTTTTGGTGGTGGGGGTGGGGGGTTGTGTGTGGTGGTTGAAATTGTGTGTGTGTGTGTGTGTGTGTGGTTTTGGGTGTGTGTTGTTGTGGGGGGTTGTGTGGGGTTTTGTGTTGTTTGTGGGTGTTGTGTGTTGTGGTGTGTGGTGTTGTTTTTGTGTGAGGTGTATGTTGTGGTGAGAGAGAGATGGAGAAGAGAGAGTTGTGTGTGTGGTTTGTATGTGTGTGTGTGGTGTGTGGTTGGTGTGTGGTGGTGTTTTTTGGTTGTTGTTTTGTTTGGTGTTGTGTTTGTGTGGTTTTTGTTGGGGTTTATGTGTGGGGTGAGAGAAGGGAGAGAGAAGAGTTGGGTTTTTTGTTTTATTGGTGGTGGGGTGTTTGGGGGGGGTGTGTTGAGGGGGTTGGTTTGTTGTGTGTGGGTTTGGTTTTTTTTTTGTGTGTGGGGTGGTTTGGGGTGGGTGTGGTTTGTGGGGGGTTTTGGTTGTTGGGGTTGGTTGTGGGGGAGTGGAAAAGTGTGTGTGTGAGAGAAGATGAAGAGAAGAGTTTTTTTGGTTTTTAAAGTTTTTTTGGGGGGTTTTGGTTTTGCGTTTTTATTTTTTATTTTGGTGAGGTTGGGGTTTTTTTGTTGGGTTGTTTTTTTTTTTTTTTGTGTTTGGTTTTTGTAGTGGTTTTTTTGGGGTTATTTTTTTTTTTTTTTTTGGTTGGGTTTTTTTTATGTTTGGGGGTTTTTTTGGGTTTTTTTTTTTTTTATATTTTATTGTTTTGGTTTTATTTTTTTTTTTTTTTGGGGTTGTGACTTGCGGGTGGAAAAATTGGTCTCTTTTTAAACGCCCCCTTTTAAGTAAACCCAAACCAAAAGGGCTAATTGGAAAGTTGTGTGTGTTTCGTGCGGTGGGGGTGGGTTTGGGTTTTGGGGGTTGGGGTGGGTGTGGTGTTTGAGAAGAAAAAAAGGGGGGGGGGGGGGGAGGGGGGAGGAAAAAACTTCCAAAAAAGGGGGGAAATTTACACAAAACGTTTTAAAAAGCGAAGTGATATTTTCAGTGCACAATCTTTTTTCTCTCCCCCCCCCAATTTTACCAAAAAAATTATGTGGCTTAGCGATAGAATACGAAGAAATACAAAAACAGTTATTATAGTTTTAACCATGATACAAAATAAAGAACAAGATAAACACACCAACACACACACACACCACACACACACACAACCACACACACACACACACACACACCACCCACACCAAGCGACAAAAAAAAAACACGCAAGCCAACCAAAAAAACATTTAAACCCAAAGAATAAAAAAAACGAAATAGAATAAAAAAAAAAAAAAAAAAAAAAATTGAGATAAAGCAGAACAAAAGAAAAAAGAATCAAAACAAAAAAAAACAAAAATAAAAAGAACAAAACAAAAAAAAAGAAAAAAAACCCCAAATTTTAAAACCAAAAACAATACTGACATGGCAAACCAACTCATGACTCTCTTTACATCCTTTTTATCAAGATACCCCCTTCTTTGGGGGCTCTCTCCCCGGGTTCTCTTTAAAAAAATTTTTTTTTTCTCTGTGTTTGTAGGCGTTCTAGCGGCTTTGTTTATACTATTTTATTTTGATGTCTACCTTTTTGATACTTTCCATTTTGTGGCTGTGGTTTCCCTTTTCCGTTTTTTTTTTTTCCATTTTTAAAAATTTTTTTCGTTTTTCTTTCCCGGTATTTTCCTTTTTAAACATCTGCTTTCTGGTTATTTTCCCCTATTTCTTTTTTTTATGTGTTGTTTTCTTCCCGGTTTTTTTTTCATTTTTTATATTTTGCTTGCTTTCTGATTCTTTCCCTTTTTTTTTTTTTTTCCTTTTTGGTTGTTTCCCCCCTTTCTATATTTCCGTTTGCTTTCTGGGTTTTTTTCCATTTTTTATATGTGATTTGCTTTGGCGTTTTCCATATTCTATATTTTTTGTTTGCTTTTTGGTTCTTTTTTCCCTTTTTTTTATTTGTCGTTTGCTTTCTAGTTGTTTTTTTCATTTTCTATTTTGGGCTTTTTTTTCTGATTATTTTTAAAATTTTTTATCTGCTTTCGGGTTTTTTCAATTTTCTACTTTCCCTTTGCTTTTTTGGGTGGTTTTATTTTTATATTTGTCGTTTTCTTTCTGGTTGTTTTTCCCTTTTCTATATTTGTCGTCTGCTTTTTAAATTTTGTCCATTTGCTAAAATTGTCATTTACTTTTGGGTTTTTTTCCCTTTTCTATATTTTGTCCCTTTCTTTCCCGGGTTTTTTTCCCATTTTCTATATTTTCCGTTTGCTTTCTGGTTCTTTCCCCTTTTTTATTGTGGTTGCTTTTTTTTTTTTTCCATTTTTTGTGTTTGTGCTCTGGTACCAGCTTTCCATGCCTTTTGTGGTCTGCTTTCTGGTACTTTCCTTTTCTGTTTGTGGCTGCTCTCTGGTTTTTTTCATTTCCTGTTTTTGTCTCTTTTTGTTTCTTTCCTTTTTGATATTTTTGGCCGCTTTCTGGGCTTCCCATTTTCCTGTCTGCTTTCTGGTTCTTCCCTTTTCCTGGTCTGCTTTCTGGTTTTTTCCCATTTTCCCTGGTCTGCTTTCTGGTTTTTCCATTTTCCCATATTTTGGCGCTTTTGGTCTTTCCTTTTTGATTTTTGTATCTGCTGTCTGGTTGTTTTAATTTTTTGATATTTGTGGGCTGCTGTCGGGTGTTTTCAATTTTTTGTGTTTTTGGTCGCGTTTATTCTCTGTTTGGTTTAACTTTTCTCAAAGCTCACCCTGAAAAATTCCAATGCTGGGGGCCCCCACTGACCCTAAAAAGAGTGGGAGAAACAGAAAAAGGTTTTAGAATACCGCTTTTTCAATCAGTCCGAATCCCCTAAGGGGTAGGTTTTTGCAAAAGGTCGTCGTTACTGATAAGCGATAGTTTAAATCATTTTCCCCTTCGTTAAATTTAATGGTTGAAAAAAAATAAATTTTTAAAAAATAAGTTCTTTTACCTTCTTTGCCTTCTTCCCCTCTCTGTCGCTCTGTTCCCCTCTCCTGTCTGTCTCTCTTCTCTGTCTCTTCCCGTCTGCTCTCCGCTCTCTTTCTCTCGCTCCTTTTCACTCCTCTCGTAGTTTATTTTTGTTTTTTTTTTTTTTGGGGGGGGTTTTTTGGTTTTTGGGGTTTTTTTTGCTTTTTTGTGTGTTTATTTTTTTCGTTTCGTTTTGGGTTTTTTTGTTGTTTTTTGGGGGGGGTTGTCTTTTTGGGGGGGGGGGGGGGGGGGGGGGGGGGGGGGGGGGGGGGGGTTTTTTTTTTTTTTTTTTTTTGGGGGGGGGGGGGAATGGGGAAAGGTGGGTTTTGAAAAAAAGTTGGTTTTTTTTTTGTCTATATTTTGGGGGGGTTTTTGGGCAGATTTTTTTTGGTGGGGGTTTTTTTTTTTTTTTAAAGGGTTTGTTTTTTTTTATTGGTTTTTTTTTTGTTTGTTTTTTTGTTTATGTTTGTTTCTTTGTTTTTGCCAATTTAAAAAATCTGCCCCCCCTTTTGAAAAAAAATTTTAATTTTTTTTAATTTTTTTTTGTTTTAAATTTTTTTTTTATTTTTTTTTTTTTTTTTTTTTTTTTTAAAATGAAGGGAAAAAAATTTAAAAAGAAAGATGAATCGTCGAAGATCCAAAATTTTTTTAAAAAAAAAATTAACGTTAAAAGTTGTTTTTAGTTTAGTTTTTGAACATGGTAAAAAGTGTTTTTTTTTTTTTCCTTGATAAGAAAAGAGTAAAGGGGGGGAGGGAGGGGGAAAGAAAAAATTTTGGGGAAAAAAGATGGAATGAAGGTTGAGGAAAGGGGTTTTTAAAAAGGAAGAGTGTGGTGGGGAAAGGGGGGAAAATTTAGGGTTTTAGGTGAGGGGCAAGAAAGAAAGGGAAAAGATGGCTATTTAGGTTTTTCTTTAGTTTTTGACCACACCTTTGGGTTTTTTTTTTTTTGTGTTTTAGTGGAGTGGGGGAGAAATTTTTTTTCCTTTTTCACTTTTCATTTGAAATTCTAAGTTTTTTTTTTGGTTTTTTTTTTTTTTTTTTTTTTTTTTTATTTTTTTTTGGTTTTAAAAAAGGGAGGGGGGCCCCCAATTTTTTCCCCCAAAAATTTTAAAGGAAATTTAGTTTTTCTTTTGGTTTTTTTTTTTAAATCTCTCTTAATTCCCTTTTACCCTTTGAAATTTATTTTGGTTTTAAAAAAAAAAACCTAAAGTGGGCCCCAAGTCCAAACCCCACATTTTCTTCTTTTTTCTTTTTTTGTCCTTTATACCAAACCTATTATCTATTTTTATCTTCTTTATTACTACTTTATCACTACATCACCACTAAAACAAAAGTTTAAAAGCACGTACGCACAACATACATTTCCTCATTTTCAACAAAACACCACACACACCACAAACAACACACACACACACATTTTTTCCATATTTTTCCGGGGGTTTTTTTTTTTTTTAAAAAAAAACCCCAAGCAATGTTAAATTTTTTTTTTTTTTTTTGTTTGTTTGTTATTTACCCTAGATTAGGGTTTTTTATTCAGGCTGCATATACATTTTCTTTTGTTTCTCGCTTTTTTTTCTTTCTTTAGATAGATGGATTGATGAAAAAAAGCAAAACACGCTTATTTTAAAGACCCCCTGAAAAAAAAATTTTTACTTTGACTTTGACTTTGAACCCACAAAATCAAGCAATCAAGCAGTCTCGAACACCCTGTCATCCCTCTGTTTTTACCATGGATTTTAATGCCAATCTAAAAAACTTTTTTCATTAACACCTTTTATGATTTTAAAACTGGGGGGCTTTTCCCAGTATTGAATCCGGTGACCCAGAACTTTCGGTTTTTCATAATTTTGCTAATTTCCCCTTTGAGAAAGCCACCAAACGGAAAACAAAGAAAAAAGAAAGAAAAGAAAAGAAAAAAAGACAACAGAATGGGAAAAAAGACAAAAGAAAAAAGAAAGAATGGAAAAAGAAAAAAGATAGAAAAAAAAAAACAACAAACAATCACACAAACAAAGAAAAAAACAACCCAAATTTTTTCCAATCATACTCGTTTGCATAATTTCTCACTTACTATGGATTCACAATATTCATTGTCTCCCCCCCCCCCCCCCCCCCGTTGTTTTTTTTTTTTGTTTTTTTTTTTTGGGGGGGGGGGAGGAGGGGGAGGGGGGACGGGGTAGCCAGTGGTCAAAGCACTCGCTTTCCCCAAGCCAAGTTTGGGGCCCGTCGAGCATGGTTACCATTGGACGGGGAACGTTTGCGTTTGCGCGCCTTGGCTTCAGTACAGCACCCCCTGTAAATGGGGCCTGCCCTCTTTAGGGTCAGGGAAAAAAAAAATAGCGAGGAAGGAGATGGGCGCCGACCTCGATATCTGGTCTCTAGATAAATGAGGTCTCTACCCTCCCCCCCACGACCTTTTAGGGTTTTGGGACACGTTTCCTTTTTTTAAAACCTTTCTTTTTTACCAGGGCCTTTTCACTAAAAAAGGTGAAAAAAGATGATGTAGAGAGAACGAAAAGAAAGAAGAAGAGAAAATTGGGAAGGAAAGGGGAGAGAAGAGAGAGAGAGAGAGAAGAGAGACAAAAAGAGAGAGAAAAAGTGAAAAGAGAACGAGAGAGAGAGGGGGGGGACACAGAGAGAGAGAGAGAGAGAGAGAGAGAGAGAAGAGAGAAGAGAAAAGAAGAGAAGAGAGAAGAGAGAGAGAGAGAGAGAGAGAGCAGACAAAAAGGACAAGGCACAAAAAAGGCAGGAGAAAAAAGACAGAGTGAGGACAGAAAAAAAAACAGAATGGAACAAACTTTATAAGAAAAACAACATCCCCCAACAACCTGAAAAAAGAAAAGTAAGAAGAAAGACGAGACAATGAGCACGAAATAGGGGAAAAGAGAACAAAACCCGTATCACTTTTCTTTATTGTAGCCCCTCCCCCCCTTTCCCCCCCCCCCTCTCTCTTCCCCCCCCTCTCTCCCCCCCCCCCCCTCTCCTACCCCCCCTCTTTTTACTTCTTGTCTCACGATGTGTTCATTTCTCCCCCTGTCTTACCTCCTCCCCCCCCCCCCACCCTCCTCTCTCTTCCCCACTCTCTCTCTCTCCCAAAACTCTCTCTATCTCCCCCCCGCCCTTTTTTCTCCACACCCTTTTTCTCCTTTTCCCCAAACCCTCTTTTCTCTCTTCTCACCCTCTTTCCCTTCCCCCCACTTCCCCAACCCCCCCCCCCAAACCTTTTTCTTTAAAAAAATGAGGAATAGGAACCCACCCCCAACAACAAACAAACAAAAATCAACCACCAACTAAACACAAACAACCAACAATACACACCACACAAAACCTACACACAAACACACCAATAACACAAACACACACGACAAACAAAACACCCAGCCCCCCCACACACACCACATAAAACACACACACACACCCTACAACAACAGAAACCCTTCACACATGGAAATACAACACGCACACACAAACACGAAAACACACACACACACACACAACACACACACACACACCCACACAGACAACACGAACACTGAGAAACACACACACCAACACACACACGAAAACACACACCACTACACAACACACACACACACACACACACACAAAC
>CM054161.1:18215870-18230870 GCA_028751875.1 Rapana venosa | reverse complement strand
ACACTGCATGCCGTTGAATATTTTGCTGTTTTAACACTGATTTACAAAAATAATCATACATTCACAAGCTCTGGAACCCATCAGAACTTACGCACACTCATTTTAAGAGAAAAACTAAACAAAACTAACAAGGATTAGCAACAAGAGACAGAGTTCATCAAACTATGCGCACACCACCAGTACATATAACTACTAAATATATATAACTCAATAAAGTCTTAATCCCATAAGTAATATACAGATTTTAAGCATACCATCAAGTCAAAAAGAACTCACAACGATTAAAAATGATAAATCAACAGAAAAGAAAAGTAAATCGAAAAGCTGCCAGTCAAAGAAACAACAACAAAACAACAACAACAAAAACCAAGAAAAAAAGACAATGACAAAAAAGGAACAAGAACAAAACAAGATCTACAAAACAACAATAAAATGCAAGTCAGAAAAATAGGAATGTACAATACCCCTCCTCCCACCTCCACCCCCCAAAAAAACAAACAACAACACCCCAAACAAAACAACAACAACAACAAAAACAAACACAAAAACCCAAACAAAAAACAAAAACATCTCCAGAAAAAAGCAAGCTCGGAAAGAAACCACCCTGACAAGTTATTGGCAACAGCTAACGTGCCGCACTCCTAGCACACACACTAAAAAAAGAAATTACGTGTTTGTGAATATAAAGATAAAAACAGTACAGAAAGAAATACCAGCATAGCAAACTGACAAACACTAGGATTACTGGACAAAAAACTTTTTTCCCTAAAGTATACATTTTCCTCCAAAGTATACACCAAAACAAATAATCCAGGAAAGGTTGATACACTGAAGTGTAACATTTTAATGGTGGAAAAACCCACTATTCAGAGCAGCATTTTTACTGCTGAAACCTTTGACGTTATATTATCTTCCCTACAGAATAATGTACGTTTTAACAGCTGAAGAACTTTTTATAGCTTACTCGGGACGGAATACCTCAGTGGTCAGAGCACTCGCTTTCCCAAAGGTAAGGTTAAGCAGCACTGAGCGTGGTTACCAAGTGGATGGGTGACCGTTTGCACGCCTTGGCTTCAGCACAGTCCCCCAGTTCACACAGCTGTGAATAGATACCTGCCCTCTTTAGGGTCAGAGAAGGTAAAGCAGAGAGGGAGAGGAGATGGGTGCCGCCCTTAATATGCTGGCCCCTAGAGAAGCTGAAGTCAGTGATGCCTCACTCTCCTACGACCACACAGGTTATAGGAACAACTCTACCTTTAAGAGTAGCTAGAGCTGTAAATATGTTAACCGTGCAGATCTCATTTCTACCCTTAACTCTTTAAGGAGTCAGAAGATCATTGCTCTGAATGTTTTTTGAAACCGTGTCTCTTGGGTTAAGTTTGAACCTGAAAGAGCCCATCCCTCCCCAGATGCAGCGTGCATGCTAGGGCATTCTTGTGTTTCTGTAGACCAACGAAGGTTGACGTGAGTTCCAAGATCTTTAACGTGCATATTCGATTTTCTGTATGGGAGTTCAAACGAACGAAATTAAGGCACTGGCAAGTCTGCACATTTTTGTTGACCTGGGAGGTCTTAGAATATCTCCCCTTATTTCACCAGGGCGGTGTTGTCGAGATTCGAACTCGCGATTTCAAGGGCCCACATGGCGGAAATCAAACGTTCACTCCTCTGGACTTCATTGTCTGTTCACAGTAAAACTACTGCTATGCAAAAAAACGTAGAAACCCTCACTGAACAAAACTAATCCCGGCCCAGGCCCAAAACTTTCGGATGAGACGATAAACCGAGGTCCCGTGTGTTACACAAAATTTTTCAGCGCACGTAAAAGAACCCACGGCAACAAGAGAGTTGTCCCTGGCAAAATTCTTAGAAGAAGGCCACTCTGATGGGGAAACAAACACAGTTGCAGACAGAAAAAAAGAAAAAAAGGCATGGCGCTGCTCTTGTGGCGACGCGCTCTCCCCGGGGAAAGCAGCCCGAATTTCACGCAGATAAATCGCATGACTTAAAGTGGTATAAATAAGTAAAAAAAAAAAAACCAACCAAAAAAACTGTCAGTTATTGATATCAGCTTATTTCCAAATCCTACACTAAAATGTTGTTATGTTGTAAAATGTGTTGAGCTTGCCTTCAGCCATGAAAAACCTTCAACATAACAACATGCACTCTCCTTTACAGAGGAACGAATCCTCTGAAGTCGGAGTATGGCTGCCTATATGGCGAGGTACTTAAAACCAGTCCTACACGCAAACTTCTCCTTCAGTAGTGTGTAATTTCAATCTCACAGTGATTCCTAAACGGGATGGATGAGTGAGTCAGAGTGCACATTCTGGGTGACCCCTAGAGTGTTAAGCTGGCGAACGCACAGCAAAAAACACTGAACAAAACTTCGTGTCTGTTAACATTTTAAAACAATAATCATGATCCTAGGCAAAAACATTAGGGAAACGTCACTGACCAAACATTGTGTCTGTAAACAGTAAAAATACTCCTTTGCAAAATTCGTGGAAACGTCATTGAACAAAAAATTTATGTCTGTTAATGGTAAAAATACTCCCATGCAAAATCGTTGAAACGTCATTTAACAAACTGTGTGTCTGTTAACAGTAAAAAATACTATGCCCCCCCCCCCCCCCCCCCCTCAAAAAAAAAGAAAAGAAAAAAGGAAACGTCACTTCGCAAAACTTTGTGACAATTGACAGTAAAAAATACTCCTATGCCACCCCCCCCCCCCCCCCCATAAAAATAAATAAAAATTAAAACACGAAAAAAACAACAAACGGTCG
The DNA here is from genome assembly GCA_028751875.1 of Rapana venosa. Lineage (NCBI taxonomy): Eukaryota > Metazoa > Mollusca > Gastropoda > Neogastropoda > Muricidae > Rapana > Rapana venosa. Next base: position 18,228,084 of record CM054161.1, on the reverse strand, counting down.
TTGAAATGTCACTTAACTTTTTGGGGGAGAGAGGTAATTTTTGAACCTTTCGGATTAAGTTTTTGATGATAAAGAACGTTCCTACGACACTTTGAACGATGCTGAAACTCTTTTTGTAAACACTTCACCATTTCATGTCCATTTTATTGCGAAGAAGCTTGATAGATCAGACAGGGAAGCCATCATACATCAGACTTAAGACTTGCGTCAATACAAAAAAAAAACACCCAGGATATTCCAGTCAAACTTGTGAAGCTCTGTACTGCTCAGTGTTATGGACTTTGAACACAAAAAAGTAAGGAACTAAGAAGAATGAATCCCGACAAAGGAAAAAAAAGGAAAGAGCTGATATGCAGCAAGGGGTGGTTTTTGATTTTGTAATCTCTGTTGTGCATTGATTTTGTGTGTGTGTTGCTTTGTAAGATTCAGCGCTATGTAGATTCTATACACTAGTAATATCATCATCATCAAAAAAAAAGGGTGAAAGGGTGGCGCAGCGCTAAGTGGCGACGCGTTCTCCCGTTCTCCCCGGGGAGAGCAGCCCGAATTTCACGGAGAGAAATCTGCCGTGACTTAAAGTGGTATGAAATAAAATCTGAGCGCTTTGATTTGTTGCTTTACAAGATTCAGCGCTATATAAATTCCATACATTATTATTATTATTTTTATCATCATCATCATCATCATCATCATCATCATCATCATCAGCAGCAGCAGCAGCAGCAGCAGCAGCAGCAGCAGCAGCAGCAGCAGCAGCAGCCACCACCACCACCACCACCACCACCACCACACCACCACCATCATCATCATCTCATCATCATCATCACCATCACCACCACCACCACCCCCATCATCACCATCATCATCATCATCATCACCATCACCACCAAACCACCACCACCACCACCACCACCACCACCACCACCAACCACCACACCACCACCATCATCACCATCATCATCATCATCACCATCACCACCACCACCACCACCACCATCATCATCATCATCATCACCACACCACCACCACCACCACCACCACCACCACCATCATCATCATCATCATCACCACCACCACCACCACCACCACCACCTCCACCTCCACCACCACCACCATCATCATCATCATCATCATCATCACCACCACCACAACCACCACCACCACCATCACCACCACCAAACACCATCATCATCATCATCATCATCATCATCATCATCATCATCATCATCATCATCACCACCATCATCACTCGTGTTCAACGTTTGTCTCATTCTCATAAGCGCTTTGATTTGTAGCTTTACAAGATTCAGCGCTATATAAATTCCATACATTATTATTATTATTATTATTATTATCATTATTATTATTATTCTCAGACGTCAAAGACACAAATCACCTCTGTATTCTTCTCCCTTTCAATCTCAAGTGGATCCAGATGGCAGTGTTACTGCGCCATGCTCCTCGTCCTTCTTTGACCAATGGAGGCCTGCAGACTTTAAGTCGGTTACACTCGTGTCACCCATACCACAGGCCACAACTCCTACAGAAACACGGATGAGTGTTTTAATAACCTGTGCTGAAGATGGTGTACGGGTGCCTTTGCGCTCAGGACTTTGTGTTTCCATAATCTGTGCTGAAGATGGTGTACGGGTGCCTTTGCATTCATGACCTGGGATTTATAGTCTTATTCAATAAACTTTAAAGCGTTTTTTCCACTGAAGTCAGGAGCTCTTCATATGGTCCGATGACGTTTTTCATTCTGGTTTTCACTTCCTCGTTAGTGATGTGATCTCTGTATGAGATACCAAGGAGTTTGCGAAAGCAACCTCATCTCCATTGCTTGTATTCTTTTTCAGTGTCTGCTGTTATGGTTCACGTTTCACATGCGTACAAAAATATGGACATGATCAGGGAATGTATGATCATGATCAAGACAAACACAATCATACCATCAACTGCAGGAATGAGTGTTGCCCAGGAGATCTTAATAGACACCAGAAATGACTCGACTACAATAAAGTATCTAACTAAAGGACTAAAGAGATATATATTATAGATAACTATATAATGCACTTAGGATACTCTTATTGTAATGTCAACTATGTGTGTGTGTAAATGTGTGTGTGTGCATGTGTATGTATGTGTGTGTGTGTGCGCGCTTAGGATAATCTTCATGTGAGCGATAATGTAAACTATCTGTGTGTGTGTATGTGTGTGTGTGTGTATGCGCGCTTAGGATAATCTTATTGTGAGCGATAATGTAAACTATCTGTGTGCATGTGTGTGTATGTGTGTGTGTGTGTATGTGTGCGCGCACGCGCGTGCACGCCATGTATGCGTGTTGTTTCCAAAGAGAACAATAGCACTAAAACTGTGTCTGGTGCTTAAGCTCTGTGGTGACGTGTTTCCTAGTCATTCTTTTATCCTTTAATGCCGTTTGCTCCTAAACCTACGTAATTTTTTTCCCCATTGTTCGCTCAGAACAGGCGCCTCTGACCACCACCAAAGTGACCCAGCAACATTGCAGGGCCCCTCTGGCTAGGGACCTTAAGGTGGCCTGATAGTGATAGGATCCCTGTGGATTTCCGGTCCTGGGGATGAGACATAACGAATCTGGGTATGGCTGTGGCGGGGAGATTGGAATGAAAACAACAGGACAGGGACGTCACAGAAGATGGTAAAAAGGTAAAGGTAAAGGAGTCCCATAACCTATAAGGTCGTAGGGGAGCGAGGTGTCAGAGACCTCACTTCTCTAGGGCCAGCATAATGAGGGCGGCGCCCATCTCCTCTCCCTCGCTGCTTTACCTTCCCTGACCGTAAAGAGGGCAGGTACCCATTTACAGCTGGGTGAACTGGGGGAACTGTACTGAAGCCAAGGCGCGCAAACGGTCACCCATCCAACTGGTAACCACGCTTGACGCTGCTTAACTTGGCTGGGGGAAAGCGAGTGCTCCGACCACTGAGCTATCCCGTCCCCATACAGAAGATGAGACAGCAGAAAAAATATTCTCTGTTTTGAGATGACACCGTATTTGAACTTGAACTTGAATTCGAAAATCCAGAAACAAAAATCCCTTTAAACTACATGTACCTTTTTACATACAGTCCCTGTGTGTATACAGTTTTGTAAATTTTGTCATCTGTTCCCATCAGCACGCAATGGTTTACATTTCCGAAAAGCGGAACAGGTTTAAACGTGTGCCCAAGATGTTCTGCGTGCGTTAGCACACGGGACCTCGGTTTATAGTCTCATCCGAAGGACTTTTGAATGGAGTGGAATCGCCACTGATGTTAATTCCAGGGGAAAATGTCCTCTTGAACGAGAATCGAACCCGGGTCAGCAGATCAAGAGCGCAATGCACAACACTCTAACTAAATAAGACTATCTCGCTAGGGCGATGATATGTGAAACAAATGTTGTGTCCTTAAGGGGTTGTTGTCATTAAGTGGACAGGCTAAAAACACAGATAAGGAAACTTCACCAGTATGGACATTTCCTGTGGAAACTGACCTTCTCCCTGTTCCTCACCAGATGGCCTGCCAATACACAGACGGCATGCAAAACGCAAGACAAATGATTCCCAAATCCTAGAATCCTTATTGTCTTTATTGAGCAGGTAACAATCGGGTAAACCAACAGATCTTCCCGAGAAAGTTAGGGAGAAAGTCAACAGTCTCGATTGACATTTTATTTGTTTAATATATTTTCAATAAGAAGGAGACAGGCAATGGAGATGAGATGCTTCTGCAAACTCCTTTGGTATCTCATAAAGACATCACATCACTAATGAGGAAGTGAAAACCAGAATTAAAAAAAAGCCATCGGAGCATACAAAGAGCTCCTGACTTCAGTGTTAAAGACGCAAACTTAAGTGGTACGGGCACGTCACACGAACATCTGGACTGGCCAAGACTGTCCTACAGGGAACAGCACAAGGAGGGAGATGAAGAAGAGGCAGACAGAGAAAACGATGGGAAGACAGCATTAGAGAGTGGACTGGCCTTGAGAGGAACGATTTGCTACCGAAAGCAAAAGGACCCGCGGGGAGTGGAGGAAGCTGGTAGCAAAATCTTCAGTGGTGCCTCCCATGGTATACAAGACTGTGGGATAGGTGAAAGTGAAGGTGGTGAAAATTTCATTGCAAATTTTTAAAGGGTCGTGTTTTGTCACGTTTGTTGATAGAAAACGATGTACAAAAATAGTTTAGAAATATGTTCTAGCTACTTTTGGGCTTGATTTGCGCATTTTCAACGTTTTAATCAAGTTAACGACAAGGGAACCACATAACGACACCACAAAACGGTTGAAGAGTTAATTTCTTCTTCTTCCTCGTGGAACGTTTGGACAGCAACTATTGCTGTCAATCTGTCACATGAGCGAAAATGCGCTGCACTGCCGTTATGCACCTGGCAAATCAGGCCCAGCACTGCCGACTTCGGCGAGGATGAGAATTGTTAAGATTAAAGTCTGTTTGGAAAAAAAATGGGCAGGAGAATGGACCAAGAGGACAGAAAATAGACAAGAAGGAAGTGGCAGGAAGAAAAGGACCGAGGCAGAAAGGAAAAGAGGGATAGAAAAGAGGGAATTCCTAGCACAGAATTTCCAGAAGGAGGAGATGTTATTTATACTGACAAGCCCCCAGGCATCCCCGCGGGAGTAAGGGTTAATTTTCACCTTGGTGTTTTTCATTCTTCCCTGTGTGCTTGTGGAGGGGGGAAAAACCCTCAGACTGGCGAGCACATCCTTCAAAGATGCACGCTATACAGCGACGTGAGGAAGATTGTGTGGCTGACGGAGAAGAAAAATAATAACCCTGCACACCAAGCTGTACGGCCCACGAGAGGAGCTACTGGAAATTAAAGAACATGCCATGATTTTTTACCAGACATATCTGACGGTGTGAAAGCCAACGAGAGAAGAAGAAAAAGAAGAAGAACAAGAACAAGAACAAGAAAAAGAAGAAGAAGAAGAGAAAGAGAAGAAGAAGAAGAAGAAGAAGAAGAAGAAGAAGAAAGAAGAAAGAAGAAGAAGAAGAAGAAGAAAGAAGAAGAAGAAGAAGAAGAAGAAGAAGTAGAAGAAGAAGAAGAAGAAGAAGAAGAAGAAGAAGAAGAAGAAGAAGAAGAAGAAGAAGTAGAAGAAGAAGAAGAAGTAGGAGAAGAAAAAGAAGAAGAAGAAGTAGAAGAAGAAGAAGAAGAAGAAGGAGAAGAAAAAGAAGAAGAAGAAGAAGAAGTACAAGAAGAAGAAGAAGTAGAAGAAGTAGAAGAAAAGACACGCTGGTGTTTTAATCTGTATATAGCTGCGCAGTTTTAAAGTTAATTTTAACGAAGTGACAACCCTGATATTATGGCCTCCGAGGTTGGTAAGGCAATAAACGATATAACTGGATTGGAATAAAGCATGTTCTCTTTTTTCTTTTTGGTGGGGGAGAGGGGGGGAGAAATGTTTTCAGTTTTTGTTCTCCTTTTTTTCTGGTAATCTCCTAATCTCCTTTCATATTTCTCCCATACACAAACCAGTCCTCAGCCCCCCCCCCCCCCTCCCTCCTTCCCACACTGCTGATTTTTCTCACTTTTTTTTATATAAAAAGGGATTATCTTTTCTGTCGAAATCTTTCTCTTTTTTTTGGATTTTCTTGCGTGTTGTTTTGTTGCTTGTCATGCTAAGTCAGTGTTAAAGTAAGGCTCTGCTTCTTTTTTTGTTTTGGCTTGTGTGTCATAGGATTTCTCTTTTTTTTCTGATTAGTTTTTGTTTTGTTTTGTGTTTTTGTCTGTGTCTGTGTCCATTTCTCGTTCTTTTTGTCTTTGTCTAGTCTGTCTAGTCTCTCTCTCTCCCTCTCTCATATCAGAAAAACACACGCATATACGCACAAGCGCGCGTGTGAGCACACGCACGCACACATACCCACCAACACACACATATGTGCACACAAACACATATTGCACATACACATTCGCACACACAAACGATTCCAATATACGCACACATGCCAAAACAACAACCACACTACCACAAACCCACAAACACACACACACAAAAACACACACACACACACACACACAAACACACACACACACACACACACAAACACACACACACACAAACACACACACACACACACACACAACACACACACACACACACACACACACACACACACACACACACACACACATACAGTGTACGTACTCTTAGTCACACAGAGAGAGAGAGAGAGAGAGAGAGAGAGAGAGAGAGAGAGAGAGAGAGAGAGAGAGAGAGAGAGAGAGAGAGAGAGAGAGAGAGAGAGAGAGAGAGAGAGAGTCAGAGACAAGCAGAGAGTCAGACAGAAACAGAGAGAAAGACAGACAGACCGAGAGACAGGTCAGAGAGAGAGAGAGAGAGAGAGAGAGAGAGAGAGAGAGAGAGAGAGAGAGAGAGAGAGAGAGAGAGAGACAGACAGACAGACAGACAAACAAACAGACAGAAAGAGAAACAGTCTGGGAGACAGACACAAACAGAGACACAGATAGACAAACAGAAACACATAGACTTCGGAGACAGACACAAAGACAGACAATTACAGACGGACATAGACACACACACACACACACACACACACACACACACACACACACACACACACACAGACACACACACACACACACACACACACACACACACACAACACACACACACACACACACACACACACCACAGAAAAAGAGACAGAACGGAAGAAGCAGCAGACACAATTATAGTCCTCATTCTGAATAATTAAAGAAAGAAAAATAGATAAGATATTAGATAAAAGAATTAAAGACAGAAAAATAGATCAGACAATAGGTACAAGAATAAAAGAAAGAAAAAAGAGAATCAGACAATAGATAAAAAGAATTAGAGAAAGGAAAAGAGATCCGATAAAAGAATAGTCAAAGCAAAACCATATAAGAAGAAATCATACGGGGGGAAAAAGAAAAGTGATTTTAATTTGCAAATGAGAAAAAAAGAAGAGTAAGACAGATAAACAAAGAAGAATAAAGCAAAGATTGGATAGAGGCAAGAGAATTAAAGAAAGAATGTCTACAACAGATGAAAAAAATAAAGCAAGAATGAATATGAAACAGATAAAGAAAGAGAAAAAAACGAGACAGCGAAACTAAAGAAAGAAAGAAAGAAAGGAAGGAAAGAAAGAAATAAAGGAAGGAAGAAAAGGAAGGAATGGAAGGAAAGAAAGAAAGGAAGGAAAGAAAGAAAGAAAGGGAAAGAAAGGAAGGAAGGAATTAAAGACAGAAAGGAGGAAAAGAAAGGAAGAAAATAATTTCAAAAAGAAAGAAAGAAAGAGATACAAAAAAAAATCAAAGTAAAAAAAAACGACATGAGGAAAGTAAGACAAGAAAAGAGACAAAGCAAAGAGACAAAGAAATGATGGAAGGAAGGAAGGAAGGTAAGAAAGAACGGAAGGAATGGAAGAAAGGAAGGAAGAAAGAAAGAAAGAAAGGAAAGAAGGAAAGAAAGGAAGGAAAGAAAGAAAGAAAGGAAAGAAGGAAAGGAAAGAAAGAGAGAAAGCAGGAGAAGAAAGGAAGAAAATAATTTTTTTAAAAAGAAAGAAAGAAAACGAAAACAAATCAAATGGAAAAAAACAACATGAAGAAAACAAGACCAGAAAAGAGACAAGCAAACAAAGAAGAGAAAAAAAACGAAAAAAAGAAATAAAAGAACAAAAAAAAAAGAGGAAAAGAAACGAAGAAAAAACAGAACGAAAGAAAGAAAAAAGGATAGGACAGAGAAAAAGGACAAAAAAGAAGAAAAAAACCCCACGCAAAACAAAGAGTAAACATAGAAACAAACAAAAAGAAAGAAAAAACAAACCCCTAAACAAACAAACAAACAGACAGAAATTCAGAAAAAGCCAGACAGAAAGGGTACAGGTTATTGTCTTGGAAAAGCCGGTCCCTTTATCTGTTATTTTCTAGTAGAACAGATAAAGAAAGAAAGAAAGAAAGGAAAACAGACAGACAGAAAGATAGATAGATAGACAAAGAGACATACAAAACAGGCAGGAAGAAAGAAAAAAGAAAGAAACAAACAAAAGCCTTTCATCTGTAGTTTTTTAGTAGAACGAGAAAAAAGAAAGAAAAGAAAAACAAAGAAAAAACTGAAGAAAGAAAAGAAGGAAAAGGAGAGAGAGAGGAGAGAGAGAGAGAGAGAGAGAGATGAGAGAGAGAGAGAGAGAGAGAGAGAAAGAAAGAGGAAGAAAAACAACAACAAAAACAAAACAAAGCAAAAAATTAAAAACAAAACAGGAAAAAGAAAAAGGAACAGATACAATAAAACCAAAAGAAGGAAAAGAAAGAAAGACAGAAAGAGAGGGAAAAAGAGAACAAGAAAAAAAAGAAGAAAAGAGAAAAGAAAATATGAAAAAGGTCAGGAATAGAGAAACAAAAAAACAAACAAAGAAAACAAGAAAAACAAACAACAACAAAAACAGAAGAGAGAAAGAAAAGACAGAAAGAAAGCAGGAAACAAAAAAACACCTACAGAATGAACGAAGAAGCAGAACAGACAAGCAACAACTTATCAACAGGAAAAAAACAACCAAAACCTACTCCATTTTTCTGTTGTCAATGTCAACAGAATCTTTCAAGAGTTTGGTTTTCTTTTTGCAAGCTAAAGAAACACAAATACACACAAAAAGTACGAATTTAATAATAATAATAATAATAATAATAATAATAATAATAATAATGGAGTTTATATAGCGCTGAATCTTGTAAAAAAACAAACAAATCAAAGCGCTTGCACTCAAATCATTTACACGCATGCAACGATTAGCCAGTGAAAGAGAGGGTACTCTTTTTAGACAAGCACCTAATAATAGCAAACATCGTTTTTCTTCTTTTTGTTTGTCTTTCATATGAACAAAAAAATGCGTTGCGCTGCCGTTAAGCGCCTCACAAGTCAGGCCTAGCGCATCCGACTTCGACCTGGGAGAGAACTGTTATCTTTTAAGTCTATCTAAGGGGAGAGGGGGATGGCAGGAGAATTGACCAAGAAGGCAGAAAATAGACCAAGAAGGAGGTGACAGGAAAGAACAAGAATAAGGCAGAAATAAAGAGAGGGATAGAAAAGAGGGAATTCCTAACACCGAAGGTAGGGATGATATCCATACTAACAAGCCCCTGACATCCCCTCGGGGTAAGAACAGTTATCCAAACCACAATGTGAAGCATAATATAACGATACAGCAATGATAATATAGTGGACAATATTAAGATTGAATCAACACACAACAATGACTCATATTAACATCAGAAAACACACACACACACACACACACACACACACACACACACACAACACACACACACACACACACACACACACACACACACACACACACACACACACACACACACACACAAACACACACGCGTACAAACACACACACACACACACACACACACACACACACACACACACACACACACACACACACACACACACACACACACACACACACACACACACAGCGTACAAACACACACACACACACACACACACACACACACACACACACACACACACACACACACACACACACACACACACAATTCATTTTCAAAAATACGGTGAGATAAATTTGTACAAGTTTAACACAAAGAACTACAAGAAAGAAAAGTTTGTTTTATAAAAAAATTATATCGTTTATCAAGAGATTGAATTTAATATTATTGGGATGCTTTAAGAAATAATTCTGCACAAAAATGAGATCATTCAGTTTTTAGACATTACGCAGAAAATATGCTGCTTTCTCTGTGGGGGGGGGGGGGGGGGGTAGGAGAGACAGTAAATTATCGGATTCATATTATTTTCTTTCTTTTATAAATGTTTGTTTTAGCATGTACTGATTTCTGTTTCTTCTTTTTCTGTGTCCCCTGTCTCATTGTTTCTAGACTGTTCCATTAATTGACTTGTCACCCTCTGATTTCCTCTGTCTGATTATCACTTTCTTTTTTCTTTCTTTTTTCTATACTGTCCCAGAATCTGAACTCTCGTTTTTATATTCTATGTTAAGAGTTTCCCCGATTTTCATCCCCTCTATCTCTCTGCGTTTGTTTGCTTGTCTGCCTGGCTCTATCTTTCTTCCTAAGTATTTAATCTCTATATCTCTCACTCTCTCACTCTCTGTCTGTCTGTTTGTCTCCCTGCGGCTCTGTCTCTCTCTCTGCCTCTCTGTCTGTCTCTCTCTGTGTCGTTCTGTTTGTCTGTCTGTCTGTGTCTGTGTTCTGTCTGTCTGTCTGTCTCTCTCTCTATCTGCCTCTCTCTGTGTCGTTCTGTCTGACTGTCTGTGCTCTGTTTGTCTGTCTGTCTGTGTCTGTCTGTCTGTCTGTCTCTCTCTCTCTCTGTGTGGGATTTTTAGACAGAAAATCAACTAACATTTATATTCTTTCTTTTCTTTCGGTCTTTTCTTGTTGCTTGTTTCTGCATGTACTGATTTCTGTTTCTTCTTTCCTGTGTCCGCTGTCTCCTTGTTTCTAGACTGTTCCATTAATTGACTTGTCACCCTCTGCTTTCCTCTGTCTGTGTATCACTTTATTTTCTTGTCTTTTCGATTCTATCAACAGAATCTGGACTATGTGTTTATTTGTTTGTCTGTCTGTCTCTATCTCTTTTCCTAAGTGTTTACTCTCTCTCTCTGTCTCTCTCTGCCTCTCTGTCTGTCTGTCTGTCTGTCTGTTTGTCTCTCTCTCTTTCTCTCTATTTCTCTCTCCCCCCTCTCTCTCTCTCTTATGACTGTATGTTTCCTCCTCTCTCTCTGTGACTGTTGTCCTCTCTCTGTGTGTGACTGTTGTTCTCTCTCTCTGTGTGACTGTTGTCCTCTCTCTCTGTGTGATTGTTGTCCTCTCTCTCTGTGTGACTGTTGTCCTCTCTCTCTGTGTGACTGTTGTCCTCTCTCTCTGTGTGACTGTTGTCCTCTCTCTCTCTGTGACTGTTGTTCTCTCTCTCTGTGTGTGACTGTTGTCCTCTCTCTCTGTGTGACTGTTGTCCTCTCTCTCTGTGTGACTGTTGTTCTCTCTCTCTCTGTGACTGTTGTCCTCTCTCTCTCTCTGTGACTGTTGTTCTCTCTCTCTCTGTGACTGTTGTTCTCTCTCTCTCTCTGTGACTGTTGTCCTCTCTCTCTGTGTGACTGTTTTCCTCTCTCTCTCTCTCTGACTCTCTCTTTCTCTCTCTGTCTCTCTCTCTCTCGCTCTCTCTCTCTTCACACAAAAACGAAACAACACAATACAATACAGAAGCTATAACTGTAGCCACCAGATCCTCCCCTCCCCCTCCCCCCTCCCACCTCTCCTACTCCCTCTGGTAGAAACAACAACAACAACAACACCATACCCCAACCCACACCACAAAGTGACGAAACTAATTCAGATAACATTTCAAAGGTATTTTCTCTGAATAGTCATCCGTGCCTTTCTTTCTTTTATTTTCCCCGACCATGACAAAGACTACTCATCATCCAAAACACTGGGAACATTTGTTGTTGTTGTTGTCTATTTTGTACCAAATCCCACGACTGACTTTTTCTGCTATCGGCTGTTTTAGTTTGTCTTTTGATCTGTCGTGTGTGGTTGGTTATTCACTATACTACAATGATATTTCTTTTCGTTGTTTTTCTTTGTTTTTCCCCCTGCTGCCTCATCTTCTGTGACGTTCCTGTCCTGCTGTTCCCACGCCGCTTGTATTCCAATCTCTCCACCCTTAGCCATACCCAGATTTCGTTATGTCGTATCCCCCCCACCCCAACGTCGGAAGTTCACAGGGGAGCCTACCATATTAATGTCAGGCCGCTCGCTAGGGGGCCACCAGCCAGAGGGGGCCCTGCGCTGCTGCTGGGTCACTTTGGTGGTGTCCTGTGGTTTGCCAGGTCTAGTGGATAGCATAGGCAGGACACCACCTACTAAGTTCCTTGATAACGACACCGTACTACGATATAGATCTCTACACCCCTCGCTTATCCTCAGAATTATTGTTGGTCTTAAAGGGGGTGTGAGAAACACAAGCCGTACATGACTGGTTTGTATTTGCCGGGAAAGTTAACAGGCACCGTTCTCTCCTTGTCTCTCTATCCTTGCCCTCTGAGCAAACCACTCCACGTTCTCTCTCTATCTCTCTCCGTCTCTGGCTGTATGTCTGTCTGTCTGTCTGTCTATCTGTCTGTCTGTCTGTCTGTCTGTC
>CM054161.1:18200870-18205870 GCA_028751875.1 Rapana venosa | reverse complement strand
CTCTCCCTTCTCTCTCCCTCTCTCCCTCTCTCTCTCTCTTTCCCCCCCCCATTCTCCCCTCTCTCTCTCCCCCTCTCTCCCCTCTCTTTCTGTCATCTCTATGAAAACTCAGGGGAGGGGTCTTTTTGTTTTGTTTTTTCGGGGGTGGGGTTTGGGGGTGGATGGGGGTGGGGGGGTGGGGGGGGGGGGGGTTTTCGTTTATTAAATTTGGGGTTGCTGTTCCTCGGGTTTTGGTGTTTTTTTTCTTCATCCTCTGCTGCTTATCCCATTTTTTTTCCCCCTTTTTTTCTTTTTTAAAAAAAAAAAATTTTGTCCTGTATTATTCTCGTCTTAGTCTCTCTGTCTGTCTCTCCTTGTGGGTCTCTCTCTTTCTCTGGTCTTTGTCTTCTTGTATTGCGTGGTGTGTGTGTTGGGTGTGGTGTGCGTGTGTGTGTGTGTGTGTTTCTCTATATTTGTGTCGTTTCTTTCTCTATCTCTATCTGTGTTTCTTGCTGTCTGTGTCTGTCTGCCTTTTGTCTCTCTCTCTCTCTCTCTCTCTCCCCTCTCCCCTTTTCTCCTCTCTCTCTCCCCTTTTTTTCCCTCTCTCTCCTCTCCTTCTCCCCTTTCCCCCTCTCCTCTATCTCTCTCATCGCGGACTGTAAATTAAAAAAAAGCGCACGTGTTTTTATTTTTAACTCGAAAAAAAAGAATTTTATTTTTATTTTTATTTGATCGATTTTCTCTCTCCACATACACACACAAACACCACCTCTCTCTCTCTCTCTCTCTCCTTCTCCCCCTCTCCCCTCCCCTCTCCCCTCTCTTCTCTCTCTCTCTCCTCCCTTTTTTCCTCCATTTTTCTCTTGTTCCGTAAAAAGGGGGGGAGGGTGGGGGTGGGTGGGGTGGGGAAGAAACCCTAAAGTAAAGCCCGTTTGATGTGCGTTTAAAGGTTATTTTCAAAGTGGACAAACCTAACCGATAAGGACCCCCCCTCAGACTTTAAAAAAAACAAACAACATAAAATTTCTCCCTTTTTTTCACCAGGGGCTCTATGCACGGGACAAATTGTACGAAAACGTTTAATGATTCGTCTGTCTCCCCGTCGCCTGCTCTTTTTATTATTACCATCCCCTAAAATAAAATATAATCTATTACTACTACTACTACTACAATAAAATATATGGGAATTAATAGCCTGAAACTTGAAAAAGCAACAATTGAAGCGCTTTCACTTTAACATTACAAGCATGCGCTCTCCTTAAACAAATGAACAACAATTTCAAACCCCGCGCCGCACGTTGCAACGCACCCCACCCCACGCACCACGCAGCCGCACGCACGCACGCACACACACAACCACCAATCGGGGCAACACTTTGAAGGTGAAAGATGCTGTTGAATTAGGGGCAATAGGTGGGGGGAAATCTCAGGGAGGGGAAAAAAGTGTTTTTGAGGTGGATTAAGTATCAATGAAGGGTTTTGGGGAAGTGAAAGAGGGAGGTCATTCCAGGTGGATGGACCAGAAACAGAGAAGGAGCGAAGGCCATCCATCCATCCATCTATCTATCTATCTATCTATCTATCTATCTATCTATCTATCTATCTATTTATCTATTTATTTATATGCACCTATATATATATATATATATATATATATATATATATATATATATATATGTATATATATAGAATGTGTGTGGTTGAATTTTGATTATAGTGGAGGTTCCTTGCCCGCAGCACACCCACACTCTCTCGGCCAAGAAGACAAAAGCCAACTAACCCCCATGGCTGCAGTACGTAAGGACTGCGCAAGTCAAGTCTGTCTGTATGCGTGTGTGTATGTGTGCATTCGATTTGTGCATTTGGAGTGTTTTGTATTTGTGTTGACGGAGTATTCAGAGTACAAAATATACGAAAATCATCATCATCATCATCATCATCATCATCATCATCATCATCATCATCATCATCATCATCATCATCGTGATCACTATCATCATCGTGATCACCATCACCATCATCATCATCATCATCATCATCATCATCATAACCAACAACATCATTTCTACTGTTATCTTGGAGAAGCAGAAGAAGAACAACAACAACAGCAACAACAACAAGAACAAGAAGTAGAAGAAAACAGAAGAAGAAGAATATAAACAAAAAAACGCAAAAAAGAAGAAGAATGCAAAAAGATGAATGCAAAGAAGATGAATGCAAAGAAGATGAATGCAAAGAAGAAGAAGAATGCAAAGAAGAAGAAAAATGCAAAGAAGAAGAAGAATGCAAAGAAGAAGAAGAATGCAAAGAAGAAGAAGAATGCAAAGAAGAAGAAGAATGCAAAGAAGAAGAAGAATGCAAAGAAGAAGAATGCAAAGAAGAATGCAAAGAAGAGGAATGGAAAGGGAAAAAAATGCAAAAATGAAGAATGCAAAGAAGAACAAGAACAAGAAAAACAAAAAACTAAGAGTGCAAAGAAGCAGATGAATAAGACGGGAAGGAAGAGGAGGAGGAGATGAAAAAGAAGAAGAAGACGAAGAAGAAGAAGAAGAAGAAGAAGAAGAAGATAAACAAGAAAAACACAAAAAAGAAGAAGAAGAAGAAGAAGAAGAAGAAGAAGAAGAAGAAGAAGAAGAAGAAAGAAGAAGAAGACGAAGACGAAGAAGAGAAGAAGATGAACAAGAAAAACACAAAAAAGAAGAAGAAGAAGAAGAAGAAAGAAGGAAGAAGAAGACGACGACAAAGAAGAAGAAGAAGAAGAAGAAGACGAAGAAGAAGAAGAAGAAGAAGAAGAAGATGAAGAAGACCCACTGACCTAAGAAAGGCTTCATCTCGAAGTGGTGTGCCTGTGCTTGGCCTTGATAGTACAGTCGACCCACGTCACTTCCTGTCGTTGAGCTCAACAGGCAAGTACCGTTTCGTATCTGCAACAAATATTGAAATTGATAAAGGAATGAATGAATGAACGAATGAATGGACAAATGAAAGAAAGAATGAATGGGTGAATAAATGAATTAATGAATTAATGAATGAATGAATCCAAAAATGAATGAATGGATTGGGCGAAGGGAAGAATGAATAAATAAACGAAAGGGTGGATTCATGAGTAAATGAATGAAACGAACGAATGAATGAATGAATGAACGAATGAGCCAACGTATACATGACTGAATGAATGGAAAATGAATAAACGAATTAATTAATTAATGAAAAAACGAACGAACGAAAGAATGATTGATTGAAATTTTGTTGATAATCAGATCATTATTGAGATAGACTTCATCATGCACATTGCAAGCAGATACATGTCATGCGTATGTCTAGTGTGATAGACACAGTATTAGTACAGATTGATTCTGCATACGTGCATGCGCGCATGTGTCCCCCCCCCCCCCCACACATACACACACTCACTCACACACATCTAGCACACACACACATACAATCTATCACACACACACAGAGAAACACACACACTTCTACATAAAACACACACACGCGGGTGCGTGCTCTCTCTCTCTCTCTCTCCTCTCTCTCTCTCTCTCTCTCTCTCTCTCTCTCTCTCTCTCTCTCTCTCTCTCTCTCTCTCTATGTTGGGGGGGGGGGGGGGGGGGGGGGGGGGGTTGTTGGCCATAAAGCCTTTTCCGCTTAGTTTTCTAATTCTTAAAGAATTTATCATAATCGCAAGGACTATTTGAAGTTATATATATTTTTTTGAAAATTTGAAGTGATATATTTTTTTTGAAAAGCTGTAACTTCTAGTTTATCTTGCTGTTGATGTTGTTGCACTTCTTATTTTATCATGTTTATTCCTTCTCTTTTTTCTTCTGCTTCTTACTCTCCTTTTCTTCCTTTCATTCTCTCCGTTTTACAATCTTTGCTTTCTTTTATAAGTTTCCTTCTTTTTGTGTTTACATTTTTTTTCTTTATTCCTTTTTTCTTTTCACTTTACATACCACATTCGTTTCTTTCTTTCAGTCCAACTTTCTTTGTACCATTTCTTTATCCCTCTCTTTCGTTCCTTCTTTCTCTCTTTCTTTCTTTCTCTCTTTCTTTCTTTCTCTCTTTCATCTTAAACGCGCGCACCGTTCTGTCTCCTCCATGTCTCCTCCGTGAACCTTTCCCTTTTCTGAATCTTTTTCCTCTGTAGCAGCTAAAACTCTGATGAAGCCACCTCTTCTTTTCAACGGGGTCAACGCTAAGGTTCACCACGCATGCGTATCAACCTCTCTGGGAAATTACAGGAAAAAGGAAACACATACCCCCTCCCTCCCTCTCTGTCTCTGGGTCTCTCTCTGTCTCTGTCTGTCTGTCTGTCTCTGTCTCCCTCTCTCTGTTTGTTTGGGTGTTTTGGTCCATAAAACCTTTCCTCTTCATATTCTGATTCTTAAAGGATCTGATTTGACATAAATGTAAGGAATATTTGAAGTGATATTGTTTGAAAATCTGTAACTTCTTCTTGTTCTGGTTTATCTTGCTGTTGATGTTGTTGCATTGTTTTCCCTTTTTATTCGTTCTCTTTTCTTCTTCTTCTTCTGTTTTTCCTTTCATTCTCTCAACCATTTGTTTTCTCCTTTTTGCCATCTTTGCTTTCTTTTTCTGGTTTCTCTCTTTCTGTGCCTATTTTTTTTTCTTCATTCCATTTTTTCTTCTAACTTTACACATCACATTCTTTTCTTTCTTTCAATCCTATCTCTTTCTTCTTTCTTTGTACCTTTCTTTATCCCTCTCTTTCGTTCCTTCTTTCTTTCTTTCTTTCATCTTTAACGCGTGCACAGTTCTGTCTCCTCTATGTCTCCTCTGTGAACCTTTTCCCTTTTCTGAATCTTTTCCTCTGTAGCAGCTAAAACTCTGATGAAGCCACCTCTTCTCTTCCACGGGGTCAACGCTAAAGTTCACCACGCATGCGTATCAAACTCTTCCGGAAAATTACACTTACGGAAACAGAAACCATCTCCTTACCACCCTCAAAAAGGACGATCACTCTTGCAGGGTTGTTTGTTTTGCTACAGCAGAGGGCG
>CM054161.1:18190870-18198370 GCA_028751875.1 Rapana venosa | reverse complement strand
GAGACACAGAGACAGAGAAAGATATGTATGTACATATACAGAGAGAGATAGAGAGAGACAGACAGAAGACAGAGACAGAGAGATAGAGTGAGAAAGACAGAGAAGAGACATAGGGTGAGAGAGCCACAGAGAGGGAGAGAGCCAAGAGAGAGACAGAAAGAGACACAAAGAAAGACACAGGGAAAGACACATATAAAGACAGAGAGAAAGAGAGACAGATACAGAAAGAGAGA
Source organism: Rapana venosa (assembly GCA_028751875.1). Lineage (NCBI taxonomy): Eukaryota > Metazoa > Mollusca > Gastropoda > Neogastropoda > Muricidae > Rapana > Rapana venosa. The sequence continues at coordinate 18,198,137 of CM054161.1, read as the reverse complement.
CAGATGAAAGACAGAGGCAGACAGAGAGAGAGAGAGAGAGAGAGAGAGAGAGAGAGAGAGAGAGACAGACAGACAGAAGCAGACAGAGACAGACAGGCTGACAGACAGACATAGATAACGGACAGACAGACAGAAGAAACTTAACACCGATTAAAGACTACACTAAACACACCCAAAACGCTAAAACATCCACACCAGCAAAAAACACAGACAGAGAAAAAGAGAGAAAGGACACGCATTAAGGTCATCTGGAGTGTCCAGTGTTAAATGACCACTTAGGAGAAGTCACGGGAAAAAGGCACAACTCAACAATGGCTGGACACAACGACAGCTGACCTTCCAGAGAAAATGATCTTCAATTGTTGTGTGTTTGTTATGTCTGTCTGTCTGTCTGTCTGTCTGTCTGTCTGCCTGCCTGCCTGCCTGCCTACTTGCCTGCCTGTCTATCTATCTATCTATCTATCTATCTATCTATCTATCTATCTATCTATCTATCTATCTGTCTATCTGTCTATCTATCTATCTATCTGCCTGCCTGTCTGTCTGTATGTATGTTTGTCTGTCTCTGTCTATCTATATCTGTCTCTGTCTCTGTCTATTTATCTATCTATCTATCTATCTATCTATCTATCTATCTATCTATCTATCTATCTATCTATCTATCTATCTATCTATCTATCTTTTCATTTTTATTTCATCCTATTATTTCGAGGCATGAATTCCTATTCCATTATCCTAGAAATAAAAGAAGAACATAACAAATAATGTAAAAAAAAGTGCACTTTTGTGTTTACCATTAAAGTATTTTTATGAGGTAACAGGTGTGTTTATACAGACAATTTGAAGATTTCTTTACACGACGAAGGTAAACGGCTTTCATTTTCCTTATACCAATGTCTATACTGTCCAAAATACACCCACTCATTGTCGTATGAATACCTAAGCTTCAACATAGTAACCGATTTCTATCAGCTTTAAAGTAGTAAATATTATCCGATGTTTTTGTGTGTGAACACTTTTGGAACGAAGTGAAGGGTTAATAAAGGTAAAGGTGTCCCATAACCTGTAAAGTCGTTCCCTGACCCTAAAGAGGGCAGGTACCCATTTAGAGCTGGGTGAACTGGGGGACTGTACTGAAGACAAGGCGTGCACACGGTCACCCACCCAAGTGGTAACCACGCTCGATGCTGCTTAGCATTAGCTGGGGGGAAGCGAGTGCTCCGACCACTGAGCTATCCCGTCCCTGATAATACGATACACTAAAAGCCCTCTGACTTGTCTAAAACTTCTTGCTTTATCTCATAAGGGGTCATGAGGGCAACGCATGCTGTGAAGTTTTCAGGTCGTGTGTCTTGGGTAAGCTGAACCTGGCGGAGTCCACTCATGTTCTGGTAGCAGGGTGCATGCTGGGTATGCTCGTTTCATCCATCCATCCTACCTGATTAAAGATACGCCTGGGTCAATCATGTCTGTTGGATTTCTGGAGACTTCTTCCCTTTTCCTTCTCCCCCCCCCCCCCCCCCCCCCCCCCCCCCCCCCCCCCCCCCTGTTTTTGTTTCATTTTGTTTGTTTTGCTTAAAAGCAAGACTTTCTTTCCCGACTCTCTTTGTAATGCTTAAAAAAATGTTATTTGACATAAACGGACTACTTTGGACAGCAGTAACGACTATTTCGAGAAACTGAAACTCCCCATTCTTCTCTTGTTGCTATTGTTATTCTTTTTTTTCTTTATTCATCGTAGAATCGTCCTTCATTTTTCCATCCTTCTCTTTCTCCTCCTCCCTTTCTCTTTCGTTTAATCTTTTGTTTTCCTGTTTTGTCTTGTTCATTTTCCTCATTTTCCCCTCTATCTATCTCTACTTCAAATTATTTCCTTTTCTTTTCAATTCCTCTTTCTTCTTTTCTGCCATCTTTAAAGTAAACTGTTCACTATTCTGTCTCTTTTCTCTCTGGTCTGTGAATCTACAGGGATTTTTTGGCTTTTTTTTTGGGGGGGGGGGGGGGGGGATGGGGGTATTTTTTTCTGTCGCTATCAAAACTCTGCTGACGCCGCAGCTTCTTTTCAACGAGGTCACCACTAAAGTTCACCACGCATGCGTATCAAGCTCTACGGGCAAATAAGACGGAAACGGAAACGGAAACGGAAACATCCCCCTCACGACCCTTAAAAGGACGATCACTCTTGCAGTTTCTCGTCAGCAGAGGGCGCCATCAGAAGAGGCTGTAATGAAAATGGCGCCAGCATGCACTTACTTGGTTTCCTTGTTGTCTTTTTTTAATTTTTATTATATCGTTTCTTTTTTTTTTGTCTTACCAAATGCTCATTGTTGATTGGACGTGCGAAGGTCAATACATACAGAGCAGTGATTGGATGCTTAAAAATGGAGACACGTGATTGGGTTTTTTTACAAACATTTTTTATTCAGTTTTGTTTTATATTTCACAGTTATAAAGATACATATCATGTAAACATTTTTTGGAGACAGAGAGAGAGAGAGAGAGAGAGAGAGAGAGGAGAGAGAGAGAGAGAGAGAGAGAGAGAGAGAGAGATTAACATTTTTTAAATACTTATTTCTTTATTCTTTTATATCGAGAATAACGGAGTAAGAACCTATGTGCCTTTTTTACATCGAGTCCCCGTGTGTATGCGGATTTGTGAATTCTGTCATCTGTTCCCGCCGGCACACAATGGCCTACTCTTACGAAAAGCAGAACAGGATTTAACGTGTGCGAGAGAGAGAGAGAGAGAGAGAGAGAGAGAGAGTGAGAGAGAGAGAGACTGTCAGGTACTCAGACAGAGACAGAGAGACAGAGGGACAGCCTGACAGGCAGACAGACTGACCAAGAGGTCCCAAATGGGCACTGAGCTCAATACAGGCATGACATGTATGGGTTGCTATACATTCTGTGTACCAAAGCTAAATTATCTTTGTCTCTGTTTTTACACACTTCGTACCAGTGTTGATTTTTTTTAAACAGAAGGCCTCCACTGGATGGACCGTAGACAACAATGATATTCACGAATGCTGACTGTTTTGACTACTGTTATCAAATAGAGGTTGATATGGAATCCATCTAATAATGAACTTGTTATGTGTAAAGTTCTTACAAGAAATATGTTCCTCAGTAAGATATCTGTATCTTAATCTGTTGATGAATACATGAAGTACAGGTCTATTACTATTCAATTTACAATGATAGATGTATTGTTTGGCCAGTAGTACAATAAAATAAAAATTATCATCAACACTAATATTTCTGTCACATCCGAGTATAGCCAGACACTCTGTTATATTCAGACTGAACACATTCTGACATTTTTCATCCATTACTTCAGTAAGTGCCTGCCAAAAACTCTGAACAACTGTGCACTGCCAAAACACGTGTCTAATACTGTCTACTGCTGTATGGCAAAGAGTGCAGAAGTCACTGTCAGTCACACCCATCTCTTTCAGTACAACGTTGGTCCCAAGACACCTGTGAATTATCCTAAGTTGGATCCATTTTATTTTAACATCAGAAAGTTCATGAACATACAAAACCCCCCAATATTTCCAGTAATTTTCAACATTCAGTTTTTCATACCACTTAGTACAACTTCGAGCAAGTTTTTGTGTGTGTAGAGGATGGAGGTTTATTCGTGTGTAGAGGCTGAAGGCACTTGAGATCGTCTTTTGATGCAAAAGAGATATGTAGTGTGTGTGTGTGTTTTTTTGGGTGTGTGTGTGTGTGTGTGTTGTGTGTGTGTGCGCGCGCGCGCGCCCCTTCAATTAAAAAAAAAATCAGTGATATAAGTGTAAGCCACGTGAATGCTTTCATATAAAAAGAGTCCCTCAAAGTTTTTTTTTTTGCTATTCCAGCATCTTTTCAACACGTAAAAAGAAATGATCACGAGAAAGGTGGACATAGCTGACATCGACATTAATATAGGAGGTAGAAACATCACTAAACGCAGGTACCACTGATGATACAACACTCATGGCCAATGACATCAAAAGCAGGAGAAGAATTCTCTACAGAGTTGATGCAGAGGGCAACACTGCTGGCCTTAAGTCAAATGCCAAAAAGACCAAAGTGATGAACATTGATGGTACAGTCACCTCTGAGAATTATCAAAATCAATGGAACAGACGAGGAATACATTAAAACTTTCAAACATTTAGGCTCGGTGAAAGAGAGTACTGGCTCCTGTCTACAAGACGTCAATGCTAGAATCGGTATGGCCAAACAAAAGGATGATTCATTTAAACTGCAAATAGAAAGACAGATGGGAGCAAACGACACAATTGACGAAACTGCGTGCACACGGGGACTGAATGTTAAAAAAACACATACATGCTTATTCATTTTCCTTGAGATAAAAGAATAGATGAATAAATAAAATAAATGAGTACATGAATGAATCAATAAATAGATAAACAAATGAATAAGCGAACAAATAAATAAATACATAAAATATGACTAAAAAACCGCTGACGCACAATTATCCGGTTTTCTGTTTGTTCCTTTTGTTGGGCTGCTTGGTCGAGTCTTTTTTTGTCCTTTTTCTTTTATCTTATTTTTTTTCCTCTTTTCTGATCTCCTTCTATGATTCCCTTGGTAATAGCTTGAAGTTTCAAGTGGGTTTTTATGGTGATGTAGAAGAACAACCCAAAGCTGCCTTATCTCAATTTGTTTTTGGGTTCTATCACGAGAAATGAAGTCATCTGATCAATAATCGCTCTGCATCTCTGCTTATCTGTATCTCTATCCCTCCACCTCCTTCATAACACACACGCATACACACACAAACACACACGCACGCACACAAAAAACACACACACAACCACATAAACACACACACACACACACACACAAACACACACCACCACATAAGCACACACACACACACCACACACACACCACAAATACACGCACGCACGTACGCACGCACACACACACATTCTTGGTCCACACTCCTGCCTTGTTTCCAGAGAGACTTACGATGTAACAATTCTCTCTCACACTGAAGTTGGATGCGCTGGGCCTGACTTGTCAGGCTCTTAACGGCGGCGCAACGCATTTTCGCACATATGACAGACAACAATAGCTGCTGTCTGAGCGTTCAACGAAGAAGAAGAAGAAGAAGAAGAAGTCTAGCTAGTCCCACTGACCACGAAAGTCACCTCATCACATTTTAGTTTTATTAACTCTAACAACATCATCATCATCATCATTAACCATTACACCCAGTGGTGTGTAGGGCAGCAACAAAGCGCTTCCACTCCTGTCTATCCTGGGCCAACCTAGTCACTGATCCCCAAGAGTGCTGCATGGCCTTCATCTCACTTTCTACAGTTCTTCTCCACTTTGCTCTTGGTCTTCCTTTCTTTCTCCTTCCTTCTGGGGTCCAGTGCAATGCTGTTCTTGTGAATGCCTGTGGATCTCTTCGGAGGATGTGCCCAATCCACTTCCACCGTCGTCTGGTGATGATGGTTCCCATGTCTACCTGCCTTCATCTCCGTAGTAGGTCTTCATTGGAGATCTTCTCTGGCCAAAAGATCCGGAGAATTCTTCGGAGACATATGGTGTGAAAAGCTCTAACAACATTTACTTTAAATTGAAGATCAAGACCTCTTAATCAAGACCTTTATTATAATTTATTTTATTTTATTTATTTTATTCTTTTATAACGAAGATAATGGAATAAGCACTTATGTGGTTTTTTACATCCGTTCCCCGTGTGTATGTCGCCTTCAAACATGCAAGACCATCAACCTGAAAAACAATCACGTTAATGTTTTCATTCATGAAGGGCATTAAAAACCAGGCCATGCTGAGAACGCTCTGGATTTACTATCCTTCGGATAACAAATTTGCCAGTGACAACTCTCTCTTCAAGCTGCGAGTTCTTCTTGTACGTGCAGAAAGTTATGTTGCATATGAGCCTTGCTTTTCTGAATTCAGATTTTTCAAACGTTCTATGTGTGCGACAAAACCTCTATCGTATGGCAATATTACCTCCCCTTCATAGCGTATCATAGACAGTTCAATTCTTTTTCATTGTTTGAAACTGCTCAAAATTCCAGACACAAGCTTATATCTAATAGAAATGAAGCAGCAATTTTAAATAAAATTGTGGACACTGCTTTTTATCTGTCTGAAATAGACGGATCTGAATAATTTAGAATGAGAACTTTTTTTTTACCCCTTCTATTTTCGAAGTAATGTAGGAAAAGACACCTTTAAATTTTTGGAATTGTTAGCTAGATAACATGTTGTAAAACGATGGACGTGACGGCGTTATCTGTGAGTTAGAAATTTCTGATCCCTACGAGGATCACTCCCTTCTAATCCTCCGAAAGTTTGGAGGTTATGTGTTGTCTATCTTCCCATGTTCGTGTCTCTTTTTAAAAAAAAGACTTTTTTTAAATTTAGAGATGGGGCTAAGGAGGGATAGTGCAGGTTAGGAAGAAGGACATGGTTTTAAGGGAGGGAGTACTTTAGGAGAGGGGTAAGAGGGACTAGTTTAGAGTTGGGAACTTTCATTACTGGGGGTGTGGGTGGGGGGTTTTAAGGGGTAGGTTGAGGACAGAGGAGGGGAGTAGCTTAGAAGGGTGAAGGGGGGGGGGGGGTTAAGGGGTAGGTTAAGGACAGAGGAGGGGGATTTAAGGGGTAGGTTAAGGACAGAGGAGGGGGGGGGGTAGTTTAGAAGGGTGAGGGGGAGTTTAAGGGGTAGGTTAAGGACAGAGGAGGGGGAGTTTAAGGGGTAGGTTAAGGACAGAGGAGGGGGGGTAGTTTAGAAGGGTGAGGGGGAGTTTAAGGGGTAGGTTAAGGACAGAGGAGGGGGAGTTTAAGGGGTAGGTTAAGGACAGAGGAGGGGAGTTTAAGGGGTAGGTTAAGGACAGAGGAGGGGGAGTTTAAGGGGTAGGTTAAGGACAGAGGAGGGGAGTTTTAAGGGGTAGGTTAAGGACAGAGGAGGGGGAGTTTAAGGGGTAGGTTAAGGACAGAGGAGGGGGAGTTTAAGGGGTAGGTTAAGGAAGGGGGGGTAGTTTAGAAGGGTGAGGGGGGGGGGGGTTGAGGGGTAAGTTAAGGACAGAGGAGGGGGAGTTTAAGGGGTAGGTTAAGGAGGGGGGGGGGGGTAGTTTAGAAGGGTGAGGGGGGGGGGGTTGAGGGGTAAGTTAAGGACAGAGGAGGGGGGGTTTAAGGGGTAGGTTAAGGACAGAGGAGGGGGGTAGTTTAGAAGGGAGGGGGGGGGATATTTAGGGGGTAGGTTAAGGACAGGGGA
>CM054161.1:18175870-18178370 GCA_028751875.1 Rapana venosa | reverse complement strand
GGAGAGGAAGAGGGGGGAGAGAGAGGGGGGGGAAGAGAAAGAGAGAAGGGAGAGAAAGGGGGAGAGAGAGAGGAGGAGGAAGAGAAAGAGAGAAGGGACAGAAAGGGGAGAGAGAGAGAGAGGAGAGAGGAGGAGAGAAAGAGATAAGGGAGAGAAATGGGGGGGAGGGAGAGAGAGGAGGAGGAGGGAGAAAGAGAGAAGGGAGAAAAATGGGGGAGAGAAAGAGGGGGGTGGAAGGAGAAGAGAGAGGGGAGAGAAAGGGGGGAGAGAGAGGGGGGAGGAAGAGAAGAAGAGAGAGAGGAAGAGAAATGGGGGAGAGAAAGAGAGGGGAAGTAAGGGAGAGTAGAGAAGGGAGAGAAAGGGAGAGAGGAGAGAGAGGGGGGAGAGAAAGAAAGAGAGGAGGAAGAAAAAGAGAGAAGGAAGCAAAAGGGGGAGAGAAAGAGAGGGGAGAGATAGAGAGGAGGAGGAAGAGAAAGAGAGAAGAAAGAGAAAGGAAGAGAGAGAGGGGGAGAAAGAGAGAGAAGGGAGAGAGAGAGAAGGGAGAGAAAGGGAGCGAGAGAGGGGGAAGAGAAAGAGAGAAGGGAGAGAAAGGGGGAGAGAAAGAGAGGGGGAGAGATAGAGAGGAAGGAGGAAGAGAAAGAGAGAAGAAAGAGAAAAGGGGAGAAAGAGAGAGAGGAGGAAGAGAAGAGAAAAGAGATAAAAGAGAAAAGAGAGGAAAGAGAAAAGAGAGAAAGAAGGAGAGAGAGAGGGGGAAGAGAGAGAGAGAGAGAGAGAGAGAGAGAAGAGAGAGAGAGAGAGAGAGAGAGAGAGAGAGAGAGAAAGCAGAAGGGAGAGAAAGGGGGGGAGAGAAAGGGGTAGGGGGTAGGGAGAGAGATAGTGAAAGGGAGAGGGGAAGTGCGAGAGAGAGAGAGACAGAGAGCGATAGGCATCTGAAAAAACAAAATCAAATTCACACACAGACACAGACACATAGATACACACATATCTATCTATCTATCTATATATCTATCTATCTATCTATCTATCTATCTATCTATCTATCTATCTATCTATCTATCTATCTATCTATCTATCTATCTATCTACCTCTCTATCTATCTATCCATTTACCTACCTATCTACCTATATAACTATCTATGTGTGTAGATAGATAGAGAGATAGAGAGAAAGAAAGAAAGAAAGAAAGAGAGAAAGAGAGAAACAGACAGACAGATAGACAGACCGACAGAAACAGACACACAGGCAAAAAAGTGACACTCGAACAGACAGATGCAAAAGAAAAATACAAATGTGACAGAATAAAACACACTCGCCCCCTTAAAACCAAAACAGCACCAACAAAAATGTTTTTAAGCAAAAAAAAAAGAACGCAAGAAGGAAAAAAAAGAAATGAAATGAAGCTGCGCCAAAGGGAAATAATCAAAGCTAAAATACACATCCCACTAAGGGCCATAACTTAGTGATGGTTATTCTTTCTGGATAGAAGGTCAGGCTATATTGACTTCAGCTCTCTCTCTCTCTCTCATAGCAATGGATATACATGGAGAACGTTAGATGGGAAGAGGAGAAGAAGAATAAGGAGAAGAGGACGAACAAGAAGAGGAAGAAGAAGAAGAAGAAGAAGAAGAAGAAGAAGAAGAAGAAGAAGAAGAAGAAGAAGAAGAAAGAAGAAGAATAGAAGAAGAAGAAGAAAAGGAAGAAGAAGAAGAAGAAGAAGAAGAAGAAGAATAAGGGGAAGAAGAAGAAGAAGAAGAGAAGAAGAAGAAGAAGAAGAAGAAGAAGAAGAACAAGAAAAAGAAGAAGAGGAGGAGGACGAGGAGGAAGAAGAAGAAGAGGGAGAAGGAGAAGGAGAAGAAGAAGAAGAAGAAGAAGAAGAAGAAGAAAAGAAAAAAAAGAAGAAGAAGAAGAAGAAGAAGAAGAAGAACGAAGAGGAGGAGGAGGAAGAAGAAGAACAACAAGAAAAAGGAGAAGAGGAAGAAGGAGAAAGGAAGAAGAAGAAGAAGAAGAAAAGAAGAAGAAGAAAAGAAAAAGAAGAAGAAGAAGAGAAAAAGAAGAAGAGAAGAGAGAAGAAGAAGAAGAAGAAGAAGAAGAAGAAAGAAGAAGAAGCAAGAAGAAGAAAGAAAAAGAACAGAAGAAAAGAAAAGAAGAAGAAGAAGAGAGAAGAAGAAGAAGAAGAAGAAAAAGAGAAGAAGAAGAAGAAGAAGAAGAAGTGAAGAAGGAGAGGAAGAAGAAGAAACAAGAAAAAAGAAGAGAAGAAGAGAAGAGGAAGAAGAAGGAGAAGAAGAGAGAAGAAAGAAGGAAGAAAAGAAGAACAAAAGAAAAGAGAAGAAAGGAAGAGAGGAGAGGAGGGAGGAGAAGAAGGAGAAAAGAAAGGAGCGAAGAAGAAATAGGAAGAAAAAGAGACAAGAAGAAGACAAAAGAAGAAGAGGAGGTAGGGGGAGGAGGAGAATGGAAAGAAGAGAATAAGAAGAGGATGGAAAAGAGGAAAGATAGGGGACAGA
>CM054161.1:18163370-18165870 GCA_028751875.1 Rapana venosa | reverse complement strand
AGCAGAAGTAGTAGTAGTAGCAGCAGTAGTAGTAGTAGTAGCAGCAGTAGCAGCAGCAGCAGAAGTAGTAGTAGTAGCAGCAGTAGTAGTAGTAGTAGCAGCAGTAGCAGCAACGGCATCAGCAGCAGCACAAGCAGCGGCAGCAACAGCGGCGATGTCATTATCACCATCAGGGGCAGTAGCAGCGGCAGCGAGAAATGGCAACAGTAGAAGCAGCAACATCAGCAGCAGCAATTTCATTTCACCACCACCACCACCACCACCACCACCACCACCACCACCACCACCACCACCACCGCCGCCGCCGCCGCCGCCGGTCGTCGTCGTCGTCGTCGTCGTCGTCGTCATCGTCGTCATCATCATCATCATCATCATCATCATCATCATCATCATCATCATCATCATCATCATCATCATCGTCATGGGCAACCACAGCACAGCAATAAATGTTAGCAGTAGAATCAGCAGTATCAACAACATCAAAACTAACACCATCGGCAGCAGCAGAAGCAGCAGCAACAACAACCACAGCAGAAACGAGAAAATAATGTTAGCAGTAAAAGCAGCAGCAACAGCAGTATCAACATCCAGACTAACAGCAGCAACAGAAGCAGCAGAAACAAGAAACGTTAGCAGTAGCAGCAGCAGCAGCAGCAGCAGCAAAAGTATCAACATCAAGACTATCCGTAGCAACAGAAGCAGCAACCGTAGCAGCAACAGAAGCAGCAACCGCAGCAGCAACAGAAGCAGCAACCGTAGCAGCAGCAGCACCAATTGTTACTGCTGCAACGGCTACACCGCCATAGGGAGGACAACAACCAAACGAATTCCTCTGTCAAAGTATTGTTGGCTAATTCCTCTGTCAAAGTATTGTTGGCTAATTCAATCTCGGGGCATGTCTAAGAATGAAACAGTTCTGTCCTGGTGATTCTCTCAATGAAGAATCGATGCCAGCATTTTTGCTCTAAGGCGCATGGGTTTCGAAGACTATCATAGAAAAGAAAATAGAAATAAGAAAATCAAATTGAACTGAGAAGAACTTAACAATGCAAAATTGGAAAAAAACAAGATGAGTAAAATGTAAAGAACGAATTACTCAAGTTTTTATGATACGTAGTATGATTTTATCCATGTATTTGCCTACCACACCCCACCACAAATCCACATACAAATACACCGCACCCCATTCCACCCCACCATAAACCCAATCACAACAAACCACACCCAATCCCCACAAAACCGCACCATACAACTCGACCCACACCATACCCCACCCCACACCACACCTACCACACACCACACCGCACCACACCACACCATACCACACACCCCCAACCCCACCCCAAACCCACCCCATACACCATCACCCACCACATCACAAACCCTACCCCACCACATCACACCCACACCACATTCCCCCCCACAATCACACAACCCCCCCCCCACATCCTATTCCCAGCATCCCATCAACCCATTCCATTCCCACCCCTACCAAACCCCCCAAATTCCCCCCACTTCTTCACACCACAACCCCAAACCACCCCAGCCCACACTCATCCCCCACCAAAACCACATCACACAACACAAAAACCACACAACACAAAAACCACACAATTTCAATACAGCACAGTTACAAGTGGGCGTATCTTTCACAGACAAATCAAAGCACTTGCACTCAACTCATTCTTACACAGTCGTGGAACCGACAGCCATTAATAGTTTAACAAGTCCAAACGTACACGTACACACACACAAAAACATACACAAAACACATACCATACACACACACACGCACACACCCCTACACAACATACACACACACCACACACACTTTCTCACACATCACACTACACACACTACACACACACCACACACACATGCACTACACACCACACACAAACTACTCACACACACACACCACACACACACTTTACTCACACAAAATTACACACACTAACCCCACACTACACACTACACTTCAACATGCACACACACTACACACACTAACACGCAAACAAACACACACCACGCACGCACACACACTACACACACATTACACTAAAACACACACATACTACACACACCACACAACACTACACACATACTACACACATACTACACATCTACACACACAACCTACACCACACACACATACACCCCCACACACACACAATACAACACAACACACACTACCCCCCCCCCCCCACACACACACAATACTACCCCCCACCCACAAAACACACACTCCCCACGAACACACCCCACTTCACCCACACATCTACAACCACCACTCAATCCCCCCCCCCCACACACCCCTAACCCCCCCCCCCCCCCCCCCCCTCCCCACACCCCACAACTCACAACACACACAACACACACACTACCCCCCCACCCTCCCCCACACACACACACTACTACACGCACCACAAACCCCACACCCCCCCCCCCCACACCCCCCCCCCCCCAAACCCCCACCCCACCCCCCCCTAAAAACCCTCCC
>CM054161.1:18149827-18162870 GCA_028751875.1 Rapana venosa | reverse complement strand
AAGGCAGGGGAAAAGCGGAGGGGGAAAGAGAAAAAAAGGGGGTTTGAGGAAAGGCAAAGTGGGGAAAGGGGTAGAGACAGACCAAAAAATAGTAATAAAAAATAAACACAAAACGGAGAGACAGTAGAAAAAAAGGGCACAGAGAGAAGAAAAGAGACGAGGGGAGAGAAAGGGAAAAAGGGAGACGGACAGAGAGACAGAAAGAGTGTAAAAAGAGGGACAGGAAAAAAGACCAAAAAAAAAAACCCAGAAAAAAAACAGAAAAAACACAAAAAATTCCCCCAAAAAAAGAGAAAAATCATAAAAACTAATCACACCCCCCCCCCACCCCCCCTTTTCTTCCCTTCCCCCCAAAAGAATGAAAATTCATTACCCAACCCAAACCCAACCATCCCACCCCCTCCAAATTCCTCTAAAAAAAAACACACAAGAAAAGAGAGAGGAAGAAATGAATGAAAAAAAGAAAGGGAAATAAAAAAGAAAAATAAACCCCCAAAGGGATTAAGAAGATTTTTTTTAAAAAAGTTAAAAATTGGTTCATTGAGGGTTAGGAAAAGAAGGGGGGGGGAGAAGAGGGGGAGAGGAGAGGGAGGAGGGAGAGGAGAAGAGAGGGGAGGGAAAAGGGGGGGGTGAGGGGAGAGAAGGGAGAGAGATGAGAGAGGAGAGAAAAGAAAAGGAGAGAGAGCGAGAGGGGGGGAGAGAGAGAGAGAGAGCGAGCGAGAGAGAGAGAGAGGAGAGGAGAGAGGGAGAGCGGCGGAGAGAGAGGAGAGGGGGGGGAGCGGAGAAAACAGGACAAAGAGAAAAAGAAAGAGGGGAGAGAGACAGAAGACAAAAAAGAAACAGCGGGCACAGCGACCGAAACGGAGGAGAAGAGAGGAGAAGAGAGAGAGGGGGAGAGAAGGAGAGAGAGAGAGGAGAGAGAAAAGGGAGGAGGGAGAGAAGACAAAAAAGAGACGGGACAGACAGAAAAGAGGGGGAGAGAAGGGAGAGAGAGAGAGAGAAAGGAGAGAGAGAGAGAGAGAGAGAGGAGGAAAAAAGAGAGAGACAAAGGCCGACACGACAGACAGATACAGTACAAGAGACATAAAACCCCGGACCAGAGAAAAAAGGTTTTTCAGACAGAGATGGCAGAAGACAGACGACGATTACAGAAAAAACAAAAAAGACGAAGAAAAAAACCCCTGTGGAAACAGAGAGACTGAGAGAGTAGGAGGGGGAAAAGGAGAGAGAGCCAGAGGGTAGAGAAAAAAGAGAAAAGACAGAGGGAAGGAAGAGAGAGAGAGAGAGAGAGAGGAGAGAGAGGAGAGAGAGAGAGAGAGAGGTTTGTTTTTTTTTGTTTTTGTTTTGTTTATGTCTTTCCCTACTGGTGTTTTAGACCACCCCATTCACCCCAAAAGTACCTTTACTAAAACCCGCACTCCTTCCTCTTCCCCTCTCTCCTCTCTCTCTTCTCTTCTCTTCTCTCTCCCCTTCTCCTCTCCTTCTCTCTCCTTATCCTCTCTTTTTTTTTTCCCCCTACAGCACCCACATCCCACACACTAAGTATATAAATTTTACATATATATAAATAAAATTTATTGTTTTAAAATTATTATAAAATTATTTATTTATATACCATATAAAATTTTTTAATTATAATATTTTATATATTATATATATTATATATATATTTATATATATGAAATTCAGTAAAGGTTTTTTATAGGTGAAGAATTATGATTTAGCAATGACACTATGAATTGCTGAGAGTATTAAAATTTTTGATAGTGGCATATTTCTTATAAATTCTAAATCTCCTTTTATACATGTCAAGAAAAATTTGGGGGAAATCAAACAACAAGGGGGGATGAAAGTGGAATAGAACAACAACAGTTACATTTTTGATTTTAGTTTTCCCCATGCATTTAATTCTTTTTGTATTGTTTTTAAATTTCGTGGGAAGGGAAAAATGTTGATAATGTTTTTCTTAATCTTTGAATGTATGCATTTCTTAAACTTAGAATTATTTATAAGCGAAAAGAAGATTAAAATCAAACACTTCAGTACTGTATTAAGGGCACTTGTTTTCCCAAAGAATCAACCAGTCATTGAATAAATTCCAAATGAGGGGGGATCCAGCAAAAGTTATGCCGATGCCTCTGTTGCAATGAATGTTCAGGAATTTTATTCAAAACAATATATTCCCTTATTTTACCATGCCATGATTTAATGCCTTTAAACCTCCCTTTGAGTCAACGCAAACAGAATTTGGAAAAATTCAAAGCGTATTGACAAAAATTCAAGCCAAAAGAATTGCAAATAATTCAAAAGAAAAAATAAAAAAAAGTTGTCCTAAATGAAAAAGATTTTTGAACTTTTAAAGTCGGAATACATATGCAGCACCATTTTTCCCGTTTTAATACAGACCCGCGATAAACTTTAAGTGTTTAGAATAATTTTTTTTCTGTGATTTTTTTCTCACGGTGAAAAGATTTTGATCTTCATTTTTCTTTTTTTCCGTGTAGTCAATGTCAAATTTGCTGAAATATTTTCCCAAGGGAGGAAATTGGGAACCAATGGGTTTAAAATTGGAATTGTTTATATCGATGTCATTTTCTTTATAAATGTGTCTGAAAAAAATTTTAAATTGGCTGCAAAAATGAAATTTTGGGGGCCCCCCGTTTAGGAAAATCAGTGTCTTTTAAAAAATATTTCCTCTTTTACAAATTTGGAATAGAGAATCGAACCAATTTGTTTACTCCCATTTTTCGTGATCGAAAGAGATAGTAAAGAGTTTTTTATAAGTTTAGTGAATTTGATGCGCCGGAAACCAAGAGCTATCTTTACTGCTTTACTGTCTAGACTTTGAAAATTTTTTAGTAGAAATCTGCAGCGAAAAAAAACTTCTTTTCGTTTTTTAAATTTGAACGTCCCAAGGACAGAGCAGATGTATCAGGGTTTTAGGTTTTGACTCCATGCTGAGAACTTTTATTTTAGGAAATTAAGTTTTTTTCCAGCTTCATTTTCTTTTGGTTGTGTGCTTTTTCCCAAATTCAATTTTAGTAAAATTTACCCTAAAAATTTGACATTTGTTTTTTGAAGCACCTTTTTCTAATTTCAGTTTTGGGAAATTTTAATGCTTGTCCCCGTTATTAAAAGACAAGACACGTTTTTTCTGTGATAATTTCAAATTGTTTTCTTTCATTAACTACGGAATTATTAAATTTCTTCCGATTTTTTTTTTCAACAAAATTGATCACTTCTTTTTCTGTTTTTCCAAAGTGAGTATTTACCCAAAATAGCAATATCTCTGCTACTAAACAACTTGGTATTGGTGAAAAAGAGTAGGGAGTCAGAAAAAGAATAGAAAAAAAGATGGGTGCAAGTACTGACCCCCGTGGTATACCCGTCGAAGTTTAAAAAGATGAGTCCACTAAACTAATTTAGTGCAAATTGATCATCCCAAAGAAATTTTTCGATATTTATATAATTGCCATTTTAAAACCAATGTATTTTAAATTTTGTAGCAAATTTATCAGAAAAACTCTATCATAGGTTTTTTTTTACATCAAAAAATTGGCTAACCACTTTTTCGTTTGGAAAAAATTTCTTTTTATTTGAGTGTTGTTTAACTAAGTGGTCGAAACATTTCCTTTTGAAAACCAGCCCGATTTTTTGGGATCCTTTTTTCTTTTTAAAAAATGAAAATAAACGTTATGAAAAATTTTTTCCTTACTTTACCCACATGAGAGTAAAAGCAAATTTGGGCCCGTAGCTATCTATCGATGACCGAGTTTACTTTTTCAGGATTGGGGTACAATGCTGCCCCCGATTTTAGGGAAAAGGGGCCCTTTTTTCCAACAGTTCTGGAAAAAAGAAAAAGTAGCCTTTTCCATTTTTTAAAAGGGATATGAGCCCGCATTTGATAAGTTATACTAGCAAAACAGCCCTTTGTTATGTGTAAAAAGAATTAAAATTTCACTAAATTATATTTGAAGGGGGGGATTTAAAATTTTGCATTATAAGATGACAATTTGTTTTATTTTTTTGCTTTTTTTTTTTCGACATTTTATTGTATTTTACTGATGAATATTATCTAAAACATTTAACAAAACTTTGCTTTTTTTAATTATGCTTGGAAATCTATTATTTAATTTGATTTGGGGGTTGGGAAGCTGAAATCATTTTTCATTTCATAAATTTTTCCAAAATTTAGTAAATCCTTGGATTTGTACTTATTTATACGAATTTGGGCCAATACTTGTTTTTTTCCCTGAGCAATTTTTTTTTACATTGAGTTTTGCAACTCATACAAATAAAGTTTTTTTCTGATGATCTTTTAAAAATATTTTGAATCGTTCTTTTTTTTGGTTTCTGCATTCACATGTTTTAGTCCACCATTTTATTGCCCCTAGCTTTCCATTTTGTTGCTTTTTTGTTTGGGAAAAGAAAACTCAGCTGCATGTATGAGCTTTGCCACAAAATTGGAAAAAAACTGATCTACATCATCCCCTTTCATGTTTCAATTAGTAGCCTGAAGGGAAAGATTGAAAAGAACTCAGTCACCAATTTATATCGAAATTTAGGAAAATTTTTTCCTCAATTTTTTGGGTTTGGTCTGATATTAAAAGGTCCCCAAAAGAAAGTAAATTTTGGGGAAAGTTTCCAAACAATCCTCTTAACATTCCAAAGCAATTGATGCTAAAAAGGGGATATTTTAAAGTTAAATCATGCACTTGTTTTTTGACTAGAAACATCGGGTTTGGTTACTCTACCATATTCAATAAGTAAAGCTTTTAATCCACAATATTTTCTACCAAAAGGTTTTTGGTGATAGTGAGCACCCAAAAAATCCAAAAAGGGGCATGAGAATTGAAATCGCCAGAAAAATCATTTATGTTTTGTGAAGTCTGTGTTTTTTAAAAAGCAGTGTTGTCATTTTTTTGGACCCTTTAGGTAAATATCAGAAACTATATTTAAATGTATTTTTTTTTTGAGTCACCCCTACTGAATTATCTGTGTTTTTTGCAATAGGAGAAAACACAAATTTATCATACTTAAGCCCTGCCTGACATTTTTGGGAGATTTTATTTAGAATTTGACACAGTACACTGTGGGGGTAATAATAATTTGTTTAATTTTGGCATTTTTGCTTTTCCCAAATTTTGGGTTGAAGTGCTAAATTGAGAATTATCAGTAGTTAAAAATGTGTAAAAACCCAACAAATTGGTGGTATGCTGCGAGATTCCATGCAAAATTTTTACACTCTAGAAAAGTTGTAAAGACATGACCAAATTTTTTTTGGGTTTTTTTTTCTCCATGGTATAGAACTTGTAATAACAAGTTGCTGTCAATTGATTTTGGTTAAATAAATATCGCTACATAAGAAAAAATTAAAATGAGGTGGAAAGATCATGTTTAAAATATAAAACAAACGATAAAGTCCGTCTGAAAAATAGAATCGAAAGTCAACGGGTTTTGAAAAAGACAGTGAATGTGGTAGTTAACAAGGAAAAATAAAAAAAATAAAATTAACCCCCAAACCAAAAAAAACCCTGGTTGAAAAGTCTGGTTCATGAAAGTCGTGAGTGAGTGAAAGGTTTTCTTTTTTCTGTGGAGTGATGAAGTTAATGTTATTAAATGGAGAACGCCCCTGGGGTGGTGGAGGGTTTCGCTAGGTGGCAGCAGGTGATGAGGTCTGTCGAGCCAAAGATTTGGGTTAAAAAAACGGCCAGTTTTGCTGGACCAAAACCCCCCCCCGTCTCTGTCTTCTTCGTGGCCGTTTCCCAAAAAAGCTGACTAGGTGCGTCCAGGGTTTGGACTTTCCGCACCCTGTAATTTTAAAGAATGTCATCTTGAGGTGTTTTAAAGGCGAATGTTTCATGGCCAAGTGAGAAACGTTTTTGATGTTTTCTTTCACGATTTTCCCAGAAAGAGGGCGTTTAGGCACCCGTCTTGCTTGGGGGTTGTTTTTGATGGGTCGCCCCGCTGCATCAACATGTGACTTCGGGAAAAATTTCCCGAACAGCCTTTACAGCCCCTGTATGGCTTTGCCCCCTTTTGAGGATCCCTTCCCTTTGATGTCTTTGTGCCCCTAGCAGCACGAAAAGCGGGGCGGTTCTAGCTCTGGCTGCTTCTTCCGCCCCTTTTTGATGTTGTGATAGTTGGTTTTTTCGATGTATTTGGGGGCCAATGACAGAGCTTAAACTGTTGGGTTTATTTTGTTCATTGTGGAATCGTGCAAAAAAGGACCCGAGGGAAGTTGAGTCGGTTTCCCTTTTATTGGGCAGGGGCCCGATTGGAAGGCGGTTTCTCTTTTCCCCATTTTGGTATTGATCGATTGACTTTCCCCTTGACGTCAGTTTTGAGTTATTTTTCTTTTCTTTGTTTTTGTTTTCTTCTTTTATCTCCCCCCACCCCGCTCTCATATGCCAAAGCTTTTGGGGAGGGGGCGAGGTGCCTGGATTTGTTTTTAGGGCATCAGCATAAGAGACAGGGTGAGACTTTTTGCTTTTTGTAGACTATCTTCCTGCTTTGCAGTCTGGTTTACTTTTTGTTGACATAATAGTTGTTCGTTGTATCATTCTGTTTGCATACCGTTTTTTTAGTTTTTTCAATGCGTTCGCATAAGTTCATTATTACACATTTTAGATCCAATATGTGATCACTGCGGACAGATGGTAAGATGACGCGTTCTGTAAGTCCCTAGAGCCTGGATCTTTAACGGTTTGCTGGGCTGTAGAGCTGGTTGTCGCTTGGTTTGTCGATTTGTCGCCGTTTGGCTTTATGAGGCTTGAGCTGATCTTTTTCTGGGAGTCTTTAGCAGCCTTGAGAGGACCAGTCGGCAATACTGATCCCATACTTCCGGTATCAACATGGTGGAAAGCCCATTCTACTGATCTTTCTGGAGGAAATTTTGTGAAAACAAACAGCCACTATGACCAGAACCAGAAGCATGAGGAGAGAGGAGAGGAGAGGGAGAGAGAGATAGAGGAGAGAGAGAGAGAGCTGAGGAGAGAGAGAGGAGATGAGAGGAGAGAGAGAGGAGAAGGAGAAGGAGGAGAGAGAGAGATAGAGATTAAGAGACCGAGAGAAGACCTCTATACAGTCGCGAGAAATGAATCCCCTGAGTTCATTACTGTGGAAAATGTAACAAGAGATTCGTTTGATAAAATGACGGATTAATGCAGTGGCTTTTAGAATTTGCAGTTGTTTCACGGTGCAAAAAAAATCGATTCAATTATTTTATTTTTATATTTTATTTTATTTATTCTTTTATATCGAGGATAATGGTTATGTGTTTTTTTGCATTCATTCCCCGTGTGTATGCGGTTTTTGTAAATTCTGTCATCTGTTCCCACGGGCACACAATTGCCTACTCTTACGAAAAGCGAAACAGGATTTGACGTATGCGCAAGATGTTCTGCGTGCGTTCGCACACGGGGCCTCGGTTCATAGTCTCATCCGAAGGACTTTTGGGGAGAGTGGAGTTGGCACTGATGTTAACTCCAGGGGAAAATATCCCCTTGAACGGGAATCGAACCCGGGTCGTCAGATTGCAAGTGCAATGTTCTAACCACTAGGCTATCCCGTCTCTACATTAATTAAAGACGTGTGTGTGTGTGTGTGTGTGTGTGTGTGTGTGTGTGTGTGTGTGTGTGTGTGTTGTGTGCGCGTATGTGTGCGTGTGTGTGCGTGTGCGTGTGTGTGTAGTGTGTTTGTGTGTGTATGAGTGTGTGTGAGAGAGGTAATGTGTGTGTGTGTCTGTGAGTGTGTACGTGTAGTGTGTTTGTTTTTGTGTGTGTATGATAGAGAGGGGAGAGGGCGAACACTGAACACTGTTTTTATTATTTTTAAATTGTATTTTGAGAGAATGAGAGAGAGAGAGAGAGAGAGTGAGAGATGAGAGAGAGAGAGAGAGAGAGAGGAATGAGAGGGAGAGGAGATGAAGAGAGAGAGAGAGGCGTTAAAACAATTTCATCGACTAGGTTTACGAATAAAAAAGACATTTATTTCAAATTTTCGTTTTAAATTTCAAGTTTTCTGTAAAATAATTGTCACATATAACTCGATGGATGCGTGTGTGCGCAACAACAACAATAACAACGACAGCAACGACAGCAGAAGCAGAAGTAGTAGCAGCAGCAGCAGCAGCACCATCACCACCACCACACACCCCACCACCACACCACCACCACCACCACCACCACCACCAACACCACCACCACCACTACCCCACCACACCACAAAACCCGCAACAAAAACAACAACAATAACAACAACAGCAGCAGCAGCAGCTTCACCCCCACCACCCCAAACCCCCACCCATCATCACCACCCCCAAAAACACCACCCCCACTACCACTACCCCCACCACCCCACCAATCAACCGCCACCCCACACCCACACCAATCAACCACCACCACCACTACCACCACCACCACCACCACCACACCACCCCACCACCACCACCACCCAAACACAACAATGAACAAAACTCAACAACAAAAAGCAACAACCCCAAGAGTGGCTTCAAAAAAAACCACCCAACTAACAAAACAATCGAACACACCAAAACAACATGAACAACAATAAAGACTTAAACTAAACAAAACCAAAATACAAAATACAAAAAAACAAACCGCTCCACCCACTTTCTCAAAGAACCCAACAGTCAACAAACTCTATTACAGCCGTCAAATGAAGCAAAGCTTCGTGTTTTCTTACGAGCAATCAACACAGAGCGCTTTCTGTGAATGTCAAAGTCCTTCGGATGAGACTATAAACCGAGGCTCCGTGTTCGAACGCACGCAGAACATCTTGCGCACACGTTAAATCCTGTTCCGCTTTTCGGAAGAGTAGGCCATTGTGTGCCGGTGGAAACAGATGACAGAATTTACAAAAACCGCATACACACGGGGACTGAATGTAAAAAAGAAAGGGTGTTTTTTTTTCCCTTATTCGATAAAAAAGAATAAAAAATCGATAAATAAATATCTTGGTTGTATGTGTTATGGTGACATCACCCCTTTCGAAAAAAAAGACGATGTCATATTATAAATTTCAACAGCAAATAATGATGTACACCCGGGGTTGAAGTGCATTAAAGCAGCAGCAGTGGCGGAGGCGCGCCCAAAGATTCACGCGCAGCAGCGCAGCGCAGTGAGCAGTTTTCAGAGCAGCAGCAGCGCAGAAGTAGTAGTAGTAGCGCAGTAGCAGCAGTAGCAGCAGTAGCAGCGAGCGACGCAGAGAGTGTTAGTTGTAGCAGCAGTAAGAGGGAGCAGAAATTTGTAGTTAGCAGCAGTAGCGCGCGCAGAAGTAGTAGTGTAGCAGCGAAGTGTAGTAGTGCGCGTGGGGCAACGGCGCAGCGCAGACAAGCAGCAGCAGCAACAGCGGGTTTTCATTTCACCACGGGCAGTAGCAGCGGCAGCGAGAAATGGGACAGTAGAAGCGCAAAATCAGCAGCGCAAATTTTATTTTACCCCACCACCACCCACCCACCCCACACCCCCACCACCACCACCACCCACCACCCCCTCATCATTACTCATCATCAGGGGCAGCAAAAAACGCAACAGCGAGAAACGTAGCTGCAGAAGAGCGTTCAAAAACATCAAAAATTCACCACGGAGCAGCACAGCAACAAAAAAAAGCAGCAGAGAAAAGAGAAAATATGTTAGCAGTAAAAGCAGCGCAAGCAGCGTTCAACATCAAGATAACAGCAGCAGCAACGAAGCGCAAAGTCGCAGCAACAGAAACAGCAAAAAAAAGAAATGTTGCAACGCGCAACAGAGCGCAGCAGCAACATTTTCAACATCAAAGGTACAGCAGCAAAAAGAAACAGCACCCTAGGGAGCAACAGAAGAGCAACCCAAGCAGAACAGAAGCAGCAACCCTAGCAGCAGCAGCAGCACATTGTTACTGCTTTTAACGGCTAAATTTGCTAGGGGGGGCAACAACCAAACGAATTCTCTGTCCAAGATTGTTGGTAATTTTTTTTTTTGTCAAAGCATTGTTGGCTAATTCTTGTGTAAAGATTTTTTTGGTATTCCTCTGTCAAAACATTTTTGGTTTTAATTCCTCTGTAAAGCATTGTTGGTTTAAACCTCGTCCAGCATTGTTAGTTAAATTTCCCCTTGGGCCAAGCATTGTTGGCTAATTCTTCTGTCAAAAAATTGTTGGCTAATTTTCTGAAGGACATTGTCGGTAATTCCCCTTTTCAAAGCATTGGGTTTGGGTAATTCTTCTGTCAAAGATTTTTGGCTAAAATTCTCTGTCCCGCATTGTTGGTAATTCCCCTTCCAAGCGTTTTTGGGTAATTCAATCTGAAACTGTTAAGAATAAAAAGTTCTGTCCCCGGGGATTCTCTCAATGAAGAATCGATGCCGATTTTTGCTCTAAGGCGCATGGGTTTCGAAGACTATCATAGAAAAGAAAATAGATATAAGAAAATCAAATTGAACTGAGAAGAACTTAACAATGCAAAATTGGAAAAAAACAAGATGAGTAAAATGTAAAGAACGAATTACTCAAGTTTTTATGATACGTAGTATGATTTTATCCATGTATTTGCCTACCACATCACACCACACTCTATCATACACTACACCGCACCCCATTCCACCCCACCATACCCCATCACAACAAAAACCCCACCCAATCCCCACAAAAACCCCACCATAAACCGGGCACCACACCAACCCCACCCCCACACCACACCATACCACACACCACACCGCACCACAAACCCCACCATACCACACACCACACCCCACCATACCACCCCACACACCACATCACACCCCCACCCTACCCACCCCAAACCCCACACACCCAACCCAACCCCACCTCACCACACACAATCCCCACCACATCACACAACCCCACCCCACATCCCCTCCCAGCATCCATCAACCCCCTTCCCTTCCACCCCTACCACCAACATCCCAACCCATCTCTCACCACTCCACATTGCCCCATACCACCCACACCACCCCACACCACATCCCACACTTCTTCACACCACAACCCAAACCACCCCAGCCACATCATCCCCCACCACACCACACACACAACACAAAAACACACAACACAAAAAAACCCCACACACAATACAGCACAGTTACAAGTGGGCGTATCTTGCACAGAAAATCAAAGCACTTGCACTCAACTCATTAATAATAATAATAATAATAATATATGGAATTTATATAGCGCTGAATCTTGTAAAAAACAAACAAATCGAAGCGCTTGCACTCAATCATTTACAGGCATGCAACTCTCCTTAAACATAATGAGCAACAGATTTTTAAATCCATGCGCGCGCACTACGCACGCCACGCACACACAACACCACACACAACACACCACACACACACACACACACACACACACGGAAAAAACACTTAGAAGGTGAAAGATGCTGTTGAAAATTAGGGAAGATATGTGGGGGGCAAAGTCTCAGTAGGAAATAAGTGTGTTTTGAGGCTGGATTTGAAGGAATCAAGTGAAGGCTTTTGTCGAAGTGAAAGAGGGAGGTCATTCCAGGTGGATGGACCAGAAACAGAGAAGGAGCGACGGCCAACAGTGGTTTGTTTGAATCTGGGTGTTCGAAAGCACAAAGTATCTGCGGCTGAACGAAGGGAACGGGATGGAGTGTACAGGTGAAGACAGTTACAGAGAGATTCTTACACAGTCGTGCAACCGACAGCCATTAATAGTTCTAACAAGTCCAAACGTACACGTACACACACACACACACACCCTACACACACACACGCACACACATACACACACACATTTCACTACACACACACACGCACATACGCAAAAACAACACACACACACACACTACTCACACACACACACTACACACACTACACACACACCACACACACCCTGCACTACACACCACACACAAACTACTCACACACACACACCACAACAACCCCTTTACTCACACAAAATCTACACACACTACACACACACTACACACTACACTTCACACATGCACACACACTACACACACTACACACGCAAACACACTACACACACACGCACGCACACACACTACACACACATACACTACACACACACATACTACACACACACACTACACACATACTACACACACACACACACAACTAACACACTACACACACTACACACACACACACTACACCACACAACACTACACCACACACACACACACATACACCACACACACACTACACACACACACCACCCACACACACTACACTACACACACACACCCACACCACCCACACCAACCCCCTCCACCAACCCACCCCCCCCCATACCCCCACCACCCCCTCCCCCCCACACACCACCCCACCACCCCCCCCCACCACCCCACAACCCCCACCACCAACCCCTACCTCCCCCCACACCCCCACACCCCCCCCCACCACCCCCCTCCACCCCAACCCCCACACCCCAATCTAACCTGGTAGTCGAAAGAGCGGCAGATGAAGGCTGTCTCCTGCAGGCAGTGTCTGGCACACTGCTCGGCACTGACCTTCAGCAGAGTCCTGTCGTTGCGACCCAGCACTATGGTGTAGGGGGTGGGGTAGAAGTAGTCCACGAACTCGCCTGCAACGCACAGTACAGGCATGGAGATATACGTACGTAGATAGATCGATAGGTCACACAGACACGCACATAATAATAATAATAATAATAATAATGATGATAATGATAATGATGATAATAATAATAATGATGATAATGATAATAATAATGATAATAATAATAATAATGATAATAATAATAATAATAATAATAATAATAATGTATGGAATTTATATAGCGTTGAATCTTGTAAAGCAACAAATCAAAGCGCTCAGATGACAAATTAAAAAAATAAATATATATCGAAGATAATGGAATAAGCACTCATGTGGTGTTTTTTTTTTACATCCAGTCCCCGTGTGTATGCGGTTTTGTGAATTTTGTCATCTGTTCTCACATATATGTTTATATGCATACACACATACACACACACATATACATACACACAAACACACAAAGACGTATACATACAC
>CM054161.1:18142327-18144827 GCA_028751875.1 Rapana venosa | reverse complement strand
AGAGTCATAGTTGATCACTAAAGACTAAGCTGTAAAGTGGAATTTCATGAGTGGGAAAGCCACTGGTCATACAGCCTCTCACTTTGCTGTTGCCCCCCAGCGTCAATGGTTTAATCAAGAACTGTGATAAAGCCCAGGCGCTGACGAGACAAACAATAAAACCCAAACAACCTCCGAATGCTGCAATTATTTCTTCATTATAATTTTCAGAAGTATAAGAAAGTGGGAGTGAACGCATTGACAAACAGATACATAGACACATAGACACACGGACACACAATTACACACACGTACGCACACACACACACACACACACACACACACACACACGCACGCACACACACACGCACGTACACACGTACATACACACACACATACCCACACAAAATGGTTTGATAAAAAAAAGCAAATACACTGCTTATTCAATGTACCATCTTAAAATAAAAAAAATGACTTGGCTTTGACTTTGACACACAGACACACAGACACACACACGCGCGTGCACACACATATACCACTACAAACACACACACACATACGCACACCTCCCCCAAAAAAAAAGCCACACCCCCCACCCCCCGTCCAACACACATACATTTTTCTTTCTCTTCCAAAAAAAAACCCACACCCAGAAAAGCCTCCTAGGGTCTTCGTATCGGCACAAGCGTTACTTCCCTTTCCGGATGTATGTCGAGAGTGATCGGTCCTGACCGAGTGCACGTGACAAGCCAATCATCAGTCCAACCGTTGCAATCGTGTTCCATCACACACTGGGCGAGTGGGTTGGTGGGGTTTTTTGTGTGTTTTTTTTTAGACCCCTAAAACTGAACCCAGTTTATTTTACACTTCTCCCATTTGTCCGCGACAAGATGTTGAGAGCTTCCTGAACAAAGAAGTGAAAAGAAGAAGAAAACCCCCCCCAAAATTTGGTGGGTTTGGGTTTTTTGTTGTTGTTGTTTTGTTTTTTGGGTTTTTGTTTTGTTCGTTTTTTTCAACGCCTGAGTAAAAACTTGTAAGAAGTTATTTTCGTCCTTGTGTTATTTCTGTGCCTGACAAGACTTCAGTAGGTAATGGGAAGAAAACTGGGGAAAAGGAAAAGAAGGATAACGCAATGCAGAGAACAAGAAGATGGAAGTCGAAGAAGAAAAAGAAGAAGAAAGAAGAAGAAGAAGAAGAAGAAGAAGAAGAAAGAGGAGGAGGAGGAGGAGGAGGAGGATGAGGATAAGAAGAAGATAGAGTAGGAGGAGGAGGATGAGGAGGAGAAGGAGGAAGAAGAAGAAGGAGGAGGAGGAGAAGAAGAGGAAGAAAAAAAATTGCGAAGAGGAAGAAGAAGACGAAGAAGAAGATGAAGAATTGCGAAGAAGAATTGGGAAGAAGAATTGGGAAGAAGAAGAAGAAGAAGAAGAAGAAGAAGAAGAAGAAGAAGAAGAAGAAGAAGAAGAAGAAGAAGAAGAAGAAGAAGAAGAAGAAGAAGAAGAAAAGGTGCAAAGAAGAAGACGAAGAAGAATAAGAAGACGACGAAGAAGAATTGCGAAGAAGAATTGCGAAGAAGAAGAAAAATTGCGAAGAAGAATTGCGAGAATTGCAAAAGAAGAAGAAGAAGAGGAGTTGCAAAGAAGAAGAATAAGGAGGAGGAGGAGGAGAAAAAGAAGAAGGAGGAGGAGGAGAAGAAGAAGAAGGAAGAGGAACTGCGAAGAAGAATTGCAATAATACAAAGAAGAAGGAGAAAAAGAAAACATCCTCTCCTCTTTTAGTCATATGTGAACTGCTTTAAAACATAAAAACACCATCCACACACACACACGCACACACACACCCCCACACACACACTTACACACACACACCACACACCCCCCCCCACACACACACTTACACACACACACACACACACACACACACTTAAACACACACACACACACTTACACACACACACACTTACACACACACACACACACACACACACACACACACGCACGCACGCACGCACACACACACTTACACACACTTACACACACAAAACACACACACACTTACACACACACACACACACACACTTACACACACACACACACACTTACACACACACACACACACACACTTACACACACACACACACACACACACACACACACACACACACACACACACACACACACACACCACACACACACACACACACACACACACACACACGGCTATAAACCGAGGCTCCGTGTGCGAATGCACGCAGAACATCTTGCGCACACGTTAAATCCTGTTCCGCTTTTCGTAAGAGTAGGCCATTGTGGGCCGGTGGGAACAGATGACAGAATTTACAAAACTGCAATCACACGGGGACTGGATGTAAAAAAGCACATAAGTGCTTATTCCATTATCCTCGATATAAAAGATTAAGAAAAAGAAAAAGAAACACACACACAAATCTTGCCCAGTATGCACTTGCTCTCTCACAATCAGTCCTGGGTAGTACTAGGGAAAAAACCAAACCCACCCAACCCAA
>CM054161.1:18132327-18134827 GCA_028751875.1 Rapana venosa | reverse complement strand
GTTCCTGTTCATTTCTGCAAGTCCGTTGATGTTATCGAAAACCTGAGGTTGCCCTGATTGGGGGACTATCAACAAAAAAGGGAGGAGAGAGAGAGAGAGAGAGAGAGAGAAGGAGAGATGAGGAGAGAGAGAGGAGAGAGAGGAGAGAGAGAGGAGAGGAGAGAGAGAGAGAGAGGCAATGAGAAAGACACAGAGACAGACAATGACACACAAACAGTCAGACACAGAGACAGACAGACAGACAGACCAACAGAGACGTGGAGAGAATCGGAATTGGAATGTAATTTATTATTTCTCCTTCTTGTTCTTCTTGTTCTTCTTGTTCTTCTTGTTCTTCTTCTTCTTCTGCTGCTGCTGCTGCTGCTGCAGCTCCTCCTCCTTCTTCTTCTCGTTTTCCTCCTCCTCCTCTTTTTTCCCTTTCTCCCCCTCCTTCTCTCCTCCTTCCCCTCCTCCTCCTTCTTGTTCTTGTTTTTGTTCTTCTTCTTCGTCTTCCCCTCCTCCTCCTCTTCTTCTTCTTTTTTCTTCTTCTTCTTCTTCTTTTTTTTCTTCTTCTTCTTCTTCTTCTTCTGCTTCTTTGGCAGGATCATGTTCCAATTTTTACTAAAGAAATATATCCAGTGTATTCCAGCTTTCACAAATTAAAACTCTTTCTAGTTTAAACAATCAAAAAAATTTTCTATTTTGCTTTTATTCAGTCCGCCTAGATTACTGCTTGTTGTCTGGGGGAAATGTGCTCCATCTAACCTAAAACCTCTGAACTCTCTTCAAAAGCGAGCCATTAAAGTCATAAAAAATAATGAGTAGCAAATGATCAAATAATAATTTATTTAAACACTTTGAGATATTACCACTTTGCTTGCGCCTCCGTTTTAAATTTTTTTAGCTCTATGCATAAGGTAGTTTATGATGCTTGCCCTGGTTATCTAAAAGAAATGTTCTCTTTTCAACATCATCACGATGGGGACAGAGCTATTGTCCAACCAAACTTAGATCTATTCAAAAGGGAGTTTTTCTTTCAATGGCAGCAAGAAATGGAATGCCTTCCACCGATGTTTCGTAGAATACCAGAGCACTCTACATTTAAGACAGAATAAAACAGCTGTTGTTTGTTTACGTGTGACTAACTACTCGCAGTCAACACAAAATGAACTCCAATGTGTATGAACAAAATTGGTCCCTATATTGATATATCAAAGACATATAGTGTGCACTTCTTTGTGTGTGTGTGTGTGGAGCGGGGGGGGGGGGGTGCGGCGTGGTGTGATTTGTATGTAGAGTCGAAAAATTGGTGTGTGTGTGTGTGTGTGTGTGTGTGTGAGGGGGGGGGGGAGGGAGGCGTCCGTTCCTGGTGTGTACATTTGTGTGTGTGTGTGTGTGTGTGAATGCGCCGGGGGGGGGGGGGGGGGGGGGGGGTGAGGGGGGAGGAGGAAGGAGATAGTATTGTACGCGCATGGCCTGTGTGTAGATCAGGGAGGAAACCATTGGCTGTACTGTGAGAGAATTTGGCATTATGTGTGTGCTTAAATGAAAAATTGAATAACTGCGTGAAGGGGGGAGGGGGGGGGGGGGGGGGGCAGGGGGGGGGGAGGCGGTGAAGAGTGAGATGAGGTGAGTGTTGAGTAGTTTGTGTATGACATGCCGCGCATGAGTGTGTGTGCGTGCGTGCGTGCATGTGTGTGTGTAGGTGTGTGTGTAGGTGTGTGTGTAGGTGTGTGTGTGTGTGTTGTGTGTGTTGTGTGTGTGTGTGTGTAACTTGGCGGATGTTTTAATAATGTTGCATTCACTTTAATGGGCTTTCCCCTCAAGTCTTTCTGAATTTGTTAATTTGTTCCAGGTAGAGTTTCCACCATTTTTGTCGGTTGTTTACGTGGTTTTTTTTTGGGGGGGGCTGCTTTCTTTTGTTTTTAATTACTTAAAGTTTGTTTTTGTTTTGGGGCAGAATTGTAAAAAGGCCTTTATTGTGCCTAATTCTTTACCCATTAAAGATTCAATCAATCAATCAATCTTCTACTTCTTCTTCTGCTTCGTTTCTTCTTCTTCTTCTTCTTCTTCTTCTTCTTCTTCTTCTTCTTCTTCTTCTTCTTTTTCTTCTTCTTTTCTTCTGCTCTCCCCCTTTTCCTAATTTTCTTCTTGTTCTTGTTGTTGTTCTTTTCTTCTGCTTCTTCTTCTGCTTTGTTGTTGTTGTGGTTTTTTTCTTTTCTTCTTCTTTTCTTCTTTTTTTCTTCTTCTTCTTCTTCTTCTTCTTTTTTTCTTCTTCTTCTTCTGCTTCTCTCCTTTTCCTAATTTCTTCTTCTTCTTCTTCTTCTTCTTCTTGTTCTTCTTCTTCTTTCTTCTTCTTCTTCTTCTTCTTCTTCTTTCTTCTTCTTCTTCTTCTTCTTCTCCTTTTCTTCTTCTTTTCTTCTTCTACTTCTTCTTCTTCTTCTTTTCTGCTTCGTCTTCTTCTTCTTCTTCTTCTTTCTTCGTCTTCTTCTCCTTCTTCTTCTTCTGCTTCGTCTTCTCC
>CM054161.1:18119827-18124827 GCA_028751875.1 Rapana venosa | reverse complement strand
CCCCCCCACGCAAACGCACACAATAGAATCAGAGGCAGAGGATAGGACAGACAGAAAGACAGGCAGGCACACACACACACACGCAAGCGCGCGCGCGCACTCACACACATACACACACACAAACACAAACACCGACACGCTGCGCTTTGCAGAAGAATAGGCCATTGTGTGCCAGTGGGAACGGATGACAAAATTTACAAAACTGCGTAAACACGGGGGTCTGGATGCAAAAACGCGCATGAGTGTTATTCCATTATCCTCGATGCAAAAGAATAAATAAAATAAAATAACACATAAAATAAAAAAATAAATACACACACACGTACGAGCGCACACTCGCGCGCGCGCGCACACATACACACACACACACACACACTCCTTTCCCCCCCCCCCCACCCCCACACGCGCGCACAACACAAAAACAGATACAGAAAGAGGATGACAGAGAGACAGAGAGAGAGAGAGAGAGAGGAGAGAATGAGAGAGAGAGAGAGAGGAGAGAGAGAGAGAGAGAGAGAGAGACAGACAGACAGACAGAGACAGACGGACAGACAGAAAGACAGAGACAGAGAGACAGAGGGACAGAGACAGAGAGACAGGCAGAAAGAGACAGAGACAATCAGAAAGACAAAGAGCGAGAGAGACAGAGGGAGACAGACAGAGACAGACAGACAGACAGAGTCAGAGATAGAGACAGAGTCAGAGAGAGAGGGAGAGAGAGAGAGAGAGAGGAGAGAGAGAGAGAGAGAGAGAGAGACAGAGAGACAGAGAGACAGAGAGACGGACAGACAGAGACAGGGTCAGAGACAAACTCAGAGAGAAAGAGAGAAAGAGAGAAAGAGAGAGAGAGAGAGAGAGAGAGAGAGAGAGAGGAGAGAGAGAGAGAGATACAGACAGACAGACAGAGACAGAGAGACAGAGAGAGAGAGACTCACAGAGAGAGAGAGAGAGGACAGAGACAGAGAGACAGAGAGACAGAGAACTCGAACTCGAAGAGAGAGAGAGAGACAGAGAAAGAGAGAGAGAGAGAGAGAGAGAGAGAGAGAGAGAGAGAGAGACAGAGGCAGAGACAGAGAGACAGAGAGAGAGAGACAGACACACAGAGAACACACACACACACACACACACAGAGACAGAGACAGAGAGACACAGACAGAGACAGACAGACAGAGAGAGAGAGCGTAAACAGACACGGGTTATCGGATTAAAGACACACAGGAGGCCCCCACAAATAAGCCAGAGGTGTCTCAACATCACGTCTGTTTACGAACGTTTAAATTGAAGAGAGGGACAAGACAAGTAGAGAATAAAGAATAGAGGAAGGAAGGAAGGAAGGAAGGAATGAAAAAAGGAGGAAGAAAGGAGGAAGGAAGGAAGGAAGGAAGGAAGGAAAAAAGGAGGAAGGAAGGAAGGAAGGAATGAAAAAAGAAGGAAGGGAGGAATGAAAAAAGGAGGAAGAAAGGAGGAAGTAAGGAAGGAAGGAAGAAGAAAGGAGGAGGAATCAACTGACACAGACGTTTGAAAGGAAGGAAGGAACAAAGAAAGAAAGACCGAAAGAAAAGGGATGCAAGAATGGTAAGGAAAGGAAGAATGGGGAAAAGGAAAGGAATGGAAGAAAGTGTGTGTGTGTGTGTGTGTGTGTGGGGGGGGGGGGTGGCGGTGGGGGGGGGGGGGGGAGGAGAAGGTGAGAGTAACAGACTCAAGACTCAAGAATACTTTAATGTCTCAAGGAGAGAAATGAATGAGTCTTGAGTGTTGAGTCTTTTGTAATAGTAGTCATCCTTGTTTCTTGGTAAACGGAAACAGAAAAAAAAGATGAGTATCAAATGTTCACTGTTTATTGTTTAATTTGAAACTGTAAGAATTTCTGTTTCTGTTTGTCTTTCTGTCTTTGTCTCTGTCTGTCTGTTTCTCACTCTCTCTCTTTCTTTCTGTCTCTCTCTGTCTCCCTCTCTGTTTCTCTCTCATTCAAACACATACACACGCACACACACACACACACACACACACACACACACACACACACACACACACACACACACACACACATTCACACTTCTTTGCTCTGAATCCAATAGCTGTTGGTTATTCTTGTTTTTCTTATATATGAGTATATTATGTGGTAAAGGGGATATGGGTGAGGATGTGTATGTGTATGTGTATGTAAGTGTTTAAATGATACATCAGTTTTCTCTGTTTATATCATTAATTTTGGTTGTTGTTGTTGTTATTGTTGGTAGTGGTGGGGGTGGGGTTCTGGTTTATTTTGCCTTTTGTTTGTTTTGGGTTTAGGGTGGTTTTCTTGGGGAGGGGGAGGGGATATTTTGGACTCTTTTTCTCTGTCTTTTGTTAGTTCTATATTGTTCTTCATTTGTCTTGGCTGTTATTCTTGTCCTATGTTAGTTATAGTCGCTGTTGTTGTTATGTATGTATATTTGTGTTTGTTTGATTGTTTATTTCCTTGTTGTGGTTGTCCTTGTTGATTCATCCTTTTGTTGTTGTTTTATTCAGTTGTTTGTATGGTTGAAGGTTTGTGTGTACATGTGTGTGAGGGGGGGGGGGGAGGGAAGCAGTTGGTGTGGTTTTTTTATATTTTTATTCTGTTTTGTCTTCTTTGTTTGTTTTGGTTTTTTTTTTTTTTTTTGTTGCTTGTTTGTTTGTGTTATGACGGGTATTTTTTTTTCAGGATTATTGAATTATTTGAATTGTATGGTCTCATATTTTTCTGGGTTTTTTGTTTTATTTTAATTCCACATATGCATATGTTATTGTTTTTTTTGGTTTGATTTGTATGGTTTACCATAGATTAGGTTGGGTTTTTTTTCATTCTATGTCTGCATATACATTATCTTTTTTTTTCTCGCTTTTTTTCTTTCTTTAGATAGATGGCTTGATGAAAAAAAGCAAATGCACTGCTTATTCAATGTACCATCTGAAAATAAAAGTTTGAATTTGACTTTGAGTTTGACTTTGACACACACTCACGCACACACACAGAGGAAACAACATCATCGATATTAATTAAGGGACTTATTCCTTTTGCAAATAAAATCATGCGAGAGGTGACTCATATCATATCTGTCCGCAAACGCTCAAAGGCAAAGATGAAAATGCAGTGGGAAAAAAAAAGGAAAGGTCAAGTTCTTCCCATAACCTGTGCTCACGTTGGGGAGCGAGGCGTCAGGGACCTCAACTTCTCTAGGGCCAGCATATTGAGGGCGACGCCCATCTCCTCTCCCTCGCTGCTTTATCTCCCCTGACCCTAAAGAGGGCAGCAGGTATCCATGTACAGCTGGGTGAACAGGGGGACTGTATGGAAGCCAAGGCGCGAAAAAAGAAACCGGTCACCCATGCACTTGGTAACCACGCTCAATGCTGCTGAACCTTAGCCTGGGGAAAGCGAGTGCTCTGACCACTGAGCTGTCCCGTCCCCTTAATAAAGGAATGGGAGGACTGAAAAGACAGGTACCCCCCTCCCCATCCCTGAGGGGATGCCAGGGGGGGTGGGGGGGCTGTCAGCATCAACAGCATCCTCACCTTCTGTAAAATCTGTGCTAGGAATTCCCCTCTTTTCTATCCTTCTCTTTGTTTCTGCCTTGTTCTCATTTTCTTCCTGTCATTTCTTTCTTGTCTGTTTTCTGCCTTCTTGCTCCAAATTCCTGCCTCTGCCTCCGTCCCCTCCCCCCCTTACCCCGAAAGACTTTAAAGATAACAATTCTCTCCCACGCCGAAGTCGGATGCGCTGGGCCTGACTTGTCAGGCGTTTTACGGCAGCGCAACGCACTTTCGCTGATATGAGAGACAACAATAGTTGCTGTGTGAGCGTTCAACGGCGAAGAAGAAGAAGAAAATATAGACGAAAGATCGGTAAAAAGAAACGAAACCAGGAATGAAGGAATGAAGAAAGGAAGGAACGGTAAAAGTAGCGGAAGAGAAGATGGAATGGAGTAAGACCAATCGATACTAGGAAGAATGGAAGGAAAAACAGAGAAAAGAAGGATGAGAGAAAAGAATTAAAAAAAACCACAAAGAAGTATGAATGAATGGAAGGAAGAAAAACAGGACCGAAGCGAGAAGGGAAACAAATAAAGTAAAAAAATCAGAAACGACAACAACAAAAAAACGAATAGTAAAGAATATGAAAAAATAAATAGATAGAAAAGGAAAAAATAAATAGACTGAATAGAAAGAAGAAATCAGAGAAGAGTTGTTGTTTTTTAATCCATTTTTTCATCATTGTTTCTTAAAATCAATAGAAGAAGAACACACTAAAAAAAGAAAAACAAAGAAAAACAAGATATACGCATCGAAGGAAAAATAAAAAAAAAGCAGAAAACAAATTTGCACGCATTCACTAAATTTTATTTTTAAAAAGTAAATAAATGTAAGACACAAAAAACACCAGAAGAAAGAAAGGGAGGGGAGACAAGCAAGAGGAGGGAAGAACAGAAAAAAAGGAAAAATAAAGAAAAGGAGGACAACCCTCCCAAAACAAACAAACAAACAAACAAATAAACAAACCCGAAGGTCGAAAGAGAAGAAAGTGAAAGATGCAGCGATTATTGTTTCCTTATTAATGTTCAACAACAAACGTGCAGCAGGGGATGCTTTGTTTCCTTAATTCAGAGCTCAATCCCCCATCAATTTTTGCCCATATCAGTCACGTTTTTCAATCCACAGCCGTTGTTTTGTTTGGGTTTATGAAGACATATAACCCTGTGGTGTTTTTTTCTCCCTTAATTCTACAAACAACAAAACGTTCCCTGTTTCAAACAAAAATTAACCTTTTACTTGAGAAACTAAAATAATAGTTACAAGAAAATGCTAGCTTTTTAAAAAAAAAAACTAGAAGAAAAGGTACAAGAAAACAATTTTTAACTAAAAACAAACGGAGAGCAACATTCCAATAAATATAAACTCACATTTTTTAAATCTTGAAATTTTTTAAAATATTCTTTCATGTCGAGGATAATGGAATAAGCACTCATGTGTTTTTTTAC
>CM054161.1:18114827-18117327 GCA_028751875.1 Rapana venosa | reverse complement strand
GAGAGAGAGAGAGAGAGAGAGAGAGAGAGAGAAAGAGAGAGAGAGAAGAGAGAGAGAGAGAGAGGAGAGGGAAGAGAGGAGAGAGAGAGAGAGAGAGAGAGTGTATGTGTGTGTGCTTGTGCGTGTATACATGCGTGTGCAACAATGACTGTGCGCATGTATACGTGTGTGAATGAGTCTGCGAGCGCGCATAAAATGCATGCATACGTATTTGGAAACGTGCCTATGTGGTAGCCTTTGTTACTGCAAGCATGCGTGTTTGTCTCGTGCATGCTTGTGCGCGTGCTTGCGTATTAATTTTATGCCAGCGTCGTGTTTGTGTGTATATGCGTACGTACAGGCGTGTGTTTGTATGCACGCTCGTGTATGTGTGCACGCACGCGCTTGTGTGTGTGTGTGTGTGTGTGTGTGTGTTTATTCCCCTTTCAGTGACCCGACACCAGTTCCTCAGACAGTACCCAGTCTATTTGATGATCCCGTCACATCACTTACACACCCTCTCTCCCACACACTCACCCATCCATCCACCCGCTAACATGTTTGATGATCTTGTAACGCCACTTACACACCCTCTCTCCCACCCACCCACCCACCCATCCACCCACTGACACTACCCAGTCTGATTATCCTGTAACGTCATTTACACACCCTCTCTAACACCCATCCACCCACCCACCCATCCACCCACTGACACTACCCAGTCTGTTTGATGTTCCCGTTACGTCACTTGCATACCCTCTCTTTCACCCAATTCACCACTAACATGTTTGATGATCCTATCACGTCACTTACACACCCTCTCTCCCACCCACCCACCCTAACTGACACACCCACTGACACTACCCAGTCTGTTTGATGATCCCGTCACGTCACTTACACACCCTCTCTCCCACCCACCCTAACTGACACACCCACCCACCCACACTACCCAGTCTGTTTGATGATTCCGTCACGTCATTTACACACCCTGTCTCCAAACCACCCACCCGAACCCATCCACCCACTGACACTGCCTAGTCAGATGATCCCGTACGTCGCTTACTCACCCTCTCTCCCACCCACCCACCCACCCACCCATTCACTGACACTACCCAGTTGTTTGATGATCCTGCAACGTCATTTACAAACCCTGTTTAAACCCATCCACCCACTGACACTACTAAGTCTGTTTGATGATCCCGTCACGTCATTTACACACCCTCTCTCCCACCCACCCACCTACCCACCCACCCCTCTGACAGTACCCAGTCTGTTTGATGATCCCGTCACGTCATTTACACACCCTGTCTCCAAACCACCCACCCACCCATCCACCTACTAACACTGCCTAGTCAGATGATCCCGTACGTCGCTTACTCACCCTCTCTCCCACCCACCCACCCACTTACATGTTTGATGATCCTTCCTTCCTTCATACCTTCGTACCATCCTTTCTTCCTGCCTTCTTTGCTTCCTACCTTCCTCCTTCTCTTCCTTTCTCCTTCCTGCCTTCCTCCCTGCCTTCTCTCCTGCCTTCTCTTTTCTTCCTCCCTTCCTTCTCTTCCTTCCTGCCTTCCTTCCTTCTTACCTTCCTTTCTTCCTACCTTACCTCCTTCTTTGCTTCTTTCCTTCCTTTCTTCCTTCCTTCCTTCCTTTCCTGCCTTCCTCCTACCTTCCTGCCTTCTACCTTCCTTCCTACCTTTCCTCCTTCCTTCCTTCCTTTCTTCATACCTCCCTCCCTCCCCTCCTTCCATCCTGCCTTCTTTCGTTCCTTCCTTCCTTCCTTCCTTCCTCTTCTTTATTCCTTCCTTCCTTCATGCCTGCCTGTCTGCCTGCCTACTTATTGGCCTGAGGGCTCAGAACATGGTGTGGACATAGAGAGGAGATGAATTGGTTTGTTTCATGCATTCTCTCTCTCTGTACCAGCTTTGGCCGTGGCAGTGGTGATGATGGTGGCGGTGTTTTGGCGCGTGTTCATTCCAGATGGGTTCATTTGTCATTCTTAATGGAGTTTGATTTTTTTTTTTTGGGGGGGGGGGGGGGGGGGGGATGGGTGCTTTTTTAAATTTTCAATGTGATTTTCGTTTCATTTCTATTGGAGTTTGTTTGGAGGGGTTTGTGTGTGTGGTTTTTGTTTTTGTTTTTGCTGTGATGTTTGTATTACAAAAAGCGTTTTGCCTAAATGTTTGCCCAACACACACGCGCACATACACTACACTGCACTACACTACACACACACACACACACTGCTCCCCACCCCCCCCCCGACACACACACACACACATTCACACAACACAACACTGCACCCCCCACACTATACACACACACATACACACCACACAACCACACCACACTATACACACACTACACACACCACACTACACACACCACACTACACACCTATCAACCCCCATCCCACCCACCTCCACACAGAACACCCCCACTCCACCTCCCCCCCCACCCACCCCCACCCACCACCCCACACCCACCCCCCCCACCACCACACACACACACACACACC
>CM054161.1:18084827-18112327 GCA_028751875.1 Rapana venosa | reverse complement strand
CACCATATGGAAAAGTAAAGA
Source organism: Rapana venosa (assembly GCA_028751875.1). Taxonomy (NCBI): domain Eukaryota; kingdom Metazoa; phylum Mollusca; class Gastropoda; order Neogastropoda; family Muricidae; genus Rapana; species Rapana venosa. The sequence goes on along the minus strand of CM054161.1, from coordinate 18,112,306 downwards.
GATCAGTTTCCAAATCAAACTAAAGCTTTACAAAGCCCTAATTCAGACTATCCTGCTGTACGGAAGTGAAACCTGGACATTGACTGCTGAAACAGCAAAGCGAATCCAGTCATTTGAAACAAAATGCCATAGAAAACTACTGGGCATATCCTTGAGAGAACGAAAGACCAATGAATTTGTCAAGAGTCAAATAACACGGCTGGCAGGTCCACAGGAACCCCTTCTCACAATCGTCAAGAAGAAAAAGCTGACATGGTTCGGCCACGTCACCCGCCACAACACTCTGCCAAAAACAGTACTGCAGGGAACACTCGAAGGTGGCAGAAAGAGGGGAAGACAGAACAAATCATGGATGGACAACATCAGAGAATGGACCAGGATGAATGACTCGGCACTAGAGCCGAGGACCGAGATGGATGGAGGAGGCTTACCACGGCATCGTCTTTCGTGTCTCCTTCACGACCGCCAAGGTCACGGAACTGATGATGATGATGATGAGCGTTAAGCTTACTATGATTGTACAGCAGGAATTTGACCCTGCAGGCACTTTCTCCTGACCAACAATTCTTTCGATGGTGCTCTCAAGTACTGAGATTAGTTACACATTAAATTCATATTGTATTGCACTGTATTGTATTGCATTGTATTGTATACCACTTTTAAGTCACGGAAGATTTCTCTGTGAGAAATTCGGGATGCTCTTCCCAGGGAGAGCACGTCGCCACAAGAGCAGCGCCACCCATTGTTTTTCCTTTTCCTGTCTGCACATGTATTTGCTTTTCTATCAGCAACTCTTACAATGACTTGGATTTTTTTTTACCTTCCTTGGCTAGAGCTTCAAGACTGAACAATGGTGAAATGTTGCATATTATATGACCATTTTTTCCCCCACCATGAAGGTAGCCGCATTCCGACTTTGGGGTTGTATGCTGGGTACGTTTGTGTTTGTATAACCCACCAAAAGTGTCTTTAGGGAGAATGTCTGTCTGCCCTTAATTTCAAACTGATAGTGCTGGAACACCAAACCAGCCAGCCAGCCAGAGTCCCCGACAGTCTGCCTGCCCCAGTCAGTCTTGTCTGATACCCTCACTTACTCCTTGTCTCTCCACCAACACACCCACGCACCCGCCCACCCTCTCTCCATGTTGCACGTGATGAACGCTACAAGTAAGGGGGAGATCAGTCCGCTGGCCTTGCAGAGGGTACCGCTGTCTGACCAGTCAGCAATCTAGTTTACAGACTGATGAATTTGTCTGTAGGATCAGCAAGGATATTAGTGGGATCAGTGTATTGTTTAGCGGATAGTTGTTTCCTTTCCTTTTTGTCCTAGGCCTCCCCCCCCCCTCCCATAGGGTTGCCGGAGGGCCGTCAGTATAAATAGCATCACCACCTTCTGGAAATACTGTGCTAGAAACTTCCTCTTGTCTATCACTCTCTCTGTTTCTGCCTTGTTCCGTTTCTTCATGTCACCTCCTTCTTGTCTATTTTCTGCCCTCTTGGTCCATTCTCCTGCCTTTTTTTCTCCGAGAAAGATTTAAACAATAACAATTCTCTCTTATGCTAAAGTCAGATGCGCTGAGCCTCACTTCACAGGTGCTTAACGGCAGTGTGAAGTCTTTTCATTCATATAGCGGATAACAATAGTTGCTGTCTGAGCGTTTGACGAAGAAGAAAGAGGGGGTCCTAAGCCTTCCTTGTTAGTAATTAGCATTTGTTCATCTTCACTGCTGTTTGTTGAGTGGTGTTTGTGAGGTGTCTGATTTTGTTAAATGGATTATCACCAGTTTCTCTGAAACCTTTCAGAAGTCACTATATCTTTAGGTCGTATTTGGATTTATGTCTGTCTGGTATACTGTTCCAATGACTGCATGTAGATCAGTGGTCTAGAGGTAAAGCACCTGCGTATAAAGCAACAGGTCCCGGTTTAAAGTGTGTGGTGGTTTGATTCCCGTCTGTGCCCGAAACTTCTCCCCTATCCACTAGACTGTAAGTGGTTGTCTGGGTACTAGTCTTTTGGATAAGATGATAGACTGAGGTCTTAAGTACAATACACGTTTAGTACATGCAAAAGAGCCCACGGCAACAAGAGAGTTCTCCCTGGCAAAATTCTGTAAAACAGAACAAACAAAACAGCAAGACATGAGGTGAAGTGATGTCTGAAAATGATCAGTACTTGAACATGTAAAAAAAATCCAGTAATAAAAAACAGCCGTAAAAGAATCAAACACCCTTAAGTAAGAGTTAAAAAACATTAATCGAAAGACATGAATGAAGAACAACTTCGGACGAAGTAAGATAAATTGGAGAGAAAAAAAAAAATTCCACTCAGCATACTAATCTTACGTCTGTCTTCCTGGCCTTAAAGACAAATCAGTCAAGTCTGGGAATTTGACTGGTGGGTTGGTAGACAGCAACATCCATTTCAAGGCCAGCAGACTGATCATCCAAGGTTTGCGTTCGTTATCCAGGCAGATATAGGATACTGACCTGTCTGCCTGCCAAACGTTGGCTGTCCATACCACTGAATACTATGGTCAGCTGCCTTCTATCTTCATCCTTCTCTCTATCTGTGTCAATCTTCCCCCTCCAGTGATGGCCATGTCACTGTCACTGCTTGTTTTTCTCCCAGAGGAGTTGGCATAGGGTCCTAGCTAGTACTGTCTACACCGACACTTTTCTTTGACAATTTTCTGGGTGAACTATCCAGTTGTTTACTCAGTCCGTTGTCTCCTGCATACCTTCTTACCAAAATATTTCTTTTACGGAAGGGCCAGAATGACTACTACATCCTGCACGGAGAAGACCAAGTGACCATCATTAGACTGAGGACTGGACACTGCAGACTCGGACATCGTAATGTTCATCAAGTTCCACTTGGTGATTCTGTGATGTCCATCTGGCACTTCTCCCATGACAGTGGAATACTTCCTCTAGACTTGTCTAAAACACCAAACCCTGAGGGCCAATATCTGGCCTACTGACCTGCTAATGTGGGACAAGCTCTTTGGATCCCTGGAGATCCTTTGGCAGACCATGGCATTTATTAGGGCTTTCAGGGTTGCTGTCTGAGCGTTCGACGACGACAAAGTAGAAGACAGACGAGAATAAAGCTACACAATCTGCCTGTAATATCTTTACCATTTTCCATAACACACTTTATCAACAGGAATGATCATCTAGTATAATAATTACTTGTGTATTTATTCAAAAGTCACAGATATGAACATCAGAGTGACCAAAGAACCTGCACTGCTGCAACAGCAAAACAATACAAACTTATTAAAGAACACCATGGGTATTAGCTAAATGATTAAGCTATCATGACCGGCGAATTTCTAAGCAATCAATAATTGACACACTTGCAATGGATATCCACATGACAGCGTGTCGGAAAACAAACCATGTTATGGACTAAACAAGCAATACCACAACGAATAAGCAAATGCTAGTAGAAATAATCGAAACAAAAACGCATAACCGGAATCGTCTTCTTCGTCGTCATCATCGAACACTCTGACAGCAACTATTGTTGTCGGTTATATGACAAAAAATGAGTCACTGCTGCCGTTAAGCACCTGACAAGTCAGGCCCAGCACATCCAACTTCGCTATGGGAGAGAATTGTTATATTTTAAGTCTTTCTGGAAAAGAAAGGCAAGAGAATGGACCAAGAAGGCAGAAAATAGACAAGAAGGTGGAGGTGACAGGTAAAAAAAAAGAACAAGTAGAAACAAAGAAAGTGATAGAAAAGAGGAAAATTCAAGCACAGAGTATCCAAAAGGTGGGGGATGCTATTTACACTGACTGGCCCCTGGCATCCCCACCGGGTGGTGGGGGGGGGGAGGGGGGGGGTAGACTGGAATCAATGAAAGGACACCAACAGAGAGGGACACACACACACACACACACACACACACACCACACACACACACAAGAAAAGCAGAAAGTAAAACTGCTTCATCACCTGTTTTCACACACCCCCACCCCTCTTTCTGATCCCTCAGACAAATCAGTCAGTCTGCAAATTTGATTGGTGGCTGGGCAGACAACAGCCACCCTCTACACAGGAAATGGAGTGATTTCCCCCCCCCCCCCCCCCTACTTTTAACGATACTCACGTGCAATGAGTACAAGGGTGGGGGGTAAGGAAGGAGAGTAGGGAGGGGAGTAGGGTGGGAGGGAGTCGGGGAGTAAGTGTCAGCCTCGCAGTCTGGCCAGCTTTTCGGGGACTCTTTCTGGCTGGTTTTATCCTGCAGCCCACACTTTGTTGTAGATTACCAGGGAAGACTTAACACAAGAGTATTTGCCCTAAAGACACCTCTCTCTCTCTCTATCTATCTATCTATCTATCTGTCTATCTATCTATCTATCTATCTATCTATCTATCTATCTATCTATCTATCTATCTATCTATCTATCTATCTATCTATCTCTGGTGTGAAGGAAGGTGGCAGGATGGTTAAGTTGTTTGCCTGCCAACGAGTCAACCGTGAGGTTGTAGGTTTGATTCCCAGCCTCCGCCTTTCTTCCCAGTTTGACCCAAAAAATAATCGAATTGAATGTCAAAGTCCTTGATGATTAGACTATAAACCGAGGCCCCTGTGCGAACGCATACAGAACATCTTGCACCTAAGTTAAATCCCGTTCCACTTTTGAAAAAGTAGGCCATTGTGTGCCAGTGGGAACAGATGACAAAATGTACAAAACTGCGTACACACGAGGACTGGATGTGAAAAAGCACATGAGTGCTTATTCCATTATTCTTGATATAAAAGAATAAATTCTCTCTCTCTCTCTCTCTCTCTCTCTCTCTCTCTCTCTCTCTCTCTCTCTCTCTCTCTCTCTCTCTCCTGTCTGATGGTCTTCCTACTTAGCCTGCAGTCAATTTTTCACACGCATTTTGTCACTTCCGTCCCCGCATTATTGATAACCATGCAGGACAAGAAAGAAACGGTATGGAAGATTTAACAGTAGCTTGATCTTCTGATAGGTTATATATATATATATATATATATATATATATATATATATATATATATATATATATATATATATATATATATATATATATTGTAACAGTGGGTATGAACGCCAGTATGAATGAACAGAAATAACAGCAGCAATGAAATTAAAAGAAATATTCTTGGCAGTTGATAGTATGCCACTGCTGGTTATTGACCAATTTTTTAAACAGTAGTTTGATGTTGTGATAGCTTATGTATCGTAACAATGAGTATGAACACCAGTACGAATGAACAGAAATAACAGCTGCAACAGAATTAAAAAGAAATATTCTTGGTAGTTGATAGTATGCTGCTGCTGGTGTTTGATTTGGGGGTTTTTTTTTTTTTTGGGGGGGGGGGGGGGGGGGGGGCGAGGGGGGTGCAAACGGTTCTGGTGGTTTAGTTCTGGTGCATTAAATTCATTTTTATACTTTTGTTTTCTTTCATAATTATACACTTTTTCATTACCTACATAATTGATCTATTAGTCTAGTATATGTTTTAGGGACGGGAGAGCTCAGTGGTCAGAGTACTTGTTTCCCCCAAGCCAATGTTAAGGAGCATCAAGCGGGGTTGCCAAGTGGATGGGTGACCGTTTACGTGCCTTGGCTTCAGTGCAGTCCCCCACTTCACCCAGCTGTAAATGGGTACCTGCCCTCTTTAGGTTCAGAGAAGATAAAGCAGTGAGGGAGAGGAGATGGGTGCCGCCCTCAATATGCTAACCCCTGGAGAAGCTGAGGCCTCTGATGTCTCAGTCCCCTATGACCACATAGGTTATGGGACACCTTTACCGTACCTTTTTATACTTTTTTCTATGTATTTTATAAGGAGGTAGCGTAGCCTTGTGGTTGGAACATCAAACTTCAGATAGGTTATAGAAACTGTGGCATAAGTTTCAGTCTCTTGTTATGTTACTGTGTATCTTTGATGAGTTAGCATTGTTGCGGACTTCTTTTCTCACAAAGTCCTCTGGATGAGACTTTGCTTTCTGCTTTACCTGGAGAGGGATGGGCTTCTCCAGGTAGGACAGCAGATTTAGGTCTACTGCGTTGTCTGTTTGAGTGCGTTTTCTCCCCAATAGTAATATTCGTTCTTTTACTACCCTTTCTTAGTCCTTACATTAAATCATTAAATGAGAGGCTGTGTGATCAGTGGCTTTTGCCACTCGTGGAACTTGACTTTACAGCCCAGTCTTAAGTGATTATTTTTAAAATTTTATTTATTTTTTATATCGAGGATAATGAAATAAGCACTTATGTGCTTTTTTACATCCAGTCCCCGTGTGTATGCGGTTTTGTAAATTTTGTCATCCGTTCCCACCGGCACACAATGGCCTACTCTTACAAAAAGCGGAACAGGATTTAACGTGTGCGCAAGATGTTCTGCGTGCGTTCGCACATGGGGCCTCGGTTTATAGTCTCATCCGAAGGACTGATCGACTATGAACAACTTGGGGACACTTTTCCCAGTTTTGTTTGTAGAAGAGTAGGTCACCTACAGCTGACAGGATGGATAACACAATCATGCCCAGCATATACTGAGCTTCTGCAGAAGGACAGGTTCTGCCTGGTACAAAGGGGACAGGGTACACTGAAAACCCAGTGCAAGACCCCAAACCTTCCTCCAGAAATTAAGGAAGGAGTCAAGTCAAGTCAAATGTTTTATTTCCAGATGGTACATTGAATAAGCAATGCATTTGCTTTTTTTTCATCAAGCCATCTATCTGAGAACAAATTTCTTAATTATTATACTGAAATACTACAGTATTGCAACCTTTACCAATACATTAAAACCAGTAAAAGGGGGAAAATCGATAAATTAATACATTGGAAAATACAAATTACACACATATACATACACACGCACACACATACTCATACACACCTGCACGCGTGCGCGCACGCGTACACACACACACACACACACACACACACACACACACACACACACACACACACACACACACACACACACACACACACACACACACACCACACACACACACTTAGATAAAAGAATGTTTTAAGAATTAAAAAAACAAAATCATAAAACGTCAAGACAAACAAATTACTTCACCTACTATATCATCCATTCTTTCACGTTCATACTTTAGATAAAAAAAAGGTACAGGTACAGAAAAACGTTAGAAAATACTAGGCATTCATTACTGACAATAATTATTGCCTGCAATGACATCCCTCCTCTCCTCCTCCTCCTCCTCTTCAAGTCAATACCCACACAGCAGCAGATTGATGTATATGCCAAATTCTCTATACAGTTCAAGACAACATCGGAGGGCATCATTAATTCGACAGAAAACACAGCCTCGAGGCAAATGTCTCGCCACCACATCACCGACACAGAATGGAAATCTGAAAGCACCCTGAGGACCAAGCTACTCTGAAAGCGGTGCTAAAAGTTCTCCCCACTGCCGTAATTGCACGTGCGTGCTGTTAACGGAATGGAAGGCCATTGCCCTGGCCTTGAAGAGAGTGTGCTGTTGTCTGCCAGGTCGCGCCAATCGAGTTTACAGGGTGACTGATTTGTCTGTGGGGTCAGAAGGGTTGAGGAGCCAGGAGACTGGTCGTTATCGTTTCATAGATATTTATTTTTTGGGCCTTTTAGTTGTGTTTCTTTGGTCTTCATTAAGTTGTGCCTCCCCAGAAGCGATCTGTAATGATCTTTATAAAGTTTTCGTTTTCCAATCTGTTAGGATTTGCTAGTCCTGTCTTGATCGTTCGGATGAGACTATAAACCGAGGCCCTGTGTGCGAACGCATGCAGAACATCTTGCGCACACGTTAAATCATGTTCCGCTTTTCGTCAGAGTAGGCCATTGTGTGCCGGTGGAAACAGATGACAACCGCATACTTACGGGGACTGGATGTAAAAAAGCACATGATTGCTTATTCCATTATCGATATAAAAGAATAAATAAATAAATAAAATGTTTGTGGAGAACTTATGGCAGAATGTGGGAACAGATGACAGAATTGACAAAAACCGCATATACACGGGTACTGGATGTAAAAATGCACTTAAGTGCTTATTCCATTATCCTTGATATAAAAGAATAAAATGAAGATTTTAGAAAATGTTTCATGGGGTTTGATCTCTCTGCTTTAAACGGTTGGCATATATCTTTTGCAATCTCATAATTTTTTAAACCAGCCTGCCTCAAATCCGTTTATCAATTTTTCTGTTTTTTGTTTGCAATTCATGTTATAGTCCTATATTGATTGCTGCTGTATTTACTTATCACCCCTGTTTTAATATTTTTTTGTCTTTTTCTCCTCCTGCCTTCCAGAAATCATGTTGTTTTTACGTCAGTGAATATATATATATATATATTATATATATATATATATATAAAATATATATATATATATATACATATATATATAAAAAAAATATATACATATATATATATATATCTAGAGAGAGAGAGAGAGAGAGAGAGAGAGAGAGAGAGAGAGAGAGAGAGAGAGGAGAGAGAGAGAGAGAGAGAGAGAGAGACAAGTAAAAACTCATATCTGCTTACTGAATTATCAATACTGTTTGTTCTTTCTTTCATGTTAAGACTATGCAAACTAAAGTTTCTCAAAAGTTTCAACACGATTAAATCTCTGCGGTTCTTTCCTTTAAACTGCTCCACAAAGCAACTTGATAATACATCTATTTTATTTTATAAAGTTTGACACGTTAATGCTAAAACTTTGTACAAACAATTTTGTTGATTCTCTTCTCAAAACTCCTCACTGGATCCTCATCCAAGCCTTTTTCTGTTATTCTACTGCTTTTTCTTGTCTCAGGTATATACCCTCTGTCGGCCAAGCATAAAACAGCTTCTTTACTGTCTACTGCATTACAAACAACAATCTGGGGTTAGGCAGTGTTGTGTTTTCACGTTTCACAGTCGAGTGTTGCTGCTATAGGACATAAGTATGTTGTAAACTGTCAGTCTAGTTCTCTTGGAAACTAGTCTTAACGTCTTTTCTTTTCAGATGCTTCAACTAATCGCTCACTCCGAAGTTGGTTTTTATTATTCTCTCTGCTGCCTGCCTTTTTCTTTTACTTTATATTTAGGGTGTGTGTGTGTGTGTGTGTGTGGGTGTGTGGGTGTGTGTGGGTGTGTGTGTGTGTGGGGGGGGGGGGGGTGAGTGAGTAGGTGAGTGAGTGAGTGTGTGCGTGCGTGCGTGTGTGTGTGTGTGTGTGTGTGTGTGTGTTGTGAGTGTGTGCGTGCGTGAGTGAGTGAGTGTGTGCGTGCATGCGTGCGTGCGTGTGTGTGTGTGTGTCCGTGCCTGTCTCTGTGTGATGTACACGTGTGAGCGTATGAGTGCATGTTTCTTGTGAAGATGAACGTGTGTATATGAATACATACTGACTTTAACTAAAACATACCAGACAACACATTCAGTGGTTTTCAATTTCCGATTTCAGTTCCTTTAAAAACATGACACCCCTGCGTATTAAAAATTCCATATCTACAACATTACCTCTGCCCAAACACCCACTAAACACACATTTGGCCTTCTGTATAAATGGGTGTCCTGGTATAGACTCACATGCATGCTAGGTAATGTCATCATTCTTGCAGCTCAACAAACCCTTGACGTATATCATAGCAACAATATTTGACTGTCTCTATCCAGGTAAGAAACGAGGACTGCAAGACACCAGCATGTCTGATAGATAAACTGATTTGGAAGATCGAAACCTCAAACAGCCTCAACCCACAAAGCTCTTAAGAGTCATCTCATTCACCAAGTTACGATTTCTATTATCAGTGAAAACTAGAAATAAAGTTGAATTTAAGCTAATAAAAATTAACAAATTTACGAAACAATGGCAAAGCACAATAACTCTGCCAAATCATACGATCTGCTTCCTCCGCGGGCATACCAGGGTCCTTTCAGTATAAATAGCATCCCCACGTTCTGGAAATTCTGTGCTAGAAATGTCCTCTTTTCTATCACTCTCTTTGTTTCTGCCTTGTTCCTTTTCTTCCTGTCACCTTCCTTCTTGTCTATTTTCTGCCTTGTAGGTCGATTTTTATGATTTTTTCCCCCCAGAAAGACTTAAAAGAAAACAATTCTCTCTCATGCCAAAAGTCGGATGGCTGGGCTTGACTTGTCGGGCGCTTAACAGCAGCGTGACGCATTTTTGCTCACATAACAGGCAACAATAGTTGCTGTCTGAGCGTTTGACTAAGAAGAAGGTACCAGCTGCTTCATAATCAATGCAATGACCAAATACAGACTTCAGGAAAGAGAAGAAAGGCTCTTGTCAGATACAGTTCTTACAACCCAATTACCAACCGACGCTTTCAAGACTAATGACAACTAAAGTGTGTGTTTTTTGTTTAAAAATAACCTATCACCTTTAAGTCCTGAGCGCTAACCCCTTCCTAAGACTAACCCTACACTAAATCTCTGAAGACTAGGCACCAACTCAACTTTCCAAGACCACACGTGACCTAAAACTTGTTAAAGACGAAACCATGGAGTACAGAGAGGACAACCGAACCGCCGACTAGACTTGCGAAAACCTATCCACCATTACATCTGAAACGTGCAACGGCTAAGCACTCACTAACCCAAGTACTGGAGACTTAAACCACCCCTAGTAAGCTAGCTGCTAACGATTTCACGCAGACGATTGTAGTGAGGTGTCTGTGTGAAAAACAGTGCCAGCTGAGGCCTGCACTATACTATCCACCACTTCCCCCCCCCCCCCCCCGACCCCCCCCCCCCCTTCCTCATCCCCGACCCCCGTCTCCTCCACTTTCCCCTGTGTCTGCTAAGAACACAGAACCCGCCAGTTACACTAAGAGAGAAAAAATAGAGATGGGGGAGACTTAAGATGCAAGGGAGGGGTGGGTGGGTGGGGAGGGTGTTGGAGGGAGGAGTTAGGGTGGGGTGGGGGTGGGGGGCCCTAGGATTTAAGGTTGTTGTGTGTGCATGTAGATGGAAGATAAGTCACAGGACTGTGCGTCTGTTTTGGGACAGCCCTGGTGTATGATAGAGAGAGAGGAAGAACGAGAAAAGAGAGACAGAGAGAGACAGACAAACAGAGAGAAAGAGACAGATAGATAGACAGACAGACAGAGAGAAAGGCAGACAGAGACAGCATGAGGCATGCAGTGAGACAAACAGAGAGAGGGAGACAGAGCTGTGTATATCCGAATGAAATATTGAGATATGTTTAGAGAATTTTAATTCTTTTTAAATCAATTATAGGAATAAGTATTACGCCTAACTTGGACAATTTTTTGTTCCAAAACACACATAACCATTAGTTCCTACTTTCAGCCCCCCCACCCCCCCTCCCCGCGGACCCCTTCCCCAAAACAACAACAAAACACCCAACAACAACAAAACAAACAGAACTCAAAAGCCTTTAACATTACTTTTTTATATTATTCTTTTATATCGAGGAAAATGGAATAAGCACTTGTGTGCTTTTTACATCCAGTCCCCGTGTGTATGCGGTTTTTAAAATTCTGTCATCTGTTCCCAATGCACACAATGGCCTACTCTTACGAAAAGCCGAACAGGATTTAAAGTGTGCGCAAGATCTTGTGCCTGCGTTCGCACACGGGATCTCAGTTTATAGTCTCGTCTGAAGGACTTCATGCTTTGAAACAATGAACACATGATATAACTAATTAATATATGAATGCTAAAGAACAAATCTTTTGCATAAGAGCAGAGCATTATATCATGCAATGTAGGTTGGAGCAGAGCATTATATCATGCAATGTAAATTAGAGCAGAGCATTATATCATGCAATGTAAGTTGGAGCACAGCATTATAATGTGCAATGTAAGTTGGAGCAGAGCCTTATAATGTGCAATGTAAGTTGGAGCAGAGCATTGTATTATGCAATGTAAGTTGGAGCAGAACATTATATCATGCAATGTAAGTTAGAGCAGAGCATTATATCATGCAATGTAAGTTGGAGTAGGGCATTATAGTGCGCAATGTAAGTTGGAGCAGAGCATTATATCATGCAATGTAAGTTGGAGCAGATCATGCAATGTAGGTTGGAGCAGAGCATTATATCATGCAATGTAAGTTGGAGCAGAGCATTATGTCATGTAATGTCAGTTGGAGCAGAGCATTATATCATGCAATGTAAGTTTGAGCAGAGCATTATATCGTGCAATGTAAGGTGGAGCAGAGCATTATATCATACAATGTAAGGTGGAGCAGACCATTATATCATGCAATGTAACTTGTAGCAGAGCATTATAAAGTGCAATGTAATTTTGAGCAAAACATTATATCATGCAATAAAAGTTGGAGAAGAGCATTATAATGTGCAATGTAAGTTGCTCTGACTCTTGTCTAATTTAATAATGATGATGATGATAATAATAATAATAATAATAATAATAATAATAATAATAATATATGGTATTCATATAGCGCTAAATCTTGTAAAGCAAACAAATCAATTTAGAATTGATGTAGACTATACATCCTGTAGATACTCATAATCTTATTATACAGTATTCTGCAAAAGCTGGATCAAACAGTAAAATACTAATAAATGTATGCCCCCACCATAATTGTAAATTATGTGAACATAGTATTGATTCCATTTCAAGACACCAGGCAGACAGCATCATTTAAACACAAGAAAACGGCTCTGATGCAAAACATCTCAGGAAGAAATCGCCCCCACTAAATGGTAGACGAACACACTCCCAAACCAAGCTACTTGGAAAAAAAAAGGTGCTTAAAGGTCTCCCGCAGACTGTCTGGATTCACCATGTTTCTCTCTCTCTCTCTCTCTCTCTCTCTCTCTCCTTCTCTCTCTCTCTCTCCTCTCTCTCTCTCTCCCCTTCTCGGTCTCTCTCTCCCTCTCTCTCTCTCTCTCTCTCTCTCCATCCACGGTGCCATAATTGCACGTGCGCTCTGCCATAAGTAGAGGGGGACCACTCCCCCGCCCTCCTGGAGAGTGCTGTCGTCTGCCAGGGTCGCCAATCCAGTTTACAAGGTGGCTCATTTGTCTGTGGGGCCAAGAAGGGTTGTAGAGGCAAGGCGACTTGGTCGTTAGGGTTTCATGGAGTGTTCTCTTTCAGTTGGACTTGGTTGTTTGTCATCCTAGAGCTATTGGTGAAACGCATTTCTTCTGGTCTGTACGTTCTTTCTCTGGTAGGTGTTTGTCATCCCAGAACTGTTCTGAAACCACATTCTTCTTGTCTGTTTGTTATTTCTCTGGTATGTGTTTGTCATTCCAGAACTATCCCGAAATCACATTTCTCTTGTCTATTTGCTATTTCTCTGGTAGGTGTTTGTCATCCCAAAACTGTTCTGAAACCACATTTCTCTAGTATGTTTGTCATTTTTCTGGTAATTGTTTGTCATCCCAGAAGTGTTCTGAAACCACATTTCTCTAGTATGTTTGTCATTTCTCTGGTAAATGTTTGTCATCCCAGAACTATTCTGAAACCAGATTTCTCTTGTCTCTTTCTTATTTCTCTAGTAGATGTTTGTCATCCCAAAACTGCTCTGAAACCCCATTTCTCTTGTTTGTTTGTTGTTCTCTTTTTCTGGTAATTGTCTGTCATCATTGTCTTGCTCCTTAGAGTGTCAAGGGCTTTTTCTCTGTCTTACACTGTTGATGTCTGCATTATTACCCGGCTGTGTTGTTGTTTTTTTTATAAACCAACATTCTTCATGCATGTAGGAGATTGGGTGGTTTCCTTAAACAGAAAAAAGAAAACCCAACAAAAAATACGCTGAGACCAGCCTAGTCAAAGAGCCATGCTTAAAGTTTCCCTAATCTGTTTAGACCTGCCATGTTCTCCTGCCCCTGCCCCCTCCCCCCCCCATCATCTCCCCCTCCCGCCGGCCTGCTGCCATAATTGCACGTGCGCACTGCTATAAGTAGAGGGGGACCACTCCCCCGCCCTCCTGGAGTGTGCTGTCGTCTGCCAGGTCGCCAATCCAGTTTACAGGGCGACTAATTTGTCTGTGGGGTAGGGAGGGGTGTGGAGACTGGAGACTCGTCGTTATCATCGCTTCGTGTATGTGTTCTCCCTCTGTTGGTTTTTGTCATTCTAGAAGTTTTCTTCAACAATATGTCACTAATTGGTGGGTTAAAACTGTGTTGCTTAAGTAAAATCTTAACGTTGGTGAACCTTGGATCTCCAACTGAGGAATAGAAACACTCAACCCCTCCCCCCTTCTCCCCAAAGGCTGCACACCGGTATTAAAAAATTCACTCTTTTCCTTCAGTTTTTCTATGTGACTCTTATATTCATACTAAGGCATCCACAGAAATAGAAACAACTTTTTTGTGAAAGGCTAGCCTCTGACTCAAAACTCATGTGATTTTGAACAAACTTGGTAGGTTTTAAATTTTTAAATTTTTCAGCAAACACTGTGCCCCCTCAGTCCTTTGTTGTCTGCTAGCTTCCTTACAGCAATACACATGCGCGGGGTCAACCCTGCAGGAATACAGACAATCATCTTTTGATGATTATTTCCAACTTTCTCTTGACTACCTGGTATTGCTCTATGTCCTCAATCCCCAACACAAGTGCACAGTTCATTTTTTCATGCTTAAAAAAATCTGTGAAAATCACCTACATTTTTTCCCCACTCGCACTCTATAGAAGATACTGCATGACCCCCAAATTAATACCACTGTGTAGTCTGTATAGAAAAACAAACAATAAAATCCAAAATATTTCCTACTGTGCATCTGTCTGTCTTGTAGAAGTTCTTTACTCTTGGTGTCTAGCTCATTAAGATTTCATTGCTATATTTTTCTCTACGTTTTTCACATTTGAAAACTGCCATGCTGCACATTTTTTTAAAGTAGCTATCTCGTATTTCTTTACCATTTTTGCATGGTTATTTATCAACACTGTGATAATCTTTTGACAATTTTCTGCAGTTGTTTCTTTGCATATCATCTCTGCTGAGTATGTTTTCTTTTTTTTTCTTTCTATCTATCCCCCCAAAACCTTGATATTTCTACATTGCTGAATGTATACATAGTGAACAAATCAAAGCCGTTCATTTGCTAAGTGACAAATTAATACTGATCTCACTCTTCTTTCATCCCCAAAGTCAGATTGGGCTACCCTAGAGGTGGACATACACAAAATCTTACCACAGGTGAACCTCAGACCTCTAGCCAAAGACCAAAAAAGGACACAAACAAACAAACAACCCTCTCCTTTCCACTGACTCTATACAACCCCTCATAGTCTCCTTTCTATCATTCACATAAGACACCTGAAATGCCTTTCTCTTAAGCTGCTCTAAAAAAATGGACAAGTTCAAGAAACGTGTACAATCTAGCTGCAAGGTCATTGCCGGATTAAAGACATATTTATTTTTTTTAAACCCAAACCCCAGCCCTCCCTCAAAACCCTGCACTGGTTTCCATCCAGCTTAATATACAAGTTAACATCCTTTAAGGATTGTAATCTTTTTTACCAGTATTCTTTTTTCTAAGCCCCTTGAGATTCTTTTGTCTGCAGTGCAGAGGCAACCTATACCCTTTAAAAGCACTTCCCCAAAAATCCCGACCAAGAGGTATTACGTTTAAATTTCTGCAATTGGGATCGCTACCAAGGATTTTACTTCGATAGTCTTTGCAGTCCTTTCCAAAAGCATTTAAAGCCTTGGTGTTTGAACAATGTTTCAGTTCTTGAAGCGTATAACTTTTTTGGGGGGTGGTTTTTTGCTTTGTGAATTTCAATTTGTGCCTGCCCAGAAGAGAGGGGGGGGGGAGAGGAGAGAAGAAGAGAGAGGAGAGAGAGAAGGGAGAGAGACAAAACAATGCAAAATTTTTTTTTTCGAGGATGAATAAGCAACATTGCTTTTTTTCACCCGTCCCCGCCGTTGGATACTCTTAAAAATTTAACCAAACTTTACAGTCCACAGTAGAACATGGGGAAATAACCCTTTTAAAAACAGCCCCCCCCCCCCTGAAAGCAAACTAATAAAAGAAAACCCTAAAAACATCCCCCCACACCCCCCCACCCCCCCAAAAAAAAACCCGCAACCAAAACAAACAAAAGAGAAAGAAAAACCAAACAACAAAAGAAGAAAAAAAAGAAAAAAGAGAAAAAGAAACAACAACAAAAAAACCAAGAAGAATAACAGAGAGAGAGAGAGAGAGAGGAACAGAGAGACAGACAGACAGACAGAAAGACGGACAGAGGCAGAGAGAGAGATACAGAGACAGAGATTTGTACATGCACATAATCATGTATTTTGCACTCGTACATGTTGCTGTATATTTTTATTTACTTATTTTTTTTATTTATTCTTTTATATCGAGGATAATGGAATAAACACTTATGTGCTTTTTTACATCCAGTCCCCGTGTGTATGCGGTTTTGTAAAGTTTGTCATCCGTTCCCACCGGCACACAATAGCCTACTCTTTCTAAAAGCAGAACAGGATAAAATTTGTGCGCAAGATGTTCTGCGTGCGTTTGCACGTGGGGCCTCAGTTTATAGTCTCATCCGAAAGACCAAAATATTGGGGAGAGTAGGGTCTGCACTGATGTTAACTCCAGAGGAAAATATCCCCTTGAACGGTATTTGAACCCGGGTCGTCAGATTGTGAGTGTAATGTTCTAACCACGATGCTATCCCGTCCCTCAATATAATGCATATAATGTATAAACATTATATGCATACTGTATAAGGTGTGTGTGTGCGTGTTTGCGCATGAATGTATGCGTGTGTGTGTGTGTTTGCATGCGTGTGTGTATGTATGCATGTTTATGTGTCTATGTGTATGTATGCGTCTGCATTTTTGTATATGCATGTGTATTCGTTCATGCATGCGCACATACGCAGTATCTTGAACATACACACAACATGACTACCTGCGACTGTTTTTTTTCCCTTTTGCATGCATATTCTCCTATACCTGTGCATTTAGAAAGAATTATGATCTCTCTACATTTCCTCCTACTCGAACCACTGGTGCAAAACGCCCTTTGATTCGTTGCTTTACAAGATTCACCGCTATATAAATTCCATACATTATCAAAACGCATCCATGTTCCCCCATGAAGAAGCGCTCAACATCTATCATTCTCTCTTTTTCCTCTCTGGCTGCAGTTTTCCCAATTTCTCCCATCCCCCTCATTCCATTGCCTGACCTATCCCAGCCTGGCTGAACACAGGGCCATCTTAGTCCCCTGCACTGAGCTTTTCCAATCATGTCGTAGCCAGCCTGTCAGTCACTTAGTGTAGACTCTTATATTATCTCTCTCCGAGTAACAGAGAGAGAGAGGGGTAGAGAGAGAGAGAGAGAGAGAGAGAGAGAGAGAGAGAGAGAGAGAGAAGGAAAGAGAGAGAGAGAGAGAGAGGGGGGGGGGGGGGGAGAGAGTAAGACATACAGACAGAGAGAGAGAGAGAGAGAGAGAGAGAGGGAAGAGAGAAACAGAGAGAGCAAAGCAAGAGAGACAGACAGAGAGAAGACAGAGAGAGAGAAAGACAGAGAGAGAAAGAGAGCAAGAGAGACAGAACAGACAGACAGAGAGGGAGACCAAAAGCGAGAGAGGCAGACAGAGACACAGAGAGAGAGAAAGAGAGTGAGAGACAGACAGACAGACAGAGAGACCAATCCAATCCAATCCAATCCTATTGTGTATTGCCCCATCGACCACAAAGGCCATAGCAGGGCTGTCACCTCGTCAGCTTTTAAATCTCAGATGAAAACCGTGCAGTTGTATAATATATAGCTGGCTGCAGTTTTCCAATGTCTCCCATCCCAGTCATTCCATTGCCTAACCTATCCCGGGCCTAGCTGAGCACACAGCCATCTTAGTCCCCTGCACTGAGCTTTTCCAATCATGTCTACGTAGCCAGCCTGTCAGCCACTTAGTGTAGACTCTTATATTATCTCTCTCCGAGTAACAGAGAGAGAAAGAGGGAAGAGAGAGAAAGAGAGAGAGAGGAGAAAGAGAGAGAGAGAGAGGGAGAGAGAGAGAGAGCAAGAGAGAGAGAGATAGAGAAAGAGAGAGAGAGATAGAGAGAGAGAGAGATAGAGAGAGAGGGATGGAGGGAGGGAGAGATAGATAGACAGACAGAGAGAAAGAGAGAGAGAGGAGAGAGAGAGAGAGAGAGTAAGAGAGAGACCAATCCAATCCAATCCTATTGTTTATTGTCCCGCGACCACAGAGGCCACATCAGGGCTGTCACCTCGTCCACTTTTAAATCTCAGATGAAAACGGTGCAGTTATATAATAATCAGATTAAAATAGGGTAGAAAAGCCAACTCAACTGTTGTTCCTTGTAGCAATGCCTTGGCCAACCATAAGGGTCAACCCAGTACGGGCAAGAGAAAGAGAAAGAGAGAGAGAGAGAGAGAGAGAGAGAGAGAGAGAGCGCTATATCTACAAACAGTGTTGTTGGAGATTGGATCCACATTTTAATGGGATTCTGTCAAGGCTGGCTTAATATATCCACTATACTTTTCAACATAATTTATAGTAAGGGAGTCACTTCAAGAACATGTCAACACAGTTCGGCACTGGAAAGAGAGAGGGCGAGAGACAGACAGACAGTCAGAGATAGTGTTGATGATTAACCAGTCTCGTTCTTTGTGAATAACAGGCAGGATTTTGTACATACAGAAATACCCTTCAATAGATCTTGAACCTGCATGCCCTATGCGAAAAATACTTCCAGAATCATAGTGAGTAGTAGTGCAATGCTTTTAAAGACTTGAAGAAGGCATTCAATAGCGTCTGGAACTGGACACTACGGGTCACAAAGAAGAACATCTATCACACTCTAACCGAAAGCTGTTCAACAACCTCTAGCCAAACCAGTGCTAGGCCTTCAAATACTAGTGTTGTCGGAGAGTGGGTCCTATTATTTATTTATTCTTGTATATCGAGGATAATGGAATAAGCATTTATGTGCTTTTTTACATCCAGTCCCCGTGTGTATGCGGATTTGTGGATTCTGTCATCTGTTCCCACCGGCACACAATGGCCTACTCTTACGAAAAGCGGAACAGAATTTAACGTGTGCGCAAGTTGTTCTGCGTGCGTTCGCACACGGGACCTCGGTTTATAGTCTCATCCGAAGGACTTTTGGGGGAGAGTGGAGTCTGCACTGATGTTAACTCCAGGGGAAAATATCCTCTTGAACGGGAATCGAACCCGGGTCGTCAGATTGCGAGCGCATTGTTCTGACCACTAGGCTATCCCGTCCCCCATTTCCTCATTTCAATAGGCATCTGTCAAGGCTGCGTTAGATTCCCCACATTTTTCAAAAAACATGAAAACAGAAGCATTGAGATTGATCCATTTAAAGGGCAAGGTCCACACAGTCAGTACTGAAAGACACCCCCGTCAAGAACCTTTGTTGCGCAGACAAGATAAATGAGCCTGGCAGGCTGTGAACAAGAAACTCTTCCAACTTGTCAAAAGTACTGGACTAAAAAAAAACATCAATAAAGTATGACATGAAGATAAGAGGCAAAGGACACCAAGTTTCGATGGTCAAATTACAGACTCACCCTTACAAGGAACATATCTTCCCATGGACAAATCTGGAAACTGTCCAAAAGTTTAGTTACTTTTGATCTATCATTAGCAACGAGGGAACCAAACTGGTCAGCGTAGCAGGGGTAGCAAAATAAAAAAACCTCTCTCTCTCTCTCTCTCTCTCTCTCTCTACTCACCTTTACGTTCGTAATGCATGACTTTGTAGGTAGGCATGACTTCGTGGTTTAACCCATTCAGATCAGCTGCCGTGTACTCGCTCATGTGACACGACCTGTCGCTGAAGGAGAAATCGAAACTGGCACACTCGAAGGTCGTCTGCGTCAGACACAGCTGCGCGCATGCGCCAAGGGTCAGCCCGAACATGACCTTGTTGTAGATCTGATATCCATCGGGAAGCGGAAGAGAGCCCGTGCCATAGTTGACAAATCTGGAGAGAGGACCGTCTGAAACAATGGGTAAAGGAAGATTATGAGAGAGACGATGACAATGGCAATAGGTTATTGTGATTTAAGCTGTGAAGCCCATTCACAAGGGGACAATGGGAAGGGGACTGGGCACAACACATATATTGAACGATAACAACAACTTATGAAGAACAACTTATCTTATGAGAGAGAGAGAGGGAGAGAGAGAGAAAGGGGAGAGAGGGGAGATAGAGAGAAAGGGGGAGAGGGGAGGGGGGGAGAGAAAGAGAGAAAAGAGAGAGGGGGAGAAGGGGAGAGAGGAGGAGAGAGGGGAAAGGAGAGAGAGAAGAGAGGAAAAAGAGAGAGAGAGAGAGAGAGAGAGAGAGAGAGAGGAGAAAAGAGAGAGAGAGGAGAAGAACAGAGAATGCAATAGTAATGAACCATAACGAAACGAAATTTGTATTTTTACCGAGGGTAAGAGTTAAAGCACAATGACTTGTTTCCCATCCAGCCCTCCCCCCAAAATTGTAACTGAAAAAACACGTAAGCGCAGCATCCGATTTATCAAAAAATTAAATTAAACAAGGATGAAAAAAAATTACGATGATCAAACACAAAAAAGCAACAGGAAGAAGGGGAAAAACACTGAGGACACAAAGATATAGACGAAGAGCAAGAAAGGAAGTATAGTAGTCGTTATTGGCGACGAACATTACAATGATTGCAACGAGACGTTGAAAGAAGAGGGGAAAAAAGAAGAAGAAGAAGAAGAAGAAGAAGAAGAAGGAAGAAAATTTAGTAGAAGAAGAAGAAGAACTGATTCTAAAAATTCTACATTTCTTAAGTAAACCGACATAAAAAAAAACCCGAATGTAGGAAGCAAAGAAGACAATGGTATATCTTATGATATAGTATAAGACCAAGACTTCATTCATCCCGACTTTTTTTTGGTTTTTGTTTTGTTTTGTTGCTGTTGTTGTGGGGGTTGGGGGTTTGGGGGGGAGGGGGGGGCTTTTTCTGAAGGGGTAGGGGGGGGGGGTGTCCCTTAGCTAGAACTCCAAAGTTCTCCAATGGTGAGACTATGGCATAAGAACTATGCGACCGGAAGCCGCATTCTGACTTCAGGCTTTTCCATTCATGTACCTTACTATTCTACAAGTCACGACACAATGCGTAATAAACATAACCAACGCTCTCTCAGGAAGTGTGCCCAGCCCTCCCTACAGTGCAACGTCAGCAATTGAACAACAACAACCACAACAACAACAACAATAACAAAACCAATTACGCTCAGCATGTATTGTATCAGTTTTGTTTGGCCAAGAGAGAGAGTGGCTTTTTTTTGCCCCCTTCAAGCAGTTTTCTTTCCTAGCACAATTTCCATCTCCACGTGGGGCATGTATGTGTGTAGTCTACACGTGTGTGTGTGTGTGTGTGTGTGTGTGTGTGGATGCGTTTTTTCCCCCCTTTTCATTTGTGTAATGTAGCGCGCACGTACGTGGGGTTGCACGTGTGTGTTGTGTGTGTGTGTGTGTGTGTTTTGTGTGTGTGAGCATATGTGTGTGTGTGAATCGGCTTTTTTTTCCTTTTCATTTGTGTAATGTAGCGCGTAGGTACGTGGGTTGCCGCGTGTGTGTAAGTGTGTGTTGTGTGTGTGTGTGGTGTGTGTTTGGTGTGTGTGTTTGTGTGTTGTTGTGTTGTGTTTGTGTTTTTGTGTGTTTGTGTGTGTGTGTGTGTGTATGTGTGTGTGTTGTTGCTTCGATTTTACGTCTGTTCACTCAAAGTGATATTTGACGATGGAAAGGGGAGGGGAGGGGACATTGATGTTGATGGTTGTGTGCTTTTAAAATTTGGTATCTGTTGCAAAAATACCCTAGGCAGTATACAGAAAAAGGCTAAGCAATGATAACAAACAAATAAATACATAAGAAATGCTAATGCGACTTATAACTATAACAAATGTCCTATAGGACTGTTCATTAAAGATTTGTTATACGAAATGCCAAATCAATATTTTTGATTTTCTTATCCAAGGACTTTTCAGAAAAAGAAGGTAATAATGGTTTTTAGACTCTTACATTCAAAAATTATATGAATGCTAGTAATTTTCTCCCCCACACAAACTTTTTAAATTTTTTACTATATTTAGTGATAAAAGCATTTTAGTTTTATTCTAAAGAATAAAGCGCTAACCCCTTCTTGCCATGAACAAACTTGTGGGAGGTTTCAGAGTGATTTAATATTCCTAAAACAGGGATAGTGATTAAAGATTTGTCTGAAAGGTGCTCATTTGATGATAGCTTCTTTAGCCCTGCTCCACGATGCCTTTCTAGTAAATGATAGCCCTCTTGTAAAGATAAAGGAACATGTAGTTCTACAGAATCCTCTCCATGCCTTGCACCTCTCTTCGCAGCTCTGTCAGCCCACTCATTTGGCAAGAAACCCACATGCGAAGTACCCCAAAAGAAGGTGACACCAAACCCTTAAAGCTAAAAAAATGTATGGCATGATTGATCTCTAGTACAACCCGTAGACATTTCTTTTGAACTTGTGGATTTTAATGCATAGAGTACCGATTTCGAATCCAACGCATAGTAAAGTTGAAATACTTCACCGGAAGATCAAGAATATGATTAAGAGCCATTAAAATTGCTATTAGCTCAGCTGTGAATATCGAATGGTGTTTACCCAGCATAATAACATTTTTCTATTTTTTAAACGATGGTATTACAAAAGCTGAACCTGTTTCTTGATCATGTAGATGTGAACCATTCTGTAAATACCTTTAAATGATGAGAATATTTATGATTTAATAGGGGATCGAACTTTGGAGATCACAATATTTTGATTTTCACTCTTTGCCATATTAATGTACTCTATGTCAAAATTTGCTTTGTTATTTCCCTGAAGGATAAGGGAGAACTTTAGTTTGTGTATCCCTGGTATGTTGTTGATTCCAGACTTTTTAAAAATCTGAAACATACGTACCAATTGGCTTTAAAGAAGATATTTGTTTTGCTCTTTTTGGAAAATTGATTTTGATTTTTTTTTACTTCGTCTGAAGGGAAAAAATTTTTGTGGTTTTGCTTCTGAGTAATATTTTGCACATGCCAAATTGTCCGGTATTCATCTTTGGGGGAATTCTCCAATTTCATGATAAGTTCCAAGAGCGGTGCATGAAAGGTTACTCCGAGGGCAAGCCTGTATGCCTTACAGTCCATTTCTTTGTAACTTTTTGAGTGTTACTTTGGGGGCATTGAAAAAGACCTCTTGCCCATAAGACCAGTTTGGAACGAATAAGGGATGTTGCTAAAAAATTTCAGATTTAAAGTGCTTTGTCCCCAAAACTGCTTACTTACCATTTTAAAGTAAATTCAAACTCTTTCTTGCTTTAGTTAAGGTATATTCGTATGTGATTCCAAGCTAGTTAGACGTAAGAAAGACACCCAAGAAAATTTTTTTATATTTTTATATTTGGGTGATTTCACCGCCAATTCCGAACACTGGTAACTCCTCTGGATTACTACATTGTTTTAAAAAATACTAGGTGTGTCTTTTCTGTAGAAAAAAAAAGTCCATTCTCAAAAATAGAATCATTTATGTTGTCAATTGTTTTTGATAAATTTTTCTGATGTAATTTATAGCCCGTTTTGATGTGTTTCGCTTCATATTAAACATTCATCCTTAAACATATGTCGTCTGCATATTGCACTAAAACGACATCATTTGATAACTTTCTTGGAAGATCGTGTAATAAAAAAATTGAACAAGGGCAGGGCTATTACAGAACCTTGGGGTAAAACCCATATGAAGAGACCTGAAACCTGAATATGCATTATTTACTCGGACTTTTATGCTTCTGTTACACAGAAAGCTTTTAAAAGTAATGATATATATATGACCGGAAAACCTGAGGGTTTTTTAGTTTTAGCAACAACGAGCGTGCCAAACTTGATCATAAGCCTTTTAATGTCAAAAAAAAGTCGCTAGAAAAGTTTTTTGTCGTGCAAATTGGCTTTTAATGCATTGTTGAAGATTAACCAAATGTCTATGCACATCGGTCTTTGTGAAAACCTGCTTGATTGACTGGGATTAGTTATTTTATGACAGTAATATATCAATCGTTTAAGAATAATTCGCTCCATTCAAATTTGCAAGTGTGTGTTTGTGTGTGTTTTGTGTGTATGTGTGTGTGTGTGTGTAAGCGTGCTCGCGTGTGTGTGCCAGTGCTAGATATTTTAAAAAAATAAATAACAAAGTAATAATAATAATGATAATGATAATGATTATAATAATAATAATAATAATAATAATAATAATAATAATAATAATAATAATAATAATAATAATAATAATAATGTATAGAATTTATATAGCGCTGAATCTTGTAAAGCAACAAATGACTTTTTTTTTCATATCGAGGATAATGGAATAAGCACTCGTGTGCTTTTTTTACATCCAGTCCCCGTGTGTATGCGGTTTTGTCAATTTTGTCATCGGTTCCCACAGGCACTCAATGGCCTACTCTTTCGAAAAGTGGAACAGGATGTAACGTGTGCGCAAGATGCTCTGCATGCGTTCGCAAACATACATAAATAATGATAATAAGAAGAAGAATGCAAAGAAGAATGCAAAGAAAAAAGCAAAGAAGAAGAAGAAGAAGAAAAGAAGAAAAAAAGAAGAAAAAGAAGAATTCCCAAGAAAAAAAAGAGGAAACGAAGAAGAAGATGAAGAAGAAGGAGAAGAAGAAAGAGATTGGAAGGAAGAAAAGAATTGCGAAGGGAAAAAGAGAATTGCGAAGAAGAAGAAGAAGAATTGCGAAGCAAAAAGAATTGCGAAGAAAAGAAGAATTGCGAAGAAGAAGAATTGCGAGAAGTGAAGAAGAAGAATGCAAAGAAGAAGACGGAAGAGAAGAAGAAGAAGAAGAAGAAGAATGTAAAGAAGAATGCAAAGAAGAATGCAAAGAAGAATGCGAAAAAAAGAAGAAAAAAGAAGAAGAGAAGAAAAAAGAACAAGAAGAAAACAAGAAGAAGAAGAAGAAGAAGAAGAAGAACAAGAACCAAAACAAGAACAAGAAGAAGAAGAATTACAACAAGAAAAAAGAACAAGAACAAGAAGAAAGAACAAGAAGAACAACAAGAACAAGAAGAAGAATGAAACAATGGTACCCAAAATTCTCTCATAGAAGTCGGCGCCGTTGTGGAACTTCACGCCGGCTCCGCTGCTTTCAACGCTGAGGTCGGTCATCCAGCAGTCGCGTTGCTGCGGCTCGTAGTCGAAGCCTTTGCACCGGAAGCTCATTTCGAAGATGCAGCGGCGCGCGCACCGCTCCACGCTCAAGCCGGGCACTTTGCGCTTGTGGGTCACCGTGATCACGTGGTTCGGCAGCCGGTTGAAGAGCTTCTCGAAGGCACCTGCAGGAAGAAGGGGAAAAAGAAATGAGTATGGAGCAAGATGGATGATGATGATGGTGGTGATGAGAGTGGTGATAGTGATGCTGGTGATGATGATGATGATGATGATGATGATGATGATGGTGATGATGGTGATGATATGGATGACATCAACATCATCATCAAAAACAACAACAATAATAATGATGATGATGATGATGATGATGATAATAATAATAATAATAATAATAACAACAACAACAACAACAATAATAACAATAATGATGAGGATGAGGATGATAATAATAATAACGACGACAACACTACTACTACTACTACTACTACTACTACTACTACTACTACTACTACTACTACTACTAAAAAAAATAACAACAATGCTACTACTACTACTGCTACTACTACTGCTACTACTACTGCTGCTGCTGCTGCTGCTGATGATGATGATGATGAATACAGCCTGTCCTCCAACGCAAATATCAGTCACGACATTGGACAACAACAAAAATTCAGTGACATTTAGGTGTTTTCATCAAACTGGGAAGGAAGGGTGGGGCTGGGAATGGAACCCAGAACCTCACGGTTTACTTGTTGGCAGGCAACTCTCATTCTGCCCATCAGCAGATATTGTTTTTTTTTTAGTCGAATTTGAGGGTTTTTCACGAGCGGTGTTTTTCCACCCCGGGGGTAAAAGCAACAGCTAGCAAAAGAAAGCAGCATTGTGTTTCTTCCCCCATTGCCATGTCTGAAAAATCCCATCCCACGTTTCTTGACAACATTTTTCCCCACAGTCCTTTTTTGTTAGTGTTTTTTTAAAACCCAGCAGTCCTGTCCCCTCCCGGTTCCCCATGCTAAGACGGGCTGGATACCCTTGTGTCAGGTGTTTTGCTCTAAATTTTGGTTCATTTCGTTTGTCTTGGGGATTTTTTTATTATTTTTTTTCTTTCTTTTGAGGATTGAATGCCGGGCCCCTTTTTTTTTTAAAACACCCCCCCCCCCCCTTTTTTAACAATTTTTTCCCCCCCAACCACATCCCGCCACCCCCCACCCCCCCCACCCCCCCCCAAATCCATCATGCTTCATGTCACCGGGTTTCCCTTCAAAAAAGGGGGTCCTCACTTTTCCATGAAGCACGTTTTCCCTCCTTACCCAATTGTTTTTTTTTTTTTCGTTTTCTTTTTGAACCAAACACAGTCACAGTCACCTGAGATCCCGCATATAATTCCGGGGGCCCCGGGGGAATACCCTGGGGGGTTAGATTTTCTCCCCACCTTTTCTGTCTTTACCTGGATGGCAACAACAAGCTTCGTGGAAGACCTCAAAAAGTTTCGACTTTCAATCAAAACAATATCTGTGAGGGGCAGGAGGGTTTTAAGACATGGCCTCCAACAAGAAAACCCGTGGGGTTCTGGTTCCTTTCCCCTACTTCACCTTTTTTTTCCCATTTGATGAAATATATCGAGCGAATGTTGCAAAAGTCCTTTTGGGTTTAGACTATAAACCGGGCCCCTGTGCGTAGCACGCAGAACATCTCGCGCGCAGTTAAAACCCTTTTTACTTTTTTTCCGAAAGATGGGGCCCGGGGCCCACGTGTGCGGGGGGAAAAATGAAAAAATTTCACAAAACCCAATCACGCGGGGACTGGATTAAAAAAAGACATAAGTGTTTTTCCCATTTCCTCGATAAAAAAGAGTAAAATTTAAACAACATAAAATAAATGTTTTTTTTTAAAGGTTGCCTCTCGATTTCATTTTTCTTTTATTTCGAGGGTTTGAATACAAGGGGTTTTTATTTGTTTTACAAAATATAGGAATAAAATTCCATTTTCATCATCATCTCATCATCATCACATCATCATCTCATCACACAATACTCACTGAGGGTGATTAAAGATGTGATGAGTGTGAGATGTGATTTTTATTTTATTAAGGGGTTTAACCGTGTGCTTTTAACATGCAGTACCCTGTGCCGTGGGGTTTTTTTTTTGTTTTTTTTGAGATTTTCATAGGTTTCCCTCAGGGAAATTATTGACTCCCTTACAAAACCGGGCAGTTTAAGTGCTGTTAGTCATACAGCATTCGTTACTTTAATGAAGACAATGTTTTAAAAAAAATCTTCACTTCTTTGCTGAAAAAAGGGAATTAAAAAAAAAAAAAG
>CM054161.1:18067327-18077327 GCA_028751875.1 Rapana venosa | reverse complement strand
AGAGAGAGAGAGAGAGAGAGAGAGAGAGATCGTTTTATTTTTAATCAACTTTTTACGTCCTCAAGCGTGTAGGTACAGAACGAAAAAAAATGTTATTTATCATCACCAGTGAGCGTGATAGTTTTCTTTTTCTTTTTGTGTCGATGTATAAATCAATGAGCATAGCCGCCAAGGATTACATTCTGACATGAAGAGTGACAGTAAGCCAGTTTGCATACATATACTTACTATCATCCCAAAAAAGTATCTAGAACTATTTTTTTAAAATTAAATGCGTCATACACCTCCTAAGTTTAAGAGGTATTCTGTTTCTTTTTGTTGGGTGCCTTCTCACGTTGGAATTTTTTCAAATGAGTGGGCTTACAGAGCTGCAAAAAGGGGGCAAGACATAATATGGAATCGATAGAACTATCTATACAGGAAGGATATCGTTTATTAGAACAAACTTCGTGGGGTAAGTTTAAATAATCTGATCAATTCAAGGAACGATCTTTAAAGAGTTGTCTGACTAATGCCCATATTTTATGCTACATGAATCCCTCTCAAACTGATACAAGTTTCGTAACCGCAAGAAGAGTAAATGCACTATATTTTAGAATGAAATTGAATGCATTTATCACACCCAATACCCATATCCTATTTGAGTGCCCGGTTGGCAAACCCTTTTTTACCTTCATTTTCAGAGCAGTCTCTGGAACATGTATTTGAAAATTCAAAGTTAGCCGTTGCAATTGCTAGATGTCTATTGCCCAGTCCTCTTGAACATTGGTTGTAGTTACAGTATTGTTTTTCTGTGTTTCATGCTCACACTTTGTTACGTTTCAGTTTTGCTCATGTTGACGATAACTTCTTTAGTTATCTATAATTATGTAATATTTTTATTTCTAAAGCACAAAACCACCAACACACGTGCTATCTCTTCATGCTTTCTCCTTCTACCCCGTTCTCTACTTTCTTGAACTTCCACCCTCTACACTTTCCACCTTCCTCGTCTAATATCACTAAGTGTGAACAAACATTAACTTGAAGACAACAACGACAACAACAACAACACACACACAGAGGAGGATTACACAAAAATAAGCATACGTTCGGGGGGGGGGGGAATGACATAACCTTGCCAGGGCAAACTCTGTGCCTACCATTTTCATCTCTGTCTCTGTCTGTCTGTCTGTCTGTGTCTCTGCTCTGTCTCTGTCTGTCTGTCTGTCTTGTCTTGTCCGTCCGTCACTCTCTCTCTCTCTCTCTCTCTCTCTCTCCTCTCTCTCTCTCTCTCTCTCTCTCTCTCTCCTCTCTCCTCTCTCTCTCTCCCTCTGGGGACGGATAGTCTGGTGGTCAGAGTGATGTATTCGTGATCTGCTGACCCGGGTTCGATTCTCGTTCAAGAGGATTTTTCCTCTGGAGTTAACTTCAGTGCCGACTCCACGCCCCCTAAAAGTCGTTCGGATGAGACTATAAACCGAGGACCCGTGTGCGAACGCGCACAGAACATCTTACGCACACGTTAACACCGCTTTTTGGAAGAGTAGGGCATTGTGTGCTGTTGGGAACGGGCTGACAAAATTGACAAAAACTGCATACTCACGGGGACTAGATAAAAAAAAGTACATGAGTGCTTATTCCATTATCCTAGAAACAAAAGAATAAAAACAAAACAACATGCATCTCTCTCTATCCCTCCCTCCCCCCTCTCTCTCTCTCTCTCTCTCTCTCTCTCTCTCCTCTCTCTCTCTCTCTCTCTCTTCTCTCTCTCTCTCTCTCTCTCTCTCTCTCTCTTCTCTCTCTCTCTCTCTTTCTCTCTCCCTCTCTCGGTTATTATTTCCCCTGCTGAACTAACAAGAAATGGCTTTTTAATGTCTTTTCCTCCTTCATGCAAAATTCATGACAAGGTCCTTAAAATGCTGTACGTCTTTCTGAAGCAAAACCTTGGTCAGATACTCTGAAGACTGCTCATCTGTTTAGCAGAAACAGGACAAAAAGAAATAAGTGCACACGCGCGCTCGCACGCGCATACACACACACACACACACACACCACAAACGCGCGCGCGCCACACACACACACACACACACACACACACACACACACACACACGCACATACACTCACACACACACACACACACACACACACACACACACACACACACACCCCACACACACACACACACACCAACAAACACACACACACATACATACACACACAGACACACACACACACATACCACACCACACACACACACACACACACACACACACACACACACACACACACACACAGCCCACAATATTGTTATGACCAAAAATATGCTTTAGACATTTATCTATCAATCGCCAGAAAGAAGGCTGCAACAACACTGAAAACAATAACAATGCCGATGACAGTAACAAGCACACAGAATATACAATAGCAACAATAAGAACAGCAACCATAATAACAACAACAAAATGACTCCAAATAAGCATAAAACAGAAAAAAGTCAAGAATTATACACTATACATAATACACACAATATATTCTACACGCAGATAGTCCATTCTGCAAGAACCAGGTTCAAACACAACCGCCTCCTTACTTTACTTTCTCTTTCATACCCATACAACATGTTTTTTTACACACACATACACATACAAACACACACACATACATACACACACACACACGCACGCACGCACGCGCGCAAACACACACACACACACACAGAGGTCCCGTGTGCGAACGCACGCAGAACATCTTGCGCACACGTTAAATTCTGTTCCGTTTTTGTTGTTAGAGTAGGCCATTGTGTACCGGTGGGAAAAGATGACAGAATTTACAAAACCGCATACACACAGGGACTAGATGTAAAAAAACACCATAAGTGCTTATTCCATTATCCTCGATAAAAAGGAATGAAATAAATAAATTGAAATAAACACACACACAGACACACACACATACACACACGCACACGCACACAACTTGTGCAAAGACGTTAAATGAATTTGAGCACACACACACACACACACACACACACACACACACACACACACACACACACACACACACACACACACACACACACACACACACACACACACACGTTTGTGTGTGGTTTATTCATCAAGACCACAGCCCCCCAAAGAACTACGAAATTTACCTAATAAAGCCCTCATTCCATAACAAAAAACCCTACAGCGTATGATAAGCTGCTCAAGATACTCATGACAGTGCTTCATATCGTAAATACTTCCCATGAATACACAAAATATAGTGACAAATACCACATAGCTGTTTTGTTCGTAACAGAAACAGTATCGGTTTAAGCAAGCGGGGTTGCAAGCAGCATTTGTATGGAAGGAAGGAAGGAAGGAAGGAAGGAATTGTTTTCTGAGATCGTGTAATCCAGAACTCATAAAGAGTACAGTACGCTTCATTTTCTTGTGACTCAAGACACGATGTTGAACAAATCAAAGCCCGGACACTTACCGTTGTTATCATATATTTTTTAAATTTAATTTTTTTTCTTTTAAATCGAGGATAATAGAATAAGCACTTAATTGCTTTTTTACAGCCGGTCCCCGTGTGTATGCATGTATGTATATATGCATGTATAATTCTGTCATCTGTTCCCACCGGCACACAATGGCCTACTCTTACGAAAAGTGGAACAGGATTTAACGTGTGCGCAAGATGTTCTGCGTGCGTTCGCACACGGGGCCTCGGTTTATAGTCTCATCCGAAGGACTGTTGGGGAGAGTGGAGTCTGCAATGATGTTAACTCCAGAGGAAAATATCCCCTTGAACGGGAATCGAACCCGGGTCGTCAGATTGCGAGCGCAATGTTCTGACCACTAGGTTATCCCGTCCCCCCTCTAATAGCCAAACTAAGGCACACATAATTATATCAGAAACGCCAAGTCTACGTTTTATTATTTATTCGTTGTTGCTTTTTGTTGTTGTTCCTTTTTTAATTAGAAAACCCCCAATAACCAATGAAAATAAAGTCTTTTATTTATTTATTCTTTTATGTCCAGGATAATGGAATAAGCACTCGTGTGCTTTTTTTAACATCTAGTCCCTAGTCTTCAGGTCTCCAGCCCCTACAATAGGGGTCAAACAAATCATATCGAAACAAAGCCCCCAAAAATCAAAACATCACATTTTGTGGCAACTGCCCAAAACTTGACTAATGTGAACACAGGGTCATCCTAAAACGAGACAAAGTAAGTCTACTTCAAACAGTCGTGTGTATAAAGCAGATTTTCACTGTCCATTCTGAAAGTTTTCAACAAAATCTGTCATACTTTCAAAGCACTGAAAAGATAGAAGCTGAAACTGTGAATGGAAGAAACTGAAACCGGCTTCAGTGAATTCACTGTATTATGGCTGATTACTATAGAGTCCAACTTTATATGCCTTAAAAGCGCTTCGGTTTGTTTGCATTACAAGACTCAACGGTATATTAAATCCAGATATTAATATTTTAGTAGCAGCAGCAGCAGCAGCAGCAGCAGCAGCAGCAGCAGCAGCAGCAGCAGCAGCAGCAGCAGCAGCAGCAGCAGCAGCAGGAGTAGTAGTAGTAGCAGCAGCAGCGGCAGCAGCAGCAGCAGCAGCAGCAGCAGCAGCAGCAGCAGCAGCAGTAGTAGTAGTAGTAGTAGTAGTAGCAGTAGTGAATCACGTTAAAGAATACAGTTCTTCGTAAAATGCTCCTCATCTTTCAATACACTATACAACTTACACAGGTGGTTAGATTTTTTTCTTTAACAATTCTTTTTAAAAATTGATCGATTAATTGTGTATGTGAGAGAGAGAGACAGGAGAGTTGTTTTATTTTATTTTTTTTTTTATAAGAGGATAAGGGAGAGAGAGGAGAGAGAGAGAGAGAGAGAGAGAGAAAGAGAGAGGAGAGAGAGAGAAACGAGAGAGAGAGCAGACAGACAGACAGAAAGAAAAAGGGGGCAGAGGGGGACACAGGAGGGAGGAGAGACAGAGACGTGGAGAGAGACCACCCGCACAGAGACAGGAAGAAAAACAGAGAGGAGGAGAGAGAGAGAGAGGAGAGAGAGAATCAAATGGGATTCTATTTTTATTGGGGGAAAATTACAAAAACCCAAAAAGCTTTTTTTTTTAGGGACCCAAGCCTTTATAAAAAAAAAGCCCCCCAAAAAAAAAAAAAAAAACACCAACAACAACAAAAAAACAAAAACCCCCCCAAAAAAACCGAAACAAAAAAACCCCCACCCCCCCCAAAAAAAAACCAACAACAAAAAAAAAAAAAACAAACACCAGAAAAGAAAAAACAAACAACAACAGAAACGAAAAAAGAAAAACCAAAAGGGGAAAGAAAAAAAACAAAAAACCAAAAGGGTTAAAAAAAACATTACCCCAATTGGGTCACACGGACCAAAAACTTACCCCAATCCCCTCCCCCCTTTAATCACCCCGCCCCCCCCCCCAACCCCACCACCCCCCCCCAATTTCCCTGCAACCCCCCACCCCTGTTTCCAACCCCCCCCCCCCCCCCCCCCCCCCCCCCCCCCCCCCCCCCCCCCCCCCTTCCCCCCCCATGGGATAGCCCCGGGTTTTTGGGGGGCCCCTGTCAGTGTAAATCCATCACCCCCCCCCCCACCACACACACACCTTTTGGAAATTTCTGTGTTAAGAAAACCCCTCTTTTTCTATCCCACCCTCTCTATAAATTCCCCTTAATCCTTTTTCTTCACCGCCCCTTTTGTTTTTCGCTTTGATTTTTCTTTGAAAAGAATACCCTATTAAGTTCCTTTTTTGTTGTTGTTTTTTTGCTTCCCTGGCCCTTTTTCCTCCCTTTTTTTTGTTTTCGCCCCCAAAAGGCTTAAAACAATTTGAAATTCCTTTTCCCACTTGAGGTTTTAATGTTTGGGCCCTGATTGTGAAAGCTTAACAGAAAAACGCAAGGCATTTTCCCTTATAAAAAGTGGTTTAGTCGGGGTTCAGAGGTTTTTCCTCTGCTACGGTAACCGTCCCCAGTACTCCCTGCTAGGGGGGAGAAAACCCCGCCCCAAAAAAACCCCCAGCTTGGGCAAATACGCTTGGAGGGGGAGGGCGCCCCCAAGCATCCACCCCCACAGAAATCCAAACAGGGACAGTACTGCAAGAAAAGAATCCCGGATTGGTTGGGGGCCCGGAATCCAAAACCGCGCTTCCTTTGGGCGTTCCGGGTGGGGGTGGAAATATGGACGGGACGAAACAACAGGATAAACTCCGGTAGGGGCCCTATTGGTACTGGCATCCGTATTTTTGCAGCATGGGGGAAGCCCCAGAATAACCCATGAACTAGAAGTACGAATGGGAATATTGGATCCGAAGCCCTTTGGGGGTCGGTTCGGCGAAACAACCAAAAGATACAAACTAGGGATGTGGCACGACCCCAAACCCCCAAACGGAGTGGATTTTTTGTAAAAGAAGAGGACTAACAGTTTACCCGTTGTCCCCCAATCTAATAGATAATCCCCAGGTGTCCAGAAAAACCACAAATGACCATCATCAAGTTATGCCCCAACATCGCTCGATAGGAAGCAATCGGTGTTTCCCACGGGGTTTTGGGAGGGCCATCAGATCAACCCCAAAAAGGGGATTTTTCTCTTTTCCGGGGCGAGGGAATGCCAAGATCGGACCTGGTTGACCAAGGGCCCGGGGACAATGGGCCCGTTTTGGGGGGAAAACCCAACGATAGAGGTCTCAGATTTTGGAATTGAAAAGCACCCAATTTAGGAATCCTATTCCTCACAAGACACGAAAAAAACGCGTGGCACCCCCAAAGGAAAGATAATAACCAGATTTATACCTCTTGCCCCCAAAGATTTAAGTCGGCCAAAAAGCCCAGACAAAACTTTCCTGGCGCTGATTTGGTGCCCCCGACTGGTACTCATGACCCCACAGATCAAATGAAGACCCAAAAACCAAAGAAAATCCCCCGTTTTGGGTTAAAATGGAAAAGGAAGCCCCAAAAATCCTTGAAAACTTTTAAAAACTGAGATAAGGGGAGATTTTTCAGCATTTTTTAATTTTCTCCAAGATGCATCAACAACCTCACTGAGACCCTTTACAAGCCCTTCAGGAGACCCTGGAGATCCTTGGGAAAGAAAGGAAAAAAAAAACCCCCCGTGGGTTACCAACGATTCCCGGACCTGGCGATCAAGTAGGGGGCTAAAGCCAGTAAGAACAAAAACCCCAAAAAGGCCCCAAGGTTAGAACACAACGGTCAATCAAGAAGGAGATGATTTGGGGATGGGGGTGGATGTCGGAACAATGCTCCAAGGGTTTAGAAGGCAATGGGAAAGGAGACATCAAGGGGCGTACCAGACCCCAAGGTATAACCAAGTCCCAGCAGCCAAAAACCTCCGTTACGAAAAAAAGAGGGGGCAGTCCTTGAAGGCCATATATGAAGGTGGACAGAATATTGCGCCCTGTACAACTACAGCTGAAAGGGTGATCCCAAAAAACTTCACGACAAGATCCAAGCCATCAGTCTGAAAACACAAGGTGCTGGAAAGAGGTAGAGGAAACAGTAAGATCCTTTAAAGGAGGAAGTCACCCGGTTTTGACAACACCCGGTGAGTCATCAAGAACGGGGCCCCGAGAGATCAAAGGGATTAACAATCTCTGCCAAGATTGGACCCGCAAAGATGGCCTGAAAAATGGGCCAAACCATATAGTTCCCTTCCCAAAAAAGGGAATGAAAAAGTGGGGCCAAATTAAGAACAATCATCTGATAAGCCATCCAAGAAAGTTATGTAGCTTGCCCTGAAAATGAAACCCAAGCAGAAGAAATCCTACGAAGAACAAGGGGGTTTGCCGGTCGAAGCACTGTGGCAGATCTTCAACATCAAAGTCATAAAAAGCTCTCCAAAATAAATACAGTCTACAAAAACTTTATTTACTTCAAGAAGGCCCCGACCCAGTGTGGCAAAGAAGCTTTGGCAAGTATGGAGACTTTACTTCGAGAGGACCCATTCAAGTCATCCCGGCGCTGTAGGGCAGCTCCCCAGTGAGTCCCCATGGGTGGAGAATTTGGGGAGTTTTCCGGATTCAGTTGGGGGTTCAACAAGGGTGCCCGCTATCCCCGTTTTTTTCAACGTTTTCCGGAGAACACTGCGGGGCCCCCCTTTACTTCAAAAAACCCAATCACAATAGGAGGAAGGCCCGCTGCAATCTTTGTTCGCAGATATTTGATCTCATGGGCCCAGTGAAAGGAACTCCGGTCTACCCCAGACGGGAAAAAAATCCCCCCCAAGCCACGGTATGGAGTCAGCACGGAAAGAGCAAAATCCTAGTGACAGTACCACACCCAACCACTCCCCCCAGCATCAAGTAAGTGGCAGAACTAAGGAGGTGGAAAAATTTTCAAATACCTTGGAGCAGTATCCCAAAAAAGGGACGGCACAAAGGGTGAAAATCAGATTTGTGGATCTCCTCCAGCAAGCTGGGGAAAGTGTGGGAAACCATAACATCAGAACCCACACTAAAGGTCAGACTCTACAAGGCATCGTCACCCTTTCCTTGTACAGTGTGAAGCATGGCACTTATGGCCCATTTGAACGTGCATTCAAGCCTTTGAGATGAAGTGCCTTTGGCGGTCCCGAAAAACCACCTACAGGACCCTAAAAACCAACGACTACGTCGGCAGCGATCGAGGCACTGGGGGCAAAAAAAACCCTTGCGGAAACAGTCAAAGGAGGAAATGAAATGGTTTGGTCACACAATAAGAAATAAGCTGTAAAGACATCCTGCAGGGGGAATGGGGGAAGGGGCAAGGGGGCAGGGACGACCCGCAAAAGCTGGATACCCAAAATCAAAGGAGTGGACCCCGGGCCCCACTGTACAAACCTTGAAAGAAAAACCCGGACGAAATTTTGGGGGGGTCCCTTGCAGGTCCGTGCGGGTACCCCCAAAGGTGCCCCACCAAGGGAGATGAGGAGTGAAAATAGCAGGGGGCTGTCTGGCGTTGGAGTAGAAGAAAAAGAAAGAAGAAGAAAGAAAAAAGAAGAAGAGAAGAAGAAGAAGAAGAAGAAGAAAGAAGAAGAAGAGAGAAGAAGAAGAAGAAGAAGAAGAAAAGAAGAAGAAGAAGAAGAAGAAGAAGAAGAAGAAGAAGCAAAGAAGAAAGAAGAAGAAAAAAGAAAAGAGAGAAGAGAGAAGAAGAAGAAGATGAAGAAGAAGAAAAGAGAGACAATGACAGAGAGAGGAGAGAGAGGAGAGAGAGAGGAGGAGAGAGAAGAGAGAGGGGGGGGGGGGGGGGGGGGGGGGAGGGGTTACGGAAGGAAGAGGAAGGCAGAGAAGAAGAAGAAGAGATGAAGACACAAGTCAGTATGGTATCTGGTCACCTGGGGGCAGTCATGACTGGCTTCAGATCGCCGAGGGACTGTGCATCCACCGGTCTGAATCCTAGTCATGCTGACCTCTTTCCGTTCACCACTCCTTACCTTACTCCCCTCCGCACCCCCCTCTCTCTCCCCTCCAGCCCCGTCCTCCTATCTCTACGGACATTTGTTGTGATGTTCAGACTTTGAATCTTCTTCTGAACCCACCCACCCCTCGTCTCAATTCAGAAAAAAAGAGTATATATACCGTTTTATGGATTTTTTTTTTTTTGGCTGCTGTATTTTCTGTGATGCTCCTGCACTGCTACTTTCATGTAGCTCACCTCAATCTCTTATTCATTCATTAATTAATTCATTCATTCATTCATTCATTCATTTATTCATGCATTCATTCATTCATTCATTTATTCATTGATTCATTCATTGATTCATTTATTCATTCATTCATTCATTCATTCATCCACCCATTCATTCATTCATTCATTCATTCATTCATTCATTCATTCGTTCATCCATTCATTCATCCATTCATTCATCCATTCATTCATTCATTCATTCATTCATTCATTCATTCATTCATTCATTTTTTTGGTGTGTTTCAGTCTTATATTTCGAGGACAATGGAATGAGCACAAATGTGGATTTTTTTTCTTTTACATCCAG
>CM054161.1:18047327-18059827 GCA_028751875.1 Rapana venosa | reverse complement strand
TTAAGACTGCTACTAATTCCGCCGTAAAAATCGAATGATGTTTACCAACATAGAATGATTTTTCAATTTTTAAAGATGGTATAACAAAAGCTGAACCTGTTTCTTTATTATCCAGACGTGATCCATCTGTATAAACTTGTAAATGATGAAAATACTTATGATGGATGTGGGATCGAACATCAGAAACCATAATGTTCAGATTCTCATTCTTTTTTACATTAGTTACCTCTATGTCGAAGTGTGCTCTATTCATCTCCCACGATGGACAAGGTAATATCGCCTCTCGTTTGTCCATTCTGTGTTGATTGACATTAGAATGTTCCACTAGATCGGACACATATGTGTTAATGGGCATTAAGGAAGATATATCTTTTGCTCTTTTAGGAAACTGTAGTTCAGATTTTACTTCTACTTCCTCAGAGATGAAATTTTCAGTCGTTCTGTTTCTAAGAACATATTTAGCACATGCCAGTTGACGGTAATCATCCAAAGGCAATGTACCAACTTCATGGTACGTTCCCAGAGCTGATGCATGATACGGAACTCCAAGTGCAAGCCTGTAAGCTTTGCAGTCTACACTTTGTAGCTTTTTAAGTAAAGATTTTGGAGCGCTGAAAAAGATTTCTTGTCCGTACGATAATTTCGAACGAACAAGAGATGTAGCTAAACATTTTAAATTAAATATGTCTTGTCCCCAGAACTGTTTACTAATTATCTTCAGTAAGTTTATGCACTTTCTTGCCTTTGTTAATAAGTGCTCAATATGTGTATTCCAAGTTAGCTTTGAAGTTAGAATAACACCTAAGAACTTTATTGTATTTTTGTATTCAATTATTTCAGTCCCAATCTTAAATCTTGGTAGCTCCTCCGGATTACTGCCATTATTAAAAAGCACAACATGAGTTTTTTCTATGGACAAAGTAAATCCAGTTTCAAACATATATTTGTCGATGTTATCAAGCTGGCTTTGATATACCCTTTTTATGTAATTTAACGCTCTTTTTGGAGTATTACGTTTCATAGTAACGTTCATCCACATGCATATATCATCCGCATATTGTACTAAGATGATATCCTTTGATAAATTCATTGGGAGATCATGAAGCAAGATATTAAATAGGATAGGAGCTATCACAGAACCTTGGGGTAGTCCCATATGAAGCGATCTAACACTTGAATATGATTTAGCTACTCTTACTTGAATTTTTCTGTCTGTTAAAAAACTTTTGATGTAAAAATACAAGTGCCCAGAAACACCCACATTCTTAAGTTTACCTAATAACTTAGCATGCCAAACTTGGTCATATGCCTTTCTAATATAAAAAAATGTTGCAAGAACATTCTTTCTTCTTGCAAACTGCATTTTTATTTGTGTTGATAGTTTAACCAAATTATCTATGGCAGATCTATTTTTTTGAAAACCTGCTTGATTGACAGGGATTATTTTATTTTCATGGCAGAAATACATCAGCCTTTTTAGAATAATTCTTTCCATTAGCTTGCCAGTGTGAGAGGTCAAAGCAATTGGTCTGTAGCTGGTTTTGTCAGATTTAGGCTTTCCTTGTTTATGAACTGGAATGACAATGGACTCCTTCCACTTTACTGGCATACCTCCATCAATCCAACATTTATTGAAGAGTTTGTGGAGTAGATAAATGAAATTTGTTGGTAAATGTTTCAACATGTCATTAGAAACTGCATCTGACCCGACAGACGTTTTCTTATTAGAAAGAGATAGTAACGATCTCTTACTTCGTCCAGTGAAAATTGGAGCATTAATGCACGAACCGTTGCCAGAGACTGGGTCAGTACGTTCTGTTTTACTTTCTTCTTCTATTCTGTAGTTCCTGCGTTTAAGTGACAAGCCTTCAAGTCGCATTGATTCAGAAAAAATGTCTGCAAATGCCTCTGCTTTTTCTATATTTGATGGAAATTCTTTATTCTCCAATTGCACTGGACAAGTTGGTAAACTAACACCTTTTTTCATTTCATGATATTTATCCCAAACCTTTTTAAGATCTTTATGATTTGAAATTTCAGTGGTACAAAAAGAAGTCCAAAATTCTCTCTTAGCCTGAGCTACAACAAGGTTACAGTAATTTTTTGCTTGTTTTTGTTTTACATTATTTTCTGACGTTTTATCTTTTAAATACATTTTATACATTAAGCGTTTGTTTTTAACTGCTTCCTCACATGCTGGTGTCCACCAGATATTTCCCAGATGTTTATTTGTTTTTAGGGTATTAATTTTGGGGATAGACAAAGTGGCAGCATGAATAATTGTCTCAGTAAAACTGGAATATAAATGGTCTATGTTGTCAGTGTCAAAGCTGTCTATGTTGTAAGTTTCAAGGATGCTTTCAAACTTTTTCCAGTCTGCTTTTTTGTAATTAAATTTTGGAATTTTGTCTTCCTGGGTGACACAGGAAGCTGTTAGTCCACTAAGCGTTGTAATGACAGGCAGGTGATCGCTGCCAAGGGTGTCATTGTGCGTTGACCACTCACATTCTGGAGCTAATGCAGGAGATATAAGCGATAGATCTAAGGCTGATGCTCTGTGACTAGCAATGTCGGGAATTCTAGTAACACTGCCATCATTTAGTAAGTACAGGCAGGAATCAACTATGTTTTCTACAAAGCGATTATGAGATATTTTTTCACAGTCTTTATCCCAAAAAGGAGCATGTGCATTAAAATCTCCTGCTATAAACCACTTTTCATTATCTTTAAGGTTGTGTATCCATTCAGTGTTCATATCATTAGGTCCCCTAGATGGTGTGTGTGTGTGTGTGTGTGTGTGTGTGTGTGTGTGTGTGTGTGTGTGTGTGGTGTGTGTGTGTGTTTGTGTGTGTGTGTGTTGTGTGTGTGTGTGTATGTGTGTGTGTGTGTTCCCCGTTCTGTCCAGCGCGCGCACGTGCGCGCTTGTGTCTGCGTGGAGAATACTTTTGTGTGTGTGTGTGGGGGGGGGGGGGGGGGGGGGGTGACTGGTGGTGTCTTCTGTGTGTCTCTAGGGGCCAGCATTACTTTCCTGTCATTTGCTGATCCTTTCTCCAATTCATTGCCTACCCTCCCTCCCTCTGGCACTACCCTCCTCCTTCCTCCCTTCTCCTCCCTCCCTCCTTCTCCTCCCTCCCTTCTTCTCCTCCCTCCCTTCTCCTCCTTCCTCCCTCCCTCCCTCCGTCCCTTCTCCTTCCTCTCCTCATCTTCCTTCCACTTCTTTCGTCTGCTAAGTACCTCCATCTCCCTTCTCCCTCTTCCCACCTCCACCTCTTTCTGTACTGTCGTGCCATCTGTCCTGTTTCACATTGGAGACTTCTTCTCGATTTCACAGCAAGAGTTTTTTGTGTCCTTTAGGCTTTTATCTGAGTGTT
This sequence comes from Rapana venosa, assembly GCA_028751875.1. Taxonomy (NCBI): domain Eukaryota; kingdom Metazoa; phylum Mollusca; class Gastropoda; order Neogastropoda; family Muricidae; genus Rapana; species Rapana venosa. Next base: position 18,056,456 of record CM054161.1, on the reverse strand, counting down.
GCTTTTCTCTGGTGGTTTTTTGGGGGATGGTGGGGTGGGGGGTGGGGTTTTGTGTGTGTGTGTGTGTGTGTGTGTGTGTGTGTGTGTGTGTGTGTGTTTGTCTCTGTCCTTCTCTGTATGGGTTTGTGTATCTTTATCTTTGTGTGGATTTTTGGTTTCAGTGTGTGTGTGTATGTGTGTGTGTATGTGTGTGTGTGTTTGTCTCTGTCTTTCTCTCTATGGGTTTTTGTATCTTTATCTGTGTGTCGGTTTTTTGTTTTAGTGTGTGTGTGTGTGTGTGTGTGTGTGTGTGTGTGTGTGTGTGTGTGTGTGTGGTGTGTGTGTGTGTGTGTGTGTGTCTTTGTCTCTGTCTTTCTCTGTATTTTTTTGTGTATATTTCCTTTGTTTTTTTGTTTCAGTGTGTTGGTGTGGTATGTTTGTCTCTGTCTTTCTCTTAGGGTTTGTGTTTTTTTCCCTTTTTGTGTATTTTTGTTTCAGATATGTGTGTGTTTGTGTTTGTCTCTGTTTTTCTCGTATGGTTTGTTATCTTTATCTGTGGGGTTGGTTTTTTTATTGTTTCAGTGGGTGTGTGGTGTGTGTGTTGTGGGGTGTTTGTCTCTGTCTTTCTCTGTTTGGGTTTTGTGATTTTATCGGTGTGAAAAATTTTTTTTTCGTGTGTTTTTTTTTGTGTGTTGTGTGGGGTGCGTGTTTTTGTTTCGTTTTTCTCTTTTGGGGTTTTTGGTCTTGGGGAAAATACTTCGGGGGGACTGGTGGGTCTTTGTGTCTCTAGGGGCCAGCTTACTTTCCGTCTTTTGCTGACCCTTTCTCCCTTCTTTCCTACCCTCACTCCCTCTGGCACTACCTCCCCCCCTTCCCTTCTTCCCCCTTCCCCTCCCCCTTTCCCTCCCCCCTCCCTCCTCCCCCCCCTTCTCCTTTCTCCCATTTTCCCTTTCCATTTCTTTCGTCGTGAGCCCCTCAAAACCCCCCTCTCCTCTTCCCCAAACCCCCACCTCCGTATGCGTGCCATCTGCCCTGTTTCACCCGGGAGACTTCTTCTCGATTTCAAGCAAGAGTTTTTTTGTGTCCTTTAGGCTTTTATCTGATGTTGCTTTTCCTGGGGGTTTTTTTTTGGGGGATGGTGGGGTGGGGGGGGGGCTGTGTGTTTTGTTGTGTTTTTTTGTGTTGTGGTGGGGGTCTTTCTCTGAAGTTTGTGTATCTTTATTTTGTGTGTTTTTTGTATCAGTTGTGTGTGTTGTGTGGTGTTTCTCTGTAGGGGTTTTTTGTATATTTAGGGTGGTGGGTTTTTTGTTTCGTGGGGGGTGGGGGGTTGGTGTGTGGGGTTTTGGGGTGTGTGTTGTGTGGTGTTTTTTGGGGGTTTTCCTTAGGGGTTTTTTGGTACTTTATTGTGGTGTGGTTTTTTTTGTTTATGGGGGTGTGTGGGTGTTGTTTGTTTGTTTTTCTTTAGGGTTTGGTTTTTAAAATTTGGGGTTTTTGAGTGGTGGGGGGGTGTGGGGTGTGTTTGTTTTGTTTATGTTGGGTTTGTGGCTGTGGGGTTTTTTTTGGGGGGAGGTGGTTTTTGTGTTTGGGGGCCCAGCTTACGGGGTTCATTTGTGACCCTTTCCCCTTCATTCCCTCCCCTCATCCCTTGGACTATTTTTCCCCCCCCCTTCTCTTTCCTTCCTCCCCCCCCCCTTCTCCTCCTTCTCCTTCTTTCCTTTCCCCCTCCTCTTTCGTCTGCAAGTACCTCCACCCCCCTCCCCTTCCCTCCCCCCCCCCTCTTCTCTAGTATCCCATCGTCTTTTTTACTTTGGGAGAGTTTTCTCGTTTCCCCAAGGGGGTTTTTGGGGTTTTTTTTTTGGGTCCTTGGGCTTTTATCTGAGTTTTGCTTACTCTGGGGGGTTTTTTTTGGGGGGATGGTGGGGGGGGGTGGATTTGTGTTTTTTTTTTGGTTTGTTTTTTCTTCTTTTTCTCGTAGGGGTTTGTGTATCTTTATTTTTGTGGGGGTTTTTCATTCAGGTTTGTGTGTGAGTTTGTCTCTGTCTTCTATGTAGGGTTTTGTGTTTTTTATCTGTGTGTGTGCGTGTGTGTGTGTGTGTGTGGGGGGGGGGGGGGTTGCTTCAGTGGTGTGTGTGGTGTGTGTGTTTTTTGTCTCTGTCCTTTTCTCTGTATGTTTTTTTTTTGTATCTTTATCTGTGTGTGGGTTTTTTGTTTCAGTGTGTGTGTGTATGTGTGTGTGTGTTTGTTTGTATCTGTCTTTCTCTGTATGGGTTTTTGATATTTATCTGTGTGTGGTGATTTTTGTTTCAGTGTGTGTGTGTGTGTGTGTGTGTGTTTGTCTCTGTCTTTCTCTGTAGGGGTTTGTGTATCTTTACGTGGGGGTTGGTTTTTTATTTTTTCATGTGTGTGTGTGTGTGTGTGTGTGGTGTTGTGTGTTGTGTTGTGGGGTTGTGTTTTTCTCTGTCTTTCTCGTAGGGGCTTTGTGATCTTTATCGGTGTAAATTTTTGTTTCAGTGTGTGTGTGTGTTGTGTGTGGGGTTTTGTTGTTGTTGTTTTGTTTTTGTCCTTGTCTTTCTCTTAGGGGTTTGTGTATCTTTTTCTGTGTGTGTGGTTTTTTTTTTTTTCAGCGTGTGTGTGTGTGTGGGTTTTTGGTGTGTGTGTGTTGTGTGTGGTGTGTTGTGTGTGTTTTGTGTCCTGTCTTCTGTCTTTTCCTATAGGGGTTTTTGTGTTGGCGTGGAGAATTTTTTTTGGGGGGGGGGGGGGACTGGTGGTGCTTCTTGTGTCTCTAGGGGCCACATTATTTTTTCCTGTCATTTGCTGACCCTTCTCACTTCATTCCCAACCCTTCCCCCCCCCTTGGCACTATCCTCTTCCTCCCTCCCTTTTCCCTCCCTCCCTCCCCCCCTTCTTCTCCTCCTTCCTCCCTTCCTTCCTTTCCTTTCCCCTCCTCTTCCTTTCCCCTTTTCCGCTGCAAATACCTCCATCCCCCCACCCCCTTTTTTCCCTCTCCCCATCCCCCCACCTCTTTCTTTACGTCTCCCATTGTCCTTTTTTTCACTTTGGGAACTCTTCTCGTTTCACAGGGGGGTTTTTTTTTGGGGTTTCTACAGGCTTTATCTTAGGTTGCTTTCTCGGTGGTTTTTTGGGGGAGGGTGGGGTGGGGTGGGGGGGGGTTTTGTTGTGTGTGTTGTTTGCCCTTTGGTCCTTCCCCGATGGTTTGTGTTCTTTATCTTTTGGTGGGTTTTTTGGTTTCAGTGTGTGTTGTATGTGTTGTGTGTGTATGTTGTGTGTTTTGTCTCTGTCTTCCTCTAGGGGTTTTTTTGTATTTTATTGTGTTCATTTTTTGTTTTTTTTGGTGTGTGGTTGTGGTGTGTGTGTGTGTGTGTGTTGTGTGTGTTTGGTGTGTGTGTGTGTGTCTTTGTCCTGTTTTTCTCTGTATTTTTTGTTTATTTTTTTGTTTTTTTGTTCAGTGTGGTGGTGTGTGATTTTTGTCTCTGTTTTTTTCCTGTATGGGTTTTTTTTTGTATCTTTCCCCTTTGTGATTTTTGTTTCGATATTGTGGTGTGTGTGTGGTGTGTGTGTGTGTGTGTGTGTGTGTGGGGTTGTTTTGTCTCGTTTTCCTAAAAGGGTTTTTGTGACTTTTCTGTGTTGTGGTTTTTGTTTCGTGGTGTGTGTGTTTTGTGTGTGTTTGTCTCTGTCTTTCTCTGTAGGGTTTTGTGTATCTTTATCTGTGTTTTGGGGTTTTTGTTTCAGTGGTGTGTGTGTGTGTTATTTTGTCTCTGTCTTTCTCGGAGGGGTTTTGTGTAACTTTATCGGTGTGTGGTTTTTTTTTTCATGTGGGGTGTGTGGTTGTGTGGTGTGTATGTTTGTCTCTGTCTTTCTCTGTATGGGTTTGTGTACTTTATCTTTGGGGTTTTTTGTTTTGTGTGTGTTTGGGGTGGTGTGTGTGTGTCTGTCTGTCTGTGTGTGTGTGGGTTGTGGTGTGTGTGTGTGTGGGTTGTTTTGTCCTGTCTTTCACTGTATGGGTTTGTGTGTTGTATGGAGAATATTTTTTTTGGGGGGCCTGGTGGTGTCTCTTTGTCTCTAGGGGCCAGCATTACTTTCCTGTCATTTGCTGATCCTTTCTCCACTTCATGCCTACCCTTCCTTTCCCTCTGGCACTATCCTCTTCCTCCCTCCCTTCTCTTCTCCTCTTTCCTCCCTCCCTCCTCCTTCCCTCCCTTCTCCTCCTTTTCCTTCCTCCTCTTTCGTCTGCTAAGTACCCCAACCACCCCCACTCTCCCTCTTACCTCCCTCCCCACCCCCCCTCTTTTTCTCTACTGTCGTGCCATCTGTCCTGTTTCACATCGGAGAGTTCTCGATTTCACAGCAAAGGTTTTTTGTGTCCTTTAGGCTTTTATCTGATGTTGCTTTTTCTCTTGGGGGGTTTTTTTGGGGAAGGTGGGGGGGGGGTGGGTTTTTGTGTGTGTGTGTGTGGTGTGTGTGTGTGTGTGTGTGTGTTTGTCTCTGGTCTTTTTCTCTGTATGTTTTTTGTGTATCTTTATCTGTTTTGTGTGTTTTTTTGTTTGTTTCAGTATATATATATATTTTAATAAAATATATATATATATATATAATATATATAATATATAAAATATATATATAATATATATTTTTATCTGTGTGTGTGTGTGTGTGTGTGTGGTGTGTGTGTGTGTTTGTCTCTGTCTTTCTCTGTAGGGGTTTTTGTGTATCTTTACTGTGTGGGTTGGTTTTTTATTGTTTCAGTGTGTGTGTGTGTGTGTGTGTGTGTGTGTGTGTGTGTGTGTGTGTGTGTGGTGTGTGTGTGTGTGTGTGTGTTTTTGTTGGGGTGTGTTTGTCTCTGTCTTCTCTGTATGGGCTTTGTGTATCTTTATCGGTGGTAGTAATTTTTGTTTCAGTGTGTGTGTGTGTGTGTTGTGTGCGTGTGTTTGTCTCTGTGTCTTTTCTCTGTATGGGTTTGTGTATCTTTATCTGTGTGTGTGGTTTTGTTTCAGCGTGTGTGTGTGTGTGTGTGTGTATGGTGTCTGTCTGTCTGTCTTTCTCTATAGGGGTTTTTGTGTTGGCGTGGAGAATACTTTTTTTGGGGGGGGGGCCTGGTGGTGCCCTTCTGTGTCTCTAGGCCAGCATTACTTTCCTGTCATTTGCTGATCCTTTTCTCCACTTTATTGCCTACCCTTCCTCCCTCTGGCACTATCCTCTTCCTCCCTCTCTCCTCCCCCCTTTCCCCTCCTCCCTTCTTCTCTCCTCCTTCCTCCCTCCCTTTCTCCTTCTTCTCCTCCTCTTCCTTCCTCCTCTTTCGTCTGCTAAGTACCTCCATCCCCCCACTCTCCCTCTCCCCTTTCCCCCCCACCTCTTTCTGTACGCGTGCCATCTGTCCGTTTCACATGGGTAGTCAACGTCAAATTTTGAAAGTATTTTGTGAACAAGAACATGAGGCTGCATTGTATTGAAAGCTGAACTAAAGTCAGCAAACAATATTCTGGCATGAGAGTCAGGGGCTTCTAAGTGTTGTACAACTTGTTCAAAATGAACATTTGGTATCTTTTACACCGTATTCCTGTCCTGTAGGCAAATTGTAGTGGGTCAAGGTCTTTCTCTGTAGCGGAAAGAATGAGAGATTTTACGATTTTTCTAATGTTTTCATCACAAGAGATGTGAGAACTACAGGTTTTAAAATCGTTAGGCCGAGAAGGATTTGGTTTCTTTGGAAGAGGTATTACATTGGAAGTCTTCCAAATAACTGGTAAACTGGCTAGTGTCCAGCTTGGCTTGGAACAGGTGCTGAAAGACACTGGCAAGCTCAGCAGCGCAGAACATATACAGAACTATACTCTTTTCACAAATAAAAGGGCCAGAGAAAAGGAACAAAACAATGACAGAACGTCAGGAATAGAGACTGGACAGCAACAAAAGAAAAGAGAAGAAAAGAAAAAGAAGGGAAGCGATGAAGAAAACTGATGGATAAAGTCTAGCCAATAAAGGACAAGGGTATCTCCTGAGACAGAAGGGATAGAGGGTGTCAGAGAGGGATGGCGAGCCTTGTGTGTGTGTGTGTGTGTGTGTGTGTGTGTGTGTGTGTGTGGGTGTGTGTGTGTGTGTGTGTGTGTGTGTGTGAGGGGGCTATAGTGTGTGTGTGAGAGGGGTGTAGTGTGTGTGTGTGTGTGTGTGTGTGTGTGTGTGTGTTTGTGTGTGTAGAGTGTGCGTGCGTGTGTGAGGGGGTGTAGTGTGTGTGTTTGTGTGTGTAGAGTGTGAGTGCGTGTATGTGTGAGGGGGTGTAGTGTGTGTGTGTTTGTGTGTGTAGAGTGTGAGTGCGTGTATGTTGAGGGGGTGTAGTGTGTGTGTGTTTGTGTGTGTAGAGTGTGAGTGCGTGTATGTGTGAGGGGTGTAGTGTGTGTGTGTTTGTGTGTGTAGAGTGTGAGTGCGTGTATGTGTGAGGGGTGTAGTGTGTGTGTGTTTGTGTGTGTAGAGTGTGAGTGCGTGTATGTGTGAGGGGTGTAGTGTGTGTGTGTTTGTGTGTGTAGAGTGTGAGTGCGTGTATGTGTGAGGGGGTGTAATGTGTGTGTGGCAAGAAGGTGTGTGTGTGCGTGTGTGTGCGTGTGAGGGGGTATACAGTGTGTGTGTGTGCATGTGAGGGGGTATACAGTGTGTGTGTGCATGTGAGTGTGTGTGTAGTGTGTGTGTGTGTGGGTTTAAAGTGTGTGAGTGTGTGTAAGGGGTTTAGTGTGTGTGTGTGTGTTTGTGTGTGAGGGATGTAGTGTGTGTGTGTGTGCGCGCGCGCGCGCCGCGCGCGCGCGCGCGTGTGTGTGTTGTGTGTGTGTGTGTGTTGTGTGTGAAAGGTTAAACACAAGAGAGAGGGAGAAAGAGACAAGACAGAGACAGAGAGATACAAACACAGAGAGAGAAGATAGAGATTTATTTATTTATTATTTTATATCGAAGATATTGGAATAAGCACTCATGTGCTTTTTTACATCCAGTCCCCGGGTGTATACGGTACTGTAAATTATGTCACCTGTTCCCACCGGCACACAATGGCCTACTCTTACGAAAAGCGGAACAGGATTTAACGTGTGCGCAAGATGTTGTGCGTGCGTTCGCACACGGGGCCTCGGTTTATAGTTTCATCCGAAAGACTTTTGGGGAGAGTGGGGTCTGCACTGATGTTAACTCCAGGGGAAAATATCTCCTTGAACGGGAATCGAACCCGGTTCGTCAGATTGCGAGCGCAATGTTCTAACCACAAGGCTATCCCGTCCTAAGAGAGAGAGAAAGAAAGAGAGAGAGAATGAGAGAGAGAGAGAGAGAGAGAGAGAGAGAGAGAGAGAGACAGACAGACAGACAAACAAACAGACAGCCAGAGAGACAGACACAGAGAGCAGTACATAAAAAAGAACAGTTCTCTATAATTCATTAAACACGAACACGCAAGCACAAACCAAGCATACATCACTTTCCCAAACATGCAGAAAATGAGTTATGATTCTATTTTCTACAAAACTTTTAATGGTTTATTTAGTTGATCGAAATCTCTCCAACCCCATCCACCCCCCACCCCACGTCCCCCCAAACCTGTTTTCTCTGCACTATTCTTCCGCCTTAGCAAAGCACACATGCAAAGAACAATAAAAGGAAGCAGTAAATTCGTTATGTTACATAAAGTAAACGAAGTGAGGAAAAAACTCAACCAAGACACGCTTGTTCCAGGCAAAAAGAAAAGGTAAAGGAGTCCCATAACCTATGTGGTCGTAGGGAAGCGGAGGCGTCAGAGACCTCACTTCTCTAGGGCCAGCATATTGAGGGCGGCGCCCATCTCCTCTCCCTCGCTGCTTTACCTTCCCTGACCCTAAAGAGGGCAGGTACCCATTTACAGCTGGGTGAACTGGGAGATTGTACTGAAGCTGAGGCTGTGTGAAAAAAAAATTGAATTGTCTGTCCTTGCATGATACCACCTCTCTTCTCCTTCCGTCCCCCTTTCCCCCTACCTCTGTCTGTTCCCCCACCTCCTCCTCCTCCCTTTCCCCTCCCCTTGTATCTTCTCCCCTTCCCCTTGTCTCTAACCCCCCCCCCCCCCACCACCTCCCAAAAGTCTCACCATTAGCATCAATCCTCCCCCCACACACCATAAATCTTCTTAACTAGTAGTTTGTACTGTCCCGTTCATAGCATTTAGCTTTTTTTTATTTTAAAAAAAGATCAAAATAATGGGGATGAAACAATGATAAATGTCACAGATTTACAAGAGCATATCATTCAGTTTATAGCCACGTCCAATTTTTTATGTTCACTGAAGTGTTTTGGGTTGGTGTTTTGTTTTTTTAATCCAAGATTAATGTCCTGCTTTATTTTTTTTATTTTCTTTCGTCGCTTTCTTTTTCTCAGCTCCTTCACCCACCCCTCCTAACGTATTTCCTTTAGGTTTTTTTCTGTAAGCTTTTGATATCAAAATGTGTGTGTGTGTGTGTGTGTGTGTGTGTGTGCGCGCGTGTGTGTGTGTGTTTGTGTGTGTGTTTGTGTTTGTGTGTGTGTGTGGTGTGTTTGTGTGTGTGCGTGTTTGTGTTTGTGTGTTGTGTGGTGTGGGGGATGTGTGTGTTGTGGTGTGTGTGTGTGTGTATGTGTGTGTTTGTGTGTGTGTTGTGGTGTGTGGTGGTGGTGCTGGTGGTGTGTGTGTGTGTTTGTGTTGTGTGTGTGTGTTGTGGTGTGGTGTGCGTGTGGTGTGTGTGTGTGTGTTTGTGTTTGTGTGTGTGTTGTGGTGTGTGTGGTGGTGGTGGTGGCGTGTGTGTGTGTCTTTGTGTGTGTGTGTGTGTTGTGGAGTGGTGTGCGCGTGGTGTGTGTGTGTGTGTGTGTGTGGTGTGTGTTGTGGTGTGTTATGGTGTGTGTTGTGTGTGTATGCGTGTGTTTATCTGAGATCAATGTCCTGATTCTTTTGGGTTTGTTGTTTCTCTCCCCCTTTCTTTTTCTCAGTCCCCTTCCTCCCCGTTTTTCTTTCAGGTTTTTTTCTGTAAGCTTTTGATATAGAAATATGTGTGTGTGTGTGTGTGTTTGTGTTAGTGCGTGTGTGTTGTGCGTGTGTGTGTGTGTGTGTCCTTGTGTGTGTTCTGTTGTGGCGTGGTGAGGTGTGTGTTTTTTGTGCGT
>CM054161.1:18025182-18046827 GCA_028751875.1 Rapana venosa | reverse complement strand
AAAACCCATCCCTCCTCTCCCCCTCCTCTTCAAGTCAATCCCACACAGAGCAGATTGGGTTTGCCAAATTCTCTATACATTAAGACAAATCGGGGGCATCTTTAAAATTAACAGAAAACACAGCCTCAAGGCAAATGTCTCGCCATCACATCACCGCACAGAATGGAAATCTGAAAGCACCCTGAGGACCAAGCTACTCTGAAAGCGGTGCTAAAAGTTCTCTCCACTGCCGTAATTGCACGTGCGTGCTGTTAACGGAATGGGAGGCCATTGCCCTGGCCTTGAAGAGAGTGTGCTGTTGTCTGCCAGGTCGCCAATCGAGTTTACAAGGGTGACTGATTTGTCTGTGGGGTCAGAAGGGTTGTAGAGACAGGAGACTGGTCGTTATCGTTTCATAGGTATTTATTTTTTTTGACTTTTAGTTGTGTTTCTTTGGTCTTCATTAAGTTGTGCCTCCCCAGAACTGATCTGTAATGATATTTATAAAGTATTCGTTTTCCAAATTGTTAGGATTTGCTAGTCCTGTCTTGATCATTCATGTTTGTGGAGAACGTATGATAGATTGTGGGAACAGATGACAGAATTGACAAAAAACGCATACACACGGGTACTGGATGTAAAAATGCAGATAAGTACTTATTCCATTATTTTTTAAATGAAAGAATAAAATTAAATTAAAAAAAAAATGTTTCATGAGATTTGATCTCTCTGCTTTAAACGGTTGGCATATACCTTTTTCAATCTCATAATTAATTTAAGCCAGCCTGCCTCAAATCCGTTTATGAATTTTTGTGTTTTTGTTTGCAATCCATGTTATAATCCTGTAATGATTGCTGCTGTATCTACTTATCACCAGTGTTTTCGATATTTTTTTGTCTTTTTCTCCCCCTGCCTTCCAGAAATCATGGTGCTTTTACATCAATGAATATAATTTTATATGAACAGAGACCAAGTCAAAGCTGGTGTCTGCTTGCTGAACTGTCAATTCTGTTTCTTCTCTCTTTTATGTTAAAACTACGAAAAGTACATTTCTCAAAAGTTTCAACAAGATTAAATCTCTGCAGTTCTTCCCTTTAAACTGCTCCACAAAGCAACTTGATAATACATCTTTTTATAAAGTTTGACATGTTAATGCTAAAACTTTGTACAAACAATTTTGTTGATTCTCTTCTCAAAACCCCTCACTGGATCCTCATCCAAGCCTTTTTCTGTTATTCTACTGCTTTCTCTTGTCTCAGGTATATACCCTCTGTCAGCCGAGCATAAAACAGCTTCTTTACTGTCTACTGCATTAAAACAACAATCTGGGGATAGGCATTGTTGTGTTTTCACGTTTCACAGTTGAGTGTTGCTGCTATAGGTCATAACGATATCGTAAACTGTCAGTCTAGTTCTTTGGAAAACTGGTCTTAACGTCTTTTCTTTTCAGATGCTTCAACTAATCGTGAACTCTAAACTTGCTTTCTATTATTGTCTTTGCTGCCTGCCTTTTCCTTTCTGTTTATATGTAGGGTGTGTGTGTATGTGTGTTGTGTGTGTGTGTGTGTGTGTGAGAGAGAGAGAGAGAGAGAGAGAGAGAGAGGAGAGAGTGATAGGTGAGTGAGTGGTGTGCGTGCGTGCGTGTGTGTGTATGTGTGCATGCATGCGTGCGTGCGTGTGTGTGTGTGTGTGTGTGTGTCCGTGCCTGTCTCTGTGTGATGTACACGTGTGAGCGTATGAGTGCATGTTTCTTGTGAAGATGAACGTGTGTATATGAATACATATTGACTTAACTAAAACATACCAGACAACACATTCAGTGGTTTTCAATTTCCGATTTCAGTTCCTTTAAAACATGACACCCCTGCGTATTAAAAATTCCATATCTACAAACATTACCTCTGCCCAAACACCCATGAACACACATTTGGCCTTCTGTATAAATGGGTGTCCTGGTATAGACTCACATGCATGCTAGGTAATTTTCAAAAACTCTTGGCAGCTCAACAAAACCCCTTTACGTATATTATAGCAACAATATTTGACTGTCTCTATCCAGGTAAGAAACGGGACTGCAAGACACCAGCAAGTCTGATAAATAAATGATTTGGAAGATCGAAACCTCAAACAGCCTCAACCCCCAAAGCTCTTAAGAGTCATCTCATTCACCCAGTTACGATTTCTATTATCAGTGAAGACTAGAAATAAAGTTTTAATTTAAGCTAATAAAAATTAACAAATTTACGAACATGGCAAAGCACAATAACTCTGCCAAATCATCGATCTGCTTCCCCCCGCGGGGAACCAGGGTCCCTTTCAGTATAAATGCATCCCCACTTCTGGAAATTCTGTGCTAGAAATGTTCCCCTTTTTTATCCCTCTTTGTTTTTGCCTTGTTTCCTTTTTCCTGTAACCCTTTCCCTTTTTGTCTATTTTCTGCCTTGTGGTCGATTTTTTTTATTTTTTTTTTTTTTTTTTTTTTTTTTTTTTTGGGGGCGGGCGACTTTTTGGGGCCCTTTTTTTCCCCCGGGATTTTTGTAAATCGGCCAAAGGCTGCGGGCTTTTTTCAAAAAGGACGTGCTTTTACTGCAGAAAATACACTTTTAAAAAAGGGGAAAAGGTCGGAAAGTTTTTCAACCCCTTCCAAAAAACCCTTTAAGGGCTTAAAAAAAAAAATTTTGGGGTTTTTTTTTTTTTAAAAAAATACCACCTTAAAACCGGGCTAAACCCCCTTCCCAAGACTAACCCCACACTAAATCTTGCGTAGGACCAATTTTAACTTTCCAAGACCACACGTGACCCAAAATTTAAAAACAAAACCAGGGGTACAGAGGGCAACCGAACCGCCCTAACTTGCGAAAACCTATCCCCTTTCATCTGAAACGTGAAGGGTAAGCACTACTAACCCAAAAACTGGGGGTTAACCACCCCTAGTAAACTAGCTGCTAACGTTTTTAACGAGACGATTGTAGTGAGGTGTTGTGTGGGGAAGCAGTGAGCTGAATACCCCTTTTTTCCCCCTCCCCCCCCCCCCCCCCCCCCCCCCCCCCCCCCCCCGTTCTCCACCCCCGTTTTAAGAAAAAAAAAGAGACCTTTTAAAAGAAAAAATTGGTGGGGGGATTTGTAAAGGGGGGGTGGGGTGGGGGGGGGGGTTGGGGGAAAGGGTTGGGTGGGGGTGGGGGGGAGGGGTTTAAAAATTTTTTGCGGGGCATTTGGAAGCGTTAAGGAAGGGAAAGGGAAAGGGGAAGAGAGAGAGAGAGAAGGGAGAGGGAGGGAAAGAAGGGGGGAAGAAGAAGAGAGAAGAGAAGAAAGACAGACAGACAACAGAAAAAGGGGCAGACAGCAAGAGGAAAAAGGGGAACAGAAGGGCAACAAAGGGAACAAGGGGAAAAAACGGAGGGGAAAAAAAACAAAAAAAGGTTTAACCCTAATTTTTGAAACCTTTGGGAAAAAAAAATATTTTTTCCCAAATTTTTAATATTTTTAAAATTTCTTGGAAACCTTTTTTTTCCAAAAAAAAACCCCTTGCCTTTACTGTCTACGGGCATTAAAACAAAAATCTGGGGATAGGCATTTTTGGTGTTTTCACGTTTAAACAGTTGAGGTTGTTTGCAAAGGTTTCAAAACGTTTATCGTAAACTGTCGTTAGTTTTTTTTGGAAAACGGGTTTTTAAATTTCTTTTCTTTTCAAAATGCTTAAAAAAATTTGTGAACTTAACTTCCCTTTCTATTTTTGTTTTTTGCTGCTGCCTTTTCCCTTTCGTTTTATATGTGGGGTGGTGTTTTATGTGGGTTTTTTGGTGGGTGTGTGGTGTGAGAGAGAGAGAGAGAGAGAGAGAGAGAGGGGAGAGAGTAAAGGGGAAGTGGTGGGGTTTTGCGTTGCGTGTGTGTGTATGTGTGCATGCATGCGTGCGTGCGTGTGTGTTTGTGTGTGTGGTGCCCGTTCCCGTCTTGTGTGATGACACTTTGTGAGCGTATGAGTGCAGTTTCTTGTAAAGATGAACGTGTGTATTTTGAATACTAGGACTTTAATTTAAAACTTTACCAGACAACACTTCAGTGGTTTTCAATTTCCGTTTTCCCAGTTTTTTTTAAAAACATGACCCCCCCTGCGTTTTAAAAAAATTCCCTTTTCTACAACATTACCTCTGCCCAAACACCCATGAACACCCCTTTGGGCCCTTCTGTTTTAAATGGGTGTCCGGGTATAGACTCCTTTGCATGCTAGGTAATGTAAACACTCTTGAAGCTCAAAAAACCTTTGGATTATTTTATAGCAAAATTTTTTTGACTGCCCTCTACCCCCCCCCCCCGGGTTTAAGAAACGGGGAAAGACCCCAGCAAGTCTGAAAAAATAAACTGTTTGGAAAGATCGAAACCTCAAAAAAGCCTCAACCCACAAAGCTCAAAAAGAGTCATTCATTCACCCAGTTAGGGTTTTCTATTATCAGTGAAGACTAGAAAAAAAAGTTGTTTTTTGGGCTAATAAAAAATTAAAAAATTTCGAAAAAAATGGCAAAGCCAATAATCTGCCAAATCATACGATCTGCTTCCTCCGGGGGCCCTTCCCAAGGGCCTTTCTTTAAAAAATAGCACCCCCCGTTCAAAATTCTGTGCTAAAAAATGTCCTCTTTTCTATCACTCTCTTTGTTTTTTCCTTGTTCCCTTTTTTTCCCGTCACCTTTCCCTTTTTGTCTTTTTTTCTGCCTTGTAGGTCGATTTTTTTGATTTTTTCCCCCCCGAAAAACTTAAAAGAAAACAATTCTCTCTCATGCCAAAAGTCGGATGGCTGGGCTTGACTTGTCGGGCGCTTAACAGCAGCGTGACGCATTTTTGCTCACATAACAGGCAACAATAGTTGCTGTCTGAGCGTTTGACTAAGAAGAAGGTACCAGCTGCTTCATAATCAATGCAATGACCAAATACAGACTTCAGGAAAGAGAAGAAAGGCTCTTGTCAGATACAGTTCTTACAACCCAATTACCAACCGACGCTTTCAAGACTAATGACAACTAAAGTTTGTGTGTTTTTTGTTTAAAAATAACCTACCACCTTAAAATCCTGAGCGCTAACCCCTTCCTAAGACTAACCCTACACTAAATCTCTGACGACTAGGCACCAACTCAACTTTCCAAGACCACACGTGACCTAAAACTTGTTAAAGACAAAACCATGGAGTACAGAGAGGACAACCGAACCGCCGACTAGACTTGCGAAAACCTATCCACCATTACATCTGAAACGTGCAACGGCTAAGCACTCACTAACCCAAGTACTGGAGACTTAAACCACCCCTAGTAAGCTAGCTGCTAACGATTTCACGCAGACGATTGTAGTGAGGTGTCTGTGTGAAAGACAGTGCCAGCTGAGGCCTGCACTATACTATCCACCACTCCCCCCTCCTCCCCCCCCCCCCCCTTCCCCACCCCCCCGACCCCGTCTCCTCCACTTTCCCCTGTGTCTGCTAAGAACACAGAACCCGCCAGTTACACTAAGAGAGAAAAAATAGAGATGGGGGAGACTTTAAGATGCAAGGGAGGGGTGGGGTGGTGGGGAGGGTGTTGGAGGGAGGAGTTAGGGTGGGGGGTGGGGAGGTAGGGGTTTAAGGTTGTTGCGTGTGCATATAGATGGAAGACAGCTTACAGGACTGTGCGTCAGTTTTGGACAGCCCTGGTGAATGAGAGAGAGAGAGAGAGAGAGAGAGAGAGGAGAGAGAGAGAGAGGAGAGAGAGAGAGAGATGAGAGAGAGAGAGACAGACAGACAGACAGGCAGACAGACAGACAGACAGAGAGAAAGAGACAGATAGTCAGACAGACAGACATACAGAAAGGCAGACAGAGACAGCAAGAGGCATGCAGTGAGACAAACAGAGAGAGACACACACAGAGCTGTGTATATCCCAATGAATTATTGAGATATATTCAGGGAATTGGTGTTTTAAAATATTTCTATCAATTATAGGAATAAGTCTTACACCTAACTTGGACAACTTTTTTGTTCCAAAACACACAAAACCATCAGTTCAAGCCTTTAACATGACTTTTTAAAAATTTCATAGGATTCTTTTATATCGAGGATAATGGAATAAGCACTTGTGTGCTTTTTACATCCAGTCCCCGAGTGTATGCGGTTTTTAAAATTCCGTCATCTGTTCCCACCGGCACACAATGGCCTATTCTTACGAAAAGCCGAACAGGATTTAAAGTGTGCGCAAGATGTTGAGTGTGCGTTCGCACACGGGACTTTGGTTTATAGTCTTATCCGAAGGACTTTATGCTTTGAAAGAATCAACTCATGATATAACTAATTGATATATGTTTGCTAAAGAACGAATCTTTTGCATAAGAGCAGAGCATTATATCATGCAATGTAAGGTGGAGCAGAGCATTATATCGTGCAATGTCAGTTGGAGCAGTGCAATATATCATGCAGTGTAAGTTTGAGCAGAGTATTATATCATGCAATGTAAGCTGGAACAGAGCATTATATCCTGTAATGTAAGCTGGGGCAGAGCATTATATCATGCAATGTAAGTTGTTCTGATTTTTGTCTAATGTAATAATGATAATAACGATAATAATAATAATAATAATAATAAATAATAATAATAATGATGATATATAGTATTCATATAGCGCTAAATCTTGTAAAGCAAACAAATCAATTTAGAATTGATGTAGACTATACATCCTGTAGATACTCATAATCTTACTGTAACATATTCTGCAAAAGCTGGATCAAACAGTAAATTACTAATAATGTACGCCCCCACCATAATTGCAAATTAGGTGAACATAGCATTGATTCCATTTCAAGACACCAGGCAGACACCATCATTTAAACACACGAAAACGGCTCTGATGCAAAATGTCTCAGGAAGAAATCGCCCCCACTAAATGGTAAACAAAAAACCCTCCCAAACCAAGCTACTTAGAGAAATAGGTGCTTAAAGGTCTCCGCAGACTGTCTGGATTCACCATGTTCTCCTCTCTCTCTCTCTCTCTCTCTCACCCTCTCTCTCTTTTCCTTCTCTCTCTCTCTCTCTCTCTCCTCTCTCTCTCTCCATCCACGGTGCCATAATTGCACGTGCGCTCTGCTATAAGTAGAGGGGGACCACTCCCCCGCCCTCCTGGAGAGTGCTGTCGTCTGCCAGGGTCGCCAATCCAGTTTACAAGGTGGCTCATTTGTCTGTGGGGCCAAGAAGGGTTGTAGAGGCAAGGCGACTTGGTCGTTAGGGTTTCATGGAGTGTTCTCTTTCAGTTGGACTTGGTTGTTTGTCATCCTAGAGCTATTGTGAAACCCATTTCTTCTGGTTTGTATGTTCTTTCTCTGGTAGTTGTTTGTTATCCCAGAACAGTTCTGAAACCACATTCCTGTTGTCTGTTTGTTTTTCTTTCTCTGGTAGATGTTTGTCAACCCAGAGCTATTCTGAAACCACATTTCTCTTGTTTGTTTTTTCTCTGGTAGTTGTTTGTCATCCCAGAACTGTTCTGAAACCCCCATTTCTCTTGTTTGTCATTTCTCTGGTAAATGTTTGTCATTCCAGAACTATTCTGAAGCCGCATTTCTCTTGATTGTTTGTTTTTTTCTCTGATAATTGTTTGTCATCCCAGAATTAATCAGAAACCACATTCCTCTTGTTTGTTTGTTATTTTTATAGTAATTTTTGTCATCATTGTCTTGCTCCTTAAAGTGTCAAGGGCATTTTTTCTGTTTTACATTGTTGATGTCTGCATTATTACCCAGCTGTGTTGTTTTATAAACCAACATTCTTCATACATGTAGGAGATTGGGTGGTTTTCTTCAACAACAAAAAAGAAAACCCAACAAAAATACTCTGAGACCAACCAACTCAAAAAGTCATGCTTAAAGTTTCCCTAATCTGTTTAGACCTACCATGTTCTCCTGCCCCCGACCCCTCCCCCCTCATCGCCCCCCCCCCCTTCGCTGGCCTGCTGCCCTAATTGCATGTGCGCACTGCTATAAGTAAAGGGGGACCACTGCCTTGCCCTCCTGGAGTGTCACTGTTGTCTGTCAGGTCGCTTATCCAATTTACAGGGTGACTAAGTCGTCTGTGGGGTAGGGAGGGGTGTGAAGACAGGGGACTGGTCGTTATCATCACTTCGTGTATGTGTTCTCCCTCTGTTGGTTTTTGATTTGTGTCATCCTAGAGTTATTCTTCAACAGTATTTCATTAAATGGTGGGTATAAACTGTGTTGCATATACAAAATCTTAACATGGTGAATCTTGGATCTCTAGCTGAGGAGTAGAACACCTACCCCCCACCCCCAAAGGCTGCACACCGGTATTTAAAAATCACTCTTTTCCTTCTATTTTGCTATGTGACTCTTATATTCATACCCCAAGTACTAAGGCATCCACAGAAATAGAAAAACAACTTTTGTGAAAGTCTAGCCCCTGACTCAAAACTCATGTGATTTTGAACAAAATTAGTAGGTTTGAAATTTTTAAAATTTTTCAGCAAACATTGTGCCCCCTCAATTCTTTTGTCGTCTACTAGCTTCCTTACGCAATATGCATGCGCGGGGTCAACGATGTAGGAATACAGGCAATCCTCATTTGATGATTATTTCCAACTTTCTCGTGACTACCTGGTATTGCTCTTATGTCTCAATCCCCAAAACAAGTGCACAGTCCATTTTTTCATGCTTAAAAAAATCTGTGAAAATCACCAACATTTTTGTGCACTCGCACTCTATTGAAGATACTACATGACCCCCAAATTAATACCAGTGTGTAGCCTGTATAGAAAACAAACAATAAAATCCAAATATTTTCTACTGTGCATCTGTCTGTCTTGTAGAAGTTCTTTACTCTTGGTGTCTAGCTCATTAAGATTTCATGGCTACCTTTTCTCTACAATTTTCACATTTCCAAACTGCCATGTTGCACTTTTTAAAAACAACAACAGCTGTCCCTGTATTTGTTTCAAATTTCTTGTGTGGTTATTTATCAACACTGTGATAATCTTTTGGCTATTTCCTGCAGTTGTTTTTGCATATCATCTCTGCTATGTATGTTTTCTTTTTTTTCTTTCTATCTATCCCCTGAAAAACCTTGAAATTTCTACATTGCTGAATGTATACATAGTGAACAAATCAAAGTCGTTCATTTGCTAAGTGACAAATTAATACTGATCTCACTCTCCTTTCATCCCCAAAGTCAGATTTTGGCTACCCTAATGGTGGGTAAAAATGATCTCATACACAAAATCTTACCATAGGCGAACCTCAGACCTTTACCCAAAGACCAAAAAGGACATAAACAAACAAACAAACTCTCTCCTTTCCACTGACTCTATACAACCCCTCATAGTCTCCTTTCTATCATTCACATAAAACACCCAATATGCCTTTCTCTTAAGCTGCTCTGAAAAAATGGACAAGTTCAAGAAACGTGTACAATCTAGCTGCAAGGTCATTGCTCAGGGATTTAAAAGACATATTTATCTTTTAAAAAACCCAAACCCCAGCTTCTCCTCAAAACCCTGCACTGGTTTTCTATCCAAGCTTAAATAGTATCAAAGTATAAAATCCTTCAAGGATTTGTGACTTCTTTTGTTACCAGTACTCTTCTTTTCTAAGCTCTTGAGATTTCTTGTGTCTGCAGTGCATGAGGCAACCTCATTCCCCAGTAACGCACTTCCACAAAAATCCAGAGCCAAAAGGCATTACGTTTAACTTTCTGCAAGTTGGGATCGCTACCCAAGGATGTTAGCTACGAATAGTCTCTGCAGTCCTTTCAAACAGCATTTAAAGCCTTGGTGTTTGAACAATGTTACAGTTCTTGAGTTGTATAACTGTTTTGGGAGGTGTGGTTTTTGCTTTGTGAATCTGTCATATTTGTGCCTGACCCAGAGAGAGAGAGAGAGAGAGAGAGAGAGAGAGAGAGAGAGAGAAACAGAGAGACAGACAGACAGACAGACAGAAAGACGGACAGAGGCAGAGAGAGAGTACAGAGACAGAGATTTGTACATGCACACATAATCATGTATTTTGCACTCGTACATGTTGCTGTATATTTTTATTTATTTATTTAATTTATTTATTCTTTTATATCGAGGATAATGGAATAAACACGTATGTGCTTTTTTACATTCAGTCCCCGTGTGTATGCGGTTTTTTAAATTTTGTCATCCATTCCCATCGGCACACAATGGCCTACTATACTCTTACGAAAAGCAGAAAAGGATTTAACCTGCGTGCAAGATGTTCTGCGTGCGTTCGCACACGGGGCCTCAGTTTATAGTCTCATCCAAAAGACATTTGGGGAGAGTGGAGTCAGCACTGATGTTATTTCCAGGGGAAAATATCCCCTTAATCGGGATTCGAACCCGGGTCGTCAGACTGTGAGCGTAATGTTATAACCACTAGGCTATTCCATCCTCCAATATAATGTATATAATGTATAAACATTATATGCATACTGTATTAGGTGTGTGTGTGTGTGCGTGCGCACGCGTGAATGTATGCATGTGTGTGTGTGTTTGCATGCGTGTGTGTATGTATGCATGTTTATGTGTCTATGTGTATGTATGCGTCTGCATTTTTGTATATGCATGTGTATTCGTTCATGCATGCGCACATACGCAGTATCTTGAACATACACACAACATGACTACCTGCGACTGTTTTTTTCCTTTTGCATGCATATTCTCCTATACCTGTGCATTTAGAAAGAATTGTGATCTCTCTACATTCCCTCCTACTCGAACCACTGGCGGATCAAAAGGCTTAAGCAAGCGTCCTCCTGGGTGCAAAACGCCCTTTGATTCGTTGCTTTACAAGATTCACGCTATATAAATTCATTTTGAAAGGTTTTGTTTTGGGAGGTGGGGTTTTTTTTTGTGTTGTTTTTGTCCCTGTAAGGTGGGAAGAGTTAGGAGTGAGAGGTGCATTTGGAAAGAGGATGACATGACAATACAATTTTTTTATTCAAAATAAATAAGCCACTGTTTTTTTTTTTACTCCGTCCCGCTTTGGGGAAATTTAATTCCCAACATTCATCTCACGAAAACATGGCGGAAAAACCTTAAAACAAGCCCCCCCCCCTGAAGAAACAAATGAAAACCTAAAAAACCCCCACCACCCCCAACCCCAAAAAAAACCCGCAACCAAACAACAAAAGGATCAAAACCCCAAAAAGGAAAAATTAAAAAAAAAAAAAAAAAAACCATCCATTAGTCCCGATAGAAAAAAGGACCAAGACGCAGTAAAGGGGAGCCGAAATTTAGTACAGAGAAAGATTGAAAGACAAAAAGAATTTGAGAATGTGTGATATTTTGAAAATATTTTTAAAAAAAAGGGGGGAATGGAAAAAAAGGAAAAACCGGGCAAGGGAAAAGGGTTTGGAAAGGTACCGCCCACGACACAAAGCCACTTTTAAAAAGCAAAGGAAAAAAGGGAAGAGATGGCGTGGCAGTGGGGCAAGGGAATAGCATCGAGAAAAAAGGAGGGGTCCTTTTAACTCCATGGTTATCCCTTGAACGGATTGCCGGGCCCGGTTTATTGTAATTTTAAATTCAGATGTACCCGTTATATAAGATAAATAAAACATTTATGCTACTGTTAAGGGTTTGGGTTGGTGTTCGAGAAAAAAAGGAGGAGTGGGGAGGGGGAGGGAAGAGGAATGGTTAGGAGAGGGAGGAGCAGGAGGGAGAGGACAAAACGCGATTTGGAAATAAAAAATGGGGAGGCAAAGTTTTTTATTTGGAGAAATTTATACTTCTAAAAATTGTTTAATCCTCCATCGAAACTGTGCAACGCCTTTGATTCTTTTTAAAAATTTCACTATATAAACCCATCATTCAAACGATCATGTTCCATGGGCGTCAACATAAAATTTTTTTTGGGAGCCAATTTAAAAATTTATTGACACAAAAAAAGAAAGGCGAAAAGCAATTTAAATCCTCCAACCTTTCCAATTTTTCGTCCGCCTGCAGACTATGTAAGACCCCTTTTTCCTTATATCCAGAAAAGGGGGGGGGTTTTTAAGAGAAGGAAAAAAAGAGTGAGGAAAAGAAGGGGAAGAAAGGGCAAAGGAAGGGGGGGGGGGGGGGGGGGGGGAGAGAGAAGAATAATAGAGAGAGAGAGAGAGAGAGAGAGAGGGGAGAGAAGAAAGAGAGAGAAAGAGAAGAGAGAGACAGAAGAGAGAGAGAGAGAGAGAGAAGAAGAGAGAAAAAAGAGAGAAGGGAGAAAAAGAAGAAAGGAAGGAGCAGAGGAGAGAGGCAGAAAGAGACACAGAAGAAGAAAGAGAGTGAGAGAACACAAACAGGGGAAATAATCCACCCTCCAATGTGATTGCCCTCAACAAAACCATACAATTCCCCCTTAATTTTAAATCTCGTTAAAACCGTGCAGTTGTTTAATAGCTGGTGAGAAAAGGGAAAAGAACAAAAGAAAAGGGAGTGAGAACGGGAGAGTATGATGAGAAAAGAGGGAAGAGCGGGCGGGAACATAGGAGCCCAAAAAACCACCGAGAACAAAAGAAGAGAAAGAAGAAGAAGAAAGAAAAGGGAAAGGGAAGAGGAGAGGTTGTTGGAGTAGAAGAGGTTTGGAAAGGAGATGGAAAAGAAAAAAATAGAAAAAGGGGGAATGGGAAAAAATTAACAAAATAGAAGAGAGTAAAGAGAAAAAAAGAAAAAGGGGAATCAATACCCCCTATTGATAGCCCGAACGACCCTAAACCAAGCCAACAATCAGGCTCACATCGTCATTTTTTAAATCTCGGGGAAACGGTGATTTTTATATTAATTTTTTTATATTTAAAAAATCAATTGTCTTTTTAAGCAATTTGGCAAAACTTGGGTCACCCAGTCGGGGAAAGGGAATTGGGAAATTTAGAAAGGTAAAAGGCCGCTTTATCAAAACGGAAAGAGTTTTAATTCCTTTTTTTGGGTTCGCCAAGGCTGGCTTAATATTCACAAAATTTGGGCAAAATTTATTTGGATAATTAACCAGGAAAATCCCTTGGGGGGGAAAAGAAGGGCGCAGTAGCAAAAGCAGGTATGTTGAATCCATCTCGTCCCCTTTTTATAAAGGCGGATTTGTCTTAGATCCCCTTTTCAAAATCATAAAACGAGTTTGAAAATCCTTCCAAACATAGTAAAGTCATTTTAAAGACAAAACTTTCAATGGCCCTGGAAGGACAAAAGGTCAGTGAACAAAAAACCACCCCAACGAAAGAGGGCAAAAAACTAACCAACAGGTAGGCCTTAAATAAAGGGGAGAGTCCATTTTTTACTGATCCCTTAAGGAAAAATTTAGGGTTTAAACCCAAAAGTGTGTTACTTTGGGGTTTATCACTTTACGGAAAATGGTATCTTACAGGCAACAAATTAAACGTTATCTTTCTCGTGGCGCAAGGGGGAAACTGTAAAGTTCTCCGAAGCTTTGGGAAGGGACTGATATGTTAACCAAGGAATTTTTGAAGGGATCGCCCCGGGGGTGTAATTCCGGGAATTTTCTAATAATTTATTTCCTCTTTTCCCTTGGCATCTGTCTTTTTCCAATTCACCTTTTTCAAAACTAAAAAAAGCATGATTATTTTAAACCCAAGCCCAACAGCGTACTGACCCCAGTAAAGACCTTTTTCGAGAAGAAAATGACCTGGAAGGTTTTAACAAAAACCCTTTCCCTTGCAAAGGTCGACCAAAACCTTTTAAGAAATGACAGAAGTAAGGAAAGGAAACCATTTTTCAAATGGTAAACCCGCTAAACAAGGAAAAATTTAGGAAATGAAACTGAAAATTTAGTCTTTTGTAATTTAAGACGGGGAACCAACGGCAGGGAGGGGAAAAATAAAAACCTTCTCTTTTATTTCCCCTCTTAACCTTACTTTAAGAGGGGGAGGTGGGAAAATGACTGGGGTTAAAGAAGGGCGGATGGGAGGAAAGACTGGGAAGGAGAAATGAAAGGGAAAGGAAGGTGTGGGTAGAAAGTGCGGAGGAGGGAGCAAAATAAACTTGTGTAGATCCTGATACAAGGGGAAATTGAAACCGGGATAGTTACAAATTTTGGAAAACCTCTGCCCAAAAATGTAAAGGAAAAAAAGAAGGACATACTTTTAATTAAAAAAGGATTAAAAGGAAAATTAAAAAATTGAAGGGGAAATGGGCAAACAACAAAAGAAGGGAAAAACAACTAAAAACAAAAATTTTTAAAAAGAGAGAAGGAAGAAGAGGAAGGGGAGATAGATAAGGAAAGGGAGAAGGAGGGGGAAGAGAAAAGAAGAGAGAGAAGAGAAGAAGAGGAGAGAGAGAGAAGAGAAAGAAAAGAGAGAAGAAGAAAAAAAAGGAGAGAGAGAAGAGTAGAGAGAGAGAGGGGAGAGAGAAGAAGATAGAACAAAATCAAAGTAATGAACAAAAAACAAATTTTTTTAAAAAGAAGGGTAAAGTTAAAGAAAAGACTTTTTCATCACCCCCCCAAATTGTAAAAAAAATTTTTTAGGAGATGTTTTAATTTTTGGGGGGGAAAAATTCGTGACCCAAAAAAAAAAAGCAAGGAAAGGGAAAAAATTTACACAAAGTTAGACGAGGCAAAAATATAGACCATTTGGGCAACAACATTCAATAGCCCAAACGTTGAGAAAAAAGAGGGGAAAAAGGGAAAGGGAAAAAGAGGGAGAAAAAGGGATAGGAAAAAAATTAACTGTTCTATTCAGTTTTAATAACCGACTAAAAAAACTGATGAAGCAAGAGACGGGATTGATGTTTGATAAGCCAAACTTCTTCATCCACTTTTGTGTTTTTGTTTTTTGGCGGTTTTGGGGTTGGGTTTGGGGGGGGGACTTTTTCTATTTGGGGGGGGCCCCAGCTGCCCCTTTGTTTATCATGGTGGACACGGCAAAAAACATACCAAAGGGCCCATCTGACTTCAGGCTTTTCCATTCATTACCTTATTTTTACAAGTCACGAACAATGCGTAATAAACATAACCAACGCTCCCTCAGGAAGTGTGCCAGCCCTCCCACAGTGCAACTCAACAATAACAACAAACAAACCAAACCCACAATAACCCTTGTTGGGGAAAAGGAAGTTTTTTTGGCCCCCAAAAAGCTTTTTTTTCCCTAAGCATTTCTTTCCCGGGCCCAAATTTATCTCACTGGGCATGTAGTGTGTAGTTTGGTGGTGTGTGTGTGTGTGTGTGGTTTTTTTCCCCCTTTTCATTTGTGTAATGTAGGGCGTACCCTGGGGTTTTCACCGTGTGTGTGTGTGTGTTGGTGTGTGGTGTGTGGGGTGTGTGGGGCATATGGTGTGTGTGGGAAACGGGTTTTTTTCTTTTCATTTGTGTAATGTAGCGCGTAGGTACGTGGGGTTGACGCGTGTGTGTAAGTGTGTGTTGTGTGTGTGTGTGTGTGTGTTGTGTGTGTGTGTTTGTGTTGTGGTGTTGTGTGTGTTTGTGTGTGTTGTGTGTGTTTTTGTGTGTGTGTGTGTAGTGTGTGTGTTGTTTTGTGTTTAGTTGTTACTTAAGTGTTTGGTGGGTGGGGTGGGGGGACATTATGTGTGGTTGTGTTGTGTTTTCTTTTCTAAATTGCCGGCAGTATAAGAAAAGGCTAAGGTGTACGGGTTTTTGTTTCTTGGTTTAATAAAAATTCTTGGTGTTTTAGTTTGGATACGAATGCAAACAAATTTGGGAAACACAAGGACCAGAAAGAGAAGGAAAAATGGTTTTTGACAAAAAAAAAATTGGAAGTGTTTTTTCCCACCAACTTTATAAAACTTATTTGTGATGGGATTCCGTTTTTTCTTAGTAACCTTTTGGTTGAAAAATTGTGTTTGGTTTGAGTGTCTTATTCTCGGGTGTGTTGTTTGTTGTGGTGTCTTGGTGTAGTTTTTGGCCCGTCAGATGCCTTTAGTAATGATGTTGTGGTATGCTGTGTTTCGTCTTTGTTTGGTCTTTGGTTGTCGGCCTTTTGCAAACCCCTTGCGGGTCCCGAAAAGGTGCCTCTTAAAGTCTGTATGGCCATAATCCTAAAACTTTCCTTTCTTTAACTTTTTAAGCATAGAGGACGACGAAAAAACGATAGTAAATTAAAACTCCTCCGATTAGAAATGATTAAAACCAAAAGGATGCCTCAACCTAAACGATGGTTTACACAAAAACTATTTTAAGCGTGTAACAAAAGCTGAACCCGTTTCTTGGTTTGATTACCCCCTTTAAATTTCCCTTTTAAAAAAAATGAGAATAGAATTTAATTTGGAGAAATTTTAACCTTGCCCTTTTGTACTCATGTCAAAATTTGCGGGTTTATTTCCCTGGTTTGGAAGAATTTTGTTGGTTCCGGTTGGATGATCCAGATTTCAAAACGAACATACCACCAATGGTTTAAAAAAAAAAAGTTGCTTTTGAATTGATTTAAAATTTTTTTAAAGTTAAGTAAAATTTGGGTTTTTTTTATAATATTTTAATCAATTGTCGGGAAACTATGGGCAATTTCAAAAATGATTTTTTCTAGACGGTAAAGGAAAAGGACTCGGGCTTTCCTACAGTCCCATACTTTTGTAATTTTTATGGTTACTGGCATTGAAAACCTCTTCAAAAGTTGGAACGAAAGGATGTTGCTCAAGATTTTGCTTTTTCCCAAAATCAAATTTTTGATTTTAAAAAAAATTCAAAAAATCGTTATTAAAGGAAATCGATATGGAAAAAGAATTTAGAAGAAGAATTTCAAAGAAAAAAAGAAAAGGGTGATTTTGAATGAACATGGAAAATTTGGAAAGAAAAGTTAAAAAAGAAAGGGAGCCGAAAAAAGAAAAGGCAATTAAAAATAAAAAAGTGCAAGGGGAAAAGGGGAAAAAAGGTGTTAGGAAATTCAAAAAAATCAACAATAAAAATGGGAAAAGAAAAAGAACAATTTAAAAAACGGGAAAAGAAAAAATAAGAACAAGAAGGGGCAATACAGAAGGGAAAAAAACCCTAGAAGAGACTGAAACAGAACATTAAAAACGGGCTGAAGGACAAAAAGTTTAATTAAAATTTTATAATGTCGGAAACCTTAGATTGGTTTGGCTTCAACGAGGTGCCATCCCAAAAACCCTTTTTGTCATGTGCCTTTGACGGTTTTTTTCGGAAATTGGCTTTGCGAGTTCAAAGTAACCAAAAATTTTCTTTGGGGACCGGTCCTGGTGGAAGCCTTTTGATTGAAGGATGAAAATGACAAAAATAATGTTTAAGGAAAATTGGGTTAAAAGATGGGGGTGTGGTGGGGTTTGGTGTGTGTGTGTGGTGTGGGGTGGTGTTTTGAGTGCGAACAATTTAAAAAAAAAAACAAATAATAATAATAATAAAAAAAATAAAAAATAAAATAATAATCTTTAAAAAAAAAAAATAATTTAAAATAACTTAGCTATTAGTTGTTGGTTTTTCGCGCTGTCTTGGCAAAAAGATTTTTTTTTTCGGTAAAGGAAAAAAAACAGTCGCTTTTACACCCATCGTGATTAGGGTTTTTCAATGGTACGCCCAAACACCAATGCCAACCTTCGAAAATGAAACGGATTTAACTTGCGCAGATCCTCTGGAATTTGGGTTCCATTTTAAAAAAAATTTAAGGTTTAAAGAAAAAAGCTGGGAATCGGGAAAAGAGAAGAAAAGGAAGAAGAAAAGAAGGGTTGTTTTTTCCTCGGGAATTCGAAGAAAAGAAGAAGAGGGAAAAAAAAAAATTCAAAAATTGGAAAAAAAAACAAGAGAGAAAATTTGGAAGGGAGGAAGGATAAGTTCAATTGAAAATTGTTGGGGAGAAAAAGATTAAAATATTTTAGAAAATGGAAAAGAATTGGAGATTTAAAAAATGAAAGAGAACCAAAAAAAATGAAATTTTGAAAGATTGCCAAGAACAAAAGAAGAAAAAAGAAATGGAATTAAGAGGAAGAGAACAGACAAAAAAGGGCCGAGGAAATTCCAC
The DNA here is from genome assembly GCA_028751875.1 of Rapana venosa. NCBI lineage: Eukaryota > Metazoa > Mollusca > Gastropoda > Neogastropoda > Muricidae > Rapana > Rapana venosa. Next base: position 18,028,924 of record CM054161.1, on the reverse strand, counting down.
GAAAAGAAAAAGAAGAGAAGACGAGAACATCAACCCCAAAAAAAAGAAACAATGGTAAAAAATTCTTTAGAAGTGGCGCGTTTTGGGGAAATCACGCGGGTCCGCTGCTTTCAACGCAGGTCCGGTCACCACATTCGCCCCCTCCCTACAACCTTTGCCCGAAGCTTTCGGTCCCGCCGCCCGCTCAGTCAAGCCCACTTTCCTTGGGACGTTTCCTTGCCAGTTTTTCCTTTTCAACTGAAAAGAAGGGAAAAAATGTTATGGCATAATGGAAATATAGGGTGAGAGTGGTAGTGGTTGGTGTTTTAAGTTTTGTTATGGGGATGTGGAAATAGAGCTTTAACATATCAAAACAAAAAAATAAAAATTGTGATGGAAGATGTATAAAATTTAAAAATAACCAAAAAAAACCCCTTTAAAAATAAAGTTTTTAGGTGATAAAATATAACGAGACTAATATTAAATATTCTCTAACTATTTCATTCCACTTCTACTACAAAAAAATTCCACATGCTTAATCCCCTTTTTGCTTCTAAAGGTAACCCATGTGCTCGTGTGGGATGAGAATTGAAATACAACCCGCCCCCAGAAAAAGCAACATTGGATCCAAAAATCATGAATAGGTTTTACAAAAAAAAAAAGGGGGGTTTTTTAAAGCCCCCGGTTTACTTTCAGGCCTTTTATTCGGCCCTGGAATAGTTTTATTTGTTCAAATTGAATAATTTCCCTTTTTCCTTTTTCCATCCTAAACAACAACTACAGAATAAACATTTTTGTTCATTTTAATTATTTTAAGATGGGGTCTCCCTTTTTTAACATATTACCCCATGTTTTTTTGTTGTGTTTTTTTTAAAAACGTCATGGTTTTCCCGGCATTAAAAGACCTTTACATGTAGGCAGAGTGTTTTTTCCCCTTTGTATCAATTACGTTTTTTAAAGGGTAATTTTAAAAATTTAATTTTTTGAATAAAGCGCTTTTTTTTAAAAATTGCCACATTTTAATTAATTAATGGCGTTGGAAAAATTTTTGTTCCCCCCCCCACCCCCAAAACATATGGAAGCACTCGGTTCCCTTTTTTTAAAACCCGTGTTTACGTTTTGGCAAGTTTCCTCCCTTCCAGTAATTTTTTCTTTATTTGAAAAAAAACAACCAATCCCAAAATTTCCCGCATTATGTTTTACAGGCCCCTGAAACCCTTAATTTCACATTATTTCATATTTGGGTGGAAAAAATGCTTCTTAGACCAAAAGATTCTACAAAAAAAAATATTCTCGTTTCAATGGTAAAGCAGCAAAATAAATTTTTAGGTTTTGGGTATTCCCACTAATTTTTTTTCAGTTTAATAAATATATGATAATGATTAAATTTATAATATAAAAAATTCTTACGCACCCAAAATTTCCGCCCCTTTTTGAAATTCGTTACAGTTGGGAAAAAGGGGGGGCTGTTGGGTTGGGAGGTGGGGGTTTCAAAATTCCGCTTACTTGGTTTACCCAAAAAGTTGTTTATTCAATTTTTGTTATAAAGATAAATAAAAAAAAAAATAAATTTTTTTAAAAGGCCCTTCGATTTCCTTTCAGTTTTTCGGGGGGTTAATACAAGGGGGGATTTTTTCAAAAACTTGGGAATAACTATAAAACCCCCCCTCAACCACACACATCTTCACACTAATCCTTCTCTTTGTAAAGAGAGGTGTGTGGGTGAGTGAGATTAAATTATAAGATGGAAAATGTATTTTAAAGCAGACTGTGCATTGGTTTTTGTTTTTTGTTTTTAATTTCTTATAGTTTCCCTCCCCAAAACCCTTCCCAAACACAGGAATCACAACAGCAAACAACTTAAAAACAAAAAAAAACCTACAATTACCAAAACCAACCAAAAAAAAAAAAACCAAACACCCACAAAACAAAACAACCAAAAATTTTTATTATATTTTATTGAAGATTAAGGAAAAAATACACTCATTCTTTTTTACATCCATCCCCCCTATATTTTTCAAAATTGACCATCTGTTAATTACATTTGGAAAAAAACCAACCCTAAAATTCAAATTTAAAAAATACTAATGTTATGCTTGTCTATTCGTAGAAACCTTAAAAATTTCCCAATTCCCTGGCGAGATAAGAACTCTTAAATTTTTGTCAATACGGTTAAAGAAAAAGAAAGATTCTTAATCTTTTCACCCTAACAACTTTTAAAATTAAATTTTAATTTTAAAATCCCCTACCTCTATAAAAAAAAAAATAAAATAAAGATTAATAAAATAATATATTATAAAACATAAGGCAAAACCCCAAAAACCCAAAATACGAAAGTTAAGTTTTAAGAAAGGAAAGAAATATTTTTCTTTTTTTTTTTTTGGGTTTTCGGTTGGTTTTTGAAACTTGTTTTTCTTTTTTATTAGTTTTATTCAATGTTGTTATGGACGGTTTTTTTTATGTCAAACTTCCCGCAAATGAGCCCCTTCGAAACGGAAGGGTTTTTAAGGTGTTACAAAGTGCCGCCACTCTCCCCAGGGCCCCTTTTAATGGGCTTAGAACTTTGGGGGGGGTGGGTTTGGGAACGAACCAGAATTTAAAAAATTAACCGTTTTTTCCTGGAAGCATTGGTGCTCGGGGGAACAAGGCAAATTTCCAAAAACGCAAACAGGGGGGGGAAATAAAAAAAAAACCCCCCCCAAAAAAACAAAACCACAATCACACACACACACACACACACACACACACACTTTCCCGTCTGATATCACTATTTAGTGGAAGGACGTTAAGCTGAAGAACTACTACTACTACTACTACTACTACTACTACTACTACTACTACTACCCACCTATATTTCTAAAACAATGTACATACTATACTTATTACTGTTAGCATTCTGTCTATATCGCCAGGAGACCCATCACATTAACAACACACATAGAACATAGTTTAGCTGTAGAAGCGTCTGTAGAATACCTAACATCTGAAGTCCCTGGCAGAAGAAGTCAGTGAACTCGGCATTAGAAGAATTAATGTCAGATCACGTTTGGGTAAACTTGTTAAAAAGTTCTAGATTCTTTTCTTCTCCTCCACACTCTTCTTCCACTATCTTCCCCCTCCTTCTCTAATCTCTCCTTCTCATCTAAGAAGAGAAGAGAGAGACAGAAGAGAGAGAGAGAGAGAGAGAGAGAGAAGAGAGAGAGAGATACAGGACAGAGAGACAGAGAGAGAGACCGCACAGACATACAGACAAAGGGTAGAGATAGAGAGAAAGAGATAAGAGAGAAGATGTTATTCATTTATCTTTTTTTGTTCTTCTATTTCGAGAATGGAATAGCACTTGTGGCTTTTTTCATCTAGTCCCGTGTGTAATGCAGCTTTGTCAATTTGTCACCCGTTCCCACCGGCACACAATGGCCTACTCTTACGAAAAGCGGAACGGGTTTTAAGTGTGCAAGATCCTGCGCACGTTCTCACACGGGGCCTCGGTTTATAGTCTCATCTGAAGGACTTTTGGGGAGGGAGAGTGGAGTTGGCACTGATGTTAACTCCAGAGAAAAAAAATCCTCTTGAACGGGAATTGAACTCGGGTCAGCAGATCACGAGCGCATCACGCTAAACACCAGGCTATCCTGTCCGAGACACACAGACAGACAGACAGACAGACAGACAGACAGACAGACAGACAGACAGATACAGAATCAGACAGACAGAAGTTAGACGAACACAAGAAACAGACAAGACAGGATTACAGACTCCTGAG
>CM054161.1:18015182-18020182 GCA_028751875.1 Rapana venosa | reverse complement strand
TTGAGAAGGCCTTTGACTCGATAAACAGAAACCTACTATGGCCTATCTTACTTAAAAATGGGTGAAAGGAAATTGTATACATGTATCCAAAGTATGTATGAAAATGTGAAATGTAAGGTGAGGTGGGAGCTGCACTGACAGATTATTTAAATGCACAGCAGGAGTGAAACAAGGTGATGTGTGCAGTCCCATTTATTTTCGCTTTTTATTAATGAATTGGCTGTAAATGTTATACAAAATGGAAGACATGGTGTGTCCTTTTCTTTTGATGCGTTTGAATTGTTTATCCTTCTGTTAGCAGACGATGTTATTTTATTATCAGAAACAATAATTGGTTTGCAAACACAACTTAACAACTTGCAACGTGCTGCTACCTCACTGCAGTTAAAAGTAAACATGAAGAAAAGTAATATTATTGTATTTAGAAAGGGGGGATACTTAGGGGCAAGGGAAAGATGGACTTTCGAAAGGGAAATAATGCAGGTAGTAAATGCTTATAAGTATCTAGGAATATTTTTACTACTCGACTGATTTTTGTGTCTGCATGTAAAGATCTCACCAGCAGGGCAAAAAACTCACTGTTATGTATAATGAAAAGATTATCTACATTAAACAATTCGTCCTTGAAATTATTTCTTAAAATTTTTGATTCATGAGTCCAGCCAATTGTACAGTAAAGGCTCTGAGCTGTGGGGGTTTAAAGAAAGCAGCACTCCCGCTGTGAATCTGTTCATTTGTTTGCCTTGAAAAAGTTTTTAGCTGTAGAAAGGCGTACACCAAATGATCTGGTGTACGGTGAAACTGGTAGATTTCCTTTATATATTAATTCTGCAGTCCAATGCATACGTTACTGGATTAAGATTCTGCAGAGGAAGACAGTCGAATACCTTTTAAAGCCTACAAAATGTTGTTTGAAATTAGATGTAAGGGGTAAAATAAACTGGTAACTGATGTGCGCATTTGTCTATGTGAATATGGCTTTGGTGATGTATGGTTAAACCAGGGCGTTGGAAATACAGATGTATTCATAAAAACTTTTCGTCAGCGCTTAGTAGATTGTAGATGGCAAAAATGGAATGATCATATCAGAATAGCGAAAGATTTAATCTGTATAGGGCTTTTTGTAGTAGTCATGAAATGAAGCCGCATTTTAAACCCCTAGCATGGAGAGATATATGAAAATTATAGTGACAAGATTTAGAATGGGCGTATCAAATCTGGCAACCCATCACAATAGGTATAAGCCATATGATCCCACTAAGTTAATTTGTCCTTTATGTGGATGGGAGAAAGACGATGAAGTACATTTTGTTTTATATTGCCCTGCCTTAAATAGACTTAGACAGCGGTTTATCCCAGTGAAATATTATCAACAACCAGTATGTTCAAGCTAAGTTTGCTGATGGCATCTACAGGCATACTGATGTTTGGAATTTTTTTCTTTTTCTGCATAAAGCATTTAAGCTTCGAGATACTGCAACGTCATAGATGATTGCTGTTCAACATGTTGTTAATTGTGACTGATGCATTGTTTTTTTTGTTATGTTCTTTATCGAGTGTTATTGTACTTCTTTTCTTTTCACCAACCCCTTCATAAAGGGCGGTGGCCTAAACATGAATAAATAATCCGAATCCGAATCCGAATCTCTCTCTCTCTCTCTCTCCTCTCTCTCTCTCTCTCCTCTCCTCTCTCTCTCTCTCTCTCTTTCCCTCTTTCTCTCTCTCTTCGCGCCTTCACTTTCTGCGCATGTAAGTGAATTGATTCCTCGGCCAAATAATTTTCAAATTGTATGTTGTTCATCTGGAGGTTGTCAATTAAAACGAATCAGATTACATCGGTGTTTTTTTTTAAATATTAAAATAAACATGTTGACCATTTAATTTTGTACCAACTTCGTCATCGCGTTTTATCGTCATCGTTGCTTGTGTCGTCGTTTAAAAAAAATTAAGCACACACACACACACACACTGAGGCACGCTCGCGCACGTAAGCACGCACGCAAACACAACCACATACATACACACACACACAACAACAACAACAACAACAACAAAATCACACCACACCACACCACACACACACACACACACACACACACACACACACAAAATATGCACAGTTCCTCATGCTATGTACCTATTTCACTTCCATTGTTTTGTCTTCCACGCAAACATCCACTCTCTTTTCTTATTCTCTGTGTCTCTCTGTGTCTCTCTGTGTGACTCTCTGTCTGTCTGTCTCTCTGTGTCTGTCTCTCTGTGTCTGTCTCTCTGTGTCTGTCTCTCTGTGTCTCTCTGTCTGTCTGTCTCTCTCTCTGTCTGTCTCTCTGTCTGCCTTTCTCTCTCTCTCTCTCTCTGTCTGTCTGTCTGTCTGTCTGCCTGCCTTTCTCTCTCTCCCCTCTGTCTCTCCCCGTCTCTGTCTGCCTATCTTTCTCTCTCTCAGTCTCTCTCTGTCTGTCTGACTGTCTCTCTCTCTCTCTCTCTCTCTCTCTCTCTCTCTCTCTCTTCTCACTCTCTCCCTCATCTCTTCACCTTCCTCCACGTTTTCCCTTCTTCCTTTCTCTACCCCTCCACTCACCCTGTGCAACCCCCCCCCCCCCCCCCTTCCTAACACACACTTACTCCCGCCCACCACCACCACCACCAACCACCCTTACTCCCCCCTTGCTGCCCATTTGCTGTCGTGTCTGGTCTAATGACAAAAGATCTGGGTGGTTGGTTTTTTTCCCCTCTTTTTTTCTTTTTTCCATTTTTGTCTTTGTGTGTGTGTGTGTGGTTGAAGACTGACGTCAAATTCTGGGGTTTAATGCGGTGTGTGATCCGATTAAAAGTTCCATGTGTTTTTCTTTCCGCGTGTGAGAGTTTATTATTTTGTAAGATATTAATGATCGAACTGTTTCTTTCTTTCTTCCTTTCTTTCTCACGTGTTCTCTGTCTCTGTCTGTCTCTCTCTGTCTTCTGTCTGTCTCTGTTTGTCTGCTTCTCTATCTGTGTCTGTCTGCATGTCTGTTTCTCTATCTGTGTCTGTCTCCCAGTCTGTCTGTTGATCTGTCTGTTTGCCTCTCTCTCTCTCTCCTCTCTCTCTCTCTCTCTCTCTCCAGCTCTCTCTCTCTCTCTCTCTCTCTCTCCTCCTCTCTCTCTCTCTCTCCTCCCCCTCTCTTCGTATTCTCCCCTTCTCTGTCTTCCTGCCTCTCTCTCTCTCCATTAACCCCCCTCCCCCTCTCTGTCCTGTCTGTTTTGGTGTGTTGTGTCTCTCTCTCTCTGTCTCTCACCCTGTGTCTTTGAATCTCTGTTCTTCACTCTCTCCTTTCTCCTCCATGCGTCCTCTCTGTCTGTCTGTCTGTCTGTCTGTCTGTCTGTCTGTCTCTCTCTCTCTCTCTCTCTCTCTCTCTTAGTTTTTGTCACACATTTTCATGCCGCAAATTCAGTTCATCCGCTTATGCATTTCTTCGATCTGTGGAACTTTTTCCGACATGTACGTGCTGTGTTGTTGTGTTGCTGCAGTACTAGTTGTTGTTGCTGTTGTTGCTGCAGCTGCTGTTGTTGTTGTTTTTGTTGTTGTGCTGTGTTTGTCACTGTGCTGACGGTAGTAGGATCAAACCAACGGTGGTTATTTCACAGACTGGAGATATTTTTAGTACCAAGATCGTTATACCAGTCTGCCAAGATTAGGTTTATATTCGCTACCTGCAACAGAACTGACGTCATTTTTTTCCCTGATGACATAATTATGCGGTGTAATGATGTAATAGGTCTATGGAGGTTTTACAAGGAAACAAAAATAGGCCTTATTACAGCCTGTCGTTGTATTTTGTAAATGATTTGAATGTAAGCGCTTTGATGTGTTGCTTTAAAAGATTCAACGCTTTATAGATTCCACACATTTTTCTTCTTGTTTTTGTTGTTGTTGTTGTTGTTGTTGTTTTGTTGTTGTTGTTCTTGTTCTTCTTCTTTTTCTTCTTCTTCTTCTTCTTATTCTTCTTCTTCTTCTTTATACCACTTTAAGTCAAGGGGAGAGCGCGTCGCCACAAGAACAGCGTCACCTTTTTCTCTCTTTTTTCCCTGTCTGCAACTGTATTTGTTTCCCTATCAGAGTGGCTTTTTCTACATAATTTTGCCAGGGACAAGTCTCTTGTTGCCGTAGATCTTTATACCTGCGCTAAATATAATTATGTGTAACACACGGGACCTCGGTTTATCGTCTCATCCGAAAGACTAGCGCCCAGACCACCACTCACGGTCTAATGGATGGGGGGCAAAAGCTTCGAATCCAAACTGGATTCGAACCACCGCACACTACCGACCCGGACTTGTCGCTTTCTAGACAGGCGCATTACCTCTAGACCACCGATCAATTGTTATTATTACAATGATGATGATGATGGTGATGATGATAATAATTGTTATTATTATCATTATTATTATTATTTAGCTTGCACACATGAAACAAATAAGAGGAGAAACCATATAGCCTTCCCAGGCTAAACCCATCTTCCTACTTTTTTAATCATCTTCCTTCTTCTGTAAGTTCCTGTGGCTGGAACATGGATAACCTCTTTCAATAGTCACGTTGCATCTTAATTTCAGGACATTCTTGAAAACTATTATAGATTTCATTATACTTAAGATTCTAGGAGACATCGTCAAAAAAACTTAGAGCGTTGTTAGCAGGATTGCAAAAAATAACAGGATTCATCGTAATTATATATTGCGTAAGTGATTGTAAGTATAGATCTAGTTCGTAATAAGATAACGTAATCATGATTATAGATCTACTGTCTTTATGGGGGGGGGGGGTGATGGGGGGGGGGGGGGGGGGATGGGGGGGGGGGATCTCTCAAAGCTGGAAGTTCTGTCTTTGTTATAAACCCATTGAATGGGAACTGAATAGTGTTTCGGAGGTTCTCTATTAAAAAAAAAAAGTACATGTATAAATATGTATAAGTATCAAAATATCTTACATGTATACACAAAAAAGATTGTAAGCCTAATTTTTGTTG
>CM054161.1:18002682-18010182 GCA_028751875.1 Rapana venosa | reverse complement strand
AAGGAGAGAGACACAGAGAGAGAGACACACACAGAGATTTTTTAAAATTCTTTATTTTATTCTTTAATATCGGATAAATGGAGAGAGAGACAGACAGACACACACACACACAGACAGACAGAGAGAGACAGAGACAGACAGACAGACATAGAGAAAGACATACATATGGAGAGAAACAGACAGAGAAAGAGGGACAGAGAGAGAGAGAATGAGAGAGAGAGACAGACAAAAGAAGAATGACAAGAAAAATGACAATGACAAATTCTTTTATTTCGAGGATAATGAATAAGCACACATGTGCTTTTTTACATCCAGTCCCCGCCCGTTAGGGATACATCTTAATAATAATAACCCAATACTTATACAGTCTCACAATAAAAACAAGGGGAAATAACCCTTTTCAAAACAGCTCCCCCCCAACAACCCCCCCCCCCCCCCAAAGCAAGTAATTAAAAGAAAATCCTAAAAATACCCCACCCCTACCCCCACCCCCCAAAAAACCCTAACCAAAACAAACAAACAAACAAAAGAGAAGAAAAAAACAAACCAACAAAAGATGAATAAAAAAGAGAAAAACAGACAAACAACAACAACAACAACAACAACAAAGCCAAGAAAAATAACACAACCAAACTTAATAAGTCATAAAGATAAACACTACACATTGTCAAATGGTACACATACTTGTTACACATAATTATAAGATATTGAAATAGGGCACTCATTAAAACTTAAGTACAGAGGCAAGTCCAATAAAGTATTGAAAATATAAAAATATGAATCCTCCATCAGGAATACTATGACTATAAGCAGGACGATAAAAGGTGAGAGAGAGAAGACAGAGACAGAGAGACAGAGAGAGTGTGTGTGTGTATTTCAGAGATAATATCCAATATATAATTACCCAAAAACAGTATGCGATCCCATCAACACTCATTTTAGATTATACTCGTTTCAAATTATATGTCATGATAATGAAATAAATTTAATACCCATACATCCACACAATAAAAACAAGAAACAAACCAAGAGAAATTTAAAACTATACAGTCGTTGAGGAGAGAAATGAGTGGTGAGTGAGTGAGTGAGTGTGTGTGTGTGTGTGTGTGTGTGTGTGTGTGGTTTGTGTTTGTGTTTGAGCGTGGTGTGTGGGGGTGGGGTGGGGGGGTGTTTCAGGATAATACTAAATAAGTAATACTCACAGTACACACGATCAACACAAACACTTTTAAATTATGCTCATGCAAATTGAATGTCAGGTAATAAAATAAGTGCAATACCCATACACTCACATAATAAAGAGGGGGAAAAGCCAATAAAGTCATAAAAAGAACATCTACACATTGTAAGTAATAGAAACAAAATCTTTTTCCAGGATAATGAATAAGTATTCATGTGCATTTTTACATCCAGTCCCCGCCCATGGGTCACATTTAAAAATGCACTCAGTACTCATACTTTCAAGCAGAAGAAGCAAAGGAAAAAAAACCAAACTTTTTTTTAAAGAAAAAGAGAGAAGAAGAAAAAACAAACAAACATACAAACAAAAAAACAAACAACAAAAAAAACAACAACAACAAACAAATGAAAAACCCATAAAACCCCCCAAAAAACAAACAAACAAAAAAAAACAATTAAAAAAAAAAAGCACCGTTCCCCCCTTCACATACACACACACACACACACACACACACACACCACACACACACACACACACACACACACACACACACACACACACATACACCAAAACAAAAAACAAACAAGCGAAAAACCCAAACAAATTACCAACAAGAACAAAGTAACAACTACAGCAGAGAGAGAGAGAGAGAAGAGAGAGAGAGAGAGAGAGAGAGAGAGAGAGAGAGCAGAGAGAGAGAGAGAGAGAGAGAGAGAGAGAGAGAGAGAGAGAGAGAGAGTAAGCCAAACTTATAGATCATAAAATTGAACACCTTCATATTGCAGAATAGTACACATAGTTGTTACACGTAATTATAAGATATTGAAATAGGACACTAATGAGCTCAAGTACAGTCAACAAGCCCAAAATAATATTGAAAATAGAACGTATGAAAAAGCCCTTTATTAGAAGACACAACAACTATAGAAGAGAGAGAGAGAGAGAGAGAGAGAGAGAGAGAGAGAGAGAGAGAGAGAGAGAGAGAGAGAGAGAGAGAGAGAGAGAGAATGATTTAATTGCATATCGGCCTTAGGCCACAATACAGAGAGAGAGAGAGAGAGAGAGAGAGAGAGAGAGAGAGAGAGAGAGAGAGAGGGTGTGTGTGTGTGTGTGTGGTGTGTGTGTGTGTGTGTGTGTTTCAGAGATGGTACTAAATATATGATTCTCAAAACAGTACACGATCACCTTCAACACTTAGTTTGATTACTCATACAAATTTATGTCATGAGAGAAAGAGCGATGGAGCCAAGAGAGAGAGAGAGAGAGAGAGAGAGAGAGGGGGGGGGGGGTGGGGGGGGGGAGAGAACTCAAACTCCAATTCCTATTTTTCATTTAAGGAAATTACACAAAGCCAGAAGCTTTTTTTCATAGACACCAAGCCCTCACGAGAAAAAATGCCCCCCCCCCCCCAAAACAACAACAAAACAACAAAACAACACAACCCAACACACAACAACTCAAAACAACAACAAACAAACAACAACAACAACAAAACAACAACAAAAACCCAACAACGGCACAAAAAAACAAACAAAAAAAGAAAAACAAACCCAGATCGACAGACAAAGACAGACAGACTAAACAAACACAAACAGAAACGAAAGAAACGAATACGAAAAATGCTGAAAGTAAATACCACGCATAAAAAGTACCACAATCATAGGATCATCAGACAGAACAGTTAGCCCCAGTCGTGTGTTGCCTCTCTCTTATCATCGCTGATCCATAAAACTCTCCACCCCCCCCCCCCATCCCCCCTCCCCCCCCCCTCACCCCCACTCCACCCCCCCCCCCCCCCCAACCCCACCACCACCCAGCCAAGCTGTCTTTCCCAGCAACCCTCACTCATGTTTAAACACAAATAATCCCCCACCCCCTATCCCCCGTGGGGATAGCCCCTGGTTGTGGGGCATGTCAGTGTAAATACCATCACCCCCCCTCCACACACACACACACACACCTTTTGGAAATTCTGTGTTAAGGAATCACCTCTTTTCTATCTGTTTCTTCCTTAACCCCTTTTTCTTCCTACCACCTCCTTCTCGTCTATTTTGCGCTTTGATTTTTCTTTGCAAGATATAGCGCTATAGAAGTTCCATTTGTTGTTGTTGTTGTTGTTATTTTCTGCCTTCCTGGTCCATTCTCCTGCCTTTTTTGTTTTCGTTCCCAGAAAGGCTTAAACAATTTTGTAATTCTCTTCCACGTTGAAGTGTAGATGCGTTGAGCCTGACTCGTTAGAAGCTTAACAGCAAAGCGCAAGGCATTTTTCCCTTATATAATGGTAACAGAGAGCAGTAGCTGCAGTCTGAGCGTTGCACGTAAAAGAAGAAGAAGAAGAAGAAGAAGAAGAAGAAGAATGCGGGGGAAGAAGAAGGAAAATGCGGGGAAGAAGAATGGCGAAGAAGAAGAAAAAGAATCGGCGAAGAAGAAGAAGAAGAATGGCGAAGAAGAATTGGGGAAGAAGAAGAAGAAAAGCGGCAAGAAGAAAAAAGAATGCGGGGAAGAAGAATGTGGCAAAAGAATCGGGGAAGAAGAAGAAAAGAATGCGGCGAAGAAAAGAAGAAGAAAAGAAAAAAAGAAAATGCGGCGAAAAAAAAAAAGAATGGGGGCAAAAGAAGAATGCGGCGAAGAAGAAGAAAAAGAAGAAGAAAAAGAAGAAAAAAAAAAAGAAAGCGGAGGAGGAGGGGAGGGGAGGAGGAGGGGAAAAGAAGAAGAAGAAAAGAAGAAAAAAGAAGAAGAAAAGAAAAGAAAAAAAGAAGAAGAACAAAAGAACAAAAAAACGGGAGGAAGGAGGAAATTTCGAAGAAAAGAATTGCAAAGAAGAAGTTGCAAAGAAAAGAAAAAAAAAAAGAAAAAGAAGAAGAAAAACAAAGAAAAAAGAAGAAGAAAAGAAGAAGAAGAAAAAAAAACGAAGAAGAAAAGACAAGAAGAAAAGAAGAAGAAGAAAAAGAAGAAGAAAAGAAAAGAAGAAGAAAGAAGAAAAAAGAAAAAAGGGAGGGAAAAGAAGAATTGCGAAGAAGAAGAAGATTTCAAGAACAAAGAGGAAGAATTGCGAAAAAGAACAATAAGAACAAGAACAAAGAATTGCGAAGAGTAGCGAAAAGAAAATTGCATAGGAAAAAATGGTAGAAGAATTGCAAGAAGAATTGCGAAAACTTTTGGGAAAAATTGCGAAGAAGAAGAAGAATTGCGAAGAAAAGAATTGGAAAAAAGAAAAGAAGAATTGCGAAGAAAAAAAGAAGAAGAAAAGAAGAAGAAAAAAACAAGAAGAACAAAAGAACAAGAAAATTGCGATGGGAAGAAGAAAGAAGAACTGCAAGAATTGCGAAATAAAGATAATCCCTTTAAATTTAAGATGGGAGAAAGGGGGGGGGAGGGAGACAGAAGAAGAAGAAGAAGAAAAAAGAGAGAGAGAGAGAGAGAGAGAGAGAGAGAGAGAGAGAGAGAGAGTGGAGAGAGAGAGAGAGAGAGAGAAGATGAGAGAGAGAGAGACGAGAGAGAGAGGAGAGAGAGAAAGAGAGAAAGGGAGACAGAAGAAGAAGAAGAAGAAATAAAGAGGGAGAGAGAGAGAGAGAAACAGGGGGGGGGGGGGAGGGGGGAGAGGAAGGGAGACAAAGAAGAAGAAGAAAAAGAAGAACAAGAACAAGAAGAACAAGAACAAGAAGGAAGAGAAGAATTGCGAAGAAGAAGAGAGAAGAAGAACTGCGAAGAAGAAGAATTAGAAGAAGAAGAAGAAGAAGAAGAGAAGAAGAAGAAGAAGAAGAAGAAGAGAAGAAGAGGAAGAAGAAGAAGAAGAAGAAAAAGAAAGAAAAAGAAAAGAGAAGATAGAAGAAGAAGAAGAAGAAGAAAGAGAGATGAGAGAGAGAGAGAGAGAGAGAGAGAGAGAGAGAGAGAGGGGGGGGGGGAGGGAGACAGAAGAAGAAGAACAAGAACAAGAAGAACAACAAGAAGAACAAGAACAACACAACAACAAGAACAAGAAGAAAGAGAAGAATTGCGAAGAAGAAGAAGAAGAACAAGAAACACAAGTCAGTACTGGTATCCTGGTCACCTGGGGGCAGTCAATGACTGCCGGCTTCAGATCGCCGAGGGACTGTGCATCCACCTGGTCTGAATCATAGTCATGCTGACCTCTTTCCGCTTCCACCACACGCTTTTCCCTAATAATAATAATAATAATAAAATAATAATAATAATAATGTATGGAATTTATATAGCGCTGAATCTTGTAAAGCAACAAATCAAAGCGTTTAGATGATTTATACAAAAAAAAAATATGCGTGTGTATGCGGTTTTTTAAAACTTTGTCATCTGTTCCCACCGGCACACAATGACCTACTCTTTCGAACAGCGGACCATGATTTAACGTGTGCACAAGATGTTCTGCATGCGTTCGCACACGGGGCCTCGGTTTATAGTCTCATCCGAAGGATTGAGAGAGATATAATATTTATTCAACTGTATTGTTATTGTTAACTCAACAAAACCCCGAGAAAGGCAGAACAGAGAGAGGAATGGAGGGAACTGGTTGCTGAGTCTTTGAGGGTGCCCCCACGGTCGTCAGACCACGGGACAGATAGATAGATAGATAGATTGTTGGTCAGGTAACGTTGAGCAACATTGTCAAACTCGCGTCCATACAGTATGTGAAGCTCGACTGTGTGGTGTGTCCTAGTCTTCTCCATGAACCCACAGCACACTCTTTCTGGGTAGGAGCTGGACAAGGTTAAAAACAACACCACCCAAACTCTTCTGGGATTTGAACCCGCAAAACCTACCAGCCTGAAACCCAACGTGCTAAACCACTGTGTCAGGGTGGCTGGCTTTTTGATAGTGGAGTTTTTTTGGTTTTTTTTGTTTTGTTTTGTTTTGTTTCAGTAGTCAGTCTTGCTAAGATGGGTCGATCATGGCGCTATTGCAAGTTGGATGTTTGATTTTATGCTACACTAAATCATCATCATCATCATCATCATCAGAGAGAGAGAGAGAGAGAGAGAGAGAGAGAGAGAGAGGAGAGAGAGAGAGGAGAGAGGAGTGATGAGAGGAGAAGAGAGAGAGAGAGAGGAGAGAGATGGAGAGAGAGAGAGAGAGGAGACGAGAGAGAGAGAGAGGAGAGAGATAGAGAGAGAGAGAGAGAGAGAAAGAGAAAGATAGATAGATAGAGAGAGAGACAGACAGACATATTAAAATTTTTTTTTCATATCGAGGATAATGGAATGAGCACTTATGTGCTTTTTTACATCCAGTCCCCGTGTGTATGCGGTTTTGTAAATTGTCATCCGTTCCCACTGGCACACAATTGCATACTCTTACGAAAAGCGGAACAGGATTTAACGTGTGCGCAAGATGTTCTGCGTGCGTTTACACACGGGACCTCGGTTTATAGTCTCATCGAAAGGACTGTTGGGGAGAGTGGAATCTGCACTGATGTTAACTCCAGGGAAAAATATCCCCTTGAACGAGAATCGAACCCGGGTCGTCAGATTTTAAGCGCAATGTTCTAACCACTAAGCTATCCCGTCCCCCTATAGAGATAGATAGATAGATAGATAGATAGATAGATAGATAGAGAGAGAGAGAGAGAGAGAGAGAGGAGAGAGAGAGAGAGAGAGAGAGAGAGGAGAGAGAGAGAGAGAGAGAATGAAAAAGACCCACACAGACAGAAAGAGAGACAGGGGGAAACAGAGATATAGAAAGACAATACAGACAGAAAACCAAAGACAGATAGGAAAAACAAGATAAAAACAAAATCATCCGACACACAAAAACAAAACAACAACAAAGGCATCCAACATCAACAAGAATACAAGCAAACCCAGTACAACCAAAGACAATTTACAACGTAATCATTCATGCCAGTGGGAAAAAATGACAAAATGACAACACAACTGCACACACACACACACACACACACACACACACACACACACACACACACACACACACACACACACACACACACACACGGATGCGACTATAAACCGAGACCCTTCGGATGAGACTATAAACTGAGGCCCCGTGTTCGAACGCATGCAGAACATCTTGCGTACACGTTAACTCCTGTTCCGCTTTTCGGAAGAGTAGGCCATTGTGTGCTGGTGGAAACAGATGACAAAATTTACAAAACCGCATACACACGGGGACTGGTGTAAAAAAGCACATGAGTGCTTATTCCATTATCCTCGATATAAAAGAATAAAATAAATATAGTAATAAACACACGCGCGCACACACACACACACACACACACACACACACACACACACACACACACACACACACACACCACACACACACACACACACACACACACACACACA
>CM054161.1:17990182-17995182 GCA_028751875.1 Rapana venosa | reverse complement strand
CACAGAGAGAGAGAGCGACAGAGAGACAGAGAGAGAGGGGGGGGGGGAGAGGAGAGAAGAGAGACAGAGACAGAGAGAAAGAAACTAGAGAGACGTAACAGAGGCACTTTTATTAAACGCTTTGTCTCTACTTCATATACTACTAGCAGTCAACCACAAACCATGCACATACTAATTTAGAGAGAATAATTTTTACGCAGCTTTATATATATATATATCTGACTGTCTGTCTGTCTGTTTCTCCTCTCTCTCCTCTCTCTCACCCCACTCCCTCTCTCCTCCTCCTCACCTCTCTCTCTCTCCACTCTCTCTCTCCTCTCTCCTCTCTCTCACTCTCCTCTCCTCTCCATCTCTCTCTCTCTCTTCTCTCCTCCTCTCCTCCCTCCTCTCTCTCTCTTCTTCTTGTCTCTGTATTGCAACACACACATCTCTATTTCTGTCAACCAAAATCCATGCATTCTCATTCGAGGCATACACACAAAGACAAAATTATAACCCATTTGTTTTCCCATGAAGCCCGAACCCAAACTTTCTATATTTTCTCTCTTCTCTTTCTTCTGTTGTCGTTGTCCTACAAATTTACTTTTCACTTTTTTAAAATAAAAATATCTTCATGGATAATCCTTCCTCTATCACAGCACACGCACATTTATCTTCATTAAGCTGTGAAAACCGAATGCTACGCTACATGACAAAGATCAAATGGGAAGACAGGATCACAAATGAAGAACTATGGAGAATGTGCAACGTTGATGATCTGAAGTCTGTAGCTAGAAGCAATAGACTGCGCTGGTTTGGGCACGTTCAACGGAAAGCAGACCATCACATCATAAAAAGAGCAATGAACTTCGTAGTGGATGGAAATAGACCAAAGGGAAGACCTAGCAAAACCTGGGCTGCCTGTATTGCAGATAATCTTAGAGAAAGGGGCATAAATAAGGAGGAAGCTCAAAACAAGAGAGAGATGGAGATGGCTCATCAATGTCAAACCTCCCCTGGGAGAAACATGAAAAAAAAAGGAAGAAGAAGCATGTCTTAACTCCCCAACATTATCATATTATTTGAACTGTCGGTGTATTCGTGGTATTAATGTGGTTTTTGTTCAGTTAGAATGGCAACGATGATACATTTCGGTAGGATTTACATGAGCGTGTTATAATCCGATCAAAATCTCATTGAGTTTTCTTTACCATGTGAATGTGTATGCTATTCTGTGGAATATAAGATTAATGCGAAACTCCTTCTTCAGTTTCCTATCTCCTGCTTTTCAGTTTTCTCTTTGTCTCTGTCTGTCTGTGTCTGTGTCTATGTGTGTATGTTTGTGTGTGTGTGTGTGTGTGTGTGTGTGTGTGTGTGTGTGTGTGTGTGTGTGTGTGTGTGTGTGTGTGTGTGTGTGTGTCTCTCCCTCTCTCCCCCTCTCTTTCTTTCCGTCTCTCTCTCTCTCTCTCTCTCTCTCTCTCTCTCTCTCTCTCTCTCTCTCTTCTCTCTCTCTCTCTCTCTCTCTCTCTCCTCTCTTCTCTCTCTCACTCTCTCTCTCTCTCCTCTTTCTCTCTCTTTCTCCTCTCTGTCTCTCTCTCTGTCTCTCTCTGTCTGTATCTATGTGTGTGGTGTGTGTGTGTGTGTGTGTGTCTGTCTCTCTCTCTCTCTCTCTCTCTCTATCTCTCTCCCCTCTTTCTTTCCGTCTCTCTCTCTCTCTCTGTCTCTCTCTGTCTCTTCTCTCTGTCTGTCTCTCTCTGTCTCTCACTCCGTCTTTCTCTGTCTCTCTCTCTATGTCTCTGTCTGTCTGTCTCTGACTATATATATGTCTGTCTCTAGGTCTCTCTATCTATCTATCTATCTATCTATCTATCTATCTATCTATCTATCATATATCTATCTATCTATCTACCTATCTATCTATCTCTCTACCTATCTATCTACCTACCTACCTACCTATCTATCTACCTACCTACCTACCTATCTATCTATCTATCTATCTATCTATCTATCTATCTATCTATCTATCTATCTATCTATCTATCTATCTATCTATCATTTATCTATCTATCTACCTACCTATTTATCTATCTATCTATCTATCTATCTATCTATCTATCTATCTCAAATTCCTTCAGTCGGATGGGGTTTTTGTTTTGATTTGTTTTGTTTTTTGCCTGTGAGGTCTTCAATTTGTGAGTTTCATTTTGTGGGTGAAACATCCTCTGTACGAGCGTTCGACGGAGATGAAGACCTGACATAATATTCTTTCTTCTTCGACAAAACCTCAGACAGTAAATATCGTTGTCTGTTAAAATTATGAGCGGAAATGCGTCACGCTGCCGTTAAGCGCCTGACAAGTCAGGCCCAGCGCATCTGACTCCGGCACAAGAAAGAACTTCAACCTTTTAAGGTCTGTAAGAACGAAAGACTTGAGGATTCTTTTTCTTAATTTGTGTTCCTCCACCAGAGCTTCACTGTTCACACCCATGGTGAGATTGTTGCGTATGCGACAGTTTTTGGCCCTCTGTTAAGGTAGCCACACTCCGAATTCGGGGAAGACTGGGCTACAGAAAAAGGAGGGATAGTCTGGACAAAGAGACCTAGAAAGAAATTATATATTATAACAAGAGACTTTTAACCAAAAAAGACTAATAAAATAAGAGAAGAATATTCTAAACTAGTACAAAGAGTACATGCAAGAAATAATCTATAATAACTATACACTTTTAACAAAGACAAAAACAACTGAATGATATTATAAACTACGACACAGAGAACACGGAAGAAATCATAGTCAAAGTCAAAGTCAAAGTCAAAATCAAAAACACTTTAATCATCCCATGTAGGGCTATTGCAATACTGACAGGCACATTGATACGTATAATTATCTCAAAGGACACAAGAAAAATACATTTTATATTGTTATGAACATTCCAAGATAGCTTAAAAAAATATCACACTCATACAGGCAAGTAGGTAAATCTAACCGATGAAGATATTTTATTGGAAAAAAACGCTCTGCGGCCTGTTAGTTAAAAGTTCAATTAGCCAACGAACATGTTGATAGTCTACGTCAAATTTTGAAAGTATTTTGTGAACAAGAACATGAGGTTGCATTGTACTGAAAGCTGAACTAAAAAGTCAGCAAACAATATTCATGCATGAGAGTCAGGTGTTTCTAAGTGG
The DNA here is from genome assembly GCA_028751875.1 of Rapana venosa. Lineage (NCBI taxonomy): Eukaryota > Metazoa > Mollusca > Gastropoda > Neogastropoda > Muricidae > Rapana > Rapana venosa. Next base: position 17,992,017 of record CM054161.1, on the reverse strand, counting down.
TTGTACAACTTGTTCAAAATGAACAGTTTGGCATCTTTGACACCTCGTCCTGTCCTGTAGGCAAACTGTAGTGGGTCAAGGTCTTTCTGTGTAGCGGAAAGAATGGGAGATTTTATGGTCTTTTCTAATGTTTTCATCACAGGAGATGTGAGAACTACAGGTCTAAAATCGTTAGGCCGAGAAGGATTTGGTTTCTTTGGAAGAGGTATTACATTGGAAGTCTTCCAAATAACTGGTATCTGGCTAGTGTCCAGCTTGGCTTGGAACAGGTGCTGAAAGACACTGGCAAGCTCAGCAGCGCAGAACATATACAGAACTATACTCTTTTCACAAATAAAAGGGCCAGAGAAAAGGAACAAAACAATAACAGAACGTCAGGAATAGAGACTGGACAGCAACAAAAGAAAAGAGAAGAAAAGAAAAGAAGGGAAGCGATGAAGAAAACTGATGGATAAAGTCTAGCCAATAAAGGACAAGGGTATTCTCCTGAGACAGAAGGGATAGAGGGTGTCAGAGAGGGATGGCGAGCCTTGTGTGTGTGTGTGTGTGTGTGTGTGTGTGTGTGGTGTGTGTGTGTTGTGTATGTGGTGTGAGGGGGCTATAGTGTGTGTGTGAGAGGGTGTAGTGTGTGTGTGTGTGTGTGTGTTTGTGTGTGTAGAGTGTGCGTGCGTGTGTGAGGGGGTGTAGTGTGTGTGTGTGTTTGTGTGTGTAGAGTGTGAGTGCGTGTATGTGTGAGGGGGTGTAATGTGTGTGTGCAAGAAGGTGTGTGTGTGCGTGTGTGTGCGTGTGAGGGGGTATACATTGTGTGTGTGCGTGTGAGGGGGTATACAGTGTGTGTGTGCGTGTGAGGGGGTAATACAGTGTGTGTGTGCGTGTGAGGGGTATACAGTGTGTGTGTGCATTGAGGGGTATACATGTGTGTGTGCGTGTGAGGGGTATACAGTGTGTGTGTGCGTGTGAGGGGGTATACAGTGTGTGTGTGCGTGTGAGGGGGTATACAGTGTGTGTGTGCATGTGAGGGGGTATACAGTGTGTGTGTGCGTGTGAGGGGATACAGTGTGTGTGTGCGTGTGAGGGGGTATACAGTGTGTGTGTGTGCATGTGAGTGTGTGAGTGTGTGTGTAGTGTGTGTGTAGTGTGTGTGTGTGTGGGTTTAAAGTGTGTGAGTGTGTGTAAGGGTTTTAGTGTGTGTGTGTGTGTTGTTTGTGTGTGAGGGGATGTAGTGTGTGTGTGTGTGCGCGCGCGCGCGCGCGCGCGCGCGCGGGGTGTGTGTGTGTGTGTGTGTGTGTGTGAAAGGTTAAACACAAGAGAGAGGGGAGAAAGAGACAAGGACAGAGACAGAGAGATACAAACAGAGAGAGAAGATAGAGATTTATTTATTTATTATTTTATATCGAAGATATTGGAATAAGCACTCATGTGCTTTTTTACATCCAGTCCCCGGGTGTTACGGTACTGTAAATTATGTCACCTGTTCCACCGGCACACAATGGCCTACTCTTACAAAAAGCGGATCAGGATTTGACGTGTGCGCAAGATGTTCTGCGTGCGTTCGCACACGGGGCCTCGGTTTATAGTTTCATCCGAAGGACTTTTGGGGAGAGTGGGGTCTGCACTGATGTTAACTCCAGGGGAAAGTATCTCCTTGAACGGGAATCGACCCGGTTCGTCAGATTGCGAGCGCAATGTTCTAACCACAAGGCTATCCCGTCCTAAGAGAGAGAGAAAGAAAGAGAGAGAGAGCTGAGAGAGAGAGAGAGAGAGAAGAGAGGAGAGAGAGAGGAGAGAGAGAGAGAGAGAGAGAGAAGACAGACAGACAGACAGACAGACAAAAC
>CM054161.1:17982682-17985182 GCA_028751875.1 Rapana venosa | reverse complement strand
TCCTAGCACAGAACTTTCAGACGAAGATGCTGTTTACACTGACAGGCTTCCAGCATCCCCCACAGGGGAAATGCACATTTTCAGAACCAAACGCTCTTTTCGTAGGTCGACCAGGCTAGGCATAGCTGGTGTTAGTGATGGCACAGACATACCCAGCATGCACTCTGCAACGTGAGGAAACCTAGGCTCCGCAAGGGTCAATTTGCCCCATGACACACAGCATGAAAAAAACCCAAAAAACTCAGCACAGTACCCCGACAACTTTCGTGATTCTTGCTTTTTCAAATCAAACCAGATTTATAAAAAAAAAAACCAAAACCTTTTAACAAATAAAATCAACTAGACCAAACACCAACAATAAAAATTCAATAACTCTCAACAACAACCAAAAAAAAAATCCACCCCAAAAAGAATAATATTCACGCTCGATGGCCTAGAAAGATAAAACTGCTTTTATCCCAGATGGGTAAAAAGAAAAAGGAAGGGGGGGGGGGAGCCACGGGAACATGTATTGATCATTGTGTGCATCTTCGTTTGATTCATACACAAAACTAGCTGAACCAGACAGGAGAAGAGAGGAGAGGAGGACTTTTTGCTGCCAATGAAACAGAAATTGTGTATGGCCAACAACAACAAAAAGGAAGAAGGGGTGTGAAGAAAAAGGAATGAGGAAGGAAGGAAGGAAGGAAGGAAGAGAGGAGGTGGGGGTGGAGGTAGAGTGGATGTGCCTTTGTAGCTGGGAAATAGTAGAAGGAGAGGAGGATTATGTTGTAAGCTTGAATAACATTCGTGTTGTATCAGGAAACTGGTATTGAAACGTTAAGACGTTTATGCACTGTATGAATAGGATCTGTCTTTCGTTGGTTCAGATATACTATATTCTATGAAGAAATTAGTGATCTCCACGCCCCTATGTCTGTATGGTTCTACTCAAAAAGTCTGTCGGTCTCACAATGTGTGTCTGGTTGTCTGGCTAGTTGGCTGTGTTTGTTTCTGTCGGCCTGCGTGTCTGTCTGTCTGTCTGTCTGTCTGTCTGTCTGTTTTTCTGTGTGCCTCTATCTCTTCCTCTTGTTTCGGTCTTCCTGTCTCTTGTCTCTGATTTACTGGCTCTCTCTCTATCTCTCTGTGGTCTCAGAGTTCAGAGTTCTCTGTCTGTCCTGTCTGTCTGTCTGTCGTCTGTCTGTCTCATGCTCAGATTCTCTTCTCTCTCTCTCTCTCTCTCTCTCACTCATTCTCTCTCTCTCTCTCTCTCCTCCCCTCTCCTCTCTCTCCTCTCTCTCTTCTCTCTTCTTTCTGTCTGTCTGTCTGTTATCAGAGCTCAGAGTTCTCTCTCTCTCTCTCTCTCTCTCATCTCTCTTCTCGTCTCTCTCTCTCTCTCTCTCTCCTCTCTCTCTCTCTAGCTCTTTCCCGTCTGTGTATCTCTACCTATATGTTTCTCTCTTTTCTTCTTTATTTCACTTAAAATAAAAAGTAAGGGGTGGGGTGTGAAGCAGATGACGAGACATGAAAGAGCATGGACGAAAGAAGTGATGGGGTGGGATGTGGAGGAGCTAAGTAAGTACTGAGAAAGCCAAACTTGACTAGGACATGATAGGAAAGTATTCCTGGCTTAAACTTTATATCGCACAGTACTGTGAAGTTCAGAGGACACGCGTGCATACTCGCGAGCGCGTGCACAAGCAAGCACACATGCCTACCTGCCTACATACATGCATGCATGCATACATACATGCATGAATGCATACACACATTCATGCATGCATACATACATGCGTGAATACATACATACATACATACATACATACATACATTCATACACACACATACATACATACATACATACACATATACATACATACATACACACATACATTCATACATACACACATACATACATACATACATACATACATACATACATACATACACGCATACATACATACATACATACATCATACATACATACATTCATTCATACATACATACATACATACATACACACATACATACATACATACATACATACATACATACATACATACATACATACATACATACATACATACATACATACATACACCATACGTGAACACACACATACACATTCGCACACAAATACATATTAAGAAACACACACAACATCCATACACAAATACACACTCACACACACACACACACCACACACACTCCCCCCTCCCTCCACACAGCACTCACCCCCTCCCCTCCCTCTCCCCTCCCCCGCCATCCCACACACACACAGTGCAACTGGACATAAATTCAGTCTACAAGGACTGCTTTAGCGTGGACAGAAATCCTAGAAAAAAAAACATCTTGCAAACTGTAAAGAAGAAGGAGCTAATCGCCTCTTCCAGACATTTCAGTCCTTCAAAGATCGACGTGAAAAAGTACACACAAAAAACACCCCCCAAAAATTTAAAAAAAAAAACGAAAAAAATCCCTAGTTTCCTACTCTCGACCCACCATTTCCCCACCAGCAACT
>CM054161.1:17950854-17980854 GCA_028751875.1 Rapana venosa | reverse complement strand
GGCATACTTTAAGACCAACCAGACAAAATTATTCACAGTCTTACTCATAATTATAGGAATGATGTCACACGTTAAAGAAGAGAGAAGAGAGAAAGAGAGAGAGAGAGAGAGAGAGAGAGAGAGAGAGAGAGAGAGAGAGAGAGAGAGAGAAAAGAGAGAAGAGAGAGAGAGAAAGATAGACAGACAGACAGGCAGGATAGAGACGAGAGACAGACAGACACACAGACACACAGGATAGAGACAGACAGATAGAGAGGGGAGGCGTTTTGGGTTTGCACAAGAGCGAGAGAGGCAAGACGGAGGTAGGCAGTTATGTAGTAGAGTAGTAATGTTTGGTCAGAAGAGGAAAGGGGGTGAAGGAGGAAAATGATCATCCTTATCCCTGCCTGCCTGCCTGCCTGCCTGGTCATTTCTTGTCTGCCTCTGTGTCATAGGGAACATGTATAAGAAATAAAATCTCTCTCTCTCTCCTCCTCTCTTCTCCTCTTCTCTCTCCTCTCTCTCTCTCTCTCTCTCTCTCTCTCTCTCTCTCGCTCATGTGTAGATGTTCTTTTTATGACTTTATTGGCTTTTTCCCCCTCTTTATTATGAGAGTGTATGGGTATTGCACTTATTTTATTACCATGACATTCAATTTGCATGAGCATAATTAAAAAGTGTTTGTGTTGATCGTGTGGTATGTGAGTATTACATATTTAGTATTATCCCCGAAACACCCCCCCCCCCCCCACCCCACCCCCACACACACAACACTCAAACACACACACACACACCACACACACACACACACACACACACACACACACACCACACACACACACAACACACACACACACGCTCAAACACACACACACACACACTCACTCACTCACCCACCCATATTCTCTCCCTAAACGACTGTAAAGGTAAAGGTAAAGGTGTCCCATAACCTATAAGGTCGTAGGGGAGCGAGGCGTCAGAGACCTCACTTCTCTAGGGCCAGCATATTGAGGGCGGCGCCCATCTCCTCTCCCTCGCTGCTTTACCTTCCCTGACCCTAAAGAGGGCAGGTACCCATTTACAGCTGGGTGAACTGGGGGAACTGTACTGAAGCCAAGGCGCGCTAACGGTCACCCATCCAACTGGTAACCACGCTCGACGCTGCTTAACTTGGCTGGGGGAAAGCGAGTGCTCCGACCACTGAGCTATCCCGTCATACTCATACACACTTACACACACATAATACACACACCCTAAACGACTGTATAGTTTTAATTTTCTTCTTGGTTTGTTTCTTGTTTTTATTGTGTGGATGTATGGTTATTAAATTTATTTCATTATCATGACATATAATTTGAAACGAGTATAATCTAAAATGAGTGTTGATGGGATCGCATACTGTTTTGGGATTTATATATTGGATATTATCTCTGAAATACACACACACACACACTCTGTCTCTCTGTCTCTGTCTCTCTCTCTCTCTCTCACCTTTTATCGTCCTGCTTATAATCATAGTATATCCTGATGAAGGATTCATATTTTATATTTTCAATACTTTATTGGACTTGCCTCTGTACTTAAGTTTTAATGAGTGCACTATTTCAATATCTTATAATTATGTGTAACAAGTATGTGTACCATTTGACAATGTGTAGATGTTTATCATTATGACTTATTAAGTTTGGTTGTGTTATTTTTCTTGGCTTTGTTGTTGCTCTTGTTCTTGTTGTTGTTGTTTGTCTGTTTTTCTCTTTTTTATCATCTTTTGTTGGTTTGGTTTTTCCTTCTCTTTTGTTTGTTTGTTTGTTTTGGTTAGGGTTTTTTTTGGGGGTGGGGGTAGGGGTTGGGTATTCTTAGGATTTTCTTTTTAATTGCTTGCTTTGGGGGGAGGGTTGTTGGGGGGGGGGAGTGTTTTTGAAAAGGGTTATTTCCCCTTGTTTTTATTGTGAGACTGTATAAGTATTGGGTTATTATTATTAAGATGTATCCCTAACGGCGGGGACTGGATGTAAAAAGCACATGTGTGCTTATTCATATCCTCGAAATAAAAGAATTTGTCATGTCATGTCATGTCTCTCTCTCTCTCTCTCTCATCTCTCCTCTCTTCTCTCTCTCTCTCTCTCCTCGCCTCTCTCCTCTCTCTCTCTGTTATGTATGAGTTGTAGGTAGGTATGTCTTTTTGTCTGTGTCCGTCCGTATGTGTCTCTCTGTTTCCTTTTTTTTTTTAAATATGCGTAGCTCTCTGCTCTGTATGTAGTATTTCTATTTTTGTCTGTGTCCTCTGTCTGTCTGTCTGTCTGTTTGTTTGTCTGTCTGTCACTCTGTCTCTGTCTCTTTCTCTCTCTCTCACATTCATACACACACTCACACATACACACACTCACACTCATACACACTTACACACACATAATACACACACGCACACACATAAACACACACACTATCACATACACACACACGCACACACATACACACACGCTCACACATGTACACATACATACACACAAATACACACATGCACGCACGCACACACGCACGCAAGCAAGCACGTGCACATATACACACAAGCACGCACGCGCGCACACAAACACTTACACTTGCAACACACACACACATTTACACACACACACACACTTACGAACACACTCACACACACACTAACACACACACACTTACAAACACACTCACGCACACATACACACACACGCGCGCGCACACACACGAGCCCCGCAACATTCAACTTCTTATCCACAACACACTGTCGTTTTTCAATGCAGTGCCCCCCCCCCCCCCCCCCCCCTCCCTCATTAACTCATGAAATTTCTCTTTTTTTAAATATTCAAATCAAACCAGACAACAAAACCACCAAACGAACAAAAAAAATCCAACCTTTATTACATTAAAATAATAAACTCCCCCGAAGCCAGAATGCAGCTACCTTATTGATAGTGTGCAAAAAGCAGTCACAAAAACAAAAACAAAAATCAACTGTTAGTGACTCTTGGCATTCTAGCCTAGGTAGGACCGCGACAATAAAGAAAAGAAAAGGATGTAATGCAGTAACAAGATAAAGGTACAGGTGTCCCATAACCTATGTGGTCGTAGCGGAGCGAGGGCACCAGAGACCTCAACTTCTCAAGGAGCCAGCATGATTATTGAAGGCGGCACCCATCTCCTCTCCCACGCTGCTTTATCTTCCCTGACCCTAAAGAGGGCAGGTAACCCATTTTACAGCTGGAGGAACTGTACTGAAGCCAAGGCGCGCAAAAGGTCACCCCATCCAACTGGTAACCACGCTCGATGCTGCTTAACTTCAGCTGGGGGGAAAGCGAGTGTTCCTCCGACCACTGAGCTATCCCGTCCACTTATGCACTACCCACCCAAAATAACAAACCATCAACAACAACAGCAACAAAAGGAAGAAAAAAATAACATTCACGCTTGATTCCATAGGAAGATAAAACTGCTTTTGATCTCAAAGCGGTTAAAAAAAAAGAAACACGGTCAGCATGTATTGATCATTCGTGCATCTTCTTTCTCTTTGTGCAGAAAAAAAATATAGCTGGACCAGAGAAAAAGACTTTGGCTGCTGCACATGAAACAGAAGACTGTGTATGGGGGGAAAAAGGAGTGGAGGGGGGTGTGTGTGAAAAGGATCTAAAGGAAGGATTGGGGGGGGGGGGGGGGAAGTGGAGATAAAGAGGGTGGTGCTTGTGGCTGGAAATGGTAGGATGAGGAGAAACCTATGTACGGTTGAGAAGGTTGGTTTCCATGTTGAATGAAGCCTCAGTGAATGTAAGCAATATATTGAGAAATGTACCATGTGTTATGTGGGTGGGTTTTTTTTCTTTATCTTGTTGATTCAGCTTCGTTGGGTTAAGAACTCTCTCTCTCTCTCTCTCTCTCTCTCTCACTCTCTCTCTCTCTCTCTTCCTATCTCTCTCATTCCCCTCTCCTCTCTTTCTTTCTCTGTCTGTCTTTCTATAATATTATCGTCTGTGGGGCTTTTGCTGCAGATGAATCAAAGACTGTGTATGGAACAAAAAGGAGTGTGTGTGTGTGTGTGTGTGTGTGTGAGGGGGTGGGGGAAAAGGGACCTAAAGAAAGGCTTTGGGGAAAAAGTGGAGGTGAAGAGGGTGGTGCTTGTGGCTGGAAATGGTAGGATGAGAAGAAACCTATGTACGTTTGGGAAGGTTGGTTCCCATGTTAAACGAAGCATCAGAGAATGTTATCAATGTATTGGGAAATGTACCATGTATGATGTGGGCGTTTTTTTTCTTTATCTGGATGATTCAGCTTCGTTAGATTGAGAACTCTCTCTCTCTCTCTCTCTCTCTCTCCTCTTCTCTCTTTTCCATCTCTCTCTCCTCATCTCTCTCCTCTCTCTCTTCTTCTTCTTCTTCTTCTTCTTCTTTTTTCTTCTTTTTTCTCTTCTTCTTCTTCTGTTCTTTTGTTTCTATCACTGTCTGTCTCTCTGTCTGTCGTTCTGTTTTGGCTGGCTGGTTGGTTGGCTGGTTAGTTGGCTATGTCTTTGTCTGTTTGTTCTGGCCTGTCTCTGTCTCTCTCTCCTCTCTCTCTCTCATCCTCTCTCATCTCTCTCTTCTCTCTCCTCTCTCTCTCTTCCTCTCCTCTCTCTCTCTCTCTCTCTCTCTCATCTCTGTCTGTGTTTTCTGTTTGTGTCACTATCTCTCTCACTTACTTCTCCTTCCGTCTCTCTGTCTGTCTCTGTCTCTCTGTCTCTCTCCCTCTCTCTCTGTGTCTCTCAGATGTTTTCGTTCTTTATAAATGAGCTGGCTATTGAGTTATCAAGAAAAGGAACACATGGCATCCAAATAATCCCTGGTGCAATCGAGGTGTTTTTACTATTTTTTGTTGTTGATATTATTCTTTGGTCTGAGACTGTTATGGGTTTACAACATCAGTTAGGTATCTTAAAAGAGGAGGCAGATCGTTTTGATTTATCAGTAAATGTGGATAAAACAAACATTATTGTTTTTAGAATGGGTGGTCATTTATCAGGTCGTGGAAAATGGTTTTATGGAAATACTAAGATCAAAAAAGTTAATACGTATAAATATTTAGGGATGATGTTTTGAACAAAGCTAAGTCTAAATTTTGCATGGCAGGAATCTTGTAGGAAGGGGGGAAAAGGTGTTATAGAAATCCTAAAAACATTAAAAAAGCTGAACTCGATAGACTGTTCCCTATTCTGGAAATTGTATGACACACAGATAGAACCGCTGCTTACCTACGCTTCAGAAATATGGGGATTATATGGAAATACGCAAATGGAAAAAGTTCACACATTTGCCATGAAACGTTTTTTAAACGTGCCAATACATTAATCTAATACTGTACTTTATGGAGAGACAGGAAGACATCCTTTATATATAAGAACTTTTGTGAAATGTATTAGATACTGGTTAAAACTATTGAAACTTGCACAAACACGTTTATGTAGGCAGTCTTACGATATGTTGATTATACAGATGGAGTGTGGAAAAGAGAACTGGGAATATCAAGTTAAAAGAGTTTTGTAAGAGCATGGCTTTGGGACTATATGGATGTCTCAGGAAGTATGTAATGAGCGTCAGTTTCTTTCGGAATTTAAAGATAGGTGTATTTGCTCTTTTAAACAAAACTGTATAGGCGTATTTGCTCTTTTAAACAAAACTGGCACTCAGATTTGGAAAGTAAAAATACATATAGATGGCTCTTTTCGTTCAAATCTTTTTCAGACAGAAAAATATCTATCAATAGTTACTGATAAATGGCACAGGCTTAATTATGTTCGATTCAGGTTAGGAACACTGGGTTTTAATGCAAACAAAAGATGGTTCCAGACTGAGACAGCCATGCAATTACCATGTCCATTATGTGGTCATACTGTTGACGATGAAATTCATGTTTTGTTTCAATGTAAAATATATGAAACTATACGAAAGTCACATACTTTTCTAAGTCTACAAGCAACATAAAGTCAAGAAATTATTTCTATTTTGTCTTCTGAAAACGAACATGTAATTAAATCTGTAGCTAAGTTTATTGCAGAAGCACAAAAACTAAGACAAAGCCATGTCAGCACCAATTATATAAATATGTAATGATATAGTCACCTTAAAGAGCAATGTATTCTCAAGTAAGCAGAGTTAAAAAGGCTGACAAATATCACTTGTAATTTGAATAGATGGTCGATTCGAATGCTGTTTTTGCATTTCAGTTTGATTTTCCTTTTTTCTCTTCTTTGTATGAACTAGTTGATTTGTAAATGTATAGACGCCAATGTTATCATTATAATTAGTCTGCTATACATGGATGGATCCTTTCTTTTTGTTAAACGTATTTGTACTGATCACGTATTTAACTTTTTATTTACTCTTTCACAAAGATATTTGTTACCTCCCTTGTCAAAAGGCTTAGTTGGGCAATGACAATAAATTGTTAAAGTGTTAAAGCGTTCTCTCTGTCTCTCTCTGTCTCTCTGTCTGTCTCTGTCCCTCTCCGTCTCTCTGTCTCTCCCTCTCTCTCTCTCTCTGTCTTTGTCTGTCTCTGTGTCTCTTTGTCTTCCCCCTCTGTCTGTCTGTCTATCTCTCTCTTCTCTCTCTCTCTCTCCTCTCTCTCTCTCTCTCTCTCTCTCTCTCTCTCTCACCCACACACACAAACTTATATAATTTTTTCTGTCTTGCAGTCTGTCATTTTTTCTCTCCATTAATTTTCTTCCTTTCTCCCCTTCATTCCTTGCTTCCTTGCTTTTCTTCCACAATTTTTTATGGATGCATACTTGCACAAGACGAGACACAGAAACAGGCAGACAGACAAGCAAGCAAGCAGGTCAACCAACAGACGAGCAGACAAAACAGAGAGGCCCACTATAAGCTATTAGCTTGTTGCTGCTCCAACATGGATTTGTGTACAATGCGTTTTTCTTTTCTGAATAAACGTGTGTTTAACACCCCCCTCCCAAAAAACCCCCCACCCCAACAACAACCAGAGAGCAACACGGAGATAAAGACACAGAACTAAAGACACATCATTATTCTCACACCCTTGCAAGCAGAAAAAGCAAATACTTTAGAAAGAAGAATAAGATAGATGGTGGAATTGCGTCGTGTCAGAAAGACCGTATATCCCCCAAAATAAAATCCAATCAAAATATAAGAAACCCCAATCAACCAAAAGATAATAATAATAATAATAATAATAATAATATATGGAATTTATATAGCGCTGAATCTTGTAAAATATACAATATCAGGTCTGTTACCTTATGAGAAAGTAAAACTTTAAATTAAGTCTGTGCAGTCATTTCCATAACAAACCACGAAGATTTTTTTTAAAGATCAGCTCCAGTCATTCCTGGAATAAAAATCAACACCTTTCGTGAACCCATAAAGGGTTAAACCAAGGCAATCACCCAAGAGTAAAAAAACGGTAAAGATTTCCCATAACCTAGTGGTTTAGGGGAGGGGTGGCATCAGAGACCTCAGTTTTTTCCCAGGGGCCAGGCATATTGAGGCGGGCCCATCTCCTCTCCCTCGCTGCTTTACCTTCCCTGACCCTAAAGAGGGCGGGTACCCATTGACAGCTGGGTGAACTGGGGGAACTGTACTGAAGCCAAGGCGCGCAAACGGTCACCCATCTACATGGTAACCACGCTGGATGCTGCTTAACCTTGGGTTGGGGAAAGCGAGTGCTCTGACCACTGAGCTATCCCGTCACCCCAAGAGTGGGTTGTTCAAATAGGAACGACGTGATGAACACTTGGAAAGCAAAGCAAGTGCCGGTGGCGAATGGGGTTGGGGTGGGGGAGGAGATCATTATTACGGGACCAAAGGAAAACACAACTTGGGTAATTTCGGAAGAGGTTTGAGACATGACAAGACAATGTTTCTGGTTGAAAACAACTGCAATACTATTATGGTTTAAAAGTCTGTCTCTGTCACAGCGTAATATTCAGTAAGTCTTCAATTTTAACGTCTTTCCACTTTAAGTGATACCAGAACAACGTAATATACAGAGATAAACATACATGGGTACACATGCCAATACACACACATACACATACGCATACACACACACATATACACACACAAATGTGCGTGCAAACACACAAAAGGTACATACAAAACGTACACCACACATACACACATAAAACACACAAATCACACAGCTCACACACCCACTTTAATACAAAACAAACCATCCACACACACATTTCACAACGCGCGCGCGCCACACACACAAAACACCCCACACACTCTCCACACACACGCTTAGACCCCACCACTTACCATACACACAAACCATCAAACACACACACACACACAAAAAACACTCACACACGCACGCACACACACTTACACACACACGCTCGCACACACACGCACAACACACGTACACACACAACAAACCACACACACGTACACACCACACAACACAAAACACACCACACACACACACAACGCGCGCGCACACACACACACGCGCGCGCACACAGGGGTCGACATGTGGGTTAGGCTGGGAAGAAAAATTGGTCTGAGAAGTCGATAAGTAAAGTTAGAGGAAACTAGGAACTTTTTTTCGATTTGTATTTTTCTTTTTAAATTTTAAAAAAATACATTTTTCACGTCGATGTTTTGAAGTGACTGAAATGTCCAGAAGAGGAGATTAGCTCCTTCTTCTTCTTTAAGGTTTGCAAGATGGTTCTTTTTCTGTGAATTTTTTTCTAGGATTTCTGACCATGCTAAAGCAGTCCTTATAGGCTGAATTTCTGGTCAAAGTTGCACTGTGTGTGTTGTTGTTGTGGGGGGGGGGGGGGGGGGGGGGGGGGGGGAATTGGGGGGGAGGAGGGGGGAAAAAGGGTGGCGGAGGGGGTTGGTGCGTGTGTGGAGGGAGGAGGGGCGGACGTGGAGGAGGAGTGCGTGTGATGTGTGTGTGTATGTGTGTGTGTGTGTGTGTGTGTGTGTAGTGTGTGTGTGTGTGTGTGTTGTGTTGTGTTTTGTGGTGTGTGTGGTGTGCTGTGTGTGTTTGTGTATGGATGTTGTGTGTGTTTATTAATATGTATTTGTGTGTGTGTGTTTATGTCTATGTATGTATGTATGTGATGAATTAATGAATGTGTGTGTATGTATGTATGTACGTATGTATGTATTTATGTATGTGTTGTGTGTATATATGAATGTATGCATGTATGTAAGGATGTTATGCTATTTAATGTATGTATGTATGTATGTATGTATGTATGAAAAAGTGTATGTATGTATGATGTTGTATGTGATGTATGCGTGTATGTATGTGTATATGTTTGTATGTGTGGCGTGTGTTTATGTGAAGTGTGTGTATGTATGTATGCACGCATGCATGTTGTATACATGCATGTATGTATGTAAGTATGTAATGTATTTTGTATGCATGCATTGCATGTATGTGTGTTTGTACAGTTATGTAGGTATGTGTGCTTGTTGTGGCATGCGATCGGCGAGTAGGCATTATGGGTATATATCCTCTGGAACTTCACAGTACTGTGTGGCAGATTTGTTTTAAGGCCAGGAATATCTTTCCTATCATTGTCCTAGTCAATTTCGGGCTTTGCCAGTACTTACTTAGCTCTCCACATCCCAATTCCCCCCTCTCTTCTTTTGTCCTTTTTCTTTCTATGTACTCGCGTAATCTGCTTCACCACCCCACACATTCCCCACACCCCACCCAAACCCCCACCCCCACCCTACCCGCCCCCACACCCAGCAAAATCCCAATGCCTTACTTCGGTTTTTCAAGTGTTTCCTCCTGGTGGTTAGAAGGGTTGCGCATTGACGCTTTTGTGATCTATTGTCCGGGTTCGAATCCCGTTCAAGAGGTCTATTTTCCTCTTTTGTGTTAAATCAGTGCGACCCCACGTTCCCCCTAAAATTCCGGATGAGACTATAACCAAGGGGTCCCGGTTGTGCGGAACGCAAGCGCGGCAGAACATCACGCGACCAATGTTTATAACCTGTTTCTAGCTTTTCGGAAAAAGAGAAGGCTTTGTTGTGCCGGTGGGACAAGGATGACAAAGTTTACAAAACTGCATACATACAGGGACTGGATGTTGGAAAAAATATAAGCACATGAGTGCTTATTTTGTTATCCTCGAAAGAAGAGAATGAAATCAAAATAATAAATAGATAAAATAAATCACTCTCTACCATTCTGCTCTCAGTGGGATAAATGACCCAGTGTAACCTCTGATGGTTGGTTAGGAGGCGTGGATAGGAGGAAGAGAAGGAGGAGGAAGAGGAGGAAGAAGGAAGAGAAAGAGGAGGAGATAGAAGGAGGAGTAAGGAGGAGGAGGGGGGAGGTGGAAGGAGGAGGAAGGATGACCTCGTTGAAGACTTTGATGGTTTTTTACTCTCGGTGTTTTGATATAAACCATGTGTATAGCTTGCTTTTATTATCCTACATTGCTTTTAGGGGGACGGAGATTAGCTCAGTGGTCGGAGCTCTCGCCTTTCCCAGCAAGTTAGAAGCGTTTGTGAGCGTCGTGGTTACCAGTAGGGATGGGTGGGGTGACCGTTTGCTGCCTTGCTTCAGTACAGTTCTCCCTGTAAATGGGTACCTGCCCTCTATAGGGTAAGGGAAGGTAAAGCAGCGAGGGAGAGGAGATGGGCGCCGCCCTCAATATGCTGGCCCTAGAGAAGTGAGGTCTCTGACGCCTCGCTCACCTTCGACCTTATAGGTTATGGGACTCCTTTACCTTTACCTATAGCTTGCTGCACAGCTTTTACTCTTGCCTGAGCTTTTCCTTCTTGACTGAGGTGACAGTCTTGATTAGATTGAAGCTTTTGTCGGTTAGAAAGGGGACTATGAATATCATGATTGGAGTGGAGAGGGGTGGAGTGGAGTGGAGTGGATTGGAGTGAAGTGGAGTGGATTAGGTTTTTAACATTCTTTCTGTGTCTAGCTAGGTTTCCCTTGCAGGTTTTTTATCGAGTAAAGAAATGGATTTTTTGTTTGTCTATCTCTATCTTTATCTCTTTCTGGGATATTTGGGGGGGGGGGGGGGATTATGTTGCTCTGCCTGTCTCTCTGCCTAACGTTTCTGAGTCTGCTTGAACATGTATGTACTACATGCATTACTATTTTATTTTCAGTGAAATAAAAGAATCGGAAAAGAGAGAAAGATATAGGTTAGAGCTACACAGAAGGAAAGAGCTAGAGAGAGAGAGAGAGAGAGGATGGGAGTGAGGTTGAGTGATGTGGTCCGGTTGAGTGAGATGAGGTCGTGAGAGGGAGGATTGAGAGATGGAGAGGAGGAGAGAGAAAACTCTGAACCCTGAACTCTGAGACAGAAGACACAGAGAGTGGGGGGTGGGGTAGGCTATTTGGAAGAGAGAGTGGGTGTTGGGACTGGACCGAGAGAGAGAGAGAGAGGAGTCGGGAGGTGAGAGTGAGATGAGTGGAGTGTGGTGCGAGGAGGAGAGAGAGTGATGCGGGACGAGAGGAGGAGAGAGAGAGTTAGAGAGGGAGGAGAGTGTGTTGGTAGGAGGGGGGAGGTGTTGTGGTGCGGTCGATGTCGAAGGGGTTGTGGGGTGTGGTGTGGGTGGTGTGAGTGTGAGGGTGTGAGAGTGAGGGAGGATGTGTGTGGTGTGTGGGTGTGAGGAGGTGGGGTAGAGTGTTGTGGAGTGTTCCGTGTAGGGAGGAGAGGGTGAGGGTGGGGAGTGGAGGAGGGTGAGGTGGGTGTGGTGGTGTGTGGGAAGAAGGAAGTGAGAGGTAGAGGAGGGAGTGAGAGAGAAGTGGTGTGGGGAGTGTGCTCGAGGAGGAGTGGGGAGAGAGAGTGTGAGAGTAGAGGAGGAGTGTGAAGGAGGAGAATGAGAGAGAGAGAGATGTGGAGGAGTGAGAGGGGTGAGGAGAGGAGGAGGGGAAGAGGGAGAGAGGAGGAAAGAGAGTGGTGAGAGAAGAGAGGAGAGTGAGGGGAGGGAGAGGGGGAGAGAGGATGGAGAGAGGATGACAGAGTTGAAGAGAGAGAGAGAAAGGAATGAACTCTGAATCTGAACTCTAAACTCAACCTGGCTGAGCTCTCAGAAGAACAGACAGACAGACAGACAGTCTGACAGAACTCTGAACTCCGAACTCTGAGCTCTGAGGAGAGAGAGAGAGCGAGGGAGAAGAGAGGAGACGAGAGGGATGAAGCAAGATAGTTAAGAGAGAAGACGCGATTTAAGTTTTAGAGAGAGTGTGAAGAGAGAGAGAGAGGGGAGCGAGGTGAGAGAGAGGAGAGACGAGTGGCGATAGATTGGAGAGAGTTGAGAGACGAGATGGAGGAGAGCTGACCTCGAGAGAGCGATGAATCAGTAATGATGAGGAGGAGGAGAGAGAGAGAGAGAGAGAGAAGAGGAGAGCGAGAAGAGAGAGATCTCTGAACCTCTGAGACAGAGATGAGAGAGATAATGAGAGAGAGTGAGCCAAGGTAAATCGAGACAAGAGACAGGAAGACCGAAACTAGAGGAAGAGAGAGAGGACACAGAAGTGAAAAAAAGACAGACAGACAGACACGCAGGCAGACAGAAATACAAACACAGCCATCGAGCCAGACAAACCAAGACAACACCGGTGAGACCCACAGACTCTTTTTGAAAGTAGAACCATACAGGACTAGGGGCGGGAGATCACTCATTTCTTCATAGAATATATTATAGCTGAACCAACGTAAAGACAGATCCATATTCATACAGTGCATAAACGTCCTTAACGTTTCATACCAGTTTCTGATACGAAAAGAATGTTATTCAAGCTCTTACACCATCATCCCCCTCTCCTTCTACTATTTTCCCGCTACAAGTCTCTTCCACTCTACCTCCACCCTCCCACCTCCTCTCTTCCTTCCTTCCTTCCTTCCTTCCTCATTCTTTTTTCTTCTCACCCCTTCTTCCTTTTGTGTTGTTGGCCATACACAATTTTGTTTTCATTGGCAGCAAAATAATCAAAAAGTCCTCCTTCCTCTGCTTCTCCTGTCTGGTTCAGTAGTTTTGTGTATGATTTCTAAACGAAAAGGAAAAAACCAACAACCAACAACCCCCCAAAACCCCCCAAAACCCCTAAAACCCCTTTTCCCAACCCAAACCCGAAAAGAAAACCCAAAAAAAAAAACCCCCAAAAAAAAAAAAAAAAAAAAGGGGGAAAAAAAAAAACCATTTTGAAAAAAGGGCTTTCCCCTTTAAAAGGGGGGACGTTGGAACCTTCAAGGGTTTTTTCTTTTTTTGGGGGAGGGGGGAAACATTTTTTTTTTCCCTTTTTTTTAAAAATGGAAGCCCCCCCCCCCTTTTTGCGACCCGCGAAACTAAAAGAAGCCCAAATTAAAAACCAAAAGACCCCGATTTCACCCGCCTTCGCCCCAAACACTTTTACCCCCCAACTCTTTGGGGGGGTTTTTGGGTGGGGGGTTTTTTTTTTGGGGGGGTTTTTTGGGGGGGTTTTTTTGGGTTTTTTTGGGTTTTTGGGTTGTTTTTTTTTTGGGGGGGTTGTTTTGGGTTTTTTCCCCCCCTTTTTTTTGGTTTTTTTTTTTTTTTTTTTTTTTTTTTTTTTTTTTTTTTTTTTTGGGGGGGGGGTTTTTTTTGTTTTTTTCCAAAAATTAAAATTTTTTTTCCCCCCTGATTAAAACCCCAAAACCACACAAAAAAAAAACCCCCCCCCCCCCCCCCCTTTTTTTTAAATATAAAATTATTTTTAAAAAAAATAAAAATTATTAAAAATTTTTTTTAAATTTGTTTTTTTCCCCCAAAATTTTTTCTTTTAATTTTTTTTTAAAAAAAAAAAAAAAAGAAAAACAAAATTTTAAAAAAAGAAAAAACCCAAAAAAAAAAAAATTTTAGTTTTTTTTATTTTTTTTTTTTAAAAAAGCCCCTTTTTTTTTAAAAATTTTTCCCCCTTTTTTTTCCCCCCCTTTTTTTTCCCCCCCCCCCCCCCCCCCCCCCCCCCCCCCCTTTTTTTCCCCCAACCCACCTCCCATCCCCCCAAAAAAAACCCCCCCCCAAAAGCCCCCCCCCCCCCCAACCCCCCCCCCCCCCCAAAACCCCCCCAAAACCCCCAAAAAAACCCTCCCCCCCCCCCACCCCCCCCCCCCCCCCCCCCCAAAAAAAAACCCCCCCCCCCCCCCACCCCCCCCAACCATTTCCAAAAAAAAACCCCCCCAACCAAAAAGGGGTTTCCCCCCCCCCCCCCCCCCCGGGGGGGGGAAAAAAAAAAAAAACCCCCAAAAACAAATTTTTTTCCCCCCAAAAAAAAAAAACCCCCCCCCCCCAAAAACCCCCAAACCCCCCCCAAAAACCCCCCCCCCCAAATAAAAAAAAAAAAAACCCCCCCCCAAAAAAAAACCCCCCCCAACCAAAAAAACCCCCCCCCCCCCCCCCCCCCCCCCAAAAACCCCCCCCCCCCCCCCCCCCCAAACCCAACCCCAAACCCCCAAAAAAAAAATTTAAAAACACCCCCCCCACCCCCCCACCCCCCCCACACACACCCACAAAAAACCCACATACACCACCACAAAAACCAAAACACACTCCTCCACACACCCACACCCCCGCACCAAAAACCCCCCTCACCCGCACAACAAAAAACCCACAAAAGGGACACCACACACAACACCACACCAAACGACTAACAAAACAACCAACACACACATATTTCTATATAAAAAGCTTACAAAAAAAAAAACCAAAAAGAAAAACGGGGGGAAGGGGACGGAAAAAAAAAAGGGGGGGAGAAAACAAAAAAAACCCAAAAGTCGGACATTGATCTCGATAAAACACGCAACCCCAACAACACCACCAAACAAACCAAACACAACACACACACACAAAACCCACACCCCACGCGCACACCACCCCACAAACACACACACACACAAAGACACACACACACGCCACCCCCACCACCAACACACCACAACACACCACAAAAAAAAACACACAAAAACACACCACCGAACACCACACCACAACACACACCCCCAAAACACAAACAAAAAACACACACCCCCACCACCACCACCCCAAAACCACACACAAACCCACATACACCCCCACACACCCAACACACCCCCCCCCCCCAACCCAAAAAAACACAAAAACCCAAACACCCCCCAAACCCCCACACACACCACAAACCCCCAAAACACACACAAACAACCACACCACGCGCGCCACACACACACACACCACACACACACACACACTTTTGATATCAAAAGCTTACAGAAAAAAACCTAAAGGGAAATACGTTAGGAGGGGTGGGTGAAGGAGCTGAGAAAAAGAAAGCGACGAAAGAAAATAAAAAAAATAAAGCAGGGACATTAATCTTGGATTAAAAAAACAAAACACCAACCCAAAACACTTCAGTGAACATAAAAAATTGGACGTGGTATAAACTGAATGATATGCTCTTGTAAATCTGTGACATTTATCATTGTTTCATCCCCATTATTTTTGATCTTTTTTTAAAATAAAAAAAACAAATGCTATGAACGGGACAGTACAAACTACTAGTTAGAAGATTTATGGTGTGTGGGGGGAGGAATTGATGCTAATGGTGAGACATTTTGGAGGTGGTTGGGGTGGGGGGGGGGTTAGAGGACAAGGGGAAGGGGGGAAGATTACAAGGGGAAGGGGAAAGGGAGGAGGAGGAGGTGGGGGAAACAGACAGAGGTAGGGGGAATAGGGGGACGGAAGGAGAAGAGAGGTGGTATCATGCAAGGACAGACCAATTCAATTTTTTTTTCACACAGCCTCAGCTTCAGTACCAATCTCCCAGTTCACCCAGCTGTAAAATGGGTACCTGCCCTCTTTAGGGTCAGGGAAGGTAAAGCAGCGAGGGAGAGGAGATGGGCGCGCCCTCAATATGCTGGCCCTAGAGAAGTGAGGTCTCTGACGCCTCCGCTTTCCCTACGACCACATAGGTTTTTGGACTCCTTTACCTTTTCTTTTTGCCTGGAACAAGCGTGTCTTGGTTGAGTTTTTTCCTCACTTCGTTTACTTTATGTAACATAACGAATTTACTGCTTCCTTTTATTGTTCTTTGCATGTGTGCTTTGCTAAGGCGGAAGAATAGTGCAGAGAAAACAGGTTTGGGGGGACGTGGGGGTGGGGGGTGGATGGGGTTGGAGAGATTTCGATCAACTAAATAAACCATTAAAAGTTTTGTAGAAAATAGAATCATAACTCATTTTCTGCATGTTTGGGAAAGTGATGTATGCTTGGTTTGTGCTTGCGTGTTCGTGGTTTAATGAATTATAGAGAACTGTTTTTTTTTATGTACTGCTCTCTGTGTCTGTCTCTCTGGCTGTCTGTTTGTTTTGTCTGTCTGTCTGTCTCTCTCTCTCTCTCTCTCTCTCTCTCTCTCTCTCTCTCTCATTCTCTCTCTCTTTCTTTCTCTCTCTCTTAGGACGGGATAGCCTTGTGGTTTAGAACATTGCGCTCGCAATCTGACGAACCGGGTTCGATTCCGTTCAAGGAGATATTTTCCCCTGGAGTTAACATCAGTGCAGACCCCACTCTCCCCAAAAGTCTTTCGGATGAAACTATAAACCGAGGCCCCCGTGTGCGAACGCACGCACCAACATCTTGCGCACACGTTAAATCCTGTTCCGCTTTTCGTAAGAGTAGGCCATTGTGTGCCGGTGGGAACAGGTGACAATAATTTACAGTACCGTATACACCCGGGGACTGGATGTAAAAAAGCACATGAGTGCTTATTCCAATATCTTCGATATAAAATAATAAATAAATAAATCTCTATCTTCTCTCTCTGTGTTTGTATCTCTCTGTCTCTGTCTTGTCTCTTTCTCCCCTCTCTCTTGTGTTTAACCTTCACACACACACACACACACACACACACACACCACGCGCGCGCGCGCGCGCGCGCGCGCGCGCACACACACACACACTACATCCCCTCACACACAAACACACACACACACACTAAACCCCTTACACACACTCACACACTTTAAACCCACACACACACACACTACACACACACTCACATGCACACACACACTGTATACCCCCTCACATGCACACACACACACTGTATACCCCCTCACACGCACACACACCCACACACACACCTTCTTGCACACACACATTTACACCCCCTCACACATACACGCACTGTCACACTCACCACACACACAAACACACACACACTACACCCCTCACACAACACGCACTCACCTCTACACACACAACACACACACACTACACCCCCTCACACATACACGCACTCACACTCTACACAACACAAACACACACCACTACACCCCCTCACACATACACGCACTCACACTCTACACACACAAACACACACACACTACACCCCCTCCACATACACGCACTCACACTCTACACACACAAACACACACACACTACACCCCCTCACACATACACGCACTCACACTCTACACACACAAAACACACACACACTACCACCCCCTCACACACGCACGCACCTCTACACACACAAACACACACACACACACACACACACACACCACACACTACACCCCTCTCACACACACACTATAGCCCCCTCACACACACACACACACACACACACACACACACAACACACACAACCACACACCACACACACACACACACACACAAGGCTCGCCATCCCTCTCTGACACCCTCTATCCCTTCTGTCTCAGGAGAATACCCTTGTCCTTTATTGGCTAGACTTTATCCATCAGTTTTCTTCATCGCTTCCCTTCTTTTCTTTTCTTCTCTTTTCTTTTGTTGCTGTCCAGTCTCTATTCCTGACGTTCTGTCATTGTTTTTGTTCCTTTTCTCTGGCCCTTTTATTTGTGAAAAGAGTATAGTTCTGTATATGTTCTGCGCTGCTGAGCTTGCCAGTGTCTTTCAGCACCTGTTCCAAGCCAAGCTGGACACTAGCCAGATACCAGTTATTTGGAAGACTTCCAATGTAATACCTCTTCCAAAGAAACCAAATCCTTCTCGGCCTAACGATTTTAGACCTGTAGTTCTCACATCTCTTGTGATGAAAACATTAGAAAAAATCGTAAAATCTCTCATTCTTTCCGCTACAGAGAAAGACCTTGACCCACTACAATTTGCCTACAGGACAGGACGAGGTGTCAAAGATACCAAACTGTTCATTTTGAACAAGTTGTACAACCACTTAGAAGCACCTGACTCTCATGCCAGAATATTGTTTGCTGACTTTAGTTCAGCTTTCAATACAATGCAGCCTCATGTTCTTGTTCACAAAATACTTTCAAAATTTGACGTTGACTATCCGATGTGAAACAGGACAGATGGCACGACAGTACAGAAAGAGGTGGGGGGGATGGGGAGAGGGAGAGTGGGGGGATGGAGGTACTTAGCAGACGAAAGAGGAGGAAGGAAGAGGAGGAGAAGAAGGAGAAGGGAGGGAGGAAGGAGGAGAAGAAGGGAGGGAGGAAGGAGGGAGGAGAGAGGGAGGAAGAGGATAGTGCCAGAGGGAGGAAGGGTAGGCAATAAAGTGGAGAAAGGATCAGCAAATGACAGGAAAGTAATGCTGGCCCCTAGAGACACAGAAGACACCACCAGCCCCCCCCCCAAAAAAAGTATTCTCCACGCCAACACAAAAACCCATATAGAGAAAGACAGACAGACAGACACACATACACACACACACACACACACACACGCTGAAACAAAAAACCACACACAACAGATAAAGATACACAAACCCATACAGAGAAAGACACAGAGACAAACACACGCACACACACACACACACACACACACTGAAACAAAAAATTACTACACCGATAAAGATACACAAAGCCCATACAGAGAAAGACAGAGACAAACACACACACACACACACACACACACACACACACACACACACACACACACACACACACACACACACACACACACACACACACACACACACTGAAACAATAAAAACCAACCCACACAGATAAAGATACACAAACCCATACAGAGAAAGACAGAGACAAACACACACACACACACACACACACACACACACACACACAGATATAATATATATATATATATATAATATATATATATATATATATATATATATATATATATATATATATATATATATATATATATACTGAAACAAAACAAAAAAACACACACACAGATAAAGATACACAAAAAACATACAGAGAAAAGACAGAGACAAAACACACACACACACACACACACACACACACACACACACACACAAAACCCACCCCCACCCCACCATCCCCAAAAACCCACCAGAGAAAAGCAACACTCAGATAAAAGCCTAAAGGACACAAAAAACTCTTGCTGTGAAATCGAGAACTCTCCGATGTGAAACAGGACAGATGGCACGACAGTAGAGAAAGAGAGGGGGGTGGGGAGGAGGTAAAGAGGGAGAGTGGGGGTGGAGGTACTTAGCAGACGAAAGAGGAGGAAGGAAAAGGAGGAGAAGGGAGGGAAGGAGGAGGAGTGGAGGAAAGAGGAGAAGAGAGGAGAGGGAGGAAGAGGATAGTGCCAGAGGGAGGAAGGGTAGGCATATGAAGTGGAAGAAAGGATCAGCAAATGACAGGAAAGTAATGCTGGCCCCCAGAGACACCAGAAGACACCACCAGGCCCCCCCAAAAAAAGTATTCTCCATACAGACACACAAACCATACAGTGAAAGACAGAGACAAAACACACCACACACACACACACAACACACACACACACACACACCCCCAGACAGACAGACACACACACACACACACACACACACACACAAAACAAAAAACCCACAAAGATAAAGATACACAAACCCATACAGAGAAAGACAGAGACAAACATACACCACACACACACAACACACACACACTGAAACAAAAAAACCACACACACAGATAAAGATACACAAAACCCATACAGAGAAAGACAGAGACAAACATACACACACACACACACACACTGAAACAAAAACCACACACACAGATAAAGATACACAAAACCCATACAGAGGAAAGACAGAGACAAACACACACACACACACACACACACTGAAACAAAAAACCACACACACAGATAAAGATACACAAAACCCATACAGAGAAAGACAGAGACAAACACACACACACACACACACACACAACACACACACACACACACACCCACACACACACATATACTGAAACAAAAATACACAAAGGTAAAGATAACAAAACCCATACAGAGAAAGACAGAGACAAACATACACACACACACGCACACTGAAACAAAAAAACAAAGGAAATATACACAAACACATACAGAGAAAGACAGAGACAAAGACACAACACACACACACACACACACACACACACACACCACACACACACACACACACACACACAACACACACACTAAAACAAAAAACTGACACACAGATAAAGATACAAAAACCATGGGAGAGAAAGACAGAGACAAACACACACCACACACATACACACACACACACATACACACACACACTGAAACCAAAAATCACACAAAGATAAAGAACACAAAGCATACAGAGAAGGACAGAGACAAACACACACAAAACACACAATAACCCCACCCCCACCCACCCCACCATCCCCCCAAAAAACCACCAGAGAAAAAGCAACACTAAGATAAAAGCCTGTAAGACCACAAAAAAACCCTTGCTGTGAAATCGAGAAGAAGTCTCCAATGTGAAACAGGACAGATGGAAACGACAGTACAGAAAGAGGTGGGGGGATGGGGAGAGGGAAGAGGGAGAGTGGGGGGATGGAGGTATTTGCAGACGGAAGAGGAGAAAGGAAGAGGAGGAAAGGAAAGAGAAGGAAGGGAGGAAGGAGGAGAAGAAGGGAGGGAGGGAGGAGAAGGGAGGGAGGAAGAGGATAGTGCCAGAGGGAGGGAGGAAGGGTAGGCAATGAAGTGGAGACAGGATCAGCAAATGACAGGAAAGTAATGCTGGCCCCTAGAGACACACAGAAGACACCACCAGTCCCCCCCCAAAAAGTATTCTCCACGCCAACACAAAAAACCCATATTTGAGAAAGACAGACAGACAGACGACAGACACACACACACACACACACACACACACCACACACACAACACACACACACACAACACGCTGAAACAAAAACCACACACACAGATAAAGATACACAAAACCCCTACAGAGAAAGACACAGAGACAAAACACACGCACACACACACACAAACACACACACACACACACACACACACACACTGAAACAAAAATTACTACACCGATAAAGATACACAAAGCCCATACAGAGAAAGACAGAGACAAACACACACACACAAAACACACACACACACACACACACACAACACACACACACACACACACTGAAACAATAAAAAACCAACCCACACAGATAAAGATACACAAACCCATACAGAGAAAGACAGAGACAAACACACACACACACAACACACACACACACACACACACAACACACACACAAAACACACACACACACAGACAGACACACACACCACACACACACTCACACACACAAAACAAAAAACCCACAAAGATAAAGATACACAAACCATACAGAGAAAGACAGAGACAAACATACACACACACACACACACACACACTGAAACAAAAAACCACACACACAGATAAAGATACACAAAACCCATACAGAGAAAGACAGAGACAAACATACACACACACACACACACACACACACTGAAACAAAAACCACACACACAGATAAAGATACACAAAACCCATACAGAGAAAGACAGAGACAAACACACACACACACAACACACACACACACACACACACACACCACACACACCACACACACACACACACACACACACATATACTGAAACAAAAATACACAAAGGTAAAGATACACAAACCCATACAGAGAAAGACAGAGACAAACATACACACACACACTGAAACAAAAAACAAAGGAAATATACACAAACACATACAGAGAAAGACAGAGACAAAGACACACACACACACACACACACACACACACACACACACACACACACACACTAAAACAAAAAACTGACACACAGATAAAGATACAAAAAACCCATAGAGAGAAAGACAGAGACAAACACACACACAACACATACACACACACACATACCACACACACACTGAAACCAAAAATCCACACAAAGATAAAGATACACAAACGCATACAGAGAAGGACAGAGACAAACACACACACACACACAAAACCCCACCCCACCCCACCCCACCCCACCCCACCATCCCCCCAAAAAACCACCAGAGAAAAGCAACACTAAGATAAAAGCCTGTAAGACCACAAAAAAAACCCTTGCTGTGAAATCGAGAAGAAGTCTCCAATGTGAAACAGGACAGATGGCACGACAGTACAGAAAGAGGTGGGGGGGGGGGGGGAGGGAAGAGGGAGAGAGGGGGGATGGAGGTACTTAGCAGACGAAAGAGGAGGAAGGAAGAGAAGGAGAAGGGAGGGAGGAAGGAGGGAGGGAGGAAGGAGGAAAAGGGAGGGAGGAAAGAGGAGAAGAGAGGGAGGGAGGAATAGGATAGTGCCAGAGGGAGGGAGGGTAGGCAATGATGAGTGGAGAAAGGATCAGCAAATGACAGGAAAGTAATGCTGACCCTAGAGACACAGAAGACACCACCAGTCCCCCCAAAAAGTATTCTCCACACAGACGCACAAATCCATACAGAGAAAGACAGAGACAAACACACACACACACACACACACACACACATTGAAACAAAAAAAAACCCACAAAAATAAAGATACACAAACTCATAGAGAGAAAGACAGAGACAAACACACACAACACTTATATATATATATATAATATATATATATATATGTATATATATATATATATATATACACATACTGAAACAATAAGAAACAATAATAAAAAAAAAACACACAGATAAAGATACACAAACCCATACAGAGAAAAACAGAGACAAACACACACACACACACACACTGAAACAAAAAAACACACAAAGATAAAGATACACTAACCCATACAGAGAAAGACAGAGACAACCACACACACACACACACACACACACACACACACATATATATTATATATAATATATATATATATATATATATATATATATATATATATATATATTTATATATATATATATACACTGAAACAAACAAAAAACCCACACACAGATAAAGATACACAAAAAACATACAGAGAAAAAGACAGAGACAAACACACACACACACACACACACACACACAACACACACACACACACACACACACACACACACACACACACACACATACACACACACACACACAACATACACACACACACACACACACACAAAACCCCACCCCCCACCCCACCCCACCATCCCCCCAAAAAACCACCAGAGAAAACCAACACTAAGATAAAAGCCTGTAAGACCACAAAAAAACCCTTGCTGTGAAATCGAGAAGAAGTCTCCAATGTGAAACAGGACAGATGGCACGACAGTACAGAAAGAGGTGGGGGGATGGGGAGAGGGAAGAGGGAGAGTGGGGGGATGGAGGTACTTAGCAGACGAAAGAGGAGGAAGGAAGAGGAGGTGAAGGAGAAGGAGGGAGGGAGGGAGGAGGCGGGGAGGAAGAGGAGGGAGGGAGGAGAAGGGGAAGGAGGAGGGTAGTGCCAGAGGGAGGGAGGGTAGGCAATTGAAGTGGAGAAAGGATCAGCAAATGACAGGAAAGTAATGCTGGCCCCTAGAGACACAGAAGACACCACCAGTCCCCCCCCCAAAAAAAGTATATCTCCACGTAGACACACAAACCCATATAAGAAAGACAGACAGACAGACACACACCACACACACACACACACACACACACACACGCTGAAACAAAAACCACACACACAAAGATAAAGATGCAAAAACCCATACAGAGAAACATAGACAGACAGACAGACACACACACACACACACACACACATTGAAACAAAAAAACACACACAGATAAAGATACACAAACCATACAGAGAAAGACAGAGACAAACACACACACACACACACACACACACTGAAACAAAAATCACCACACACAGATAAATATACAAAAAACCCATACAGAGAAAGACAGATACAAACAAACACAACCACACATACACACACACACTGAAACAAAAAACCCACACACAGATAAAGATACAAAAAAAAAACATACAGAGAAAAGGACAGAGACAAACACACACACACACACACACACACACTGAAGCAACCCCCCCCCCCCACACACACACACACACACGCACACACACAGATAAAGATACACAAACCCATACATAGAAAGACAGAGACAAACTCACACACATACACTGAAATGAAAAACCCACACAAAGATAAAGATACACAAACCCATACTGAGAAAAAGACAGAGAAAAACAAACACACACACACACAAAATCCACCCCCACCCCACCATCCCCCCAAAAACCCACCAGAGATAAGCAACACTCAGATAAAAGCCCGAAGGACCAAAAAAAACCCACAAAAACCCCCTTGCTGTGAAATCGAGAAGAACTCTCCAATGTGAAACAAGACAGATGGCATGACAGTAGAGAAAGAGGTGATGGGGGAGGGAAGGGAGAGGGGGATGGAGGTACTTAGCAGACGAAAGAGGAGGAAGGAAGAGAAGGAGAAGGAGGAGAAGGGAGGGAGGGAGGAAGGAAAGAGAAGGGAGGGAGGAAGAGGATAGTACCAGAGGGAGTGAGGGTAGGCAATGAAGTGGAGAAAGGATCAGCAAATGACAGGCAAAGTAAATGCTGGCCCCTAGAGACACAGAAGACACCACCAGTCCCCCAAAAAAGTATTCTCCACACAGACACACAAACCCATACAGTGAAAGACAGAAACAAACACACACACACACACACACACACACACTGAAACAAAAAACCCACAAAGATAAAGATACACAAACCCATACAGAGAAAGACAGAGACAAACATACACACACACACACACACACACTGAAACAAAAAAACCACACACACAGATAAAGATACACAAAACCCATACAGAGAAAGACAGAGACAAACACACACACACACACACACACACACACACACACACACACACACACACAACACACTGAAACAAAAAACCCACACACAGATAAATATACAAAAACCCATACAGAGAAACAACACACACACACACACCACACTGATACAAAAAACACACAAAGATAAAGATACACAAACTCATACAGAGAAAGACACACACACACACACACACACACACACACACACACACACACACACAGCCCCCACCCCACCCCACCTCCCCCAAAAAACCACCAGAGAAAAGCAACACTCAGATAAAAGCCTAAAGGACACAAAAAACTCTTGCTGTGAAATCGAGAAGAAGTCTCCGGTGTGAAACAGGACAGATGGCACGACAGTACAGAAAGAGGTGGGGGTTGGTGGGAAGAGGAGAGGGGGGATAGAGGTACTCAGCAGACGAAAGAAGTGGAAGGAAGATGAGGAGAGGAAGGAGAAGGGAGGGAGGGAGGGAGGGAGGGAGGAAAGAGAGGGAAGGAGGAAGGAGAGAAGGGAGGGAGGATAGTGCCAGAGGGAGTGAGGGTAGGCAATGAAGTGGAGAAAGGATCAGCAAATGACAGGAAAGTAATGCTGGCCCCTAGAGACACAGAAGACTCCACCAGTCCCCCCAGAAGTATTCTCCACGCAGACACACAAACCCATACAGAGAAAGACAGAAACAAACACACGCACACACCACACACACACACACACAACACTGAAACAAAAATTACTACACCGATAAAGATACACAAAGCCCATACAGAGAAAGACAGAGACAAAACACACACACACACACACACACACACACACACACACTGAAACAATAAAAAACCCAAACCCACACAGATAAAGATACACAAACCCATACAGAGAAAGACAGAGACAAACACACACACACACACATATACTGAAACAAAAATACACAAAGGTAAAGATACACAAACCCATACAGAGAAAGACAGAGACAAACATACACACACACACACTGAAACAAAAAAACAAAGGAAATATACACAAACACATACAGAGAAGACAGAGACAAAGGACACACACACCAACACACACACCACACCACACACACACACACACACACACAACACACACACACACACACACACACTAAAACAAAAAACCGACACACAGATAAAGATACAAAAACCCATAGAGAGAAAGACAGAGACAAACACACACACACATACACACACACATACACACACACACTGAAACCAAAAATCCACACAAAGATAAAGATACACAAACCCATACAGAGAAGGACAGAGACAAACACACACACACACACACACACACACACACACACACACACACACACACAAAAACCCCACCCCCCACCCCACCATCCCCCCAAAAAACCACCAGAGAAAAGCAACACTCAGATAAAAGCCTAAAGGACACAAAAAACTCTTGCTGTGAAATCGAGAAGAAGTCTCCAATGTGAAACAGGACAGATGGCACGGACAGTAAGAAAGAGGTGGAGGTGGGAAGAGGGAGAGGGAGATGGAGGTACTTAGCGGGACGAAAGAAGTGGAAAGGAAGATGAGGAGAGGAAGGAGAAGGGACGGAGGGAGGGAGGGAGGAAGGAGGAGAAGGGAGGGAGGAGAAGAAGGGAGGGGGGGGAGAAGGAGGGAGGGAGGAGAAGGGAGGAAGGAGGAGGGTAGTGCCAGAGGGAGGGAGGGTAGGCAATGAATTGGAGAAAGGATCAGCAAATGACAGGAAAGTAATGCTGGCCCCTAGAGACACACAGAAGACACCACCAGTCACCCCCCCCCCCCCCCCCCCACACACACACAAAAGTATTCTCCACGCAGACACAAGCGCGCACGTGCGCGCGCTGGACAGAACGGGGAACACACACACACACATAACACACACCCCACAACACACACACACACAAACACACACCACCCCACACACACACACACACACACACACACACACACACACACACACACACACACCATCTAGGGGACCTAATGATATGAACACTGAATGGATACACAACCAAAAGATAATGAAAAGTGGTTTATAGCAGGAGTTTTAATGCACATGCTCCTTTTTGGGATAAAGACTGTGAAAAAATTTTATCTCATAATCGCTTTGTAGAAAACATAGTTGATTCCTGCCTGTACTTACTAAATGATGGCAGTGTTACTAGAATTCCCGACATTGTAGTCACAGAGCATCAGCCTTAGATCTATCGCTTATATCTCCTGCATTAGCTCCAGAATGTGAGTGGTCAACGCACAATGACACCCTTGGCAGCGATCACCTGCCTGTCATTACAACGCTTAGTGGACTAACAGCTTCCTGTGTCACCCAGGAAGACAAAATTTCCCAAAAATTTAAATTTTACAAAAAAGCAGACTGGAAAAAGTTTGAAAGCATCCTTGAAACTTACAACATAGACAGCTTTGACACTGACAACATAGACCATTTATATTCCAGTTTTACTGAGACAATTATTCATGCTGCCACTTTGTCTATCCCCAAAATTAATACCCTAAAAACAAATAAACATCTGGGAAATATCTGGTGGACACCAGCATGTGAGGAAGCAGTTAAAAACAAACGCTTAATGTATAAAATGTATTTAAAAGATAAAACGTCCAGAAAATAATGTAAAACAAAAACAAGCAAAAAATTACTGTAACCTTGTTGTAGCTCAGGCTAAGAGAGAATTTTGGACTTCTTTTTGTACCACTGAAATTTCAAATCATAAAGATCTTAAAAAGGTTTGGGATAAATATCATGAAATGAAAAAAGGTGTTAGTTTACCAACTTGTCCAGTGCAATTGGAGAATAAAGAATTTCCATCAAATATAGAAAAAGCAGAGGCATTTGCAGACATTTTTTCTGAATCAATGCGACTTGAAGGCTTGTCACTTAAACGCAGGAATTACAGAATAGAAGAAGAAAGTAAAACAGAACGTACTGACCCAGTCTCTGGCAACGGTTCGTGCATTAATGCTCCAATTTCACTGGACGAAGTAAGAGATGCGTTACTATCTCTTTCTAATAAGAAAACGTCTGTCGGGTCAGATGCAGTTTCTAATGACATGTTGAAACATTTACCAACAAATTTCATTTATCTACTCCACAAACTCTTCAATAAATGTTGGATTGATGGAGGTATGCCAGTAAAGTGGAAGGAGTCCATTGTCATTCCAGTTCATAAACAAGGAAAGCCTAAATCTGACAAAACCAGCTACAGACCAATTGCTTTGACCTCTCACACTGGCAAGCTAATGGAAAGAATTATTCTAAAAAGGCTGATGTATTTCTGCCATAAAAATAAAATAATCCCTGTCAATCAAGCAGGTTTTCAAAAAAATAGATCTGCCATAGATAATTTGGTTAAACTATCAACACAAATAAAAATGCAGTTTGCAAGAAGAAAGAATGTTCTTGCAACATTTTTTTTATATTAGAAAGGCATATGACCAAGTTTGGCATGCTAAGTTATTAGGTAAACTTAAGAATGTGGGTGTTTCTGGGCACTTGTATTTTATATCAAAAGTTTTTTAACAGACAGAAAAATTCAAGTAAGAGTAGCTAAATCATATTCAAGTGTTAGATCGCTTCATATGGGACTACCCCAAGGTTCTGTGATAGCTCCTATCCTATTTAATATCTTGCTGCATGATCTCCCAATGAATTTATCAAAGGATATCATCTTAGTACAATATGCGGATGATATATGCATGTGGATGAACGTTACTATGAAACGTAATACTCCAAAAAGAGCGTTAAATTACATAAAAAGGGTATATCCAAGCCAGCTTGATAACATCGACAAATATATGTTTGAAACTGGATTTACTTTGTCCATAGAAAAAAACTCATGTTGTGCTTTTTAATAATGGCAGTAATCCGGAGGAGCTACCAGATTTAAGATTGGGACTGAAATAATTGAATACAAAAATACAATAAAGTTCTTAGGTGTTATTCTAACTTCAAAGCTAACTGGAATACACATATTGAGCACTTATTAACAAAGGCAAGAAAGTGCATAAACTTACTGAAGATAATTAGTAAACAGTTCTGGGGACAAGACAATATTTAATTTAAATGTTTAGCTACATCTCTTGTTCGTTCGAAATTATCGTACGGACAAGAAATCTTTTTCAGCGCTCCAAAATCTTTACTTAAAAAGCTACAAAGTGTAGACTGCAAAGCTTACAGGCTTGCACTTGGAGTTCCGTATCATGCATCAGCTCTGGGAACGTACCATGAAGTTGGTACATTGCCTTTGGATGATTACCGTCAACTGGCATGTGCTAAATATGTTCTTAGAAACAGAACGACTGAAAATTTCATCTCTGAGGAAGTAGAAGTAAAATCTGAACTACAGTTTCCTAAAAGAGCAAAAGATATATCTTCCTTAATGCCCATTAAACACATATGTGTCCGATCTAGTGGACATTCTAATGTCAATCAACACAGAATGGACAAACGAGAGGCGATATTACCTTGTCCATCGTGGGAGATGAATAGAGCACACTTCGACATAGAGGTAACTAATGTAAAAAAGAATGAGAATCTGAACATTATGGTTTCTGATGTTCGATCCCACATCCATCATAAGTATTTTCATCATTTACAAGTTTTATACAGATGGATCACGTCTGGATAATAAAGAAACAGGTTCAGCTTTTGTTATACCATCTTTAAAAAATTGAAAAATCATTCTATGTTGGTAAACATCATTCGATTTTTACGGCGGAATTAGTAGCAGTCTTAATGGCTCTAAATTATGTTCTTGATTTGCCATTGTGTATATTTCAAATCGTTATTTGTGTTGATTCTAAGTCGGTATTGTATGCTTTAAAATCCTTGTGGTACAAGAAAACTTCAAACATTGCATTAGAGATTAATCATGTCATACACC
>CM054161.1:17931997-17947854 GCA_028751875.1 Rapana venosa | reverse complement strand
TTTTTAAAAAATATTACCTTTTTTAAACAATGGTAAAAACAACTGCTCGCCCAAATTTTTTAAAAATTTCCTTTACCAAAACCAAACATTAAACACTTTTAAAAACCGTATGACCTGTTCATTTGAGTTCTTATACATTTCGCTAATTGTGCCATCAGGGCCAGGAGCCTTACTGTTTTTAAGCTTTCTGAATGCAAACAATACTTCTTCCCTAGAAATTGGCGGTTCTTTATAACAGTTATCATCAGCATGTTAAAGGTCATCTGTCTTATCCTTGTTAACTACTTCTTTTTCTAGCAGTGCTTTAAAATATTGAAACCAAGTATCTATACTTATGCTATTTCTCGGCTGTTTCTTTTTAAATGAGACTCTTTTGATAGTATTCCAAAACTCTTTTTGATTCTGAATAGAATTTACAAGTTTTTCTAAGAAAGTAGCATTGATATTTTTTCTCTTTATTTTTCACTAAGGGGACGGGATAGCTCAGTGGTCGGAGCACTCGCTTTCCCCCAGCCAAGTTAAGCAGCGTCGAGCGTGGTTACCAGTTGGATGGGTGACCGTTTGCGAGCCTTGGCTTCAGTACATTTCCCCCAGTTCACCCAGCTGTAAATGGGTACCTGCCATCTTTCGGGTCAGGGAAGGTAAAGCAGCGAGGGAGAGGAGATGGGGGCCGCCCTCAATATGCTGGCCCTAGAGAAGTGAGGTCTCTGACACCTTGCTCCCCTTCGACCTTATAGATTCTTGCTCATTTCCTGTATACCTCCACTACAGGCACATGAGAAACCGCGCGCAGCCTACCGTCAGTTTCGTGCCTAGCCACCTTACTGACCAGACGTGTTATCGTATCGCCTCTCACTGTGTCGGCAACGCCCATCACTATCAGGAATCTGAGCATAAGCTATAATAGAGTTCTAGTCCTAGCCTTTCTTGGTTTCTTTTGAATTGTGTTAAAAACTGTTTCATTTTATCACACCTTTTTTGGTTTCTTTTGTATTGCTGGTGGAAATACTTTGTATTGTGGATAAGTGTTCTGGGGGGAAAAAAAAAAAAAAAAAAAAAAAAAAAAAAAAAAAAAAAAAAAAAAAAAAAAAAAAAAAAAAAAATGGAGGTCTATGCTGCTGTTTACTCTAGTGACCAGGATTTGGTGATGGATCTGTTAATGAAGAAGAACCACCAAGCTGTCTTTCTACTGAAAGGGAACCATCTCTCCGAGATATTTTGACAACTGTCCAAAATCTCTCTAGAAGAATGGAAAATTGGAAAGAAGTGCACCCCCACTCCCCGGAAGAGGAAAATGAGCACTGGCCAGAAAATAGAACCCCCTCCTGGAAAATGAAGGGAAAAAAAAGAAGGAGGGGCAGCGTTTCAGAAACTGTTACTGACAGTGTTTTGATGAGAGGGCAGAGGAGCTGGAGAAAGAACTGATGGCAGAATCTATAGAGGATGAGGATAAAGATGACGACATTTTCGCTGAAATGGCATAAACCTTTGATGATAATGAGGAAAAAGGGCCACCGGTTTCTGAAAAACTGGCAAGCTGCTTGAGTCCAATTTGGATCGAAACTCCCAGACAGGAACTGGGGGAAAAACTTACCAAGTACCTATTCCCCCGAAAACTGTTCTTACCTGGGCGTTCCCCGAACAAACCAGGAAGTTTTTTCTGTTCTCAAGCCCTTCTCACGAAAGACAGATGTCAGGATGGCAAATACACAAAAAAACCCTTCAAAAGCTGCCATAGCGATAACGCTCTGCACTGACCGACTTCTGAAGTAAGAGAAAACCCTCTCAGGGCAGGAGGCAGCTAAGTACGCGGTGAACTGACCGGGAAAGCATGGCCTATTTCTTCAGACGCCCTAGCCCTCACAGGTCATGCCAACCATGACCTGTCCCAAAAACCGGAGAGAAATGCACCGACCCTGCCTACCCCGTGAACCTCTCTGGCATATGGCACCGCATGTTGCCATGACACCAGAACTACTGTATGGCGCCGAGTTTACAAAAGCATTGAAAGAAGTACAGGAGTCCCAGAAACTGGGTCAGAGCTGGGGGGCCCAGCAAAAGAAAAACCACATGGCAGCACAACAACACCAGCTCTTTTTAGGCCGGAAGCCATGGGGGCAGGGGCAGACAAACAAAAAGTTTTGGAAGAAGGGTCAGAAAAACAGCCACCGGCAGTAATTTCGATCCCTGACTGAACCGCCCCTCCCTTCTGGAAACAAGGTTAGTGAATTTGAACTTTGCTTGCCCTCTCTGTGTGCTTATCTTAAAGCCAAGCAATGATAAATTTGCAGCAGGAAGCATTAAGGAAAAAGTTGTCTCGCTGGAATGTGTTAACTTCTGACCCTGATTACTTGAAACAGTTGAAGGAATTAAAATCATTTTGATGATTCCCAAAGAAGATAAAAAGCAAAGTTCACAAAGGTCATTTAACAAACATGAAATTATGCTATTGACTTTGAAATAGAAAACCTGTTGAACAAAGGTGTGATTAAAGAATCCTTGCCGAATCAGGACAAATTGTCTCACCTATCTTTGTTAGGGAGAAAAAAGATGGATCATTTAGAATGATTTTGAATCTGAAAGCTCTAAATGAAAAGGAAAGAATATAAGAAATTTAAGATGGAAAACAATAATACAGCTTTGGATCTAGTGACGCAAAAATTGTTATTTTGCATCAATTGATCTGAGAGATGCCTATTTGTCATAGCAGTAGAGGAGACTTTTCCAGAAATACCTAAAAATTCAGATGGAGAGGAAAACTGTACTGTTTTCAGGCAGCTGCCATGGGACCCCAGTCCGATTCCCAGAAAATTCACAAAACTTATGAAACCTGTCTAGCTGCTTACATGATATGGGTCACCAGATAATTCATTCATTGATGATAGTTTAAATTGTTGGAGAGTCTGAAACAGAAGTTGTACATTGTGTGACAGACACCATAAAAATTATTAGACTATCTAGGATTTCTATGTAAAATGAAAAGAAATCTCAGTTCATACCTGTGCAAGAAATCACATACCTGGGTTTCAAAAAAAAAACTCCATAGACATTTTCCTCATGCTGACAGATAAAACGGAAACAGAAACTGTTGTGTGCATGCAAAGAATTATTCAGTCAGAAAAGTTACCATAAGATCTCTGGCATCTTGTATTGGGACTAATGGTTTCTTGTTTTCTTGCTGTGGCCAATGGGCCCTTTGTACTACAGGAGACTTGAACAAGACAAATGTTTTGCACTTAAAATAAGTAAGGGAAACTGGGATAAGTCTGCAGTGTTATCAGTGAAGGAAAAGCAGAGCTAGAATGGTGGATCAATAACATAGATAAACAAAAGGCTTCATTCAGAGATCAGATCCTACTATTACTAGAAGACAGACAGCTCAGGTACAGGATGGGGTGCTTGGATTGTTGAGACCAAAGCCCAAACACATGGCTGGTGGAGTGAGAAAGACAAAGAAGGACATATAAACTCTTGGAGCTTTAGCTGTCTTGTTTGGTCTCAAATCTTTGGTTGCATGACAAACTGAATGTTCACATAAAAATCATGTCTGATAACACAAGCACAGTTGGTTGTATTAAAACATGGGTTCTAACAGATCAAAACAGTGAATAACGTGTCTCAGCAAATCTGGCATTGGTGTGAAAGCAGGAACATATGGCTCAGTGCTGCCACATCCCTGGATTGATAATATTGAAGCTGACAGGCTGTCTAGACATGGCCACATAGGGCACAGAATGGAACTTGATTCCCCTGCTTCTCTCTGAGGGTCTGAATATTCTAGATATAAAACCTGACATTGACTTGTTTGCTTCTAGATTAAATTTTCAGTTTTCCCCGATATGTGTCTTTCTTGCCCGACCCAGGAGCATGTGCTATTGACGCATTTAGCATGGGATTGGGGTAATGAAACTGTCTATTGTTTTCCCCTTTCAGCATTCTATCCCGTGTCCTGGCAAAGTTAAAGAAAGACAAAAACAAGAGGGGTTATAGTAGCACCAGGCCTGGAAAAACCAGCCTTTTTTGGGCCAGCACTAAAAGAAAATCCTCACAGCCAGGCCAGTCCTCTTGTCAGCCAGGAACACTCTACTGACACAACCAAGTCAAAAGGAGATGAAACACCCACTAAAGAAAAGCTTGACTTGTTAGTTTTGCAAAGTGTCAGGGATAGATTCAGAACACAAGGGTTTTTCTGAGGACACTACAGTATTCCATTTTCCTCATGGCGACCTGCAACAAACCCGATGTTGATGTGTACATACGAAAAAGGGGGGAGGTTACGCGTGTGAGCAACAGGTGGATTCAGTTTCACCGCCTCTAGCCACAGCTTTAAATTTCTGGCATCTCTGTTGAAAGAGGGTATTCATATAGCGCTGTGGGCACGCTCGTTCTGCGCTAAGTTGTTTTCTCTGCAACTATGAAGGGGCTACGTTTGGCAACAATGAACTTGTAAAAAGATTTATGAAAGGGGGTTTTTGAAAGAAAAACCACCACTACCAAAAATATCACCAACTTGGGGTGTAAATATTGTGCTTAAAATGCTAGAAACGTGGGTTCAGTGGATAAACTAACGTTCAAAGAAACTGACAATGAAACTTGTGATGTTAAAATTGCACTGCTGTCGGGTCAGAGGTGTCAAACTATTGCTGCATTGACAACGATAATATGCTACCTAACGAAGGGAAAAATGTGTATTTTTTGTAAATAGTTTATTAAAACAATCAAGAAGAGGAGCCATCAATCACCGATTGAACTCATGGTTTTTTGGATAAGGAGGCTTGTGTGTAGTTCACCACATTGAAAGAATACCTTAGACAAGAAAAAATGAGGGCTCAGATTTCCCCTGGACATTTGTTTATCACTCTCCCAAACACCGCAACAGAGGAGCTATAGCGATACCATCTTCGCTGGCTGAAAAGGACGTGGAGAGGGCAGGCATAGAATACACGCTTCCCCCCAGCCCCCAGTACCAGGTCAGCCAGTACTTCAGCAGCAAAACTTGCAGACGCTCCCAAAAACACATTAATGAAAGCAGCTGGATGGACGAATGTTTCCACATTTGCAAAATTTTTAAAAAAGAATGTGGGACCCAACATGACCATGGGGGCCAGTCCATCATGGAGCGTTTCCTAACACAGAAGTAAGGTAGGGCATGTTTCTTTTTTCATTTGATGGATGTGTTTGTCTCGAGAACACGGGCTCTCAAATCTCATGTGCCTGTTTGTGGAGGTATAACAGGGAAAATGGCAAGAATTAAATACAATAAAGCGAGACTTACCTCGTAAGTTGAAGCTGTTTGTAAATTCTTGCGAATTTATTGTAGGGCCGGAACGGAGTGCACATGCCCCCCGTGCAATGGTCTGCATGCATACCATGCAAATAAAATGAAATGCATACCATGCAAACGAACTACTACCACTAGAAAAAAAGAAAGAATTGCCATCAGTGTTCTTGCACCCCCGTGCAAATAGTAAAACATCCCACCCAAAGTAAAATGAAAAGGAAAAGATAACAATGTTTATTAATTATATGATGAACCTGTTATATTAGTGTGACACAGTGTTCTCTCGAGGCTCTAAAAACTGGCGGTAGGCTGCGCGCGGTTTCTCATGTGCACTCCGTTCCGGTCTACAATAAATTCGCAAGAATTTACAAACAGCTTCAACTTACGAGGTAAGTCTCGCTTTATTGTATTTAATTATGGGACTCCTTTACCTCCTTACCTTTTACCTTTCACTAACTGTTTATATTCACGACGAGCTCTTGTATTCTGATACCTATCATGGTCATCTAAAGTACGTGGATATTTTCTCAGCAGTCTCCTCACTTTTCTTCTATTTAGAACACATTCATAATCAAACCAAGTATCAGGTCGTTTATCAGTATCCAGATATACACACTTTTCCATGCACACAGCACACTCTTTCATACATTCATTAAATATATCAAGTGCAGCATTTATATCGGTATCAATCATATTCATTGCGGTATCAATTCTTTCAAAAAACTGTATCGTACTTAAGGCATCAAAAAAGACAGACCATAATCGCTATTCCAAACAAATTTGGCTAATGTCTGGTTTTGCATGTGGGTGCGCATTACGAAATTTACATGGGAATGAAAATATAATGTAACTGGCAATGGTCTGCCCGATTCTTTCTGAAACACACAGTTGGGGTTTTCGACACACGAATACAGGTCTTGAAAAGTGAAATAGATTAGAAAGCTTCCCGACTCTGAATTTGTATGTGTGAGCCCATTTTGGTCCCCTTACTCCCATTCAGGATAATAAACTTAAAGTCAAACCATAACTAATAACTTTTTTTCCAAAAATTTATTCAACTTTATTTTAAAAAACGAACAGAAAAAAAAGGAGCTTTTTTGTAAAGAAACTAAAAAATTTTGGAGAATCTTGAGAAACATTGATTTTCTCGTTTAAAATCCCCCCTAGAATAACAAAAGACATGTTTGGAAAAACAATCGATAAAAATTTCTCCAATAAATTATACCATTATAAGGTCAAAGTGAGCATAGAATGGAAAGCCCCGGGAGGAACATATGCACAGACAAAAAACATTTTTTCGGGTTCCAAACAACTTTTTTGCGAAAGAAACTTTAAAATACCACTAAAAGCCCTTTCG
Organism: Rapana venosa; assembly: GCA_028751875.1. Classification (NCBI taxonomy): domain Eukaryota; kingdom Metazoa; phylum Mollusca; class Gastropoda; order Neogastropoda; family Muricidae; genus Rapana; species Rapana venosa. Next base: position 17,941,216 of record CM054161.1, on the reverse strand, counting down.
TCATTTGCACTGGGGGTAAAAATTTCATTTTTAATCAGACGCCCCGACCCCCGAAACTTCTTCCCTGTTTAGAAAATTTAAAGGGGTTTACAGAAAACTTTTTTTATAATCAGTAAAAAAAATTCTGTGTCACAATTTTCCATAAATTTTTTCGATAAAACACACAAAGTAAAAATTACAAACTAAAACAAAAGTCTTGATTTTGCTTTAAAATTAAAAACCATTAAATTTCCCCAGTAAAAAAAGAAAAAGGTTTTTTTATTTACAAATTGAACGATTGTTTACACCAAAAATTATTTCCCCTTTATTAACTCATCAAAAAAACACATTTTGCTGCAACAGAAATGTTTTTTCTTCTCCCCCTCCCACCCCCCAACACATTTCTGTGTGCAAAGGGTGCGGTAGTCAACCACTGTTCCGTACCATGTGATGTCATTGTTGACAGTTTGGCTCTGGGTGTCGAACATCTTTTGCCCCCCCCCAAACACATAGGGGGCTGGCCAATCGATTCCGTCTTGTCATTTAGTCAAGGTACAGTCGCGCCCGTCAACTATCAGGTGGTCAAATCCATGGACATTTTGGCCCTTGCTCCTCATCTTTCAAAAGGGAGTCATTTTTCTGGTTTCCCTACCTTTAAAAAGAAGTCCTCACCTATAACATGTTTTCTTTTTTCTTTCATCTGCCGTGGGCCCTTCGGCTTTCGGGGGAGACACAACCTGTCTGCAGAGGGGGGGGAGGGCTTATGTTGACAGGTCTGGGCTCGCGGGGTGCAGCCCGGAGTCCCCCTTCGTCCCCCGGGTTACCTCTGGCTTTCCAGCCATGGTTTTATGGTAAAATGCCCGAGGGCTGGTTGGTTGGGGGGCATTTAGGAGGTGACCAAACCACCTGACCTTTGTTTTTTGATAGGGTGGAAATGGTGTTAGCCCAAACATGCCTTGATCCCTCTTTCGACTTGTCGCCGGTTTTGTTGACGCTTTTCCAGCAGCGCATTTTCACATGTCCCAGTTTTTTTCTAAGGCTTTTTTTGGGCCCCAGTCTGACATGGTATGTGAGTTTTGGAAACGAAGATGGCGTTGAGGTTTTGCCTTGGTCTCTTTGGGGATGCGGGATGTTTTAAAAGGGGGGAAATTTGGGTAACTGATGCGTTGTTTCTGGAAAATTTTTTTCTATCTTTGTCCAATTTTCCATCTTCAGTAAGAGGCTGCCAGGTATTTAAATTCTTTTGTCTGTTTCAGCTGGGCCGTTGATTTTGATGTCCAGTTTCCCTGGATTTCTGCTGACAGAAATAACTTCGTTTTGGTGAACTGATCTTTTGTCAAAAACCTCTCGCACTTGTGTTAGATTGGTCTGTGTGTTCTGAAGACTGCTTTGTTCTGTTTTATCAGGGATGGTGCAAAAAAAAAAATATTTTCTTTCAGGGCCTCAGGATCGGTTGGCTTCCTTTGAATCTGGCCCCATGTGATCACGAAGAAAAGGGGGGGAGAGTACGCAGCTTGCCTGACCCCTGAGAAACCCCGGGAACCAGTCGGATGTTCCACTCTGTTCGGACGCGGTCATACTGTTGGCATAGATTCTTGATGTTACAACAATCCCCTTACGTCGAAACTGCTCCAGGATTTTCCAACTTGCCCCTTTTTGACCGGTCGAAAGCTTTTTTTGGTCAACAAATACTGTAGCAGGTTTTGGTTGTATTCGATGGCTTTTCCCAAAAAGCTGTCGAGTGCGAAAAGGGCACTGTGCCCCCTTTTTCTTCCCTTTTTCCAAAAGCCAAAGGGGGCTTTGCTCAGTAGGGTTCGCTTGGCTCTTGTGCGTGTTCCAAATTTTTGCATACTTTTCCCTACATGGTGGAAGTGAAATCCCCTCTGTAGGTGTTTCCCGTCTCTTTTTGTTTCCCCTTCTTCTTCCCAAAATTGGGCACCACTTTTTGCATTTTGCCAGTCCATTTGGTACTTTCCCTTTCCCCCATGCTTTCTGGAAGATGATGGGAGCCACTTAACCCCTTTTTCCCGCAGCAAGGAGGTTTTCAGTTGTTACCCGTATCCCCCTGCCGCTTTGCCCTTTGGGCTGGTTTTAATTGCTTTTTTTTTTCGCTTCAATTATAGGGCTTAACTGGTTCTTTTGTAGCGGTGGAAACTCCCGACTGGAAGTTGTACTCCAGGGGGTTTTAAAAAAAGATCTTTAAAATGGGTTTTTTTCCCATCGTTTCAGAATTTCCTCTTCTTTGGGGCAGTGCTCTCCCATTTGCATCATTCACTACTGTTGTTGGATTGAATGGCTCATCTCTTACTCTCATCGTCTTCACCCTAAATTTGAAAAATTCTCTTGGGGAGTTCTTGCAAATTTTCGCTTAACTTCTCTCCATAAGTCCCCCCAAGTTTGGGTTAACTTGCCCTTTAATTTTCCCTTCTAGCTTTCGGGATTTTAATTTTGTCTTTAAAAAGAAAAACATCTTGCAATAATGGGTGCTCAGGTTTTTTCCCCCCCACCCGGGACGATGAACCCTGTCGAAGTCAACAGGTCGAGCATGTTCGGGTTTGTCTGTCAAAAAAAATGTCTTTTATCATACCCTCACAGTCCTCATTTCTCTCGTTCTCTTTCTTTTTTAATACCATGAAAAATCACATTATTATTTTTGGAACCTATTTTCCAAGTCATCAACTTCTTTTCTAATGTGTCCACTTTTTTTTCAGTAAGTCAGTGTTGGTTTTCCCGTCAGGTCTCGGTTTTTTGCCATCGAAAGTCACTCACCTGCTCCCTAAAGGGCCCTTTACATCCCCCTTAAGGTCTGCATCTGCTCAGTGAGGTCATCAAACTGTTTGTTCCACCTTTTTTCAAAACGAGCATTCATGTCCACTCTGGAAAACTCTGCAAAGTTGTTAAATTTCCGTCATAGGCGGCAGCGTCCGGGGAAGAAGGAAGGGGGAGGAGTCGCCTGTCCACTGTCCTGGGAAAGCAGCCATTCGGGGTCTGAGCTGGAGCCCCTCCACTGCGGGTCAGCCGTGTCTGCCTCATGGACTTCGGGGACTTTTCAGCCAGGTGCAGGACCCGGGATTCTGCTCAACGTTGCCTCACCCCGGCAAAAGTAGCCCGCCCCCATAACATCAGAGTCAGGAGCAAACCCAAAGGGTAACACCGGCAACCGCGTGTGCGGGGGCGGGCGTCAGTTTGGCGACTCGAAATGGCGATTTTCTTACTGACTGTTCTCGCCCTAAAAGCCCAAGAATACTGTCATGAAGCAGCCACACTGTGCTCTGAAGACTAGCGGTCCTGAAGGAAATGGTGCTTTACACTGTCCTGGCAAAGCCACACGTTCAAATTACTCCACATTCTACAGGACCAAGCAATACCTGCAGGGTTTGCGTCTTTGCAGGTGCGAAGCCTGTGGTCCCCCCCCCCCCCCCCCCCCCCCCAAAGAGAAAGAAAGAGAGAGAGAGAGAGAGAGAGAGGAGGAGAGAGAGAGAGAGAGAGAGAGAGAGAGAAGAGAGAGAGAGAGAGAGAGAGAGATAAGAGCAACATTTTATTGCCATTAAGCAGATAAGCTCATACAGCAGCAAAGGCAATCACATGACAAAGAAACCACGGCATTGATCTTTATAATGTACAGCCAATCACAAAACCCTTTACTGCCCGGATTTGTTATGACATTCCGAGCCTTTCTTCTGCCAAGTCTCTGTCACACACACTGTCAGCCAAGGTAAAACTGCAGGAGATCACTAACAGTGGCTAAAACCCGTGAAGCTCGTGCTAAGGTTTCCCTGTGTAATGTGTCCTGGATTGGCTTCCCTTTCCCCAAACTGGCGAGCCTGACAAATTCCCCTTTTAATATGTTTTTGCTTTCTGTTTGACAAACCAGTACACACACTCTGCATCAGTGTCTGGTTTGCCTGCGTATTGGATCACAATGTCATCAGACTCGCATGTCACAAAATCTCTACCATCTGAATGATGGAGGACAGTTTTTCTGAAATGTTTATTTCTGTGGCTGTCTCTCAGTCTTTTCTGGACATATCTGTCAGTTCGAGTAGCAACGTATCATGTGACAATCCAAGTGTCAAATCCCCCCAACCCCTATTATAATGCTTGGTTGACAGTCCACATCAGGCTGCACAAACAACACATCGGCACCGCAGTCAAAAACACACCTGGGGATTCCATATCAACCGATGATGGCAACACAACGATGTTTTTCTATGCTGCTTGGGGTGTGTGTGTGTGTGTGTGTGTGTGTGCGTGGGTTTGGGTTGTCCACTTATATGTGTCTTGTACATACTGCACTCAACTGTTCTACACCACTGTCAGGCAGACACGAGGCACTGAAGACACAGTCACTGTCACACACAACATCTGTCTGCTTCTGTTTAGGTTTTTTCCACAGTTGCTGGAAGTCCAGTAACTGGTATTTACAGACAGAATTACAAGTTTTTCTGCAGCTCTGAAAAAGTAAAAGCCCAAGAGAGAGAGAGGAGAGAAGAGAGAGAGAGAGAGAGGAGAAGAGAGAGAGAGAGAGATGAGAGAGAAAAGGAGAGAGAGAGAAGAGGAGAGAGAGAGAGAAGAGAGAAAAAGAAAAAAAGAGAGAGAGGAACCCAGACGCAGACGCAGAAGCAGACGTTTATTCATAAAGGCCACCAGCCCCTTAGAAGGGGGATAAACATAATAATATGTTCATGACAATAAAATGCAACAGTGCAATATATTGCTACTCATGTTAACACTGTGTTTCTTATCTTAAAAAGCTTTCTGTAAGTACATGCTAAAATGCCCTTATAGGGTTGTCTTGTTTGTCGTAGTCAGTAGTAATATCAGTTTAAAAAGACAAGGTTGCGAGTAATACTTACATGGAATAAATTGTTTTCTGAGATCACCTAATCCAGGACAAGTAAGAACAAAATGTACTTCATTTTCTTGTGACTCAAGGCATAATAGGCAAATCAAGTTACAGTCAGGTACTCTTCTATAGCGGAAACAATGCACAAACATATCAGAAATGCCAAATCTAAATTTTGTAATAGTTCTTTTCAGATAGCTTCTTTTCAGATAGATCCAATTGTACTGATATAGACTCTGGAATATAATGTGAGGAATTTAACATATTATACACATAAAATCTCTTGCTGTCTTCCATATGAGCACTCCATCTCTGCCAACCACATTCAATGATACGTTGTCGAAACACACCAATGAAACCATTCATATCACCTACACCCTGATTCATCCATACAAAGCCAAAACCATACTCATACAATGTCACTCGTACATGTGAAACCCAGTTGTTTTTTCTTCTGGCATCTAATTCTGCTAGCATGTTGTAAACCTTGTTTGGCAATCGGTGGCTCCCTCTCAACTATTTTTTATCCAATAGCGAATACAAGGGCACTATTGAACGTAAATATATCGGGGATCCGTTTTTTCTCTCCCATAAATTAAATCATTGGGTGTTTGCAACGAAACTCCAAGAAACCTTTTCAGTGCATACAGGTGAAAATTTTTTTCCCCTGGCATTGCCGCTGTGGGTCCAAACCCCACAGTTCTGCACCGTACTGTATCATGGGTTGAATTTGACAGTCAAATATCTTTAAGAGTAGCTTCAATGAGTCATTCCCTAACCAAGACAGCTTCCTTAAAATACAAAGCAATGCATGTTTTGCTCTGCTTGCAAGGTTTTTGCATGCAAAAGTAAAACTGATACGAGTTGAAAAATAAATTCCCAGATATTTATAAACATTTACTACAGGCATATCACTTCCATTGTACATCCAATGTTCTCTATCAGCAATATAACCACCTTTTCTAAACACTATTATTTGACTTTAAGTCATATTTATTTTTAACTGAAGAAAATCAGCAGCTCTTTCTAAGCTATTTAATTGTGTCTGCAGGCCAACTACTGTTTCAGACAGCATGCAACATCATCAGCTAGTAGTAAAATAAAAAATTTCCAAACCATCATTTACAACTGTTGCACCATCCCTTCCAGATCTTATAACCTCTACTGTTAATTCATTGATAAACAGAGAAAATAGGATAGTGCTACAGACGTCTCCTTGCTTTACCCCAGATATACAGTTTATATATTCAGTTAAAGATGAACCAGATCTCACTCTAGCTTTAACAGAATGATACTGCTAACAAAACATGATACAATTTTCCACGCACTCCGTTTTCTTTAAACCAAACATTTCCAAATGATACGTCTATTTACTGATCCAAAAAAAAAAGCTTTTTCAAAATCAAAAAAAAGCTACTAAAGTATACGGTTTAAACAGAACTGTTTTTGTAAAAATGCCATATAATGAACATTTGGTCTACAGTTGAATAATTTCTCTTAAACCCCGCTTGACATTCCCCAGTTATATTATTTTCATCCACCCATTCCGGAAGTCTTCTATTAATAATGGCACTGTAAAGTTTACTTGTTATGTTGCATAACAATATTCCACGATGATTGTTTGGGTTATTAACATCACCCTTTTTATGTAAGGGAGAACAACTGATTTTGTCCATATTTCAGGAAACATAGCCTTGTCAAATAAAACATTGAAAAGTCTAAACAGAAACTCCATTATCATCTCAAATTTACACGCTTTTTTTTTTTTTTTTTTTTTTTTTTTTTTGCTGCCTCATCTTCTGACGATCCCCGTCTCACTGTTCACACGCCGCTCATTCCAATCTCCCCGCCACAACCACATCCAGATTTGTTATGTCTCATCCTCAGGGTCGGAAGTCCACAGGGAGCCCATCACTATCAGGCCGCCGTGGGACCACCAGCCAGAGAGGCCCTGCACTGCTGCTGGGTCACTTTGGGGGTGTTCAGTGGTGCCTGTTCTGAGCTAACACACCGGCAGGAAAAACCACCTACTAAGGCCCCTAAAAAACGACAGTTTTTAGCTCAGTCGCGGAGCCAGACTGAAATGAGTTGCCCACCCAGGTGGCAACCACCAAAAAAACGTCCTCCAACGACAGTCCCTGCGAACCTCCAACCCCAAAAGGGTTTGACACAAACTCACCACAGACACAGAAGGATGGGCAAACGAATCTGAAGGGCACCATGGAGAACCCAAGAGAAACTGAGACCAAACCGAATGAGAGGCAATTTTTTTAAATGCATGAGACAATGACAATGAGATAAAGTAATGAATGCTGCTGTGGAAGTTTCATATGCTTTGAGACTATTGACAAGGTTGTACTCTACGCTTACTATCATAATATACCCGGGTAACCGGGCCGAGAGTACAGACACCTGCAGGTTGCAGGTAATTTGAGCAACACTCTAAAAAAAACATCGATCGTTAAGTGGAAAGAAAACCACTGTGGGGTCCATTCTCCACTGAGCCCACAAGCACATCACCTGGTAGGAGCCGGCCGGAGTCCGAAAAATCCCATACTCTTAGGAATCGAACCGGACTTCCAGTCCGTAAACCCAAGGCGCTAACCACTGCGCCATGGCGGCGCTTGGGTTAACACGCATAATTTATCATCTCCCCAATAATTCCATCTGGCCCTGCAGCTTTACGATTCTTTAATTGTCTCAAAGCTAATAAGATCTCTTCTTTAGAAACAGGGCGATTAAAAAACATGGTTACTGTCAATATCATCATCATGAATACTATCATCTACCTGTTCCTTTGAAGTACTTAATAAGTTATCTTCTTTTTCAAGCAAATTCTTAAAATGAAAAAAACAGTCAGCACAATATACAAGCTAATATCATTTAAAGGCTGTTTTCTTTTTTTTGGATTTTCTGCATTGAATTCCAAAACTCTTTCTGACTATTTACAGAGCTAATCAAGTGATCCAATAATGCATTATTAAATTGTTTACATTTTGATTTCAAAAGCTGTTTATACTCACGTCTAGCCTGTGAGAACAATAAATGATCTGCTGGGGATTTAGTGCAGCGATATTTATTCAATAACTTACCGGCATTTCTTTTACTCACACAACATCCTACATCATACCAGTCATCCCTCCGTACTTTTGCATTCACATCAAACCATCTTTTCATACACTCAGCAGCATTCACTGAACAGTCATTAAACATGTGAAGGGCTCTATTGATATCTGTATCAATTAAACTTATAGCTGTCTCTACTTTCTGCTGAATTTCAGGCGAATATACTTTATTCATAAAAATATTGTCATACGAATACGAATTTTTTAATAACACCACAGCTATCTTTACTTTGCCTGGTTAGGAGGCTGTCTGGAAAATTAATGTTTAGTGTTACAGGCATATTACTTACTTACTTAGGCCCATCACTCCCCCTGGAGCATAGGCCGCCGACAACAGTCCGCCAGAGTCCTCTGTCCTGGACTATTCTCTCCAGCTGTTACAGGCATATGGTCGGACTCAACTCTTTCACACACGCGCAACTCACAACATTCCGACATTGTCACATACATGTCATGTGTCATAACAAAATAATCATTTACAATGTTTCCATTTTGAGATATATATGTGTAGCAACCATTAAAGTCACTCTGACACATACCATTTAGAATACATAATTATATCCAAAGCAGTGCACATATCAATCAGCATTTTACCATAATTGTTAAGCACATTATCTTCTGAGTTTCTATGGACACATAATGGTCCACTTGAATACTGGTTATCAAAACACAAAGCATCATCCTCTATATCCTGTGAAATATTTGAAACTCTACTATTTAAGTCTCCACTCACTAAAATGTGGACATCATCTTCAGACAAAACACAATCACATATAAATTCTTTAAGTAAACTTATTCCATTTTCATAACTAAAAAAATTGTAATATGGGGAGTCTATTTGTGGCACATAAGCACATACATACAAAATGTTTTTAGTTGTGCCAAACAAAGATTTGTCCAAGACAAAAGCAAACAAACTATTTGATTCAACATCCATCAATTTGGCAAGGGCATTAAACTTGTGACGAACCAGACACAAAAGACCACCAGATCGTCTCCCTTGGGAAGAAAGCTTCATGGCAGGTTTGCAAAAAACGTCATACCCAACAAACACTGAAGAATAAAAGTTTTCAACAAATGTTTCCAACAAGCATACAAAATCAAAAGAACAAAGAAATGACACAAAATCTTTATCATTCAATTTTGGAAGCAACCCGTTCACATTCCAGTGAAGAAAGGAAAAGGACTGATCTTTATTTACAAGGGTGCACACTTGTACATGACTTTCATCCGGCAAGACAGCATCATTACACACAAAAGTACGCCCAA
>CM054161.1:17920140-17931497 GCA_028751875.1 Rapana venosa | reverse complement strand
CCCCCAAAACCCCCCCCCCCCCCCCCCCCCCCCCAAAAAAACAAAAAAAAACCCCCCCCCCCCCCAAACTTAAACCCCCCAAAAAAAAAAAAAAAACAAAACAAAAAAAAAAAAAAAAAAAAAACCCCCCCCCCCCAAAAAAAAAACCCCACCAAAAACCCCCCCCCCCCCCCTTTTTCACCCCCCCTTTTCCCCCAACCTCCCCCTCCCCCCCCTCCCCCCCCTCCCCCCCCCCCCCCCCCCCCCCAACCCCCCCCCCCCCCCCAACCCCCCCCCCCCCCCGCATACCCCCCCCCCCTCCCCCCAACCCCCCCCCCCCCAAAAAAAAAACCCCAAAACCCCCCCCCCCCCCCCCCCCCCCCCCCCCAAAAAAACAACCCCCCCCCCCAAAAAACCCCCCCCCCCCCAACCCCAAAAATTTTTTTTAAAAAAAAAAAAAAGGGGGGGGGGGGGGGAAAAAAAAAAAATTTTTTTTTTCCCAACCCCCCAAACCCAAAAAACCCCCCCACCCCAACCCCCCCCCCATTCCCCACCCCGTCCCCCCCCCAAAAAAACCCCCCCTTTTTTTTTTAAAAAAATTTTTTTTAAAAACCCACCCCCCAAAATCAACCCCCCCCCCCCAACCCCCAACTAATCTAAAACACCCCCTCCCTTTTTCCCCCCATCCCAATAACCCCCCCAAAACCCCCCCCATTCCATTTTAAACCCCTTTTTCCCTCCCTACCCCCCTTTCCCCCTTTTCCCCTTCCCCCCTCCCCTTCCAAACCCTCCCCCACCCCCCAACCCCCCTTCACCCTCCCACACATTACCCCCCCCCCCCCTTACCCCCCACCCCCCCCCTCCACCCCCCCCCCTCTTTCCCCTCCCAACCCCCCCCAACCCCCCCCCTAAATTAACCCTTTCCCCACCTCCACCCCCAACAACCTCCTTTTCCCCTCTTCCAAAAATTCCCCCTTTTTCCTTCTTTTTTCCCTCCCCATTCTAAACCCCCCCCTTATAACCAAAAATTTTATAACCTTCAAACCCCCCACCCCCCCTTCAAACCCCATCCCACCCCCCCTCTCCACCCCCCCACCATTCCCCACCCCTTTTTTAAAACACCCCCCCTTCATCCCCACCCCCACCCCCAACACCAAAACCCAAAATAAATAAAATGCCCCTTTTTTCCCCCCCCAACCCCCACCCCCCCCAAAAAAAAAAAAAACTCCACCCCCCCCTAAAACAAAAACCCATCTCCCCCCCCTCCTCAACCCCCCAAACCCAAACCCCCCCAACCAAATAAAAAAACCCAAAAAAAACACCCCCCCTTTATTTTTTTTTTTTTAAAAAAATTTCCCTAATTTAAAATTTCTTTTTTCCCCTTTTTTTTTCCTTTCCCCCTTTTTTTTTTTATTTTCCCAAACTCCCTTCCCCCCCCCTTTCCCCCCCCCCCCCCCCCCTTTTAATTTTTAAACTTTTTAAATTTTTCCCCCTTTTCCCCCCTTTCATCCCCCCACCCCAAAAAAAACCCCCAAAAAACCCAAAAAAAAACAAAAGGACAAACAAAAAATTTCTAACCCAACCCCCCCCCCCCCCCAGCAATCCTTTGGGAAAGGGGACATTTTTAAAAATATGAAAAGGGAAATTGGTTATTAATAAGACCAAAAAAAAATTTTTCTTTAACAAGGAAAACCCATCGTTCCCAAAAACCCCTTCAGAATCTTGTGACAGAAGACGAAGGATTTAAAATCAGATACAAAGAAAAAACCCAACCCAAAACCCCCAAAAACCAAGAACAGCAAAACCTTTAAGTAGAAAAAGACGTAAAAGGGGCACGAAAACATTCAGAAATTTTTAAATTTACCCGGTTTTTTGGACAAAACCTAACCGAAAATACAAAGAGGAATTTGGGGTAAAAAAATTTTCCCTTTTCCCAAATACAGTTCTTCTTTGATGCTTCGTGGGAAGAAAAAAAGAGGGTAGTATCTATCTTTTGCAATAATATTTTGACGGGAGGGAAAAAGGGAAAGGACAAAACATCTAGAACATTTTTTTGAAAAAAAAAAAACCCGATTGACACTTTAGGCTATGAGATAAACCTGAGATCCCATTCAGAAAAAACAAGAATGGCAATACCCTTTTTTTTTCGGATTTGTTTGTTTTTTTTGGGTTTGTGTTTGTTGTTCTTTCTTTTTTGTTTTTGGGTTCTTTGTTGTTGTTTTTGGGGTTTGTTTTTTTTTTTTCGAAGGGGGGGGGGGTTTTTGTTTTTTGGTTTAAATGGTTTGTCTTTTTTTCCCGTTTCTTTTGGGTTGTTAGTATGTTTTTTTTTTTCCCTATTGGGGTGTGTTTAATTTTTTTTTTTTTTCGCTTTTTTTTAAATTTTTTTTTTTCTTTCTTTTTTGCCCCTTTTTTTCTTTGGGGGGAGAGGGTAGGGGTGGGGTTTTTTTGAAGAAAAATAAAAAACACCCTTACCCCTCAAAAATACAAACGGACAAAAAAAAAACACAGTAAGACGAGAGGGGCCCCCAAGGCCCCCTTTTAATACAAGATAAAAGTACCATACAGAACGGACAGGGATGACAGCAACCCCTAAATTGAACCCAAAAAAAAGAGGACTCAGGCAAACAACCTCACCCTGAAGTACAAAACCTTTGGGCATAATTTAAAAGCTTTTCCAGAACAAAAAGAAGTTTTCGGTTTTTTTGTGCCGGCTGCATATTTTTCTAAATGCCCCGTAAGCCTCATTTTTTAGTAGGGAACAAAATATTGGGCAGGGAAAATGCTAAAAAAAGAGAAAAGAGAGGTTTCGAATGCTCCAAGAGGAAAACAACAAACAATGTTTTTTATGAAATGTTTAAAGGGAGCACTGTCCCCTAAAAGAAGACATACCCGAAGGGTTAGCGGCGAAACCCAAAAACCTGTCCTTGGGTTTTTGACGCTATCTCCTTTGGGGCCTGTCAAATTTAAAAACCCCGCCATGTTTTTCTGTATTGTCGGGGATTTTAAGGAGGGGTTTTTTTTTTTTAGGGGGGTTTTTTTTAAAAAATCTTTGTGTCCCTGGGTTTTTTTTTTTTCAAAAACGTATGGCTTTTTTGTTAATCTCTTCTTTTTTCGGCTTACTTTGTCCCGGGGTCGCTTTGTCCTGTGTCCCCCCGCCCGCCTCTGTGTCTGGCTTCTGTGTTTTTCTCTGGGAATTCCCCCCCCCCCCCCCCCCCCCCCCCCCCTCTTTTCTCTCCCGTCTGCTCTTTTGTGTATCTCTCTTTTTATGTAAGTATGTATGTTTGGTTTTTTTTATGTGTGTAATTTTATGTTTGTATGTATGCATGTATGTATTAAGTGGTTTTGTGTGTAGTGTGAAGGGTGAAAGTATGTTGTGAAATAATGTATTTTTGGGGTAATTTTGAAGGGAAGTAAAGCATGCATGTAGTATGGGATGTATGTGAGTAATTTGCATATTAAATTTTTATAATATGTATGAATTTATGCATGTATGTTGTATGTATGTGTCCTCCTTCTCTGTCTTTTCTATCATCTGTGTCTAAATATCTTTCCCCCCACTTTCTGTCCCATCCCCAATCCTTCCCGTCCCGTCTCTTTCTGTTTTTTGTTCCTCCTTTTCCCCTTTCCGTCTCTTTCTTCCTTTCCCCCCAAACTGTCTCTGGCCTGTTTTTTCCCTTCCCCTTTTTTTCCCCCCCCCGGTTTTTTCTCTCCCCCACCCCAAGCACACCAAAACACTCAACACAACACAACACACACACTCACACACAACACCCCACAAAACCCACAACACCCAAAAACACCCCTCAACCCCAACAACACACACAACACACTCACACACAACACACACCACACACTCACACACAACACTCACAACACTCACCACAACACAAAACTCACAAAAACAACCCCAACTCCCCTTTTACAAAACTCACCCCAAAAAACACACCAAAAAACCCAAACCACTCACACACTCACCAAAAAACAAAACAAACACACCCCAACACAAAAACTCACCACACACTCACACACAAAAAAACCACACCCCCACAACACCAACAAAACACCAAAACAATGAAACCCACAACCCCAAAAAAACCCTCCCTCTCTCCCCTCTCACAGGGGGGGAGAGAGAGACAGTAGGGCTTTGACAGACGTGAACCCCTTTTTTTTTCCCCTTGGGTTTTTTTGCTTAAAAGAAAGAAGAAAAAAACGGAACGCTGCTACCAAAAAATTAATTTGGGGGGGGGGGGGGGGGGGGGGGGGGGGGGGGGGGGGGGGGGGGGGGGGGGGGGGGGGGGGGGGGGGGGGGGGGGGGGGGGGGGGGGGGGGGGGGGGGGGGGGGGGGGGGGGGGGGGGGGGGGGGGGGGGGGGAAAAACCTGGGGGGGGGGTGGGGTTCAAGGGGGGGGGAAAAAAGGGGGGGGGGGGGGGAAAGGGAAAATTTAAAATTTTAAAGAAGCCAAAAAAAAAACAAAAAAAAAAAAAACATTCATTTTGTGTGTCTTTCCCTTCCAAAAATTTACGGTTTTTGTTTTAAAATTAAGTGATATTAAAAACCCAAAAAGTGTGGGGTGTTGGGTGTGTGTGTTGTGTGGTGTGTGTTTGGGGGGGTGTGTGGTGTGGGGTGTGTTGTTTGTGGGGTGGGGGTTGGTGTGGGGGTTTTGTGTTTTTGTGCGCGTGTGTTTCGTTGTGTGTACGTTTGGGTGTTGCGGTGGTTTTTCTGTGTGCTGTGTGTCTATCGTCTGTGTGTTTTTCTCCTCCCCTCTCTCTCTGGGCCCCCCCCCCCCCCCCCCCCCCCCTCCCCATCCTCTCCTCTCTCTCTCTTCTCTCTTCTCTCTCCTCTCTCTCTCTCTTCTCTCTTCTCCCCTCTCTCTCCTCTCTATCTCTCTCTCTCTCTCTCTCTCTTCTCTCTCCTCTCTCTCTCCTCTCTCTCCTCTCCTTCTCCCTCTCTTCTCCTCTCCTCTTCTCCTCTCCTCTCTTCTCTCTCTTCTCTCTCTCTCTCTCTCTCTCTCTCTCTCCTCCTCTCTCTCTCTCTCTCCTCTCTCTCTCTATCTCTCTCTCTCCTCTCTCTCTCCTCTCTCCTCTCTCTCCTTCTCTCTCTCTCTCTCTCTCTTCCTCTTTCCCCTCTCTCTCTCCTCTTTTTGTGGCAAATACGTCCTTTCACCTTCACCTGTCCCGTAGTCTCATGGACCGTGAAGGCACCAGTGAATATTTTGTAACCAGCTTCCTCCACTCCCTTCAGTCCTCTGCTTTCCGTAGCAAATCGTTCCACTCAAGGCCAGTCCACTCTCTGATGATACGATACGTCCATGCACACACACACACACACACACACACACACACACACACACACACACACACACACACACACACAACACACACACACAACACACAACACACACACACACCGCACACACACACACACACACACACAAACAGCTTCCAACAACAAGCATGCAAGTGCTTTCATTCCTCCTCTCTTCCTCTATACACACACATACCTACACATACACACACACACACACAAGTACACAAGTGCAAGTGCACCCGCACGTGCACACACACACGAACGCACGCACACATGCACACAAAAAGAAACACACACACACATGCACACAAAACAGCACACACACGCACACACGCACACACACACACACACACGCACACACACACACGCACACACACACACGCACACACACATACACACACGCCACGCACGCACGCACATTGTCCTATAACCCAGACACGCTAGAAAGCGTCTTTAGTTCTTTGTAAAGGGGAGAGACATAGAGAGAGAGAGACAGAGAGGGAGAGACAGAGAGGGAGACAGGGAGAACAGGAGGGGAGAGACAGTAGGACTAGACATACTGTAGACACCTTTGCCTGCTGCGTTTTATTGCTGATGAAAGATTGGAAAAACAGTCCTTCTCTGTCTCCTGTCTCTGCCTCTGTGTGTGTGTGCGCGCGCGCGCGCTGCGCGCGCGGTGTGTGTGTGTGTGTGTGTGTGTGTGTGTGTGTGTGTGTGTGTGTGTGTGTGTGTGTGTGTGTGTGTGTGTGTGTGCGTGCGTGTATGTGTTGTGTGTGTGTTGAGGGGGGTGGGGGCTAGATGTGGGTGTGTGTAGGAAGAGAGGGTGGGGAATGAGGGCATTTGTATGCTTGCCTTGAAAGAGAGAGAGATAGAGAGAGAGAGAGAGAGAGAGAGAGAGAGAGAGAGAGAGAGGAGACAAACAGACAGAGACAGACAGACAGAGAGACAGAGACAGACAGAGACAGACAAGACAGACAGAGCCAGATCCAGAGCCAGAGACAGACAGAGACAGAGACATACAGACAGACAAAAACAGGCAGAGACAAGCAGAGACAGAGAGAGAGACAGACAGACACAAACAGACAGACAAACAGACAGACAAATGGACAGTGAGCGAGAAATTTAAAAAAAAGAGACTGACAATCAGAAACACAAAAGGAGAACAAGAGACAGACACAGTTTGCATGGAGGGAGAGTAGTGTTTTTTTGCTGAGCAGTTTGGTGTCTTTAAACTAAACAGTTTGTTGTCTTTTTGTTGCAGTTTGATAACTATAGTTGCAGTTTGTGTCTTTTTGCTGAGCAGTTAGGTGTCTTTTTGTTATGCAGTTTGGTGTCTTTTTGCTGAGCAGTTTGGTGTCTTATTGCTGAGTAATTTGCTATCTTTTTGCTGAGTAGTTTGCTATCTTTTTGCTGGTGTCTTTATGCTGAGCAGTTTGATGTCTTTTTGCTGGGCAGTTCGGTGTCTTTTGCAGAACAGCTTGGTGGGTGTTTTTTTAAAGAGCAGCTAGGTGTCGTTTTGCAGAGCAGTTTGGTGTCTTTTTGGTGCAGTCTGGTGCTTTTTGCAGAGCAGTTAGGTGTCTTTTTGCTGCCCAATTTGGTGTCTTTTGCTGAGCAGTTAGGTGTCTTTTTGCTGAGCAGTTAGGTGTCTTTTGCTGAGCAGTTAGGTGTCTTTTTGCTGAGCAGTTTGTTGTCTTTTTGCTGAGCAGTTAGGTGTCTTTTTGCTGAGCAGTTATATATCTTTTTGTGAACAGTTAGGTGTCTTTTTGCTGAGCAGTTAGGTGTCTTTTTGCTGCCCAATTTGGTGTCTTTTGCTGAGCAGTTAGGTGTCTTTTTGCTGAGCAGTTAGGTGTCTTTTTGCTGAGCAGTTAGGTGTCTTTTTGCTGAGCAGTTATATATCTTTTTGTGAACAGTTAGGTGTCTTTTTGCTGAGCAGTTAGGTGTCTTTTTGCTGAGCAGTTTGTTGTCTTTTTGCTGAGCAGTTATATATCTTTTTGCTGAGCAGTTAGGTGTCATTTTGCTGAGCAGTTATGTATCTTTTTGCTGAGCAGTTAGGCGTCATTTTGCTGAGCAGTTATGTATCTTTTTGCTGAGCAGTTAGGTGTCATTTTGCTGAGCAGTTATGTATCTTTTTGCTGAGCAGTTAGGTGTCATTTTGCTGAGCAGTTACGTGTTTTTTCCTGAGCTGTTTGATGACTTTTTGTGGGCAGTTTGATGACTTTTTGTGGGCAGTTTGATGACTTTTTGTTGGCAGTTTGATGACTTTTTGTTGCAGTTTGATGACTTTTTGTTGCAGTTTGATGACTTTTTGTTGGCAGTTTGATGACTTTTTGTTGGCAGTTTGATGACTTTTGGTTGGCAGTTTGATGACTTTTTGTGGGCAGTTTGATGACTTTTTGTTGGCAGTTTGATGACTTTTTGTGGGCAGTTTGATGACTTTTTGTTGCAGTTTGATGACTTTTTGTTGGCAGTTTGATGACTTTTGGTTGCAGTTTGTTGACTTTTGGTTGCAGTTTGATGACTTTTGGTTGCAGTTTGTGTCTTTTTACAGAGCAGTTTCGTGTCTTTTTGCTAAACAGTTTGATGACTTTTTGTTGCAGTTTGGTGTCTTTTTTTGCAGTTGGGTGTCTTGTTGTTGCAGTTTGTGTTTTTTGTTGCAGTTTGTGTCTTTTTGTTGCAGTTTGTGTCTTTTTGTTGCAGTTTGTGTCTTTTGGTTGCAGTTTGTGTCTTTTTGCTAACCAGTTTGGTGTCTTTTTGTTGAGCAGTTTCATGACTTTTTGTTGCAGTTTATGTCTTTTTGTTGTAATTTGGTGTCTTTTTGCAGAGCAGTTTGGTGTCTTTTTGTTGCAGTTTGGTGTCTTTTTGTTGCAGTTTGATGACTTTTTGTTTGTGGCAGTTGAGTGTCTTTTTGTTGCAGTTTTTGTCTTTTTGTTGCAGTTAGGTGTCTTTTTCTTGCAGTTGGGTGTCTTGTTGTTGCAGTTTGTGTCTTTTTTGCTGCAGTTGGATGTCTTTTTTGTTGCAGTTGGATTACTTTTGTTGCATTTAGGTGTCTTTTTGTTGCAGTTTATGTCTTTTTCCTGCAGTTTGGTGTCATTTTGCTGAGCAGTTAGGTGTCTTTTTGCTGAGCAGTTAGGTGTCTTTTTGCTGAGCAGTTAGGTGCTTTTTGCTGAGCAGTTAGGTGCTTTTTGCTGCTGTTTGGTGTCTTTTTTGCCCTGTAAAGGGGTGTCCCAATGCTGTAAGAAGGGTAATGTCTTTTTACTGTGACAGAAGGGTGATGTCTTTTTACTGTGACAGAAGGGTGATGTCTTTTTGTTCTGAGATGGGTGATGTGTTTTGCTACAAGACATGTTTGTTATTTTTAGTTTTAAAACAACACTAGCAGCTGAATTTGAACTTTCGACAGTATTTAAAAGATAAAATTGTGTGTAGTTAGCGAGAAGAACAATGCAGTTGTCAAGCCTCGACACAACAATTGTATAAGTTGTTTGGTGGTCTAGAGGTAACACACCTGCCTAGAAAGCTAGATGTCGTAGGTTCAACCCCCGTTTTAACCCAAATTTGTCATCGTTGATTGGACCTTTGAGTGGTGGGTCTCGTTGATAGTCTTTCGGAGGAGAACATAAGCCGCCATCCTGTGTGTAATACATGTTTGGCACACATGTAACAAGAGAGTTGTTCCTGGCAACATTTGAAGAAAGGCCACTCTGGTGGGGAAACAAATATACTTGCAAACAAGAAAATAATAATGATAAAAAGAAAACTGGGTGGCGCTGCTCTATGGTGACGCACTCTTCCCAAGAAGAGCAGGCCGAATTTCACGAAGGAGAATCTGCTGTCATTGAAAATAACTAATATCTAATAATAATAATAACAACAACAATAACAACAAGAATAATAACAATAATAATAAAATAATAATAATGACAAATGGAACTTATATAGAACTTATATATATGGTATCTAATCCAATCCAGTACCATCCCATGCAAATCGATCCGCTCCGATCCAATCCAATCCCATCCACTACGATCCGACCCAATCCAATACATTACAATAATGACAAGTAAGGATTTTTTTTTTTTTTTTTTTTTTGCTTATTCAGTCATCAGCTATCCTTCCAGCGAAAAAGAATTGATGCAAGGAATCTTCTGCTAATGTAGACAAGCGTGACCATTTTAGTTTCGCTCCTCGGCTAGAGCTCTGAGGTTCACCAATGGTCAGATTTTTGCATTATGCCATCGTTTCTACCCACCATTAAGGTAGCCGCATTCCGACTTCGGGGATGATGTCTAAACACGATATCAGTGTACATGCGGGTTGTTTGGGTTTTTTTTCAATGTTGTCATCCGCTCCCACCAGCATGAGATGGGCTACTCTTCCCAACAACAGAGGGTTTTAACGTGTGCGCAAGACGTTCTGCGTGCATTCGCGCACGGGGCCTCGGTTCACAGTCTCATCTGAAGAACTTTTGGTGGGAGTGGAATCAGTGCGGATGTTAACCATTGGGAAAAATACTCTCGAACGGATGCTTCGATGGTGGATTGAACTTGAACTCTCAGATTGCGAGCGCAACACTCTAACCACGAGGCTATCCCGTCCCCCCCATGTGCTTTATAAGTCATAATTATCTCCATTCATTCATGTGCAAACTTCTCATCGGGTACTTCTTATTCTCACAGTGATTCCCAGGTGGGATAAGTTAGTGAGTCAGAGTGCATGTTCTGGGTGACCCCTCAGGGTGTAAAGCTGGGGAACGCACAACAAACAACAACAACAACAACAACAACAACAACAACAACAACAACAACAGCAACAACAACATTCACGTGATAGAGAAAAAACACAAGAAGAAGACAGAGAAGATGAGACAGAGACAAAGCCAAGAGACAGAAGACATAGTCCAGACGAACAATAACATGACAGAAAGAATACCTATTTTCCCCGACATTGTCAACATATTATCCACGAAAATAAACCAGAAAAAGCAGCACTAGCACAACAAGTTCTGTTGTGGGGGCATTCCCAGATAAATGTGTCAGAAAGACAGATAATTTTTTTTTCCGAGTGAGGACAGCGAAAGAGAATTCTATCAGAAGATACTTCACACAAAAGTGCCTCTGTGCATTGTTTATCCAACAGAGAAATGATAGTATATGAGCATTCCTAAGAGGCAGCGCACGCTGACTAGCAGACACTCACAAAGATGGGGTTATTTTGTTAAGATCAAGGGAGCGCACATTTATTTATTTATTTATTTATTTATACCACTTTAAGTCACGAGATTTCTCTGCGTGAAATTCGGGCTGCTCTCCCCGGGGAGAGCACGTCGCCACAAGAGCAGCGCCACCCTTTTTTTTTTTTTTTTTTTTTTTTTTTTTTTTTTTTTTTTTTTTTGGCTGCAACTGTATTTCTTTCCCTATCAGAGTGGCTTTTTTCTAAGAATTTTGCCAGGGACAACTCTCTTGTTGCCGTGGGTTCTTTTTCGTGCGCTGCATAATTTTCTGTAACACACGGGACCTCGGTTTATCGTCTCATCCGAAAGATGCTCCAGTGTGTGTGTGTGTGTGTGTGTATGCATGCATGCACACTCACATGCAGGCACGCACGCAATCACGCACTTGCGCGCGCGCATACACACACATAATATAATATAATATAATATAATATAATATAATATAATATAATATAATATAATATAATATAATATAATATAATATAATATAATATAATATAATAATAGATAGATAGATAGATATCTTTATATGTATGATTCTCTTTCTTTCTCTCTCTCTCTCTCTCTCCTCTCTCTCTCTCTCTCTCTCTCTACATATATATATATATATATATATATATATATATATATATATATATATATATATATATATATATATATATATATATATACACGCACACGCACGCACGCACACAAGCACACACACACACCCAGAAGAGGAAGAAGAAGAAGATGATGATCATGATCATGATGATGACGACGACGATGACGACGACGACAGACAGATGTTGATGACAACGATGACGAAGAAGAAGATGAAGAAAATGTAGAAGAAGAACTTA
>CM054161.1:17871885-17899640 GCA_028751875.1 Rapana venosa | reverse complement strand
CAACCAGATTTCTTTTGGGGCCTCTTCTTCTCTTGCCTTCGACTGTTCCTTGCAAGATGGTTTTTGCTATGTATTTGTGTCTTTGTGGTGTGACCCATCCCACATCAGTGTTCTCTTCTTTATGGTGGGAGAGCAAAGGTTCTTGGGGGCCCTCAGCTTTTTGATGTTGTTCTTCTTTCACAATTAGTGGTTGTTTCTTGTTCTTTGTATGGTATTTTGAGGAGTCTTCTGTGGCACATTGTTCTCGATATGCTGGGATTCTCCTGTCTGCTGACAGAGTCCATGATCACAGCCATATAGGAGGTAGGATTCACGAGGGATTTGTAGAGGTGGTATTTGCTGCTAGAAGCTGATGTTGTTGCTGTCTGATTACGCTCTCGAGTGTTTGGCTAGAGCAGATGTTCTGTTGCAAATGCGAGCTTTCATTCATTGGTTTTGATGTGCCTTCTTTGGTTGGATGGAGCCTAAGTATTTGAATTGACTAACTTTCGTATTTCTCATTCATCTTTTTTTCGTGGCTCTGTCAGATTGCGCCTGTTGACCATGGATCTTTGAATTTCTCTGTATCTGACGTCAATGCCGTATGGCTCACTCGATTCTGAAAGGACCTATTTCTGTGAGAGGTTTTGCAGTTCTTGTTTCCTGTCTGGCCCATGTGGGTCAATTAGTCATCTGCAAATCTGAGGTTGCAAAAGGGTCTGTCCAACCAAATGGAGATGGAAGTGGGTGTTTTGCGAGGGTCTCGGTATGATGTTTTCGAGGAAGGAGGTTGAAGAGTATGAGAGTGGAGAGAGGCAGCCCTGACGGACCCCACCGTGGTCCTGTTGAAAGAACTCGCCATGTGAGTTGTTCATGAAAACTGCACTTCTTGCGTTCTGTACAGTGCCTTGATGACTTCAATGAGGTAGTTGTCAATGTTGATAGTGCCTGAGTACTTGCCAGAGGCTGTCATGCCATACCTGTAAAGGGCTTTTTGAAATCTATGAAATTGTGATACAAGTCTTTTTGGGGTGTTGGGAGAGAATTTTCTCATTATCAGGAATTGCTAGAATTGAAAGTTTGTTCCATTGTGCTGCGTTTTGTCTAAAGCCGGCTTGTTCTTCTGCCAGGAGTTTTTCCGCTTGGTTTTTTTCAGTCTGTTGAGGACTACTGCGGCATGATTTGCTAGGATGTTTTTTTGTTTGTGTTGCGGGTTTTTTGCTGCCTCATCTTTCTGTGACGTCCCCGTCCTGCTGTTCCCACGCCGCTTATTCCAATCTCCCCGCCACAGCCATATCCAGATTTGTTATGTCTCATTCTCAGAGTCGGAGGTCCACAGGGAGCCAATCACTATCAGGCCGCGGCTGGGGCCACCAAGCCAGAGGGGCACTGCACTGCTGCTGGGTCACTTTGGTGGTGTGTTCATTGGTGCCTGGTTCTGAGCTAACATACGGCAGGACACCCACCTACTAAGCCCCCCTACTAACGCAGTATAGCTCGTTGCGGAGCCTGGACTGAGGTGAGTTGCCCACCGAGGGGGGGGGGGGGGGTTGGCAGGCCACGCCACAAGTGTCCCTTCCACGAGACTGTCTCTCCCGAACCTCCAACCCCAAAGGCTTTGTCACATCTCGTCGCACAGGCACAGACAGGGTATGGAGGGAACACGAATCTGAGGTCACATGAGGACCGAGGCAACTGCGACCAGACGAATCTCAGAGGCAATGTTTTGTTTATTGCATAATGATCAGATGACAATGAGGATGCATAATGATGCTGCTGTTGGAAGTGACATATGCTTTGAGAAGACTAACTTGAGGGGTTGTACGCTACGCTTATTATCATAATAAGTATAGATCCCGGCGGTCAGACCGGGCCCGAGAAGATACAGACACCTGCAGTGTGGTCAGGTAATTTGAGCAACAGTCTCAAACTCGCATCCGTTTAAGTGGATGAAGCTCGACGTGTTATGTGGTTCCAGGCTTCCCACTGGCACACAGCACACTCACTGGGTTAGGAGGCCGGCCGGAGTCCGAAAAATCCCTATGCTCTTCATGAGAATCGAACCCGGGACCTTCCAGAGTCCGTAACCCAAGGCGCTAACCTGACTGCGCCAGGACGGCTGGGTTGCTAGGATGTCTTGTATAGACTGAGGGTTATGTAGTTCTTGCATTGCTTGAGGTTTCCTTTTTGGGTAGGGGGTATTACAAGTGACTGTGTTCGATTTCTTCTGAGCCATTCTTGGTGTCGTGAGTCCTTCTGACAAAGTTCTGTGAATCGCTTTGCCGTACTAATGAATGTCTAAAAATAGTGGTATTGCTGACTTTACTGTAAGAAAAGTGCAGCTGTGTCTGCATACCCGGCGTACAATTATATATCAACATCTATTTCTTATGAATATCAATTAGAAGTAAATACGTTGTAGTCGTTGCCCTAGCCCAGAGCAGATTTCCAGCTCAAAGATTTTATGGTTCGGTTAGGGAAGAATGCGAAGGAAGAAGAAATCACGAGAAATGTTAATGAAGCTATGCTGAAGGAAAAAAAACCCCGAAAAACACAATCGTTAATCACTTACTGTTGAATAAGGATGAACCTGATGTGATTGGGGCTTTGTTGATTTTTTTTTGCTTTTCTTGGTGATGATCGAACTGAGTGTTGTACCTTTGCACTTGGATGTTCAGAAACCCCCTCTCAATGAAGTCACACTACAAAAGCAAATTGTCTCCTTGAGCATTCGTGTTGCAGATCCTGTCTCTGTCCTTCTGCTGAAGAGGGGCCGTGTTGGCTGCCAATCAATAATTTCTGTTGCAGCTATCAAATCAAGGAGTGCGTGGAAAGCTACTTTCAGATCATTAATCGGCTTTCTTTTCTCTCCCTCCCCCCCCCCTCCCGTCCCAAGACCTGTTCCAGCAAGCCAGTGTAATGTATTAACAAAGTGTCATGTGTGTAGGATTTTTAAAAATTTTCCTTGGGCCTATCCTATCTCTTTTTTTTTAAAGTCTAAGATATCAATCGGGACGGGATGGCTCAGTGTCGGAGCGCTCGCTTTCCCCAGCCAAGTTAAGCAGGCTAGTCGAGCGTGGTTACCAGTTGGATGGGTGAGACCGTTGGCTCGGGCCTTGGGCTTCAGTACTGTTCCCCCAGGGGTTCACCCAGAGCTGTAAATGGGTACCTGCCCTCTTTAGGGTTCAGGGAAGGTAAAGCAGCGAGGGAGAGGAGATGGGCGCGCGCCCTCAATATGCTGGCCCTAGAGAGGGTCTCCTGTTCGCCTCGCTCCCCTACGACCTTAATAGGTTGATGGGACTCCTTTACTCCTTTACCCTAGGATTCCATCCTTATCAGTGATAGTGGCTCTCATTGTATAACATGATGAGAATCTTCTGTTGTGTGTGTGTGTGTGCGTGTGCGTGTGCGTGAGTGTGTGTGTGTGTGTGTGTGTGTGTGGTGTGTGTGATGTGTGTGGTGTGTGTGAGTGGTGTGTGTGTGATTTTTAAGATAGAATTTTACTACTTTGTCTGCTGGTTAAATGTTTTTGTTTATGTATATTGTTGGCTTGTGTACTACTTGAATTCGCTTATGTTATTATTTTGATGGATAAAATTCTGGTTATTTATGGTATTCTATCTTGTAATGTTGCGAAGGTGATGTTTGTATATTGTGTTGTTTTTTTCTTCTGTGATAAATGTTTCTTTTGTATCTATTTTTTTTAATTAAGGCTTTGTAACAGGCATGAATTTCTTGTTAGTGAGGGTGATTATAGGGACTTGAATCCCTTCTTAGGATGCGGGGAGTGGGGGGGGGGTGAGGGTGTCAATATAAGACCATCCCACCTTCTGGAAAGTTCTGTGCGAGAAATTCGTCTTTTATATCGACTCTCATTTGTTTCTGCCTTGTTCCTTTTCTTCCTGCCACCTCCTTCTTGGTCTATTTTCTGCCTTCTTGGTCCATTCTCCTGCCTTTTTCTCCTGAAAGACTTAGTCGGTGCCCTGGGCCTGAGATGTCCGGTGCTTAACGGAGTGTGACTCATTTTCGCTTCAAGTAACAGGACAACAATAGTTGCTATTTGAGGCAGGTTGGAGGAAGGATGAGAGATGAATTGAAATAAAACGGTGGCCATAGACCACTTAAAGAGGCCATTATTTGGGTTGCCACCTCGTTGAAAGTTCAAGCCCAATCGAACTACTATACCAAAAAAATAACCCTTTCCCTAGTGCTTTCGTCAGCTAGCAAGCACATGATACCTGAGATTACAAATCTTGTTTGTACTTTTGAGGGTGGAAGGCAGGGAAGGGGGAGTGGGGGGGGGCGAGAAGGGCCAGGCAATGGTCTGACAGATAAGGTCTATGTTTTGGGTTGGTGACCGGATACTCATTGGAAAGATTAAATTTTCAAGCATGTAGGATTATGCTAATGTGTTGTTGGTTGGGGGGAAGAGAGGGAGAGGGGGAGGACGAAGGGGGGGTTAACTGATTTTATTACCAGTGCATATAACAGACTAGACGGGAAAGTACACCGCACTTCTCCCCACCCCACCTCACCTCCTCACCCACCTGTGCCATGTCTAATTGCTTATGACGAGGAAGCTGATAAAAATATAGTATAGGTGCTCCGGATCTGGAATGACCTCCTCTCCACTTCGCAAAAAGCGCTACTTGTGACACTTAGATCAGCACAGGACATATGTTCATTCCAAATGAATTTTCCCTCTCTTGTTTCTCTCAAATCTTATCCTGCCTAAAAAAAGCCAAAAGCCCATCACCCTGCCAAAGTGATAACCTCTTGTGTGTGTGTGTGTGTGGGTGTGTGATGTGTGTGGTGTGTAATGTGTGTGTGGTGTGTGCTTGTGTTGTGTGTGTGTGTGTGTGTGTGTTGTTCTTGTTGTCTTCAATTTTAACGTATGTTGCCCTCTGAGTGTGGAAGGTTATTAAGACGTACGTGTGTGTGTGTGTAGTGTCGTGTTTGTTGTGTGTGTGTGTGTGTGTTGTGTGTGTGTTGTGTGTGTGTGTGTTTGTGTGAGTGTGATTTGAATTTGTTAAACTCTGTTTAATGTGTAATAGTTGTATGTGTAGGGGTGTATTGAATGCAAGCGCCTTTGATTATATCTCTTTTCTTTTTGTAAGTATAGCACTATAAAAATTCCTCCATTTTATTATTATTATTATTACTTATTATTAGCCAAGTACATCATTTCTTGACTAACTTTTGGGATGGCTAGGACTTCTTATCTGGTGTTTCCGACTGTTTTTCTCTCCACATTTAGTCTTGTTTTGGTATGATGTTTGTGTATTTGTTGATAAGTTTGTGTTTGTTTGTTTGTGTGTGTGTTGATGTCGCTTGATTGGTTTCTTGTTTGTTTGTTTTGTTCGTTGCTTTCCATTCTCATCTGTGCGAGCTTTACTTGGATGTTTGTTTGAGGCTGTTTGTTTTCCTTTTTTGTTCTTTACTTTCACTTTGTTCATTTCTTAATATTGGGTTAAACAGCAAGGGATTCTGCCAATTTTTGTCCCCAAACGTTTCCTTGTTTGATTGATAGATTGTCTTTTGGGAAAACCTTCAATTGTTTTTTTTTTTTTTTTTATTTGTTGTTTATTTCGTTTTTCGTGATTTCTGTATTTCAATGCTGTTAGTATATTATTCAGTCATTTTTTCCGCCCTATCTTCTTTTTTCAGTCATTGTGGGGGTCATTAACCGCTGTGTGAATGTTGGTGTTGTACTTCAGACAATATGGCTTTAAAGCTTGTTGTTGCTATGCGCTGCTGATTCTGTTCGTTATCTAACATTTGTTTATGCTTATTGAAGGTATAAACACTATTTACACCAAGAGCCCTGGACAGAGCCCATCTGACTCAAACGTTTTGGGGCAGACTCTCTCTCTCTCTCTCTCTCTCCCCTTTTCTCTCTCTCTCTCTCTCTCTCTCTCTCTCTCTCTTCTCTTTCTTTCTTTCTTTGTCTGTCTGTTGTCTGTCTCTCTCTCATTGTTTCTTTTTCTCTTTTTTCTTTTTTTTCTTCTTTTGTTGGGTTTTGGGTTTTTTTCTTTCTCTTTTGTTTGTTTGTTTGTTTTGGTTGTGGGATTTTTTTGGGTGTGGTGGGGGTGGGTGGGGGGTGTTTTAAGGTTTTCTTTTATTAGTTTGCTTTGGGGGGGGGGGGGTTGTTGGGGGGGGGAGCAGTTTTGAAAGGGTTATTTCCATGTTTCTACTGAAAAGGGTTGAAAAAGTCAGATCGCTGAAAAAAGGGGAAAATCAGCAGGGGCTGACAACATTCCCGCTGAGTTGGTTCAAGCTGGAGGGGAAGCCATGATCAGCGCCCTACTAAGAATCTGCAACAAGATCTGGCAGACAGGAAAATGGCCAACACCATGGACACAGTCACTCATCACACCCTCCCCAAGAAAGGAAATCTACAACAATGCCATAATTACCGCAAAAATCAGCCTCATATGCCACCCAAGCAAGGTCATGCTGCAGATAATATTGAATAGACTGAAGCCACAAGCAGGGACCCTCATTGCTGAGGAAACAAGCAGGTTTCAGAGCAGGGCGCAGCATAACAGAACAGATATTCAACCTCAGAATACTATGTGAGGGTACCTTCAACGTCAACAAGACCTTTAAACCCCGTATTTATCGATTTTAAGAAGGCATTTGACAGGGTGTGGCATGCGCTTTGTGGGCAACCATGAATTTGTACAGCATCATGCAAACCTGATCAGAGTCATCAAAAAGCTGTACAGCGAGGCCACCCGTGCAGTGTACTATCAACAACAACTTGGAGAATGGTTCGAACAACAGTTGGAGTAAGGCAGGGCTGTCTACTCTCATCCCACTCTTTTTTTCAACTTCTTCCTTGAGAGAATCATGGTTGATGCACTGGAACATCATGAAGGATCAGTCAGCATTGGTGGCAGAACGATCACAAACCTCCGCTTCGCAGATGACATTGATGGAATAGCAGGATCAGAAAAAGAGCTTGCCAGCCTAACAGAAAACTTGAATAAGGCCTCCAAAAAATACGGCATGGAAATCAGTGCAGAGAAGACCAAAGTGCAATAACACCACGGAAGAGATACCCCGGGGGTTAAATCCCAAAGTGGAAAGTTCGATCTATGGGAGCCTTGATCAGACCGGGATCCAAGGGAGAAAGATCGGGCTGCCAGTAAACAGCTTTGTCAAAAAAAACACCCGGAGAGAAAAAAATAAAACCCGGGGCAAAACAAAATGGCCCTGAATCCAAAAGGGAGCCCAAAAGGGACCCACCAGTTTTGGGAGAGAAAAAGGGGGGAAGAGACCGGGACCCTTTGGAAAACCTACAAAGACCCATAAGCAACGAAAAGGTATAAAGAATCCAGAAAAAACCTTTGGACCTAGGGGCCCCTTTAGGGATCGTGAAAAAGCGTAAATTAAATGGTATAGGTTCACAAGACCAAAGGTTGCAAAGACAGTTTTACAGGCACGTCCAGGGGGGAAGAAAAGGGGAGACAAGGGAAGAGTGGGAGGATAAATAGCGAATGGCGGCCTAGAATCAACAAACCTGGGGAAGGCAGGAACAGAGAGGGGAATGGAGGGAACGGGTTGTTGAGTCTTTGGGGGTGCCCCACGGTTTCAGTTAGGGGAAGATAGATAAAATTTTATATTTATATGAAAGACAGAAAAAAGTGCCCACCCAAACCCCAGTCGGGGAGGTGGTTCGTTTTTAAAGGGACACTTCCAGTTCACGAGGATGTCTGCATGCTAGAGGAAACCCTGTCCCTCCTGACGCAACAAGTTGGGTTGGAAGATGGGGTGGTTGACCCCCCTTTTGGGGCCCCCCAAAACTTTTCTCCACCCATTGCCTGAGGGGTTTGGTCTCTGCTAGTTTTTTCGGAGGGGACGACAAACCGAAGTCCCATGCCACAAAACATTATTTCGCGCACGGGGAAAAAACCCCATGGCAACAAGAGAGTCGTCCCTGGCAATATTATGTAAAAAAAAATGTCCCCCTGAAAAGGGAAAAAATCAGTTGCAGACAGGAATTTAAAAAAAAAAATGATGGGTGGAAAACCTCTTGTGGGGATGGTTTCCCCGGGGGAAAAGGCACCCCAATTTTTACGCAGGAAATCTGTCGTGACAAAAGGGGTTTTATGAAAAAATAAAAAAAAAAAGGGGGCTTTCGGACAGAATGTTTAAACCCGCGCCTTGTGTGCAACACATATTCAGACCCACATAAAACCTCCAAGGTAAATTAGGTTGTTCATGGAAATATTCTGAAGCAAAGGTCCTGCAAAGGAAAAACAAAAACAACACATTCAGCAGGAAAATGTGAGGAAAAAAAGAAGAAATGATGGGCGGCCTTCTCTGCGGGAGTGGCCCAAATTTCATGCAAAAAAAGCGTGTGAGTAAAGCCCGAAAAACAAAAAAATTCGGTGTTGTTTTGTTTCGCCTTGTCACGTCTTGTCTTGTCTTTCTTGACCTGTTCTCATGTTGTCTGGAATTGTCCTGTCTTGTTTGTTATTTTCCCCAAGATAAAACAAGATTACTGTTTCGATGAGGGTCTTTCCAGAGGGAAAATACCATTCTTCTTTTTTTTTTATATGTATGTGTGTGTGTGGGTTTTTGGAAAAAAACTTTTGATTTTGGCAATTTTATTCATGATTTGGTCTTTTTGGGTACCAGTTTAAATATCTGTTTGAACTATTGATTTTTTGTCATTGGTTGTATGCTGTGTAAGTTTAGGCGAATGCATGCACTTTGATTTGTCTTTGCGATAAACATATATAAGTTCCTTTTATTTTTATTTTATTTTTTTATTTTATTATTGTGAGTAGTGTATAGTAGTAGTTTATAGTTTTGTAGTAGGTAGTAGTAGTAGTGTAGTAGTAGGTCCACAAAACTTGAAATTTGCATCTGTGCATTCCCCCCCGCACTTTTTAACATAAACAAGTGTCTTGAAAAAATAAAACTTAATGCAAAAAAAGCGTTGTGTTTCAGAAAACAAGAAAAATAAAGGGTCACTTAGTTTTTTTTGTTTATTTTAAAGGACTAGCACCTGACTTAAAGTCTGGAGGAGTAGTGGGAAAGAACTTCACCCTTACCTTAGAAACATGTTTTTTAAATAGAGCTTTTTTCGGTGTTCTTGACAGTACTGGTTGTGCCAACCCCAAACCAGTAGTGTGTCATGTTGACCAGCCATCAAATGTTGTGTTTTTCATGTTTCTTGACTTTATGTTGGGCCCCTGGATCTGCATTGCCCCGTTTGCAAAATTAAAGGTTGGGTGTGGCGTGCATGCATGCGGGTGGTGTGTTGTGTGTGTGTGGGTGTGTGTGCGTGGGGATATTATTGTGTGTGTGTGGTGAGAAAGGGAGAGAGGAGGAGAGGAGAGAGAGAGGGAGACTGTGTGTTTGAAGGGGGGCGTGTGTGTGTGTTGTGTGTGATTTGTTGTTGCTTTGATTCCGTTCTTCACTAAAGTGATTAAGAAGTTTAAATGTGTGACTATGTTGTGACTGTGTGTGCGCGTGTGTGACTGTGTGGCATGTGTGTATGCGTGTGTGTGTCTGTAACTTTGTTGTGTATGTGTGCGTGTTTTGTGTGTGCGTGTGTGTTGCGTGTGTGTCTGTAACTGTTGTGTGTATGCTCTAGCTCTGTGTGTGTTGTGTCAGTGTGTATGGTTTGTGTGTTGCAAGGAGAGGAGGCAAAAAAGAGAGAGGAGGGGAGAGAAAAGAGAGATGAGAGAGAGAGAGAGAGAGAGAGGAGGAGGGGTGGGGGGGGGGGGGGTAAAGTTTGTTTTTTTGGGTCGTGACTACATTTTAGACCCATGTGGCAAGGGGGTGGGGGAAAGGGGAGGGGGGTAGAGGAGCACAAAAGTGTGGGATAAAAAGAACCAGGTTAATCAAAATGTCAGGTTTAGGGTTGTAGTGTTTTCTTATTTACCCAATAAAAATTTTTTTTAAAAAATTTTAAAATGTTTGACTTGAATTTTGTCGGCTGGCTGGCGTCTGTCTGTCTGTCTGTCTCTGCCCCAAAAAAGATAATTTTTTTTTGGGCTGATTTGACTTCTGTCTGATGTCTCTCTCTCTCTCTCTCTCTCTCTTCTCTCTCTTCTGGTGTTTTCGGGAGTGGAGTCATTCAAGTCAAGTGAGTGCTTTTTTGTTTGTGTTTGGTGTGGTGGTGTGTGGGAGAGGGAGAGGGTGGGGGGTGTAAATGCTCAAGCAAAAAATGTATTTGAGTGTATCTGCCCCCATGGTGTACATTATTGTATATTGTGTACTGCTGGGGAAAAAGGGCCCGAGCCTGACCAGCAGTTGTTTGGGACGCCATCTGCCTACCTTCGTCAACCCTGCTGTTTGGGTTTTTTTTAAAAGCCACCAAGAAATGGGGGAAAAAGGGGGGAAAAACTCTTTCTGGGTGTGTCCACAAACCCTACACACACACTCCCCCCCCCTCCCCCCCCCAATTTTGACAGTATTTCATGGGGAAAAGGGTTTTTTTTATTTAAATGTTCCTATTTTTATCTAAAGAAGAATCTTTTCCCCGAAATAAAATATTTGTTTCAATCTTTCTGTTGTCGTCTGTCTGTCTGTCCGTCTGTGTCCTCTCTAGTTTATTTTTGGCTTTATTGTGTATATTTTATACAATTCTTCGTTTGTTTGCCCTTGGTTCTATTTTTGCTTGCCTTGCATGTGTGTGTGTGTGTGTGTGTGTGATGTGTGTATGTGTGTGTGTTGGTATTAGTGAAAAGTGGGTTTTTTTCGATGAAATTTATGTATTATGATATTGTTTTCCTTATTTTTTCTTTCGGGCCTGGTGCAACAAAACCGCTGAATGTAATCTATTACCTCTAAAAAATAAAAATAAAATAAAATTTTAAAAATTGTTCTTTTTCTTTCTCTCTTCTTGTTTATTGTCAGCTTTGTTGTGTAATGTTATACATTTCTTCATGTTTGTTTGCCTGTTGGTTTCCTTTTTTCCCCATGAGGGCCTGGTGTAAAGAAGCCCCTGGCTTATCCATTTACACTCAATAAAACGTTATAGCTTGAGTTCAAAATTTTTTTAGTTCGCTTCTCCTTCTCTCTTCTCTCTCTCTCTCTCTTCTCTCTCTCTCTCTCTCTCTCTCTCTCTCACTTTTCTCTCTCTCTTTTCTCTCTCTCTTGCTTGCTTTGGGGGGGGGGAGGGTTGTTGGGGGGGAGCTGTTTTGAAAAGGTTTTTTCCCCCTTGTTTTTATGCGAGACTGTATAAGTATTGGGTTTTTAAATTTTTAAAGATGTATCCCTAACAGGCGGGGACTGGATGTAAAAAAGCATGGTGCTTTATTCATTATCCTCGAAATAAAGATTTTGTCATTGTCATTGTCTCTCTGTCTCTCTCTCTCTGTCTTTTCTCTCTGTCTCTCTCTCTGTGTCTCTCTTGTCTCTCTCTCTGTTCTCTGTCTCTCCCCCTCCTCTCCCCTTTTCTCCCCTTTTCTCTCTCTCTCTCTCTCCCACGCAATCTCTCTTTTACGCAAATCTCTCTCTTTCTTCTCTGTAATTTCTCTCTTTCTCTCTAATCTCTTCCTCTCCCTCTCACTCACTCACTCTCACTCTGTGTAATTTCTCTTCCCCTCTTCACTCTCTCTTCTCTCTCTGTAAATTTCTCTTCTCTCTCTCTCTCTCTTCTCTCTCTCTTTTCTCTCTCTCTCTCCCTCTTCTTTTTTCAAAATTTAGGTTAAGCAATCAAATAAAAAATGATGGACAGAGTGGAAAAATAGAAAAGAAAGCAGAGTTCAAGAAGGCCGGTCAAGACGGAAAATATCATTATTCATGGCATGGAAAAAAAAAAGTAATGAGATGGAGTGATTGTAAAAAGTTCGTGAAAAATCTTCTTTCGGAAAAAATGGATGTAGCAGATGTTAAGTTTGATAGTGTGCACAGGATAAATTCTAAACCAATCTCCCATATTGCCATGGTGTTGTTTTTATCAAGATAAGCTTAAAATATTGAAGGCTAAAATCGTTTGAAAGGTTCAAGGATTTTTTGTAAGACACGATTTTCCAAAACTGTTAGAGATATTGGGCACAATTGACCCCATACTTGAAGAGTGCTAGGGCAGAGGGAAAAAATGTAAGAATGGTCTTTGATCATTTGATCATTAATGGCGAAAGGATGATCCTTAATGATCTTAAAAGAAGGGAATAGCTTGTTGGCCGGCTCATACAATCATCCTGCCATAGTCTCAATTTACAGGGGGGTAGGAAAAGTAAACAGACACCCGTCACTCAGCCTCAGTTAGACACTCATGTAATAGGGCTTAGCCAAGTGAGGCTGAGTGTGATGAAGTGAGCGTGAAGGGCTAGACAAAGACAGGTCTGACTTTGGCCTAGGTCTAACACCAGCTGACCATGAGTGTTGTAGGCAGTCTTCCAATAAAAAGCCTTCTTTAACTGCTGTTGAAAGCATGAATGCTATGTCTTATCATGTCAATGTAATTGGTGAAAGTGTCAGTCTTGAGGGTGTGGATCAATTAAATTGTGGTAATACAGATAAAACAAAAGAGATAGGGTAAAATCCGAGTCAAGCTCAACCACTTACTGTTTATCCAAAACCAGGCAACTTTTGGTCCGATTGGGCTTCGCCTCATCGGACCAAAAACTTGCATAGTTTTATATAAAAACTAAGCAGTTTACCTTGACTCGGCTTTTACCCTATCTCTCTATACTAAAACTGAAAGTAATACTAATTTATTTTTGAATTTATGCTAAAACAATATCTTATCAAGAACTTGTCAAGAACTTTATCAACAACTTATTAATAACTAATAAAATATTTTGTCAAGAACTTATTAAAATGAAAATGTTCCTATTTTATTTTTGATGGGTAATATAAAATTATGGGATTTTTTGCTAAACAATATCTTGTCAAGAACTAATACAAAAATACTAAAAAAAAAATAAACTTATACTTCTTCTTTATTATTTGATTTATGCTGAATTTTTTAAAAAAAAAAAAAAAATTAAAAACCCTTCCGCCCCCCGGGCCCCCTTAAGAAGGAGAGCAATTTGGGGATGAAAGGGAGTTTGGGTGCGGAAAAGTTTTCGGCTTTCCCGACTGTTGGAATCCCGACACACGTTCACACACCACGCATTACACCACAGATTCACAAAACAATAAAGGACAACTAATACCACTACACAACACAAATATAAAAAACAGGCATAACACAAAAATTTAAACAGCCAAATAGTCACAAAAAAAAACAAAATAGGACCGTAGCTATGTAACTCCCGGGGTTCGAACCGGTCCCTGCCTGCTCCCCTGCTCAGTCTAAGCTTCCGACTTCCCATGGGTGCCCGAAGGGTGATGAAAGAGTGAAAATTTAAAAAAATAAACCCCTATTGTGGTGCAATATTACCGCCTCTTTTTGCCGAGGGTTAGCAAAAGATTTTGGCATGTTGCCCAAAACAACAAGAGTAGGCCCCGCTTTTAGGCCCGGCATTGAATTTTTGTATTATGTGTGGTTGTGTGTGGAGTGTATGTGTGTGTTGTTGTGGTTTTGGGGTCTGCATGTTTTGTGTGTGTGTGTTTAAAAAATATTGGGGTTTTACACTACCCAAATATATGTACATATATAATAGATTTATTTTTGTTGTCAGCAACCAAACGATATTGTGATGTCCCCCTGAAAAAAAGCTTAGGGCAAAATTTTTCCTTTTCTTAACAATGTCACGCTCGCTGAGCAGTCGTTATTAAGAAAAGGGTTGGGCCCATTTTCAAAGAGCTGTAAAAAGATTTAAAACCTCGCTTAGCCCCAGAGGGTGATATAATTTATTCTCTCTGCAAATAAATTTTTTTTCCGTATGTTTTTTTTGTTTTGCGTGTTGGACAGAAAAATAACAATGACGAATTTATTTTTGTAACTGTAAAAATCTAAACAAACGCGCCAGAGCCAGTCTGTCGGTTATTGAGAGCAATGTGCTTTTTTGGGAGAAAAAACTTTTCTGGTCTTAGGGAAAAAACTTTTTTTTGTTTTTTCCCCTATGTTGAGTTGTGCTCCTCATACAAATAGAATTTTTTTTATGGGTCATCATTTTTGGTCTTTCTCTATTTGTTTGTTATTCCTTCTGAGCCCTTTTTTATGCGTTTCCGAACCATGCAGCTTTATATTGTTGATCTTAGTAACCCACAATGCTATTTTGAGTTAGGTTTCTGAAGCCAAATTATGCAGATGTAAAAATTTTTCTTGTAAAACCAGTAGTGGTTATTGTGTTTACTAGAACAAAAAATTTTTCTTACCTCTAAAGGGTGTTGGTAATGCGGGCAGACGTTTGGCGTCCCCTATAGACTGTAAATGTTTAATACCGGGGTTTAAAGAACCCCCTTCACTTGATCTGGAAAAGGGGGTGGCTGGTTCTTCAAACAGCATTAAATTCCCTTTTTTTTTTGCCGGAGTGTTTCGATTTTTGTTCCCCCAGTAGCTTTACTCTTATTAAAGTGTATGGGTTAAACACTCTTTCAAAAAAAAGATGCAAACCTTGATGATTTGCTGTGCTCAAACGTGCAAACTTTTTGGGGGGTTTACAAAATCATATTAAAAGTATACCAGTTTCCCGTTACGGGGGTTTGCATCAGTGGTGTAATAAACGGCACTGCCGATCCGGAACCTCTTAATGTAATGCTAATCCCTTTCGTTTGAAAAAATTTACCGAGCAGCATGACTTTAAAGCAACAACTAGCAAAGTTACAAAATGCAGGGTAGGTGGGATCAGATTTACTGTTTGAGTTTTACCAGGACAGCAACATGTTACACCCGAGCAGGAAAGGCTTGCCCCTTTTGGTAGGAAATTTGGGTGCCCCGCATAAATATTGGGGCTCTGTTTCAATACAGCAGGAGCCTTTTCTTTGTCACATCAGTTTTTCGAAAAAGGTTTTGTGCTAATAGAAAACATGATGTGTTGTTCCCTTGCATTCCCAAGCAAAGCTCATTTGACTCTTTTTAAATTAGCAAAGCTCTAACAGTTTCCCACAATTCAAAAGGGAGTTCAAGCGTCTTCGGTGACTCGTGATTCAAGGTCAAAAGTTTGCCCTCCAGAACAAACAAAAAAGCTTTTCCTGTGGCTTGATGAAAAAAAAAAGGAAATTAAAAAAAGGGGTATCTGTTTGGCCCAAGACAGTGTTTTTAAACGATCAGTGAGTTCTTATTAAGGAGCTAAGATTACTGTGGTGTTCATGTTCATACGTAGCAAAAAAAAAAAAACAAGAAGAAAATTAATTAAATTAATTAAATTATTTTTCTACAAATTTGGTTAGGTTTTAGTTGGGGTCATTTTGGACAAAGTTTTTTTTGCAATGGCTAATGTTAAAAACCCAAACGTGGTACAACGCTTTCAAGATGCAATCCCCAAAAATCCCAGACAACCTAAACATGACCCACATAAAGGGCAGTTGGTTGCTGAAATTTATACAACCGGCAAAAAAAAGATGAAGAATTAAAATGTTCATGTGTAAACAAACAACAGCACTGAATCCTTTAAAGAGCTCAACACAACTTGGGCAGTTGGATGAGCGAAATTTTAAACATCCTGCAGAAACAGAAGAATGGGGGATAGGATGGACTTTGGGTAAGGTTCTTTGCTAAAAACAAAAGCAAAAAAAAATTTTCATCCTTGTTGGTAAAAAGTTACTTTCCCTTGCCCCAGTGTTGTAGCAAAGAGCTGTGTGAATTCAGAACAAAGATGATCAATTTTTTATGTGGTGTGGTGGTAGGCGTTTATGAAAAAAGAATGAGAGAGATTTTAAAAAACTACAGAAACTGAAAAGTTTGACTTCAATGGCTTGATTTCCCTGTGGCTGTTGGGCTTTGAAAGTTTGAGGAACAAACCCCCACAGTGTGAATGTGAATTGGGAAGTGTGGCCCCCAATGGCCCGCGAAGGTAAGCCACTTGGGTCTCAAAATGTCTCCACATGGTTCCTGAAAGAAATGTAGCCTCTTGCTAGTGAGTAAAAAACCCAGTTTTCATTTCATATTAGAAAAAGAGTGATTATTCCCAAAGAAAACAAACTCGCCAAACAAGAGTTTTGCAGACGTGTTTGGTTTTTTACCATTTTTACAGGCAGCAGAAAAACACAGAAAAATTGTAAGAGTGAGAAAAAAGAAATCAAAAAACTTTAAACCCCAAAGGGCCCGGGGAAAGAAAGGTTTATTTAAAAATTAAAAAAGCTACAAAAGAGCCCTTGTTGTTGTGATTTGAGTCTTCATTGTGCCTTTCAGGGCCAGCACCGGAAAAAAGTGCCTAAAACAGTCTTACTCGTAATCATCAAGCTGTTCTTTGCTTATGTTTTTTGTTAGATGGATGGGCCATAGACCCATTCTTGACCCGGGACCAGATGTGGTAGCTTTTTTTGAAAAAAAAACCCCATTAAAATTACTCTCAACAGCAAAACCCTGCAAAAGGCATTATATCTGATAAAACCGGAGCGTATGTTCTGCCCCACTTTGTTGGATTTGGGTAATTTTTTTAACACCGAGGTGGAGCAATCACACATCGGAATGCCCACTGTGGTAAGTTTCGTGGGGCAGACATAGAAAGTGTTCTAAAACTAAAGTGATCCCAAAACTGGAAGCGCCGTCTTCTTCCAAAATCTAAGAGGTTACGATCACATAATATGCAGGCAGAAACTGATGGAAAGGCACTGCTTTGCCAGTCTCAGAAAAAGTACCGACTTTTACACTAAATGTTGCCCTTCTTTGATTCTGCCAACATTGATGGGATCTCTAGGGCCTTGTCTTCATCATGAGACTTGTCAATACAGAAAAAACTTCGACACAAAGCTCGTGCAAAAAGGAAGTTACCCTTTTGAGTCATGGATCAGGGGGAAAGCTTTGATGAAAAAGAGTCCCACCAAAAGAAATTTTTCACAGATTGGGGGAAAAAGGGAAATCAGTGTGATGACTATCAGCAGGCCCGTGGGCATGGCAAAGTGCAGTGTCGGCGAGGAGTTACCATGATCGTTTTTTTTGCTGAGCATTTTTGCTGTGATGTTTTGAAATACAAAAAGACTGGAATAAAACATTCGGTCTAGACCCCTCAACTAATCCGCCGGGAAATGTCTTGGGATGCTTTCTGAAGTTTAGGGGGTTTAGATTGATTTTTTTGTCTGATGCCCTGCCCCAAAAGATTGAGGATGGTCTGGTGGGGATCAGTATGGCATCGCACAATTAGTAGGCAACAAAAAAATTTTTTAAAAAATTTTTCCCTGAAAGCTTCAAATACATCTGTACTTGGACCAAAAAATCTGTATGGATGGGCGATTGTCAGCCCTACACTAAGAATTTCAGTTTTTAATGGCCCTTTTGTGTTGATGAGGTTCTAAAAGCGTTGTCACAAATATTCCTGATCAAGCAATGGCTGGATTTAAAAGATTTTTAGTTACCCTTGAATACTGATGCGCAAAAAGACTCCCAAAGGCTGCAAAAAGTAAAACATCTCCAAAAGAGCCCCCAAAGTTTGTACCAAACTTAAATGACAAGAGAAGTATGTTTGCCCCTACAGATGTACAGTTACTAAGTGGGTTAATTTTACATGTTCATGTTTCATTGTGTTTGCCCAAAGAGCAATAGAAACCATCACTGAAGAAATGTTGGAACAAAGGCACCGATGCTCAAAAAAGGATTACTTCAAGCTCATAAAACAACAGCTGCTTTGGAAAAAAAAATGGAGAACCCCAACAAAAGAAAAGAGTTAGATTAGTCCAAAGAAAACGAACCCATAAAGCAAACAAAAACCCAAGCTTCAAGATACAGGCAATTTCATGACTTTGTATGGTTTTCTGATGAAGAAGTGCGGGTTTAAATAGCAAGCCAGATTCATTGGGTTTAGTTGGGGAGTGTCAAGCTTTTAAATGCTGGAGTTCTTGTATGATTCTTCAAGGAAAATTCCCTGCTGTAAGGGTCTTGTACACAGACCGACTTTTCATCTAGACATACCCACGAAGTTATCAAGGGGCCTTGTAGAGGATGTGCGTGGGATAGAGTCATGGTATCCCCGTGTTTTTTCAAAAACGCCCCTTGCATTCATCAGTAAAAAAAAAAAGTTTTTGGGTAAGATAAAGGTGGATAAAAGCACTATATAAAAGAATATGTTGGGTGGGGCCCAGATGTATGCGTTCAAGCCAAAAAGGTTTTATAAAAAGGAAAAAGGTGTTGGCAAACGGGTGGTCAAAAAAGCATCAGCATGATAACTAAAAGAGCTCTCTTTGAAGGTAGAGTATTTCATCATGAAAACCAAAGTCGCTAACCTGCACCAAACAAAAATGTGGTTGAAAAAAGACTTGATTGCAAAGGATAAAACGGGTATATTTTCCCCAGAGCCCCTTACGCATTTGGCACTGGAGAACAACGTAAATTTTAATTAAATTTTAATTTTTTTTTTACATTTATTCGAGTTAAAAATTTTGATTAGCTCACAATGGATTGTTTTCTTTTTTAAGACTAGGGAAAATGGTAAATGCCTCGTTCTGTTTTAAGTGTGCATTTAAAAGATTTGGCCCAGCAAGTAAAAAAAAAAATTTGATTATGGTCAAAAAAAGAGGTGCAAAATAATATTTTAGGAGTTGTTAGTTGTGTAAAGGGTGTCCACCAATTCAGTTTATCAAGAGGTTCCCCATAAATGTAGTAAAAAAAAATTTAGATGAGCCCCCCCCTACTTCATTATCTGATGAAATAGGGGCCTACCTTATGAAGGGGGACGTATTAGGTGGCCCTAGTGCAGTTCCTCTCTAACAAAAGCCCGTTGTGGGAGGAAAAGACAAATGTAAATAGGAGGACCCATCCCCAAATTTTTTTTTTATTTCAAAAGGGTTATGTCCAGGGGATCTTTTGCTGTTTGTGACTGTCGGGGCTTAGTTCCCCAGGGATAAGATATCTCGTTTTTTCCCCAAAGGTTTATTAGGGGTTGCTTAGAAGGTTTTTGTTTGGTTGGTGTGTATTGTTTTCCCTTTGATGGGTCCACGGTTTTTTCCCCCGTGGCTTTAGTTTCTCGATTTCATTGCTCTAAAAACTGCGGCGTCTTTTCCCCCTTGTATTTGTGTGCGGGATAGATTTCTTGGGGTATATAGAAAAACGCTTTTGCTAACAGTTTTTTAAAACTTTAAACCCAGTGCTTGAGATCTGTGGTTGTGGTTACCCCCTTTTATTGCACCCCCCTGTTTTTAGAAACAGTGATTAAATTTTCCCTTTAAACCCTTTTTTTCCATCATCACACTGAAAAGTCTGGGATATTTTAAGGGCCCCCGAATAGATTTTGAAAAAGCAACTGCGTTGCGGTGGATCTTTTCATAAGGGTCTGCATCTTTATACCTAGAAGCTGTCCACTCGTAAGGATACTTTACCTCTTTCTTTGTTTGGTATGGGGTAAGTATAAAAGGTTTTTTGGTGAGTATCATTTGGTTTTCATGTTGATAAAGGGGGTCTTTTAGTGTCTTGGTGCAG
The DNA here is from genome assembly GCA_028751875.1 of Rapana venosa. Lineage (NCBI taxonomy): Eukaryota > Metazoa > Mollusca > Gastropoda > Neogastropoda > Muricidae > Rapana > Rapana venosa. Next base: position 17,880,232 of record CM054161.1, on the reverse strand, counting down.
GAAATAGATCTCCCATTTGCTTTTTTAGACAGCACTTCTTTGTATTCGGAATTATCCGGGCCCCAATGCTCGTTTTTTTATAGCCGTTGCCCTTTCAGTACATTTTGGTGTGTAGTAGTCTTAGAGAGTTTTGGACCCCTTTGTTTAATATAATAAAAAAAAAAAATTTGCCTGGGGGGAACCACCTTCTGTGTTTAAAAAATTTATATTTCATGCCCCCCAAAAAAAAAGAATTTCACTGCCCTTTGGGGGTTTCAGTGGGTTGATAATTCACGAAGCTGTGGTTTAGTAATAGGAAAATTTTTTTTCCCTGTCACAATGTAGTACTCTTTTTTTCCCGCGTCAACATCAAAAAAAATGTTTTTGGGGCATGCCCTTTTTCCGAATTTTTTAAATTAAAAAAATCTAAATGAGAATCTTTGTTTTGGTTTCTCCCTGTGCTTTTTTTTTCATTTTGTTCTATTGTTTTTAGTTCTTCTTTTTTCGTTGTATGATTTTGAAAACTTTAGTTGCGCCTGTAAAAGAAAGTCCCTTAAACTACGCGCCCCAAACCATCTCACAAAGAAGCCATTTTTTTTTGGGGAAAATTTTTTTTGGGAAAATTTCCCCGCAAACCCAAAAAGTCTTTTGTAGAAATGGATGTGTTAAACCATAACTGCTTGGCGCTGTCTTAAAAATCTTTTTTCCTAAATCAGCGGCCTCTTTTTGAAGGCTTTTTCTAAATGTTACCCCGAATTAGAGCCAATAACGGCGTGTGGTAGCCCCAGATTGGCTCAGTTTTTTCTTACTCTATTTCCTTAAGTATAAATTATTTATTTATATTATTAATACATTTGAAGGGATCGTTGTCGGTGTTTGTTTGCAGTGGTTCGGTTGGGTTGTTTTTGGGGCTTTTTTTCATGTTGTGGTTTCAGTTTTGGGGTTTTTTTGTTGCTCCTACTCTATAGGCTGTAAAACCCCAATTTCCCCTGTTTTATCCCCATTTTTTAAGAAAGGGGATGATGTTTTTTTTTGGTGGTGCTGTGACTTTTTTCTGTTTTTTCTATAGGCTCTGTTTTTCTAATGTAATTATTTTTTATATTTTTAATAATTTGAATGGATCGTTGTCGGGCTTTTTGCTTTGCAATGGTTGTGGCTGTGGTTGGGGGTTTGGGGCTTTTGTTTGTTGGGGTTTTGTTTTGTGGTTTCTTGTTGTCATATTTTGGCTGTATAACCATTCCATGTGTTATCCTTTTTTAAGAAAGTGAATGTTTTTTTTTGTGGTGCTGTGTCTTTTTTCTGTGTTTTATGGCATTGTTTTTTAATGTTTTAGATAAGATTTTTTGCTTTGTTGGTTGCTAGTTTTTCTGTGATTCATTTGAAAACCTTTCCCGCTTCAACTCCCCAGGTTTTTTGTTTAAAATGTCACTTGTGAAAGGGAGGGTTGTCTTGGGTTTTTGGCATTCCCGTGTTCTGTTGGTTTGGGGTGGTTCTGTTCTTTCCCTCTTTTCTATGTGGTTAAATTTTATAGTTATAAAGTTATTATAGCAGTATGGTGAAAGAGGCCAAACGGTAATCATATCGCAGCCCAAAGGTTTTCCCCCCGTTTGACAAAAAAAGGATTTGTGGAGGTATATGTAAGTACTTTTGATTTCCACATTAAAGACCTATTGTTTTCTTTTTGCATTGACAAAACAGTAGTAGGCTTTTCACTTCTTTGCTCCAAAAAGGATTATATAATTAAAAAATTATTAATGTCTTGTGGTGATAACTGCTCCCGTTCAACTGTTGTTGTGTTCCCAAATTTAAAGCTTTGTTTTACCACAACAGAAAAGGTACAACTTCCTTTTATCCGTGATTTTCATCTGTTTTTTTTTTCTTGAAGAACCGTAAGTCCCCCCAAAATTCCCAAATGGTTTTTTCTTATCAAATATTTTTGTAAAAATTTTTTTGTTTTTAAATTTTTAAAAATTTTGAATTTTAACTTTTTATTTTTTAAATTTTAATAATTCCCCTTTTTACACAAATTTTTAAAGTAAAAATAAAAGGGAATAAATTTAAAATTCATTTTAAAAATTCTTACAACTTAAATACTAAATTTCCCTTTTTTTTTTTACCACAAAAAAAAAAAAATTCCTTTTTTAAAATAAAAATACAATAAAAATAAAAACATCTTTTCCAAAACAACCCCACCCAAAACCTTTTTTAAAATTTCCTTCCCGGGCCCCCCCCCTTTAAAAAACCCTTTTTGTCGGAAGTAAAGGGTTAAAAAAGCTTAAAAATTTTTATTATTGGAGTTTTGTTTTTTTTTGCGAAAAAATTCCGGAAAAAGTGCTGGTTTTTTGGTAATTTTTTTTAAATGGTTAAAATTTGCCTCGGGGGGGTTCTTTTTTTAGTTTTTTTAAAATAAACCCCTTTTTTTTGTTTGGAACCTAAATTTTTTTTGTCAAAACCCGTTTGAAGGAAAATTTTTTTTTGTCGTGGTTATTTTGTTTTTTATATGGCAGAAAAAATCTTTGGGGGGGAAAAAAGTTTAGTAAATGTTTTTAATGGATAAGGGTTTTAGTGGAATTAAAAGAGGCCTCAATTTTTTTTTTCCTGTGGTTTTGTTTGTTAATAAAAAAGGCCTAGGAAAGTTTTGAAGTTGTGTTATCCAATTTTGGAAATTCTTTGAAATTCCTTCTTTTTTTAAGAAATTTTTGGGGTTGTTTTGGGGACCCAGGGTTACTTTAAACCGATGGGGAAAAGTAGGGAAATGTTATTTTTTTGTGTGGTGGTTTTTTTAGATTTACTATGTTTTAGTTTTCCCCGCGCCTTTTTAAACCCTTCCTTGTAATATTTTAGAAAATACGGGTGGAAACCCCCTTTTTAGGGCCTCTTTTTTATGGAAAAGTTTGTATGGATGAAACAAACTTCAGTTTATAAAGAAAATTCCAGGATGTGAACTTTTTGTATTTTTTATTAATGTTTTAGATGATTGATGAGAAAATTAAAGAACTTTAGTTTGTTTTTAAAGGGTTTTTTTAAAGCCAGGCTTTTAATTGAAGGAAAAAACGGGGTAATTTCAATAAAGGTCCTCAAAAAGATACTTGGGTTTTTAAGGAAGTAAGGTTGAAATATAGGCGGGAAAATTTGGAAAACTTTTTGAAAAAAAATTAAGAAATGGGAAAAAACGTTATGGTCACAAGGGGGAATTTTAAAACATGCTTTAACGAAAAAAGAAACAGTATAATAAGACCCCTTTCGCAGATATGATGTATTATCTTTCTCAAATCGTTCTGGAAAAGTGTTAAGAAGGGGTATTTAGAAAAAGTCACCAAAAAAAAAAAAGTTACAGTTGACAGATGGTTTCAAATTTCAAAACCTGTTGGAGAAAGATCTTGCCAATCATGATTATGATGTTGACAGTGATGGAAAGAGGCGTTTTATCGTCCCTTATCAAAGAGAAATAAAGGGGGACTTTGAAATTAAAAAGTGGAAAGCGCCGGTCTGTAAATCATTGGTGAATTGCTAAAAATTTTGGAGGTGAAAAAATTGTGCTTTTCCCTTTTAAAATATTCAACAAAATTTTTTGGGTCTTTTTAGATAAATGGGCTGAATCTAAACTAAATTGATAAAAAGGGTGATATGATACCAAAATACGGGGAATTTTTTTTATGACCCTAAGTTAAGAATATGATATTATTAAAAAAAGGTTACAAGAATGGGTTATGAAGAAAATTTCAGGTGAGCACCAAACTGGTTTTAAGAGAGGATACTCCATATGATATATGTTTATTGCTTGGTTTGTAAGAAACGTTTGCCCCAACCCTAAGCTCTATGTAGCATTTTTTGTTTGGAAAAAACATTTGATTTGTTAACAGGGCTTTTTGTGGCCTATTTTCCCAAAAAAAAAGGGTAAGGGTAAACTATTACGATGTTTGAAGATATACAGAATGTCGAAACGAATAAGATGTGGAACTAAAGTGATGAATAATATTGGACCATGGTGTTAAAAAAGGGTGATGTTGTAGCCCCTTTTTGTTTTTTTGTTTTTTCAAAGAGTTAGCCCGGACATCACAATAAAGGTAAACATGGTGCCCTTTCCCCCCGATTTCTCAGATTTTTTTTTTCTTCTGCTTGCTGATGTTTTTCTGCTATTGAAACGTGTGGTTTACAAAAACAGTTAAAAGCTTAAAAAGTGCTGAACGCACGGATCTTAAGGGGAAACGAGTAACAGTAATATGTTTTATTCAAAAAAGGTGGATTTTTTAGTGTATGAAAAAAGGTTTTTACAATGGAAATTTTGCCCGTGATTAATGTATTAAATATTTAGAATCTGTTTTTCTAAGCTTGTTTCAATGATGTAAAAAAATTGGCAAGTCGAGGTAAACGAGCTTGTTATTTGGTTAAAAAAAAACGAATATTGAAAAATAACACTTAATTTGTTCATTAGAATTTGATGCACAAATACAACCCCCTGTGTTAATTTGGTGCAGAAAACGGGGGGTTGGATGCGCTGTAACCAAAATTGTGAATCAGTACACCCCTTTGCTTTAAGGTTTTTTGGCCCTTTGATAGACGTAACTAATGATTTGTTTATGTAAATAAAAGATACCCCCTTTTCTGTTAATGTTCTGTAAGATGTTAGTATTGTTAGTTTGCATATGAATGGAGCAGGCTACTTTTTAAACTACAAAATGCTTTTGATCTGATTTTAAAGGGAAAAAAAATGGGAACACAAAAACGTAATGTTTTTTGTAACTGGGTTTGGTTTTTTTTGGTCAATCAAGGGTCGGAAATTGTAGAGAGTTTTTTAAAAGCTTTAGGAAAGATTTAAATTTACTGCCCAGGCGCAAGGAGTATCATATACAAAAAAAGTGAAAGATTTCTGTACGCAATTTTAAGTTTGTGATGTTTAAAAATTACTAAAATTGATTGGATATAATTTGAAAAGAAAAATGTTAAGTTTAGATTGGTGTATCAGAAAAAAATGTTCAAAAAACGGGGTACAGAGAACATGATATGCGTCAGGTGTTATGCCCATTTTTGTAAGCAAATCGGGGTGATTCTTTTGTTTGTGCTGTCCGTATTTTGGGTGTTTGGGAGAATACATCCCCGTTTAAAATGTAGACGCCCAATTTTTTAGATTGTTACCCGGTCAAAATATTGGGTTTGCGCAAACCTCATTTTTAATTTGGTAAGCTTTCAGAATAAGGAGTATGTTTTCCTAGTGATTTTTTGTAGTGCTTTTGTTATACAGTACATGTTTGGGTTTTGTGTGTGTTGTGTGTGTGTGTGGGGTGGTGTGTTTTTTAAAGCAAAAACAAGAGTTTTGGCAACCCCTTCATGTATGGGCCAATGGCCTTTTTTTGGAAAAATCGTTGGTTCGAGTTCTCTCTCTTCTCTCCTCTCTCTTTTTTCTCTCTCTCTCTCTCTTCTCTTCCCCCTTTTTCTTCTCTCTCTCTCTCTTCTCTCTCTCTTTCCTTAATTTTTTGTGGTTCCCCCCCCCAATAATTTAGTTTTTTTAGTTATTGTTTCCAGTATTTAAATGCCCCTTTAACAAGTTTTTGTTATTATTTTTTTTACTAAGTGTTCTGTGGTGTTGAAAGGCCCCATCCAACAGCTATAAATTGAGGGGGTGACACTGACTGTCCGCACAACACCAAATTTCACCCCAAACCACCACACACAAAAACACAATAACAAAAACCACACACACATAACACAACTAAAAACACTAAAACGGGGACACACCAAGACCAACAAACACCCCACCGGACACACCCCCAAAAATTAAAAACACCAAAAAAACACATCCACACACACGGGCCCCACACACCACACACAGACACTAACCAACAACAAACACACACAACCACCAACCGGACACCACACACCACACACACAAAACACCACCCCGGACACGCCAAAAACACAACGAACTAACAACCACGCAAACCCGGACACACATACTCATTAACACAAACAGACACTAACAACACCGGGGGACCACACGGACCGCACAACAAACACAACACACATAACAAACCAACACACACACACGGGCACCACCGGGCACACAACACAAAACAAACACAACATAACACACACAGAAAAAACACACATTTAAAAAACACTTTTCACACACACACACTTAAAAACAACAATTAACACCCATTAACACACACACACCCAAACACACACCACACACACATTAAACACACAACACCACACACAAACACAACCGGAACACACACACAAACACACCGAACAACACACAAACAAAACAACACAACTTTCAGAACCACACACAACAAAACACACGGGCACACACAGCCTAAAACCTAACACATGGACACACCAAAAAGCACACCCAAGACATTTCACACCACACCGGACACCACACACACCCGGACCCCCACAAAGCACACACAACATAACAAACACCAACACTAACACACACCCACAAGAACTAACACAACAAAACCCCACACACGGACACACACAACAAACACACACAACACCCCCAAAGGCACTAAAACACCAACACAAACCCAAAAGGAACAACACAACACCAACACACACACAACCCGGGGGCAACACCAACACACACACACACACATGCACACACACACGACAACCCCTACCCAAAAAACACATAACACACACACGAAACCCCAAATAAAAAGGGCCACACACAGAACTAAAAATACACGGACACCACACCCAAAAACCCCCCAAACACAGACATTAACAACACCACACACACCTGGCACAACACAAGCAACCACAGACCTAACAACACACAGACACTAAACACCACAACACAGACATAACCATACACACACACACACACACGGACACACACACACCACCAAACACACCAACACACACGGACACACACACACACACAGACTAACACACACACACACACACCGAACAACCAACACACACACACACTAACCACACTAACACACAGGACACATACACAGACATTAACACACCACACACACCTGGACACACACACAGACACAACACACACACAACACACACAACACACAACACACACTATACACAACACCGGACACACACACACACACAACACACACAGACTTAACACACACACACACCTGGACACACAACACACAACACAACACATGGACACACAGACACACACACAACAAACACACACAACACACACACACACCACACGGACACACACACACACAACACAGCATTAACACACACACACACACCTGGACACACACACACCAAACACACTAACACACACCACACACACACACTAACACACAGACAATACACAGACATTAACACAACACACACTGGACACACACACAGACACTAACACACACACACACCACACCACACACACATCACACACACACAACACACCACACACAACACACACACACACAACACACGGACACAACACACACACACACAGACTTTAACACAACACACAACCTGGACACACACACACACACACACACACACCTGGACACACACACACACACACACACAACACACACCACACACACACACACAGAATTTCCAGAAGTTGGGGATGCTATTTATACTGTCATGCCACCGGCATCCCCACAGGATAGCTCTGTTACTAACAGCACTGCCAGCAGGATTCTCACTTATTCCTGGTAATTGCAGCACACACACACACATACACACGCATGAACGCATGCACCCCGTCCCTCCCCAACACACAGAGAGAGGACTCACATGTACTTCAAATCACAAAAAATGAAACTGAATACAAAACAGTAAGTTAAAAACCTTTTTTAAATTCTGATTACAAGAGAGATGTCACACACTGGTTAAGAACAACATTAATAAGAAAACCAATGAAAGCAGGCACACATCTAGATATAAAAATAAAGACAAGCTGAAATTGTAATGAGAATACAGGTTTGTTTCTATACTTCATCAAAAAGTAGTTCTGCAGATGGTAAAAGACATACTTATGATATATTATATATATTATATATATATTTATATATATATATATATATATATATATATATATATATATTATATATATATATATACACAATTTGTGCATTTTATGAAAACTATTAAGATGCTAACTCTTCTGTCCCCTCTCATCTAACACTTTTATATTAACATTAGAATACTATTTAAAAAAAATTAAAACATGTAGAAAACAAAATGTCTGCATTATTTCTTTATCTGAACTTATTATTGTGAAAAGGCAGTTTCCGATTTATTTTTCTAAAGAAGTCTCATTTATCACGGATATTTAAGAGGGAAGGGGAAAGAGAGAGAGAGAGAGAGAGAGAGGGAGAGAGAGAGGAGAGAAAGGGGAGAGAAAGGGGAGGGAAAAGAGAGGGAG
>CM054161.1:17866085-17871385 GCA_028751875.1 Rapana venosa | reverse complement strand
TTATTTCAATCTCTCTGTCCAAGCCATACCTGGGTACTGCTGCTAGTTTCCTTTTTTACTCTTGGAGGAGCTTTTCACCCGTGGGGATGCCGAGGCTGTTAGTATACATAGCACCCCAGCTTTCATGAAATTTTGTTCTAGAATTATTCCCTTTTCTACCACTTTCTTTGTTTCTGTTCCCCTCTTTACCATTTTCTATTATCTTTCTTGTTTATTTTCTACCTTACCAAGTCTGCTTACCTGCCCTTTCTCAAGCAAATCTTTAAAAAAATATTCTCTTGTTCTTAATAGTTTGACATTTTGGCGGCGTTGTGTTGTTCTTGTGACCAGGTAGTGAAGTTGTTAATTCTGTGCTGGGCACAGGATGTCCATTCGGCAGTGTTACTTTGTGCTTTCGAACACCCAGATTCAAACAAACCACTGTTGGCCGTCGCTCCTTCTCTAATTCTGGTCCATCCACCTGGAATGACCTCCCTCTTTCACTTCGCCAAAAGCCTTCACTTGATACCTTCAAATCCAGCCTCAAAACACACTTATTTCCTACCTGAGACTTTCCCCCCCCCATCTCTGTCCCTAATTTTCAACAGCATCTTTCACCTTCTAAGTGTTGTTCCGTGTGTGTGTGTGTGTGTGTGTGTGTGTGTGTGTGTGTGTGTGTGTGCGTGCGTGCGTGGTACGTGCGCGCGCATGGATTTGAAATCTGTTGTTTAAGGAGAGTTGCATGCCTGTAAATGATTGAGTGCAAGCGCTTCGATTTGTTTGTTATTTACAAGATTCAGCGCTATATAAATTCCATATATTATTATTATTATTATTATTATTATTATTTGCCCTTGTTGGCATCTTTATGTATGGCTTTGTCCTTTGAAATGTCTATTTTGTTACGCTTTTAGTAAATGGGAATGATGCATTAAGCAGAATGGCTGGCGTCCTTAGCACGACCTGGTTTTATTTGCCTTAAGGAATATTTATATATTTATTTTGTTTTAATTTTATTTATTTATTCTTTTATATCGAGGATAATGGAGTAAGCACTCATGTGCTTTTTTACATCTAGTCCCCGTGTGTATGCGATTTTGTAAAATTTATCATCTGTTTCTGAATAAAATAATCAAGGTACTGTGGGATCTTATATATTCAGATTGACAGTGTTGGATAATAAAGGTATTAGGAGGTGTTGGTTTTGAATCTGAAGAGAAAGTTACTGGAGCCACTGAAAGTGAATGAGGTGACAGCCCTGATGTTATGGCTTTCGTTGTCACTGGAACTATAAACAACCTGGAATAAAATGAAACTTTGTTGCTTTGAATATCTGCTTTTGTGTGTGTGGTACCATGTATCCGAAGGTGCTAGATACTATGGTTTTATTATTATTTTAAAGATTTATTTTATTCTTCTATTTCGAGGATAATGGAATAAGCACGTATATGGATTTTTTACATCCAGTCCCCGTGTGTATGCGGATTTGTGAATTTGTCATCTCTTCCCACCGGCACACAACGACCTACTCTTACGAAAAGCGGAACAGGATTTAACGTGTGCGCAAGATGTTCTGCGTGCGTTCGCACACGGGGCCTCGGTTTATAGTCTCATCCGAAGGACTTTTTGGGGAGAGTGGAGTCTGCGCTGATGTTAACTCCAGAGGAAAAGATCCCCTTGAACGAGAATCGAACCCGGGTCGTCAGATTGCGAGCGCAATGTTCTGACCACTAGGCTATCCCGTGCTCCCTTATCAGTTTTGTAAATAATATTTTGTGATTTTATGTCAGTGTTTACCATCTTGTTTGCACAGAACCACACTGTGCAACATTTGTCTAAATTTATCAACGATCTGTTTACATGTCCATACGACATCTGATAACATTATTTTTTATTACCAGCCGCCATGGCGCAGTGGTTAGCGCCTTGGGTTACTGACTGGAAGGTCGCGGGTTCGAATCCCATAAGAGTCATAGGGATTTTTCGGACTCCGGCCGGCTCCTACCCAGAGTGAGTGTGCTGTGGGCTCAGTGGGAAGACTGGGACCACACAGTCGAGCTTTATCCACTTAACGGATGCGAGTTTGAGAGTGTTGCTCAAATTACCTGACCAACACTGCAGGTGTCTGTATCTCTCGGGCCCGGTTGACGCCGGGATACATTATGATAGTAAGCGTAGAGTACAACCCTGTCAAGTAGTCTCAAAGCATATGCACTTCCACAGCAGCATCATTACGTCATCCTCATTGTCATTGATCATCATGCATTAAAAAAAAAAATTGCCTCTGATTCGGTGGTCCAAATTCTCTGGTCTCATGGTGACCTCAGATTCGGTTTGCCCATACACTTCTGTGCCTGTGGTGAGTTTGTGTCAAAGCCTTTGGGGTTGGAGGTTCGCGGGGGACGGTCGTTGGAGGGACGTTGTGGTGGTTGCCACCTCGGGTGGGCAACTCACTCAGTCTGGCTCCGCGACTGAGCTAATACTGTCGTTAGTAGGGGGCTTAGTAGGTGGTGTCCTGCGTATGTTAGCTCAGAACAGGCACCACTGAACACCACCAAAGTGACCCAGCAGCAGTGCAGGGACCCTCTGGCTGGTGGCCCCACGGCGGCCTGATAGTGATGGGCTCCCTGTGGACTTCCGACCCTGAGGATGAGACATAACAAATCTGGGTGTGGTTGTGGCGGGGAGATTGGAATGAGCGGCGTGGGAACAGTAGGACGGGGGTCGTCAGAAGATGAGGCAGCAAAAAAAACAAAACAAAAAAAAACCATTATTTTTTATTCGTTCCTCGGCTAGAACTCCAAGGTTCATCAAATGGTGAGACTGTTGTACATGTGACCATTTTTTCCTACCTTTAAGGTAGCTGTATTCCGTCTTTGGGTGTTAAAATTGATGAATAATCTTCTTTTCACATGTTAGTTTAGAACGATATGGTTTGTATCTTTAGTTCCTTTTATTATATTCCTTTTATTATATTTTATATATTCACTGGAAAAGTTGTTCAAAGTCAGTAGGATTTTTGATTTTGAAATATTTAATACTAGTTTGATCAATTTTTTATCTCTGTTTTCTAGACATTTAGAGCCCCCCCTCCCCCCTTCATAATAAGTGAGTATGTTTTCAAAGGGAGAAATATAATTTATTGATGGAGAGAAGGACGTTTTAAAAGAAAAGCTTAATTTGACTACGAGAACGCGTGTACATACCTACTTCATGTATATCATCAACATGCACACGTGTGCATGACTGCGTGTCAGTGCTTATATACGCATAAAACAAAACAAAAAATCTTGTGGAAAGAAAATTTAGAAGACTAAGCTCACGAAATCTACCATACTGTTACTAAACATCTTGTGCACACATCAAAACCTATTCCACCTTTCAAATGAGTATGCCATTTATGCTAATGGGACCGGATAACAACATTTAACAAAATCGCATGCACACGGGGACCAGATGTAAAAAACACACCTCGGGAGTGCTTATTCCATTATCCTTGAAATACAGAATAGAGAAAAAGACAGAACTGCGTATCAAGGATGCCCCATTTCTGGTCAGTAGTCTACAAGCCTTAAGGAAAGTTTAAACTCTTGCTTTGTCCACCTTCTTCCTTTTCTCTTCCCCCCCTCTCACACACACACGTACACGCACACACACACACATACACACACGCAGACACACACACAGACACACACGCACGCACACAACACACGCACGCACACACATACACTTACTCTCTCTCTCACTCCCTCTTTCCCTCTCTCTCCTCTCTCTCTCTCTCCCCTCTCTCCCTCCCTCCCTCTCTCTCTCACTCCCTCCTCTCTCTCTCGCACCCTCCTCTCTCTCTCTCACTCCCTCACTCTCTCTCTCTCTCACCCTCCCTCTCTCTCACTACCTCCCTCTCTCTCTCACTCCCTCCCTCTCTCTCACTCCCTCTCTCTCTCTCACCCCCCCTCTCTCTCCCACTCCCTCCCTCTCTCTAACTCCCTCTCTCTCTCTCTGACTCCCTCCTCTCTCCTCACTCACTCACTCCCTCTCTCTCTCTCTCTCTCCCTCTCTCTCACTCCCTCTCTCTCACTCCCTCTATCTCTCCCTCCCTCCCTCCCTCCCCCCTCTCCCTCCCTCTCTCACTCTCTCTCTATCTCTCTGTCTCTCTCCTTAACTTGTTATTGATAATAGAAAAGAGTAGGGGGGCAGGCAACATTGCCTATCTCACAGTTGGGCAGAATTCAGCTGTACTGGATTTATGGCGGATTTATAGCTTGATGTTGGCGACAATCGCAGAGATGAGTTTCTCAACTTTGCTGCTGGAATTGCGAAAGTGAGTGAGAGTGTGTGTGTGTGTGTGTGTGTGTGTGTGTGTGTGTGTGTGTGTGTGTGTGTGTGTGTGTGTGCGTGTGTGTGAGTGTGTGTGTGTGTTTGTGTGTGTGTGAGTGTGAGAGTGTGTTTGTGTGTATGTGTGCGTGTGTGTGTGTGTGAGTGTGTGTTTGTGTGTGTGAGTGTGTGTGAGTGTGTGTGTGTGTGTGAGTGTGTGTGTGTTTGTGTGCGTACGTGTGTGTGTGTGTGTGTGTGTGTGTGTGTGTGTGTGTGTGTGTGTGTGTGTGTGTGTGTGAGAGAGAGAGAGAGAGATAGAGAGAGAGAGAGAGATTCTGCAGCCAGACAGAATATTTAGTTATTCCGGGAAGTTTCGTTTCTTCTTGTTTTTCTTGGTTGTTTTGTTTTTTTATGATTATCTTTATCGCTGTTTTCTTTGTGATATGTTCTCTTTTTTTCTTGCTTGCCATTTCTGTAGTTATTTGTTATGGATCGTATATTTGTTTTTGTATTTCTGTTATGACTTTGCCTATATTTTGTTTGTGGCAATGACGGACGCTATAGCCGAGTGATTAAAACCGTTCGACTTCAATCCCTTAGATCATGAAGTCATGGGTTCGAATCTCGGAGGTGCATAGTGAATTAAGGGTGGGGATATTTTTTACGATTTCCCAGGTCAACTTCAAGTGCTGACCTGTCAGTGTCTTAATTCTCCTTCGTGTAAATACGCATGTAGAGGATCAAATATGCACGTTAAAGATCACGGCATTCATGTCAGCGTTCAGTGAGTAACAGAAACACGAACTTGTGTTCTCGGATGTAAAAAAAAATTAAACAGAAAGACAGAAAAAGCGTTAAGAGAGCAGGGAAAAGCCTTAGAAAAAGAAGAATTGCAACATTTTATCCGAAATCAAGCACCGTTTTACAAAAGTACATTCTAGTTATTTTTCTTCATTCTTGTCTTTAAGGAACACTTGGTGTAGATATTTTGTTTCACATTCAAATTT
>CM054161.1:17856085-17861085 GCA_028751875.1 Rapana venosa | reverse complement strand
AGAGGGTGTGTAAGACATAGACAGAGAGACACAGTGTGTGTGTGTGTGTGTGTTAGAGAGACAGAGAGAGTGTGTGTGTGTGTGAGAGAGAGAGGCAGACAGAAAGAGTGTGTGTGTGTGTTTGTGTGTGTGTGTGTGTGTGTGTGTGTAAGACAGAGACAGAGAGACACAGTGTGTGTGTGTGTTTGTGTGTGTGTGTGTGTTTGTGTGTTAGAGAAATAGAGAGAAAGAGTGTGTGTGAGAGAGAGAGAGACGGAGGGAGTGTGTGTGTCTTTGTGAGAGAGAGAGAGAGAGAGTGTATTTTAAGACAGAGAAGAGAGACACGAGGGAGGAGAGAGTGTGTGTGTGTGTTGTGTGTGTGTGTGAGAGAGAGAGAGAGAGAGAGAGAGGATGTGAAAAGAGAGAGAGAGAGTGTTGTGTGTGTGTTGGTGTTGTGTGTGGGGGGGTTGTGGATGAGAAAAGAGAGAGAGAGAAAGAGGAGGTGTGTGTGGGGCCCGTGTGTTTTGGTGTGAGAGAGAAAGAGTGTGTGTGTTGTGTTGTGTGAGAGAGACAGAGAGAAGCAGAGGACATAGAGAGATATGGTGTGTGTGTGAGAGAGAGAAGACAGACGAAATACAGGAGAGAAAAATGCTTTTACACGCATGCCAGTCCCCTTCAAGTGGTCATTTTAAAGAGAGACAGATTCCTTTCCCTAAGAGACTAGTTAATTACTTGCTGATTCAGGTCACACAGCGTGCGATGCTCATGCGTGTGGGTGTGTGTGTGTGTGGGGGGGGGGGGGATGAGGAGTAGGAGTGGGTACTATACTGTCATGATAATGAAGCACTTTCGGCGGCTGAGAGTTGACATGCTGAATCCTTAGGGAAATTCCACCTCTGTTCTCGTCTGCTTTTCCTTACAATTGCATTCTCTCATTGTTTCCCTGAGAAAAAAACACACATACTTAAACACACACATGTATGCACGCACGCACGCACGCGCACTCACACACATGCACGCGCGTGAAAGCACACACACACATGCACGTGCACGCGCGCACACACACACACACATATATGCACGCGCGCGCAAAAAACAATACACACGCAGCAGCAACACGCACACACACACACACACACCACACCCCACACACAACACACACACACCACACACACCACACACATCGCTCTCATAAACGCTCCAGACGTATTTGGAGAGGTATAAGCTAGTCTTTCGGATGAGACGATAAACCCAGGTGCCGTGTGTTGCACATAATAACTTAGCGCACGTAAAAGAACCCACGGCAACAAGAGAGTTGTCCCTGGCAAAATTGTGTAGTAAACAAAGCCACTCTAATAGGGAAACAAAATATAGTTGCAGGCAGGAAAAAGAGAGAAAAAGATGGGTGGTGGCGCTGCTCTTGTGGCGACGCGCTTCATCCCCGAGGCGAGCAGCTCGAATATCACGCAGAGATATCTGCCGTGACTTAAAGTGGTATAAATAAATAAAAAATTCAAATTTTATCTTTTATATCGAGGATTATGGAATAAGCACGTATGTGCTTTTTTACGTCCAGTCCCCGTGTGTATGCGGATTTGTGAATTCTGTCATCTCTTCCCCACCGGCACACAATGGCCTACTCTTACGAAAAGCGGAACAGGATTTAACGTGTGTGCAAGATGTTCTGCGTGCGTTCACACACGGGACCCTCGGTTTATAGTCTCACCCGAAGGACTTTTTGGGGAAGAGTGGAGTCTGCACTGATGTTAACTCCAGAGAAAAATATCCTCTTGAACGGACGGGAATCGAACCTGGGTCGTCAGATTGCGAGCGCAATGTTCTGACCACTAGTGTACAGCGCCCAGTACACAGCATGGTTCCTTTCCCACCTGCAAAAGGCCCTTACCTTCTTCCATCAACAATTCCAGTATTCGCTCCACACATTTTCCTCACTGCCTTTCCTCTGTCCCTCCCCCGCCAAAGTCCTCCTGGAATGCCCATGCAGAATAGAAAAGAGCTCCCTTGTAATTGTGGCGATGCCAGAGACCTGTCAGTATTTATAAACAGCATTCCCACCTTCTAGAAATCCGTGTGCTGAAATTGCTGCCCTCTCTATTCCTCTCTTTGTTTATCTATTTATTTATTTTATTCTTTTATATCGATGATAATGGAATAAGCACTTGTGTGCTTACTATGTCCAGTTCCCGTGTGTATGCGGTTTTGTAAATTTTCATCTGTTCCCACACAATGGCCTACTCTTACGAAAAGCGGAACAGGATTTTAACGTGTGCGCGCAAGATGTTCTGCGTGCGTTCGCACACGGGGGCCTCGGTTTAGAGTCTCATCCGTTTCTGCCTTGTTCCTTTTCTTCCTGTCACCACCTCCTTCTTGTCTATTCTCTGCCTTCTTGGTCCATTCTCCTGTCTTTTTCTTCCAGAAAGACTTAAAAGATAACAATTCTCTCCCATGACGAAGTCGGATGTGCTGGGCCTGACTTGTCAGGCGCTTAGCGGCAGCGCAACGCATTTTTGCTCATACATTAGTTGCTGTCTGAGCGTTCAAAGAACTGCGTAGAGGAGTTGCAAAACCATAAAGGAATTGCAAAGAATTGCGAAGAAGAAGGAGAAAAAGAAAAAAAAGCAGAATTGCCAAGAAGAATTGCCAAGAAAAAGAATTGCCAAGAAGAATTGCCAAGAAGAAGAAGAAGAATTGCCAAGAAGAAGAATTGCCAAGAAGAAGAAGAAGAAGAAGAAGAATTGCCAAGAAGAAGAAAAATGCAAAGAAGAATGCAAAGAAGAAGAAGACGAAGAAGAATGCAAAGAAGAAGAAGAAAAAGAAGAATGCAAAGAAGAAGAAGAATTACGAAGAAGAAAAAGAAGAATGCAAAGAAGAAGATTGCAAAGAATAAGAATGCAAAGAAGAAGAACGCAAATAAGAATGCAAAGAAGAAGAGTGCAAAGAAGAAGAAGAAGAATGCCAAGAAGAAGAAGAACGCAAAGAAGAATGCAAAGAAGAATGCAAAGAAGAAGAATGCAAAGAAGAAGAAAGCAAAGAAGAAGGCAAAGACGAAGAAGAATGCCAAGAAGAAGAAGAATGCAAAAAAGAAGAATGCAAATAAGACGAATGCAAGAAGAAGAAGAAGGAGGAGGACGAGGAAGAAGGAGAAGAAGAAGGAGGAGGAGGAGGAGGACAAAACAAGGTAAACAGCTGCTCTTAGAAACTCTGCAGTATTTGGCTGCAATCCAGTTCTCTTTTTTTCGTTGATTTCTATTTGTGTGTGTGTGTGTGTGTGTGTGTGTGTGTGTGTGTGTGTGTGTGTGTGTGTGTGTGTGTGTGTGTGTGTGTGTGTGCGTGTGTGTGTGTGTGTTTATTGCTTGCTAGCAATCCTGGTTGTTTCTCCGTGGGGATTGCATAAATGTTTGTGTGATTCTGCAGCGAGGTAATTTGGCTTGTGGACAGTTTTTCCCAGTACTTTTACTCTTTCTTGTTATAAGGGTGGGTTTGAGGTGGTTTTTATTTTCTTCTTTAAGTCCCCTTGGCATATGTGTAACAATTTCAGTTTATTAGCTTTTCTGTGTTCCTGGGCTAGAGCTCCGAGGTTCACCAATAAGTGAGATGTTGCATATGCGAGCGACTTTACCCCCCATTAAGGTAGCCGCTTTCCGATTTCAGGGATGGTGCCTAAACACGACTCATGTGTCCTTGCATTTAAAAAAAAATTGTGACATCCGTTTCTACAGGCACGTGATAGCCTACTCTTTGGAAAAGTGGAAAAGGTTTGTAATGCGTGCGCAAGATGTTCTGCGTGTGTTTGCACACGGGGCCTCGGTTTATAGTCTCATCCGAAGGACTTTAGGGGAGAGTGGAGTCTGCACTGATGTTAACTCCAGGGTAAAATATCCTAAAACGGGGGCCTCCGTGGTGGCTCGATCCCGGACCGTCAGATCACGAGTGGAATGCTTTAACCACTAGGCTGTCCTGTCCCCAGCTTGTATGTATCTTGGTTCCATCTTTCAGTTGTGAAAATGGATGTCTCCGAATGTGTTTGATGATATGATATCATCGCTTCAAGTTGGTTGGTTTTGATTCTATGTTGAAGTCTACCACCTCATCTGTACGCAACTGCACTGTAAAACGTTTGACCAAACATTGTCAGAAAAGAAAGTTTACATACGTCCATATACATTCCCTGATAGTACACTGAAACAGTTTTAAATCTTACTTTCAAAAACTTCAAGCAAAAAAGTTCGCGTACGCAAAATCTCACCTTAAGTAAATCTTCGAAGCTGTAGCCAAGGAACAAAACAATAATGAGATTAAACAAATTAATTTGTGTTGGTGATTCTTCGGTTGTGAATTTGGACTTTGTATCTTAAGATGTTTAAGAATCGATCAGAAAAGCCATGTCGGATATTTTTACTATGCCTTTTAATCACCATTTTTTGTTGTTGATGTTCCATTTTGCATTATTTCTGGTATTCTTTTTATGTATGTATGATTCTAAGTGGACGAAACAATCTCCTGCATACATCTGTATACTAATTTCTCCTTGAACTGCTATAGAAATAAGAATTATCTGGAAACGAGAGACAGACAGACAGACAGACAGTCAGTCAGTCAGTCAGTCAGTCAAATAGAGACACTTCATTTAATTTTTTCATTTCATTTATACCACTTTAAGTCACGGCAGATTTCTCTGCGTGAAATTCGGATGCTCTCCCCGGGGAGAGCGCGTCGCCACAAGAGCAGCGTCACACATTTTTTTCTTTTTTTTCCCGTTCGCAACTGTATCTGTTTCCCTATCAGAGTGGCTTTTTTCTACATAATTTTGCCAGGGACAACTCTCTTGTTGCCGTGGGTTATTTTACGTGCACTAAATAATTATGTGTAACACGGGACTTCGGTTTATCGTCTCATCCGAAAGACTAGCGCCCAGACCACCACTCATGGTCTAATGGATGGGGGACAAGTTTCGGGTCCAAACGGGATTCGAACCACCACACACTTCCGACCCGGATTTT
>CM054161.1:17841085-17846085 GCA_028751875.1 Rapana venosa | reverse complement strand
CAGGATAAATAGTGCATTAATCATGCAACACTGTAGCAATAGGATGGATAGTGCATCAATAATGCAACATGTGGCCAGCAGGATAGATGCTGCATTAATCGTGCAACACTGTGTCCAGCAGGATAGGCAGTGCATTAATAATGCAACACTGTGGCATTAGGATAGATAGTGCATCAATAATGCAACATGTGGCCAGCAGGATAGATGCTGCATTAATCGTGCACCACTTTGGCCATTAGGATAGATAGTGCATCAATAATGCAACACTATGGCCGCAAAATAGATGCTGCATTAATCGTGCAACACTGTGGCCAGCAGGATAGGTAGTGCATTAATCATGCAACACTGTAGCACGAGGATGGATAGTGCATCAATAATGCAACACTGTGGCCAGCAGATTAGATAGTGCATCAATCATGCAACACTGTAGCATGAGGATGGATAGTGCATCAATAATGCAACAATGTGGCCAGCAGGATAGATGCTGCATTAATCGTGCAACACTGTGGCCAGCAGGATAGGTAGTGCAGTACAAAATGCAACACTGTGGCCAGCAGGATAGATAGTGCATTAATAATGCAACAATTTGACCATCAGGATAGTTGGAGCATTAATAATGCACCACTTTGGCCATCAGGATAGATAGTGCATCAATAATGCAACACTGTGGCCATCAGGATCGACAGTGCATCAATAATGCAACACTGTGGCCATCAGGGTAGTTAGTACATTAATAATGCAACACTGTGACCAGCAGGATAGATAATGCATCAATAATGCTACACTGTGGCCAGCAGGATAGATAGTGCATTAATAATGCATCACTGTGGCCATCAATATAGGTAGTGCAGTAATAATACAACACTTTGGACATCAGGATAGATAGTGCATCAATAATGCAACGCTCTGGCCATCAGGATAGATAGTGCATTAAGAATGCAACACTGTGGCCAGCAGGATAGTTGGAGCATTAAAAATGCACCCCTTTGGCCATCAGGATAGATAGTGCATCAATAATGCACCACTGTGGCCAACAGGATCGACAGTGCATCAATAATGCAACACTGTGACCATCAGGATAGATAGTGCATCAATAATGCAACACTGTGGCCGCAAAATAGATGCTGCATTAATCGTGCAACACTGTGGCCAGCAGGATAGGTAGTGCATTAATCATGCAACACTGTAGCATGAGGATGGATAGTGCATCAATAATGCAACACTGTGGCCAGCAGGATAGATACTGCATCAATAATGCAACAATGTGGCCAGCAGGATAGATGCTGCATTAATCGTGCAACACTGTGGCCAGCAGGATAGGTAGTGCAGTACAAAATGCAACACTGTGGCCAGCAGGATAGATAGTGCATTAATAATGCAACAATTTGACCATCAGGATAGTTGGAGCATTAATAATGCACCACTTTGGCCATCAGGATAGATAGTGCATCAATAATGCAACACTGTGGCCATCAGGATCGACAGTGCATCAATAATGCAACACTGTGGCCATCAGGGTAGTTAGTACATTAATAATGCAACACTGTGACCAGCAGGATAGATAATGCATCAATAATGCTACACTGTGGTCAGCAGGATAGATAGTGCATTAATAATGCATCACTGTGGCCATCAATATAGGTAGTGCAGTAATAATACAACACTTTGGACATCAGGATAGATAGTGCATCAAAAATGCAACGCTCCCGGCCATCAGAAAAGATAGTGCATTAAGAATGCAACACTGTGGCCAGCAGGATAGTTGGAGCATTAAAAATGCACCCCTTTGGCCATCAGGATAGATAGTGCATCAATAATGCACCACTGTGGCCATCAGGATAGATAGTGCATTAATAATACAACACTGTGGCCATCAGTATAGGTAGTGCAGTAATAATGCTACACTTTGGCCATCAGAATAGATAGTGCTTTAATAATGCAACACTTTGGCCATCAGGATAGATAGTGCATTAAGAATGCAACACTGTGGCCAGCAGGATAGAGTGCAATGATAATGCAACACTGTGAACAACAGGATAGATAGTGCATCAATAATGCAACACTGTGGAATCAGGATGGATTGTGCATCAACTATGCAACACTGTGGCCAGCAGGATAGATAGTGCATTAATCCTGCAACACTGTAGCATGAAGATGGATAGTGCATCAATAATGCAACAATGTGGTCAGCAGGATAGATGCTGCATTAGTCGTGTAACACTGTGGCCATCAGGATAGATAGTGCATTAGTAATGCAACACTGTGGCTATCAGGATAGATAGTGCATTAATAATGCAACACTGTGGCCATGAGGATAGATAGTGCATTAATAATGCAACACTATGACCAGCATGATAGATAGTACATTAGTAATGCAACACTGTGGCTATCAGGATAGATAGTGCATCAATAATGCAACACTGTGGCTATCAGGATAGATAGTACATTAGTAATGCAATACTAGGGCCAGCATCAACAGAGCCAGAACAAGAACCTACCCTGGAGCTGACATAGGCAGTGACCACGACCTTGTGCTGCTGGTATTCAAAATGAAGCTGAAGAAAAACAAACAGCCTGCAAACCCACGTATCAAATTTGACGTGGACAAACTAAAAGATCCAGATGTCGAGGAGATCTTCCAAGCTAAGCTTGGCGGACGTTTTGCGGCATTAACCCTCCTGGACAATGACATCAATGACCTCACCAACAACTTCAATGAGGCAGTCCGAGAAACAGCAGAGGAGGTACTCGGTCGTCAGAGGAATAAACACCAGCCATGGACTACCAATGACATCTTGGACCTCTGCGATACAAGAAGAGCACTGAAACCAACCAGGTCTTCAACCCTAAAGAATACCGGGAGGCCAACAATCTCGTGAAGAAGTCAATGTTAAAGGCCAGAGAGAAGTGGATCAGTGATCAATGTGATGAGATCGAAAAAAACATGAAAGTGGGCAACAGTAAAAAGGCATACGACACCCTGAAGAAACTCACAAAGCCACTTCAAACCAAATCATCAGTCATTGAAGACAGCTCCGGAAACCTCCTCACAGAAAGCTCAGCTGCATTGAACAGGTGGTCTGAATATTGTCAAGAACTGTACAACTACCCAATACAACCTGACAAGAGCATAATAGAAGAGATAGCAGCAACATCAAGAGCACCCTCGCCATTACCTATACTGAGGGAAGAAGTGGAAGAAGCCATCCGCAGCTTACCAGTAGGAAAGTCCCCAGGAGCAGACAATATACCAGCAGAGCTGCTCAAGCATGGTGGCGAAACAGTCATCACATATGTTACAGCTATCTGTCAGAGGATTTGGGAGACAAAACAGTGGCCAACAGAATGGACACAATCACTCATCATACCCCTGCCCAAGAAGGGGAATTTACGCCAATGCCAAAACTATAAAACAATCAGCCTCATCAGCCACGCCAGCAAGATCATGCTCAAAGTTATTTTGAATCGACTCAAGAAGGAGGCAGAAGAACACCTTGCAGAGAACAAGCTGGGTTCAGGCAGGCAGGAGCACAATCGAACAGATTTTTAACTGCCACATCATGATGGAAAAACATCTTCAACACCAGAGAGACCTGTTCCACAACTTCTTTCGACTTCAAGAAGGCTTTTGACAGAGTATGGCACGAAGGCCTGTGGGCAGGTCCTCAGAATGTTTGGCATTGAAGAAGGACTAGTGCAAACCATTCAAGCACTATACAACACTGCAAGCAGTGCAGTCCTTCTGAACAATCAGGTCGGAGACTACTTCAAAACCACAGTTGGGGTCCGACAAGGATGCCTGTTATCTCCAGTCCTGTTCAATCTGTTCTTGGAAAACATCATGAGAGAGACCCTCCATGACTTCCACCCTACCATCTCCATTGGCGGCAGACCCCTCAACAACTTACGGTTTGCCGATGACATTGACCTCATGGGCGGAAGTAACACAGAGCTGCAAGATCTTACGACCAGACTTGAGAACAGAGCTGGAGCATATGGGATGGAGGTGAGCGCGGAGAAAAGTAAAGTACTTGTGAACACAACGAGCAATGCCACCGCTAAAATTTACATGAACGGCCAACAACTGGAGGAGGTAGACGCTTTTAAATACCTCGGCGCTACACTCACAAAGGACGGGCGATCGACGACAGAAATCAAAGTCAGAATAGCCATGGCAACATCTTCCATGACAAAACTCACCACCATATGGAAAAGTAAAGAGATCAGTTTCCCAATCAAACTAAAGCTCTACAAAGCCCTAATTCAGTCGATCCTGCTGTACGGAAGTGAAACCTGGACATTGACTGCTGAAACAGCAAAGCGAATCCAGTCATTCGAAACAAAATGCCATAGAAAACTACTGGGCATATCCTGGAGAGAACGAAAGACCAACGAATTTGTCTAGAGTCAAATAACACGGCTGGCAGGTCCACAGGAACCCCTTCTCACCATCGTCAAGAAGAAAAAGCTGACATGGTTCGGCCACGCTCCCGCCACAACACTCTGCCCCAAAACAGTACTGCAGGGAACACTCGAAGGTGGCAGAAGGAGGGGAAGACAGAACAAGTCATGGATGGACAACATCAGAGAATGGACCAGGATGAATGACTCGGCACTACTGCGCAGAGCCGAGGACCGAGATGGATGGAGGAGGCTTACCACGGCATCGTCTTTCATGTCTCCCCCACGACCGCCAAGGTCACGGGTCTGATGATGATGATGATGACTAGGGCCAGCAGGATAGATAGTGCATATAATGCAACATTGTGGCTATCAGGATAGATAGTGCTTCAATAAAGCAACACTGTGACCAGCAGGATAGATGGGGCATTAATAATGCAACACTGTGGCCAGCAGGATAGATAGTGCATCAATAATGCAACACTTTGGCCAGCAGGATAGATAGTGTATTAATAATGCAACACTGTGGCCATCAGGATAGGTAGTCCATTAATAATGCAACACTGTGGCCATAAAGATAGGTAGTGCATCAATAATGC
>CM054161.1:17811085-17828585 GCA_028751875.1 Rapana venosa | reverse complement strand
CACACACACACACACACACACACACACACACACACACACACAAACATACACACACACACACACACACACACACACACACACACACACACACCACACACACACACACACATTACAGCAGTGATAAATCACAGCTAACCAGCAAAAGTTCAGAACGGGAAAAATGCAAGCCAAACAAGAATATGCACATGCAAAGCAGTCAGTTAGAAAAGTGGACCAATGGAAATACATTTTCAACAAAAAAAGCCAAAAAAATGAAATGCGTTTAAAATCCCACTTCCCCCCCCCCCCCCCCCCCCCACCCCCATTCCATACTACCCTTCCTCTTTCTGCTTTTTTTGTGGGTGGGGATGGTGGGGGTGGGGGAGTTCTTCGGGGTGAGGGTGATGGTGCTTTGTGATAGAGAGGGGAGAACGGGATAGCCTGGTGGGTAGAGTGATGTATTCGTGATATGCTGACCCGAATTCGATTCTCATTCAAGAGGATTTTTCCTCTAGAGTTAAAACATCAGTGCAGACTCCACTCTCCCCAAAAGTCCTTCAGATGAGACTATAAACCGAGATCCCGTGTGCGAACGCAGGCACAACATCTTGCGCACAAACGTTAACAAACCGCTTTTTCCGTAAGAGTAGGCCATTATGTGCGGGGCACGAATGACCCAAATTTACAAAACTCGCATACACACCCGGGGACTGGGGATGACAACCAAAAGAACATAATGCTTACTTCCCATTATCCTCCCACACAAAATTTTTTTCTAAAAACACGCCTCACCAGCTACAAAACGCCCAATCCCCCCCCCCCCCCCCCCCCCCCCCCCCCCCCCCCCCCCCCCCCCCCTCCCCCCCAAAAGCCAAACCAAACCAACAACAACAAAACAACAAAAAAAACCAAAAAAACAATCCCCCCAAAAAAAAACAACCCGCAAGACCAATAAGAACATGTTAAGTGTAAAACATAATTATAAAAACAACAACAGAACAATGAAAATCAATCTTTAAGACAAAGGAAAAGACAAACAGCTTCAACTCCCACTCCACAACCCCTCCCACCCCTCTCCACATACCCTTCCTTCCTGGTTTTGCCTTTTTTTTATGGGTGGTGGGTGGGTGGGGGGAGGGAGGAATAGGGCTCTTTGGGATGAGGGGATGGTGCTTTGGGATCTAGATAGGGATGCGATGCATTCATTTGAATACAAGAAAATAGACTCCAACAAAAAAACACAGAAACAGACAGACTGCGTGTACATTCCCTTATAAGTCTCTCCTCTCGCTTAGAAAAAAAAAAGAAAAGAGATAATTACAGAAAGGACGAGTGAATAATGAATGAGAAGAAAGAAAGAAAAGAAAGAAAGAAAGAAAGAAAGAAAGAAAGGAAGGAAGGAAGAAAGGATGAAAGACAGAAAGAAAGGAAGGAAGGAAGCAAGGAATGAAGGAAGAAAGAAAGGAAGAAAGAAAGGAAGGAAGGAAGGAAGGAAGGAATAAAGAAAGAAAGGAAGAAAGAAAGTAAGGAAGGAAGAAAGGAAGAAAGAAAGAAAGAAAGAAATAAAAAAGAAAGAAAGGAAGGAAGGAAGGAAAAGAAAAAGATATTTGAAAAACAGACAGACAGACCGAGAAAAGTTAAGTAAGGTATAGAGTGGCACATGTAAATGATTGAACAAAACAAAGAAAAAACCAAACAGGAAGAAAATATAAAAAGAGAGAAAGGAGCACAGAAAACAAAAAAAGAATAAAGAACAGGTTGAAAAGAGAGAAGAAAAAAAGAGAGAAATAAAGAAAGAATGACAGTAGACAGAAATAAAGAAAGAAAGAAAGAAGGAAAGGAAGAAAAAAGGAAGAACTACAGGAAGGAACGAAGGAAGGAAGGAAGAACAAGAAAGAAATATATTTGAAAGACAAACTGACAAAAGAGAGAGCAAAATAAAGTAAGGTATAGAGAGGCACATGTAAATGATAGAGAAAAGAACGAAGAGCAGAACAGGAACATAAAGGAGAGAAGGGAGCAAGTAAACAAAGAAAACAAAAAGGAGATAAAAGAGGGGTAGAAAAGAGATAGAATTTTTAAAAAAGAAAAGAAAGACCTAAAGAAAAACAAAGAAAAAGAAAGAATGAAAGAAAGAAAGAAAAATAGAAAGAAAGTAGGATAGAAAGAAAGATATATAGACAGACAGACAGACAGGCAGAAAGTAAGAAAGAAAGACAGAAGAAAGAAAGAAGAAAAGAAAAAAAGAAAGAAAGAAAGGTAAAGGAAAAGAAAGAAAGATATACAGACACAGACAGAAAGAAAGAAAGAAAAGAAAAAAAGAAAAAAAGGAAGGAAAGAAAGAAAGAAAAGAAAAGAAAAGAAAAGAGAGAAAGAAAGAAAGAAAGAAAGAAAGGAAAGAAATAAAGAAAGAAGGAAGGAAGGATGGAAGGAAAGGTAAGGGAAAGGAAGAAAGGAAGGAAAGAGAAAGAAAAGAAAAGAAAGAAAGAAACAAGAAAGGAAGAAGGAAGGAAGGAAGGAAAGAAAAAAGGAAGCAAGAAAGAAAGAAGGAAAGAAAGAAAGAACAGAAAGAAAAGAAAGAAAGAGAGAAAAGAAAAGAAAAGAAAGAAAAGAGGCAAGGAAAATATAATACAGTGCCGTGCCGTCTGCATGATAGAAGGCAGTTGAACAGACAACTGACTATGAAAAAAACAAACACACAACATGTTTAACAATGGAAAAAAATAACAGGAAAATCTAACTGTGCCAATTTCAATGTAAATATAGGCTATAAACGTGATTTTGTAACTGAAAATCACCATGTTCAGGAAAGCAAAGAAATTCCTCGATTGCCCGCTATATATTTGCCTTTTTTTCTGTTAATGCCAGTTCTTTTATCTTCCTTTATCTGATATCGTTCTATATTTTCTCCCATTCATTTATTTTTAGCCATCATTTTGTCAAGAAATAGAAATAAAAATACACAAGATTACATATTAAGCTAATAATTTGGCAGCACTGCATGATAAACAAAAATCATTGAACAACAAGGGGAAAAAATTATCTAAAAGTTAGGTATTTCACGTAACTCTTTATCTAGAGATTAACAAAAAAGAAACAAATAAACAACAACAAAAAACAAGGGCAAATCAAAAACCCTTTCTTCCCTCCCCCAAAAAAAACCCCCAACAAAACAGATTGGACTAATCAAAGCTTGTTTGAAACGGTCAAGAAATGCTAGAAAAGAAATGTGATTGTTAGGAGCAAAAATAAAACAAAGAAAGAAATAAACAAAGAAACAAAGAATGAACACAGGAATAAACAAAGCAAACAGAGGAGAGAAGCAAACAAACAGAGAAAGAAACAAACAGAGAAAAAAAACAAACAAACAAAGAAAGAAACAAACAGAGAAAAAAAACAAACCAAACAGAGAAAAAAACAAACAGAGAAACAAACAAGAAGAAACAAACAGAGAAAGAAAGAAACAGAGAAAGAAACCAAACAGAGAAAGAAACAAACAAACAGAGAAAGAGCAAACAAACAGAGAAAGAAGCAAACAAACAGAGAAAGAAACAAACAAACAAAGAAAGAAACAAACAGAGAAAGAAACAAACAAACAGAGAAAGAAACAAACAGAGAAACAAACAGAGAAGAAACAAACAGAGAAAGAAAGAAACAGAGAAAAAAAAACAGAGAAATAATGAAACAGAGAAATGAAGAAAACAGAGAAAGAACAAACAGAGAAAAAGAAACAAACAAACAGAGAAAGAAACAAACAAACAGAGAAAGAAAGAAAAAACAAACAGAGAAAGAAACAAACACAGAAAGGAACAAAGAAAAAAAAGGAAAACCCCAAGAAAGAAACAGACAGAGAAAGAAACAGACAGAAAAAGAAAGAAACAGAGAAAGAAACAAACAGAGAAAAAAAGGGAAACAGAAAACAAACAAACAGAGAAAGGAACAGAAGAAAGAAAGGAACAAAACACAAACAAACAGAGAAAGGAACAGAGAAAGAAAGAAACAGAGAAAAGAAACAGAGAAAGAAAAACAGAGAAATAATGAAACAGAGAAATGAAGAAACAGAGAATTGAACAAACAGAGGAAAGAAAAAACAGAGAAAGAAAGAAACAGAGAAACAAACAACAGAGAAAGAAACAAACACAAAAAGGAACAAAAAAAAAAAGGGGAAAACCCAGAGAAAGAAACAGACAGAAAAGAAAGAAACAGAGAAAGAACAAAACAAATTAAGAAAGGAACAGAGAAAAAAGGAACAGAGAAAGAAAGGAACAGAAAACAAACAAACAGAGAAAGGAACAGAGAAAGAAAGAAACAGAGAAAGAAAAAAAGAAAGAAGAAACAGAGAAAGGAACAAACAAAAAAAGGAAAAACCAGACAGAGAAACAGACAGAGAAAGAAAGAAAACAGAGAAAGAAACAGAGAAAAAACAGACAGAGAAAGAAAGAAACAGAGAAAGAAACAGACAGAGAAAGAAAGAACGAGAAAGAAACAGACAGAGAAAGAAAGAACAGAGAAAGAAAACAGAGAAAGAAAAAAACAGAGAAAGAAAAAAAAGAAGTAAAAGGAACAGAGAAAGAAAGGAACAGAGAAGAAACAAACAGAGAAAGAAGAAAACAAGGAAGATATTAACAAGAAAAAAAGATCATGACGAAACAAACAGAGAAAAAAAAGAAACAGAGAAGAAACAAACAGAGAAAGGAACAGAGAAAGAAACAGAGAAAGAAAGGAACAGAGGACAAAACAAACCGAGAAAGAAAGAAACAGAGGACGAAACAAACAGAGAAAGAAAGAAACAGAGACAAAAAGAAACAGAGAAGAAACAAACAGAGAAAGAAAGAAACAGAGACAGAAAGAAACAGAGAAAGAAAGAAACAGAGAAAGAAACAAACAGTGAAAGGAAAAAAAACAGAAAAAAGGAACAAACAAACAGAAAAAAGAAACAAACAGAAAAGAAACAAACAGAAAAAGAAACAAACAGAGAAGAAACAAACAGAGAAAGGAACAGAGAAAGAACAAACAAACAGAGAAAGAAAAAATCAGAAAAAGAAACAAACAGAGAAAGAAACAAACAGTGAAAGAAACAAACAAACAGAGAAAGAAACAAAGGGGGGGAAAACAAACAGAGAAAGAAAGAAACAGAGAAAAAGACATCGAGAAAGAAACAAACAAACAGAGAAAAAAAACAAACAGAACAAGAAACAAACAGAGAAAGAAACAAAAAGAGAAAGAAACAAACAGAGAAAGAAACAAACAGAAAAAGAAACAGAGAAACAAACAGATAAAAAACAAACATAGAAAGGAACAGAGAACAAAAAAGAAATGAACAAACAGAAAAAGGAACAGAGAAAAAAAACCAACAGATAAATGAACAAACAGAGAAAGAAACAAGCAGAGAAAGAAACACACATAGAAAGAAACAAACAAACACAGAAAGAAAGAAACAGAGAAAGGAACAAAAAAAAGGAAAAAACCAGAGAAAAAAAAAGACACAGAGAGAAAGAAACAGAGAAAAAAACAAACAGAGAAAGAAAGAAACAGAGAAAGAAAGAAACAGAGAAAGAAAGAAACAGAGACAGAAAGGAACAGAGACAGAAAGGAACAGAGAAAGAAACAAACAGAGAAAGAAACAAACACAGAAAGGAAAAAACAAGAAAGAAAGAAACAGAGAAAGAAACAGAGAAAGAAAGAAACAGAGAAGAAAGAAACAGAGACAAAAAGATACAGACAAAGAGACAAACAGAGAAAGAAAGGAACAGAGAAAGAAAGAAACAGAGAAAAAAACCCAGAGAAAGAAAGAAACAGAGACAAAAAGATACAGACAAAGAGACAAACAGAGAAAGAAACAAACAGAGAAAGAAAGAAACAGAGAAAAAAGAAACAGAGAAAGAAACAAACAAACAGAGAAAGAAACAAACAGAAAAAGAAACAAAAAGAGAAAGAAACAAACATAGAAAGAAACAAACAGAGAAAGAGAGAAACAGAGGAAAGAAAGAAACAGAGAAAGAAAGAAACAGAGAAAGAAAAAAAACAGAGAAAGAAAGAAACAGAGAAAGAAACAAACAGAAAAAGAAACAAAAGAGAAAGAAACAAACAGAGAAAGAAACAAACAGAGAAAGAAAAAAACAGAGAAAGAAACAAACAAGACAGAAAGAAACAGAGAAAGAAACAGAGACAAAAAAGGAACAGAGAAAGAAACAGAGACAGAAAGGAACAGAGAAAGAAAGGAACGGGGAAAGAAACAGAGAAAGAAACAGAGACGAAAGGAACAGAGAAAGAAACAGAGACAGAAAGGAACAGAGAAAAAAAGGGAAAACAGAGAAAAAAAGGGAAACAGAGACAGAAAGAAACAGAGAAAGAAACAGAGACAGAAAGGAACAGAGAAAAAAAAGGGAAACAGAGAAAAAAAAAGGAACAGAGAAAGAAAGAAACAGAAAAGAAAGGAAACAGAAACAAACAGAGAAAGAAACAAACAAAAAAGACAAAGAAACAAACAGAGAAAGAAACAAACAAGAAGGAAACAAAGAAAGAAACAAACAAACAAATAAAGGAACAAACAGAGAAAGGAAGAAAGAAACAGAGACAGAAAGGAACAGAAAAAGAAACAAACAGAGAAAGAAACAAACAAGAAATAAACAAACACAGAAAGAAAGAAAGAAACAGAAAAGAAAGAAACAGAGAAAGAAACAAACAAAGACAGAAAGAAACAGAGACAGAAAAAACAGAACAGAAAGAAACAGAGACAGAAAGAAACAGAGACAGAAAGAAACAGAGAAAGAAACAGACAAGAGAAGAAACAAACAAGAAGAAACAAACAGAAAGAAAACAAACAGAGAAAGGAACAAAAAAACAGAGAAAGAAACAAACAGAGAAAGGAACAGAGAAAGAAACAAACCCAAACAGAGAAAGAAACAAACAGAGAAAGAAACAAAAAAGTGAAAGAAACAAAAAAACAGAAAAAGGGAAACAAAACGGGGAAAAACAAACATAGAAAGAAACAAACAGTGAAAGAAAAAACAGAGAGAAAGAAAGAAACCGAGAAAGAAACAAACAAGAAAGAAACAAACAGAAAAAGAAACAAACAAAAAAAGAAACAAACAGAAAAAGAAACAAACAGAAAAAAGAAACAAACAGAGAAAGAAACAAACAGAAAAAAAAAACAAACAGAAAAAGAAACAAACAAAAAAAGAAAACAAACAGAGAGAGAAACAAACAGAGAAAGAAACAAACAGAGAAAGAAACAAACAGAGAAAGAAACAAACAGAGAAGGAAAAAAAGAAAGAAACAAACATTTAAATAAAGGAACAAACAGAAAAAGGAAAGAAAGAAACAGACAAAGAAAGAAACAGAAAAAGGGAAAAAAGAGAAAAACGAAAAAGAAACAGACAAAGAAACAGACAAAAAAAGAAAGAAACAGACAAAGAAAAAAAGAAACAGGAAAGAAACAGAGAAAGAAACAGAGAAAGAAACAGAGAAAGAAAGAAACAGACAAAGAAAGAAAGAAACAGACAAAGAAAGAAACAGAGAAAGAAAGGAAAAGAGAAAGAAGGAACAGAGAAGAAACAGAGACAGAAAGAAACAGAAGAAAGAAAGAAACGGAGAAAGGAAAGAAAACGGAGAAAGAAAAGAAACAGAGACAGAAAGAAACAGAGACAGAAACAGACAGAGAAAGAAACAGACAGAGAAAGAAACAGCAGAGACAGAAACAGACAGAGAAAGAAAGAAACAGAGAAAGAAACAGAGAAAGAAAGGAAAAGAGAAAGAAAGGAACAGAGAAGAAACAGAGAAAGGAACAGAGACAGAAACAAACAGAAGAAAGAAAAAACGGAGAAAGAAACAAACGAGAAAGATAGTAACAGAGAAAGAAAGAAACAGAGGACGAAACAAACAAATAAAGAAACAAACAGAGAAAGAAACAAAGACAGAAAAGAAACAAACACATGAAGGAATAAACAGAGAAAGAAACACAGAGAGAAAGAAACAAACAGAGTAAGAAACAAACAGAGAAAGAAATAAACAAATAAAGGAACAAACACAGAAGAAACAAAGAGAGAAAGAAACAAACAGAGAAAGAAACAAGGAGAGGAGAGAAACAAAGAAACAACCAAACCAAAACAAAGAACCACCCAACCAAGCAACCATCCAACCAAACGAACAAACGAGCAAACAAAAACAGACACAGAAATCAACCGAACAAACAAACTAAACGCAGAACAAAAGATGATCCTCATCCTCTTTCAATAATCTTCAGCTCACGCGAGGGACAAGAAACGGGTTTGCAATTACATAACACAAACACTCAGAACCTTTAAGCGCCAGCTCACTGGCAAAAGAGCTTTACATTTTTTAAATTGTTCTATTTTATTCTTTTATATCGAGGATAATGATATAAGCACTTATGTGTTGTTGTTTTTTTTACATCTAGTCCTCCTGTGCATGCGGCTTTGTAAATTCTGTCATCTGTTCCCACCGGCACACAATTGCCTACTCTTACGAAAAGCGGAACAGGATTTAATATGTGCGCAAGATTTTCCGCGTGCGTTCGCACTCGGGGCCTCGGTTTATAGTCTCATCCGAAGGACTTTTGGGGAGAGTGGAGTCTGCACTGATGTTAACTCCAGGGGAAAATATCCCCTTGAACGGGAATCGAACCCGGGTTGTCAGATTGCGAGGGCAATGTTCTAACCATTAGGCTATCCCGTCCCCCAAAGCACACACGCACGCACCCACGCACGCACGCAAACACACACACACACACACACACACACACACACACACACACACACACACACACACACACACACACACACACACACAACACACAAACACACACACACACACACAAATATGTCTTGCTTGCTTCAACGAAATACGTTTGTCAAAGAGCTTTCGGATAGAAGCAACGTGAAAACAAAACGACTAGACTGAAGACTGAGAATGGATGTAGATTGGGTGGGTGGGTGGGGTGGGAAGATGTGTGTGTGGGGGGGGGGGGATGATGGGGATGAGGGGAGAGGGAGGGAGATGTGTAACTTGAGAAAGCCTGTTTGAGAAGAGATTCACTTAAGCCCTGTAACGATGTGGGCCATTTACGTGTGGATCACAAAGGGGGGGGGGGGGGGGGGGGGGCTTTGTTTGGAGAGGGGGGGGGGGGGGGGGGAGGGAGGGAGGAAATAAGTCATCTAGAGGGGATCAAGAAACGAAGTGAGGTATTGAGCGAAATTGTCTGGGGGGGTGGGGGGGGGGGGTTCTGTTTGTGGGTTTCTTTGTCTGCCTGCTTTTATGTTCAAATTCATTTAACGTCTTTTCACAGTTGTGATAGGACGTTAAATGAATTTGAACATAAAAGCAGGCATGTGCCAAGTCCAAGTGCGGTCAGTTCCTGCTGTAAGTCACGCTGGTGGGGATGGGATGGATAGCAGCTGAGAGCCATGAAAAGTGGGAAGAACTGACAGCTGCTTTTATGTGTGTGTGTGTGTGTGTGTGTGTGTTGTGTGTGTGTGTGTGTGTGTGTGTGTGTGTGTGTGTGTGTGTCTGTGTGTGTGTGTGTGTGTTGTCTGTCTCTGTCTGTCTGTTTGTGTCTGTTTCTGTATTTCTCTCTCTCTCTTCTTTTCTTTTGTTTCAGTTTCTGTTTTTGTCTCTGTCTGTCTGTCTGTCTGTCTGTCTGTCTGTCTCTCTCTCTCTCTGTCCCTCTCTCTCACACACACACATACTGATGTCTTGCTTGCTTCACGAAAGACGTTTGTCAAAGGAGAAGTCTTAACACTAGAGTAGAAAGAGATGAATATCTCCTTCCCCCTCCCTGCCATAAAAATCGAAGAATGATAATTTAAAAAAAAAACTGGATCTGATACCATTTTAAAAGAAATAAATTCAGAACTTTGTTAGAGAATGAAAAGCGATGGGTTTTTTTCCGTTCCTTAACTAGATCCCAGAGGTTCACCAATGGTGAGATTTTGCGTATGCAACCGTGTTTACGCACCATGACGGTAGCCGCATTCCGACTTCGGGGATGTCTGCTGAGTGTGTTCGTGTGGCAGGTCTGCACTTGAAGTTGACTTGAGAGATCGTAAAAAAACATTCCCATCCTTAATTCACCAGACGCTGCCGAGATTCGAACCCACGACTTCATGGACCCATGGGGTTGAAGTTGAAAGATCTTAACCACTCAGAGACGTGGTGGCTGGTTGGTTAGAGCGTGGCGGATTCCACTCGTGATCTGATGATCCGAGTTCGGATCCAGTTTAAGGGACTATTTTCCTCTGGAGTTATCATTAGCGCCAACCCCACTCCCTTAAAAGTCCTTGGGATGAGACTAGAAGGCAATGTCCCGTGTGCGAATGCAGATATGAAAATCTGTTCGACTTTTCGGAAGAGTTGGCCATTGTGTACCGGTGGGAATGGATGACAAGCTTTACAAACTGCATACACACGGGGACTGGAAGTAAAAATTTGGCTAAGAACGACGAACAAGTAAGAGACACTTTAACCCC
Organism: Rapana venosa; assembly: GCA_028751875.1. Lineage (NCBI taxonomy): Eukaryota > Metazoa > Mollusca > Gastropoda > Neogastropoda > Muricidae > Rapana > Rapana venosa. The sequence continues at coordinate 17,818,119 of CM054161.1, read as the reverse complement.
CTACCCCCTCAGAAAAAGAGAAAACAACAACAACAAATAAACAAACAAACATCAACAAACAAATACAGGAGCAGAAACACCATACAGGAACTGCTTGCTTCAAAATAGATAAGAAAAAGTGAAAAAAAGATAACACATACCGTAACAAAACTAAACAGAAACCTAGTGCTCTAGACCAAAAACCAATACCAGCCAAATACAGATACAAAACTGAATAACGAGAATAAAACAAATAGAAAACTGTGAGCAAATTTGTCACCGAAAGATTAAAACTGTGCTGCGAACTTGCTTAAACACCCCATGAATCCTTTGAGGAGAGAGAGGGGAGACAATAGCTTAGCACTATATAAGCAACACAGCAATAACATATAACCAACAATAAACCCTACTGCAGCTCAAATCCCCTCTGAAGTTTCGCAACTAGCAAACTTTGAACTTTTCAATAGCTAACAATACCTTCTTACTTTTCCTGGCCAAATCACAATTGTTCTGTGTCTCTTGGGGAGGCAGGGAGGAGGGAGAGAGAGAGAAGAGGGGAGAGAGAGAGAGAGAGAGAGAGAGAGAGAGAGAGAGAGAGAGAGAGAGAGAGAGAGAGAGAGAGAGAGAGAGAGAGAGAGAGAGAGAGGAGAGAGAGAGAGAAAAGAGAGAGAGAGAGAGAGAGAGAGAGAGAGAGAGAGAGAGGAGATGGATAGGGGAGAGGGGAGAGAGAAAGAGAGAGAGAGAGAGAGAGAGAGAGAGAGAGAGAGAGAGAGAGAGAGAGAGAGAAAGAGAGAGAAGAGGAGAGAGAGGGAGAGAGAGAAGAGGAGAGGGAGAGAAAGAGAGAGAGAGACAGAGACAGAGAGACACAGAGAGAGAGAAAGAGAGAGAGAGAGAGAGAGGAGAGAGAGAGAGAGGGAGGTAGAGAGAGGAAGGAGAGGGGAGAGGGTGGAAGAGAACAGGGGGAAGAAGGGGGAAGAAGGGGACATGGAGGGGAGGAGAAGGGAGAGGTGGGAAGTGGAAGGGAGGTTAGAGAACGGGGGGGGGGGATGGGAGTGAAATCAGATTTGAAATTCTCCAGTGGGTTGGAAGGCTCCTGGCAGAAAGCTGTGCATTATTGAAGCGCTGTGTTCTGCTGCTTTCCTCCTGGCAGTCAGGCTTCATCGGGTTACAGTCCTGTAACTGGCCTGCCTTCCCCTGAGAAAAAACCCCACCCCTGATGTTCCCGATAGACTTGAACCGTGCACAGGCGTGCGAAGGCATAGGTATAGGCATGTGTGCGGATCTGCGCATGGAAAATGAAAATGACATGCATGTACGTGCGCAAGCATGCGCACGTGCATTTATACACATACAGACACATACAGATATACAGATACAGAGAGACAGGCACAGACACACATACAGACACAGACAGGCACAGACACACACACAGACACACAAAGACACACAGACAGACAGACTCACACATATAGATAGATAGATACTTAGATAGATACATAGATAGATACATGGATAGATAGATAGATAGATAGATAGATAGATAGATGGATAGATAGATGGATAGATAGATAGACAGATAGATAGATAGATAGATAGATAGATAGATAGATAGATAGATAGATAGATAGATAGACAGATGCACATCCATCCATACATGCAAACTTTTATACACACATTATGCATATTCTTATAACTTTCTTAATTTATTGTTTTATTTCTATGATAATAAAATAATCACTCGTACGCATTTTTTTCACATCTAGTCCCCGTGGACATGCAATTTTTCTAAAATTTATCATCCATTCCCACTAGCACAAAGAGCCTACTCTTCGGAAAGGCGGAACAGGTTTCAACATGTCCGTGTAAATGGAGGAAGCTGGTTGCAAAATCTTCGGTGAAGCCCCAACAGTTTACAAGACTACGGGATAGGTAAAGGTATGGAGAAGGAAGTAGGTGAGGAATAGAAGGGGTGGTGTGTGAAACCAGATTGGGTATTTTTTGCAGAAGACTTAAAAACGCCAAAGGACCATACGAAGAGCTTCTGATTTCAGTGAAAAAACGCTAACTAAAGCGGTTCGAGCACACGTCACACGAACATCTGGACTGGCCAAGACTGTCCTATTACAGGGAACAGTACAAGGAGGGAGGCGAAGAAGAGGCATACAGAGAAAACGATGGGAAGACAACATCAGAGAGTGGAGGACTGGCCTTGAGTGGAACGGCTTGCTACGGAAAGCAGAGGACCTCGGAGAGTGGAGGAAGCTGGTTGCGAAATCTTGACTGGAATGTGTGTGATGGTGACCAAAAGTAATGCATTATTGATGGGCTGTGCTGTGTTCCCCTGATGAGCCTCTGCAGCATTGCAGCTTCTGAAAGTGCCTTTCCTCACATACAACTTGTGTTTAGAGATAGGCTTTAAATGCTCACATGCATGCATGCATACACATGAATATGCGCACAACAACACATAAGCACAGATGTTCACATGCACACACACAGGCATACATTTGCGCATGTCCATCCCTATATAGTTACATACACATGAATCATCATCATCATCATCATCATCATCATCATCATCATCAACCATTACACTCAGTGGTGTGTAGGGCAGCAACAAAGCACCGCTTCCACTCCTGCCTATCCTGGGCCAACCTAGTCACTGATCCCCAAGAGTGCTGCATGGCCTTCATCTCACTTTCTGAATACGTGAATATTTTTATGAATACATGCACACTTGCTTGCTTTATGTGCAGATATTATACACGCACGCACACACGCACGCGCGCGCACACACACACATACACAAACATACGTGCGCGCACATACACGCACGCACACTCACACATATTTACACACACACACACATACACACAAACGCACGTACACACACGCGCGCACACACGCACACACAACACACACACACACACACATACAAACACACGCACGTACACACGCACACACACTGTAATTTCCTATGGCAGCTGAAATCAAAAATGAAGAACACACCCAAAAGAGCTGAGATGAATTTCAAAAGACACATGACACGAAAAAAAAACATGGAAAAGAAATTACAATAAAATGATATTTAAGAAAAAAAGCCAAATTTTAAAGAAAACGAGAAAGTTTTAACCACCACCCCTCCCTCCTGCCCTCTCAAACCCCCCTCTCTCTGTGTCTGTCTGTCTGTTTGTCTGTCTGTCTCTCTGTCTCTGTCTGTCTCTCTCTGTGCGTGTGTGTATGTGTGTGTCATATGTATGTGTGTGTGTCTGCCTGTCTGTCTGTCACTGTCTCTTTGTTTCTGCCTCTGTCTGTCTCTCTCTCTATCCACCCCTCCCTCCTACCCTCTCAATCCCCCCTCTCTCTGTGTCTGTCTGTCTCTCGCGTGTGTGTCATATGTATGTGTGTGTGTGTCTGCCTGTTTGTCTGTCTTTGTCTCTGTCTCTGTCTGTCTGTCTCTGTCTCTCTCTCAGTGTATCTGTCTCTTTGTCTGTCTCGCTGTATTGGTCTCTCTTTATCTCCCTCTCTCACTCTCTCTGTCTCTGTCTCTCTCTGTGTCTTTTCTGTGTTTGTCTCTGTCTCTCTCTGTCTGTATGTCTGCTTTCCTGCTGCCTGTCTGTCTGTCTCTGTCTCTGTCTATCTCTGTCTGTCTGTCTGTCTGTCTCTGTGCCTCTACCTCTCTTTGTCTCTGCCTTTCTTTCTCTCCCTGTGCCTGTCTGTCTACCCCTCTGTCTGTCTCTGTCTCTGTCTCTCTCTGTCTCTCTCCCTCCCTTCCTCCCTCTCCCTCTATTCTGCTTTATAACCTCATAATTTTCTTTTTCTTTTTTCTCTTGGGGGCAAAAGAGAGGGCGGTATGAGATGAAGAAGACAGTCAAGTAATACATACATTACACGGGGAACAAACCAAAGCACACACAACCCTCAATCCAATCACACACAACTGACACTGTCCCTCCCCCACACCTCTCTGTCTGTCTGTCTGTCTGTCTGTCTGTCTCTGTTTGTGTCTGTGTCTGTCTGTCTCTCCCTCTCTCTGTGTCTGTCTGTCTCTCTCTCTGTGTCTTTCTCCGACTTCTGTCTGTCTGTCTGTCTGTCTGTGTGTCTCTGTCTCCTCTCTCTATCTACTTTGTTTGTCTCTCTGCTTTTCTGTCTCTCTGTCTGTTTGTCTGTCTGTCTGTCTCTGTCTTTGTCTCCGTCTCTCTCTATGTCTCCCCCCCCCCTCTCTCTCTCTCTCCTTCCTCTGTCCTGCTTTATAACCTCATAATTTTCTTTTCCTTTTTCTCCGTCTTTCTCTGTGTGTGTGTCTTTGTCTCTCTCTGTCTCTGTCTCTCTCTGTCTCTCCCTCTCTCTCTCTCTCTCCCTCCCTCCCTCCATCCCTCTTCCTATGTTCTGCTTTATACCTCATACTTATTCTTTTCTTGTTTCTTTTAGGGAAAAAACGAGGGCGGTATGAGATGAAGAAGACAGTCCAGTAATACATACATTACAAAGGGAACAAAACAAGCACACAGAACCCTCACTCCAGTCACACACACCTGACACTGTTCCCCCCACCTATCTGTCTGTCTGTCTGTCTGTCTGTGTGTTTCTCTGTCTGTCTGTCTGTCTGTCTCTCCCTCTCTTTGTCTCTGCATTTCTTTCTCTCTTTGTGTCTGTCTGTCTGCCTCTCTCTCTCTGTCCTGTCTCTGTCTGTCTCTGCCCCCCCCCTTCTCTCTCTCTCTCTCTCTCTCTCATCTCTCTCTCTCTTCTCTCTCTCTCTCTCTTTGTGCACGTGGGTGCTTATTCATTATCCTTCGAAATAAAAGAATTTGTCATTTGTCATTGTCATTGTCATTCTCTCTCTCACTCTCTCTCTCTCTCTCTCTCTCTCTCTCTCTCTCTCTCTCTCTCTCTCTCTCTCTCTCTCTCTCTGCCTTTCTTTCTCTCTTTGTGTCTGTCTGTTTGTCTGCCTCTCTCTCCTCTGTCTCTCTCTCTGTCTCTCTCTCTCTCTCTCTCTCTCTCTCTCTCTCTCTCTCTCTCTCTCTCTCTCTCTCCCTCTCCTTTGCCTGTCTATCTCTCTATCTCTTGCATACTTTTTTTCTGACTCTGTCTGTTTCTGTCTCTGTCTCTGCCTCTCTATCTCTGTCTCTGCCTCTCTATCTCTATTTCTGTTTGTGTCTGTCTATCTTTCTGTCTGTCTCTCTGTCTGTCTCTCTCTCTCTCTCTCTCTCTCTCTCTCTCTCTCTCTCTCTCTCTCTTTCAGCCTTACTGTCTGTTTGCCTCTGTCACTTCTCTCTCTGTGCCTCTTTGTCTGTCACTCTCTCTGCCTGTCTGTCTTTCTCTGTCTTTCTCTGTCTTTCTCTCTCTCTCTGTCTCCCTCACCTCCCTCTCTCTCGCCCTCCTCTGTCCTGCTTTATAAACTCATAATTATCTTTTTCTTTTTCTCTTGGGGGAAAAAAAGAGGGCGGTTTGAAATGAAGAAGACAGGCATGTAATTCATACATAAGAAAAGGAACAAAACAAACACACAAACCCTCAATCCAATCCCACAAAACTAACACTGCCTCCCCCTCTATCTCTCTCTCTGTCTCTCTATCATTGTCTGTCTGTCTGTCTGTCTGTCTGTCTGTCTGTCTGTCTGTCTGTCTGTCTCTCTCTCTCTCTCTCTCTCTCTCTCTCTCTCTCTCCTCTCTCTCTCTCTCTCTCTCTCTCTCTCTCTCTCTCTCCCTTTGCCTGTCTACCTCTCTATCTCTTACATACTTTTTCTCTGTCTCTGTCTGTTTCTGTCTCTGTCTCTGCCTCTCTATTCTCTGTCTCTGCCTCTCTATCTCTATTTCTGTTTGTGTCTGTCTATCTTTCTGTCTCTCTTTCTCTCTCTCTCTCTCTCTCTCTCTCTCTCTCTCTCTCCTCTCTCTCTCTCTCTCTGAAATAGAAAAAAAAATGTAAACGAGAGTGATTTTTAAAAAAAATTCCCGAAAGAGACAAAGGAAGAAAAGAACGAAACAAAATCTGAAGAAAGAATAAATGAATAATGGATGAGAGGAATTAAGGCAAAGTACACTAAAAAGAGGAAAGAAAGAAAGAAAGAAAGAAAGGAAGGAGAAAGTGAAAGAAAGAAGGAAGGAAGGAAAGAAAGAAAAGAAAGAAAAGAAAAGAAAGACAAAATGGAAGGAAGGAAGGAAGTGAAAGAAAGAAAGAAAGAAAGACAGGAAGAAAGAAAGAAAGAAAGAAAAGAAAAGAAAGAAGACAGAAAGAAAGAAGGAAAGAAAGAAAGAAAGAATAAAAGAGAGAGGTATAACAAAATCGGTGGCAAAACAAAAGTGGACAGAAGTAGAAGACAAAGAGAGACACAGGCAAGTTAAAATGGAAAGAAGAGACTGACAGAAAGTTTAAAAAAAAAAAAGAAAAGAGAATAGAACAGAATTCGTGACAAGAAGAAAGATTGACAAAATAGAGGAACAAAGAAAGAAACGAAACGTTCAATAACAGAACGACAGAAAGTCGAGAAAAGAAATAGATGCGACGAAAGAAAGAAGAAAATAAGAAAGAAAGAAAGAAGAAAGAAAGAAAGAAAGGAGACAGAACGAAAGGAAAGGAAAGGAAAGAAAGAAGAAAAAGAAAGAAAGAAGAAAGAAGAAAAGGAAAGAAAGAAAGAAAGAAAGAAAGAAAGGCAAGAAAGAAAGAAGAAAAGGAAAGAAAGGAAAGGAAAGAAAGAAGAAAAAGAAAGAAAGAAAGAAAGGAAAGAAAGAAAGAAAGAACGAAAGGAAAGAAAGGAAAGAAAGAAGAAAGACGAAGGAAAGAAAGGAGACAGAACAAAAGGAAAGAAAGAAAGAAAGAAAGGAAAAGAAAGAAAGAAAGAAAGAAAGGAAAAGAAAGAAAGAAAGGAAAGAAAGAAAGAAGAAGAAAGAAAGAAAGGAAAGAAAGAAAGAAAGAACGAAAGAAATAAAGGAGACAGAACAAAAGGAAAGAAAGAAAGAAAGGGAAAGAAAGAAAGAAAGGAGACAGAACAAAAGGAAAGAAAGAAAGGAAAGAAAGAAAGAAAGAAGAAAGAAAAGAAAAGAAAGAAAGAAAAGAAG
>CM054161.1:17783585-17806085 GCA_028751875.1 Rapana venosa | reverse complement strand
ATTTATGATGGATGTGGGATCGGACATCAGAAACCATTATATTCAAATTGTCATTCTTGTTTACATTAGACACCTCTATGTCAAAGTGTGCTTTATTCATCTCCCATGGTGTGCAAGGTAAGATTGCTTCTCGTGTGTCCATGCTGTGTTGATTGACTTCAGAGTTTTGTATCAGATCAGACACATATGTACTTATGGGCATTAAAGAGGATATATATTTCGCTCTTTTAGGAAAATTAAATTCTGATTTTACTTCTTTTTCTTCTGAAATAAAGTTTTCTGTCGTTTTGTTTTTAAGCAAATATTTAGCACATGCCAGTTGACGGTAATCATCTAAAGGCAATATGCCGACTTCGTTATATGTTCCCAGGGCTGAAGCGTGATAAGGCACACCAAGAGCAAGCCAGAGTGTAAAACCTTTCATGCCCCATTTTTCTGAAAACTCCCTCACCAGCATATTCAGCAATCTAAAACTAGCATTTGAAATTGTGAAAGGTCTTTGTCACAGTCCCATAGGACATTTGTTATAGTTACATTAACGTTAATGACTTTTTGTTTGTTTGCTTGTTAATGATTCTTGTTGCATTGCCAAGTTTCTTTTCGAGTTTTTTTTTAAAATTATTTTTATTTTTTATTTTTTTATTTTTTAATAACACATCCACCTCACCCGTTTTTTTTTCGTTTTTTTCCCCGTCTAATATCACTAAAAGTGAACAGACGTAAAATTGAAGTCAACAACAACAACGCACATTCACAGACCCACTCATACACATGAACGCACACGGGAGAAGTGATGGCCTATTGGTTAGAATATTGCGCTCGCAATCTAACGACCCGGGTTCGATTCCAGTTCAAGGAGATTTTTTTCCCTGGAGTTAACATCAGTGTTGACTCCACTATCCTCACTAGTCCTTCGGATGAGACTAAAGACCGAGGTCTCGTGTGCGAACGCACGCAGAACATCTTGCGCACACGTTAAATCCTGTTCCGCTTTTCTTAAGTGTACGCTATTGTGTGCCGGTGGGAACAGATAACATAATTTACAATACCGCATACACACGGGGACTGGATGTAAAAACACCACATGTGTGCTTATTCCATTATCCTCGTTGTAAAATAATGAAAACAACAACAAACCCATAAAACCACAAATAAAAACAGCATATACTTCGTTAATGCTTTTCAAAAAGCCATAACTATATATATATCTATAATAGTTATTGCATTTTGAAAAGCATTAACGAAGTGTTTGCTGTTTATTTGTGGTTTTATATTATATATATATATATATATATATATATATATATATATATATATATATATATTATATATATTATATATTACATATATATGTATATTATATATATATATATATATATATATATATATATATATTATATATCTCTCTCTCTCTTTAAATACAAAAATCTCCAGGGACGCTTTTAAGCTTAACGCAATACATAGGCATCAGTAGTTCTATAAACAATAATCATATTGCAGAAAAAATGAAATTCTGAAAAAAATTTCATGATGGCAACAATCGACAACTCCACCCCTTCCCTCCCTCCTCCCATAAGCTCCTTAGCATTCAAGTGCTGTGGGGAGGAGGGAGGGCTGGAAAAGAACCAAGGGAGAGGGGTGGAGAGGGGGGAGGGTGGTCTCAAGCAAGAGTTGAAATTTGGCAGTGGATGTGAAGGTCCCTAGATAGCGGCGGTGCATTATTAATGCATGGTCCTGTGTTCGCATGGTAAGCTTCGGCACTGAACTATTTTTTGTCATTGTCTTTACCTCCCGGAGAATCCATTTGATGTTGCAAGATATTCAGGCTTAGATGTACACGTTGATGTGTGCATGCATCGGCGGGGGACACGTGAGCGTGTGTATACGTGCACATGTGCACATGCACATAATAATAACAATAATAATAATAATAATATTAATGATAATAATAATAATAATAATAATAATGATAATGTATGGAATTAATATAGCGCTGAATCTTGTAATGCAACAAATCAAAGCGATCAGATGACATTTTTTTCAAGTCCCCGTGTGCATGCGGTTTTGTAAATTTTGTCATCTGTTCCCACCGGCACACAATGGCCTACTCTTTCGAAAAGCGGAACAGGATTTAACGTGTGCGCAAGATGTTCTGCATGCGTTAGCACTCGGGGCCTCGGTTTATGGTCTCATCCGAAGGACATACACACGTATACACGCAAATACACACATGCACACGCAGTATACTAGACACGTGCATGTGCCCCCTCGCAAGCGCGCGCGCACACACACACACACACACACACACACACACACACACACACACACACGCGCGCGCGCGGACACACACACACACTATATCTGTCTGTCTGACTTTCTTCTATACAAACTAATGTTTGTTGCATAATTCTGTACTTTAACATAATTATATTTTCCATGTACGTGTAATAGGTAGCGACCCATTTTCTATACACGATTTCTCTATTTATTTATTAAGATCTGTTCATACGCCTGTAAATAAGCAGATGTGTATGTACGCGCGCATGTGTCACCCACCATGTGTGCGTTGGAACGCATGCACGTGCGCTTACAGACACAACAGCATAATTGAGTTTTCTTGACTCTGGCTTCACAAAATTAAACAGGAGAACAAAGGGAAAAACAAACACAAAACAAACACAAAACATAAAGGACAAAACAGAAAAAAAACCCAACCCATGCAATTTTTTTCCCCATTCAAAGTAGTGATCCTGGATAACACGGGGAGTTTTTTTGTTTCTCAAGGGAGGTTAGTGGCCTGTACACTGTCAGAATCTAGCATGGTCTCCCCTGCCAGCCAGGGGTGGTAGCAGCACGAGTTCAAAATGGCGGATGGACTTGAAACTAACGTAAGGCTACACATCACCTATATTGGTTACCAATTTTCCTTCTGTTTTCCTATATAAAGACTGACATTGGCACCACATGTACTAAGCCGTCTACAGAAATATAAAAAAAAGATTTGTGAAAGAGTAGCCTCCGACTGAAATTCATTTATTTTTTTGCACAGATTTAGTAGGTTTGAATTTTGTTTATTTGTCAGCAAACGCTGCACTACACTCACCGTGTGTATTAGCGATTGCCATTCCAGCGACATATTTTATTTTATTTTATTTTTTTAAATTTTATTCTTTTATATCGAGGATAATGGAATAAGCACTCATATGCTTTGTTCATCCTGTCCCCGTGTGTATGCGGTTTTCTAAATTTTGTCATCTGTTCCCACCGACACACAATGGCCTACTCTTACGAAAAGCGGAACAGGATTTAACGTGTGCGCAAGATGTTCATAGAGAGGGCGGTGGGGGGCGTCTGCTGCATGGGTAACAGCTTGCCCTCCATACTTATTTACCCAGGCTTTGCGCTCTGGAGTATAAACAGCTAGAGCGCAACTCCATAGTCTTACGAGACTGACGGATGCCATCAGCAGCAGCAAACACTATACCCCCTCAGTCCTTTGTCGTCTGTTAGCTTCCTAACCGCAACATGCATGTGCAGGGTCAACGCTGTAGGAACACAAGCAGTCCTCATTTAGTGATAGTTTCCAACATTTTCGTGACTACCTGGTGTTGCTCTATGTCTTCAATGTAGAAAAAAAAACATATACGCGGGGCATATTTCATACTTACAATCTGTGAAAATCAGCAGTAATTTTTCTGAATGGTACTTTATTAAAAAAAACAAATTACTACATGATCGGGGAGCTAAAGGTGGAGTGGAGCCTAATCATGTTTTCTGGCCTGTTTCAATGTTACAGCAGCTGCTACTGCTGGGGCTATGCTAGGGGTTTTTATTGTTTTGTTTTGGAATTCCAACTCTTTTTGCGACAGACTTTCAAGAACTGCTGCTTTTATTGCTGATTTTCTCTGTCTCTGACTCTGTCTCTGTCTCTCTCTCTCTCTCTCTCTCTCTCTTCTCTCTCTCTCTCTCTCTCTCTCTCTCTCTTTCAGTGCACACGCGCGCGCGCGCGTGTGTGTATGTCAAAGTCAATCTTTTCAAAGTCTTTTTTTCCAGATGGCACATTAAATAAGCAATGCATTTGCTTTTTCTCATCAAACCGTCTATCTAGATAAAAATCTGAATGAGAATATTTGGTAGTACATTATTGCAACCCTTAACAATAACATGTACCAGTAAGAGAAATAAAAGAAAAAAACAAGAAAATAATATACTGCAAAATACACACATGCGCGCGTGGGCACACACACATTTATATATGCATGTGTTTGTGTGTGTGCGCGCGCGCATGTGTGTCGGGGTGTGTGTGTGTTGGGGGGGGGGGGGTGTACAGATTTCATATGATGAATGATATTGTTTGGGTATCAGAACGTTTAACAGGAAACACACTTCTGGAGAGTAACAGTATACTATTTCAAGATCATTTATTTATTTATTTATTTATTTATACCACTTTAAGTCACGAGATTTCTCTGCGTGAAATTCGGGCTGCTCTCTCCGTTTTTGTCTGCAACTGTATTTCTTTCCCTATCAGAGTGGCTTTTTTCTAAGAATTTTGCCAGGGACAACTCTCTTGTTGCCGTGGGTTCTTTTTCGTGCGCTGCATACTTTTCTGTAACACACGGGACCTCGGTTTATCGTCTCATCCGAAAGACTAGCGCCCAGACCACCACTCATGGTCTAATGGATGGGGGAAAAGCTTCGGGCCCAGATGGGATACGAACCCGGACTTTTCGCTTTCTAGACAGGCGCGTTACCTCTAGACCACCGATTATGCAGACAATGGCGAAGCATGTGAAATCAATACAGTTAAACTCTCTATATCTGAGCTGGAGTTTAAGAATATCCATATCACAGCTTCTATAAGCTGGTTTGAGAAGTTTAAACATTTTATTTTAAATCTTAAATTATCTCATCATGCTATTTTGAAGTTTGAATATCTGAAATGTGTATCCTTTTACTGTTTGATTTCCTTTTTTCCCCCAAGAATTAAAGTCTCTATCTACATCATACTATTTTATAAACCATTTCGCAGTGTGACAGTTTTTAGATTTTGGAACTTTAATATGTGGTATATCCCTGAAGTCGGAATGCAGTCGCCTCAATGGCGGGTCAGAACGATTGCATGCACAACAATCTCAACATTGGTAAACCTGGAAATTCCTGTCCAAGAACAAAAAATATTATGTGATGCTTAAGACGAAAGCAAGAGCCACACTTGACTGTGGGTTTTCTATGTGCATTTTTTTGTCTTCAAATATGTAACACTCCACCCCGAAATGAGTCACTTAGCACCTGACCCACTTTTCCACTAGGAGCCATTTTGAGGCAGGTAGGGGTCAGGTTGTTGATTTTGAGATTTTGATTGATTTTAAAACTGTAGCCACTATTCTACCTTGTATTGAAATATCAAGCCATGATTTTGTTTCCATTTGCTTTTAAACATGTTTTCAATGAGACTAGAAACCGAGACCCCGTGTGCGAACGCATGCAGAACATCTTGCGCACACGTTAAATCCTGTTCCGCTTTTCGAAAGAGTAGGCCGTTGTGTGCCGATGGGAACAGATGACACAATTTACAAAACAGCATACACACGGGGACTGGATGTAAAAAAAGCACATGAGTGCTTATTCCATTATCGTCGATAGAAAATAATAAATAAATGAAAATAAATAAAACATGTCTAAGCCCTCATTCTGACCACCTATTACGATGCTAAACTTTCAGTGTATCATTTTAATGTATAATAACTTTTCATAGAATCGCCTGATTTTCAATCTGTTTTCTGCATTGAAGAGCCTCTTTATTGCAGATTAATATCACGTTAATAACTAGAATTTGACCTCTGGTGCAATGCGACTCTTTATGGGGTTGAGCATCACATATAAGATTTTAAAACCTAAGAACTGATCCATGCAACAGTGAGAACTCTAAACAAGCGTCTTGGAGTGTGTGAAAAGGCTGCATGTCAATCTGGAATATGGCAGGGGTTTTTTGTTTGTTTTGTTTTTCTTCTTTTGTTTCTCGGCTAGAGCTCTGAGGTTCACTAATGGTGAGATTTCACGTATGAGATCGTTCTTATCCACATGAAGGTAGCCGCATTCCGGCTTTTGAGATCATGGCAGTGTGAATCCTTCAGCGTTTATTTTGCTTTGCCATTTTGAGGCGGATCGCTGTTGTAGGTCATTTTTAACTGACAGGTCAAGCAAGCCTGTAGACATGAGAACTGGTTCAGATAATCATAGTGTGGGCTTTTAATCTTTAAACTTTACTATTTATTATGTACAAAAAGAGCAGTGATGTAATGAAATACCTTCTCTGCCAGTATGGATGTCTGTCTGTCTGTCTGTCTGTCTCTCTCTCTATCTGTGTGTGTGTGTTTCCTGCCCTTTTCACACACATACACGTGCACACGTGCGTACACACACACACACACATTTGTTTCGAGAATAATTGAATAAGTACTCATGTGCTTTTTCCATCTAGTCCCCGTGTGTTTGCAGTTTTGTAAATGTTGTCATTCCTTCCCACCGGCACATACTGGCCTACTCTTCCGAAAAGCGGAACGGGTTTTAACGTGGTCGCAAGATGTTCTGCGTGCGTTCGCACACGGGACATCGGTTTATAGTCTCATGGGGAGGACTTTTGGGGGAGAGTGGAGTCGGCACTGATGTTAACTCCAGAGAAAAAGTCCTCTTGAACGAGAATCGAACCCGGGTCAGCATATGATAATAATACTAATAATACTAATACTACTACTACTAATAATAATAATAGTGATAATAATAATAATAATAATAGTGATAATAATAATAATAATAATAATAATAATAATAATAACAACAATAATAAACAACGTAATTTATATAGCGCTGTATCTTGCAAAGACAAATCAAAACAGATCACGAATACATCACTCTAACCACCAGGCTACCTCGTCCCCCAGAGTTACATTTACAAGCATCCTATCTTTTAAAAAAAAACAACAACAACAACAAACCTCTAACACTGGTCTCAAGTGAAATGCCTGTCAACAATGACAACACGAAAAGTCCCAATATCTCTACCAGCTTTTTCATACAGTGATGTTGTTGACGTAGCTTGTCAATCAAGGAGTGACCTCATCTTTCATTGGTCAATCCTTCTGTCAGCAAGAGTACAGTGAGGTCTGTGAAGTCACAACGTGGACCACCCCCTTCCCACCCCCCACCCCCACACACACCCCTTGTACACACATACTGTGCTGAACTGTTGGTTTCGTGTTGGAAGATAAAACTAGTGTGGTTGAGATGGGAAGGGGAGACAGGACAAAGGATGAAAAGGGTTGTGATTGGAAACCAAAGTCTTACCCAATGTCAAAATGCGGTCACCTTAGTGGTTTGATGAAAATGACCTCTTACGCAAAATCTTATTAATGGTAAACTTCGGATTTCAAGCTGTAGAACAAAAAAAATTGCCCCAAAATTGAAATTCTCAAGTGCAAATGTAGGCTTCTGGCCAAGAATACTGTGTTATTATTGCTGTTTCTTCTGCTCACTTGGCAAATTTTTAACCCTAAAGATATCAGCATCAAAACACACTCAAAACTACAGCATATGATCGTCTCCAGAGAGAGCTGTTTCCTTTCCATATTGTGGAATGAGCCCATACGCATCACATTTGCATGATGTGCGTGTGTGTATGCATGGATGCTTGTATATAACATTTGCATGATGTGTATGCGTAAATGCTTCTGCGCTCGCACGCACGCACGCGCGCGCGCACACACACACATGCACGCACGCACGCACACACACACACACACTTGAGCACGTGTGTAACACAGCCAGGCAGGCAGGCACACACACCACACACACACACAAACACACACTTACTCACGCACACACAGGGTTGTGAAATGCAAGTAATGATAATTTTGTTAGCATTATTAATTAAGATAACTGAGAGGTTTGGACTCCAACCCCAGCCTCCACCCTACCTCTTAAAAAAGTTCATGTCTTGATCACATCCAAACATACTTGATCATACTATTCATTTAAATTTTCAACCAGGAGTTTTGAAAAAAATCAATGTCAGACAGAGATTTCAGAAACAAGGGTTGGCAGCCTTTAGTCTCGGAAGACTATGGAGTTGCGCTCTAGGTGTTCATTCTGGTACAGCGTCGGGTATGGCTGGCCAGTCCCACACGGGAATAACAGACAGTGCCTATGGCAGAGGGCACAGATGAAGTCTGACAATGCTGGTCTGTCTGCCTGGGCTGCAGCCTTTCTTCTCGTTCTCTTTGCCTCGTGCTGCTCCTCAAAAACAAATATTCTTGATCTAATATAACGTTTTTGACATGACAGAAACAAAAACAGACTTGCTGACGTGTCATATTTTGATAAGGTAACAACAAACTGTACATAAGAAGGGTAAAAAAAGGACCTAAGACCTACTGGAGACTTCATTTCAGACCTTTCTTGGATTTTTTTAAAATTGACCCTCTTGCCCTAACCTGCAAGAAGGGGTTTCATTTTCATTTCATTTCATTTTCATTTTACCACTTTAAATCACGATACTTCTCTGCGTGAAATTCGGGCTGCTCCCCCCGGGGAGAGCGCGTCGCCACAAGAGCAGCGCCACCCTTTTTTGTTTTGTTTGTCTGCAACTGTATTTGTTTCCCTATCAGAGTGACTTTTTTCTAAGAATTTTGCCAGGGACAACTCTCTTGTTGCCGTGGGTTTTTTTTACGTGCGCTGAATAATTGTGTGTACCACACGGGATCTCGGTTTATCGTCTCATCCGAATAGTGTAACACAAATAAGTCCTTCGAATGGGGCTATAAACCAAGGCTCTGTGTACGAGCACACAGAGAAAACTTGCGTACACGTTCAAAACCCGTTCTACCTTTAGAAATCGAAAGAGTAGGCCATCCCATCCAGGTAGGAATGATGACAACTGCTTTTGTTCAATGTTTGTTCTTTTAAAGACGGTATGAACATAGGTGTGGTGTTAGTACCTCACCCCACCTCACCTATCCTGTAGTCCCTTGGGCCGTGGGAGGCACTACTGAAGATTTTGCAACCAGCTTCCTCCACTCTTCGCGGTCCTCTCCTTTCCGTAGCAGTTGGTTCCACTCAAGGCTACCAGTCCACTCTCTGATCTTATCTTCCCATCGTTTTTCTCTGTCTGCCTCTTCTTCGTCTCCCTCCTGATACTGTTCCCTGTAGAACAGTCCTGGCCAGTACGGATGTTGCTGTGACGTGCCCGAACTGTAAATTGATGTTTAATAATAACAACAACAATAATAATAATAATAATAATATATGGAATTTATATAGCGCTGAATCTTGTAAAACAAACAAATCGAAGCGCTTGCACTCAAATCATTTACGCGCATGCAACTTTCCTCAAATATAATAAATAACATTATTTCAAATGTATGCTCGCGTACGTGCACACACACACATACACACACACACACACACACACACACACACACACACACACACACACACACACACACACACACACACACACACACACACACACACACACACACACACACACACCCGCGAACACACTTAGGAGATGAAGGATGCTGTTGAAAAGTAGAGACGGATATGAGGGGAAAGTGTCAGGTAGGAAATAAGTGTGTTTTGAGGCTGGATTTGAAGGTATCAAGTGAAGTTTTTTGGCGAAGTGAAATAGGGAGGTCATTCCAGGTGGACGGACCAGAAACAGAGAAAGATCGACAGCCAACAGTGGTGTGTTTGAATCTGGGTGTTCGAAAGCACAAAGTATCTGCGGCTGAACGAAGGGAACGGGATGGAGTGTACAGGTGAAGACAGTTACAGAGATAATATGGTGCACACACCATCCTTGAAATCGGGATGCCCTCTGGAGGGTTAAAAAACGGTCGCATATGCATATTCTCACCGTTGATGAATATAAGAGCTTTAGCTGAGGAACAACACAAAAGAATAAGAAAGAAAACACAAATTAATGTTTCAAGCATTAAGCTAAGGTGCTGATCCACACAACAAGGAATTGACAGAGGATTATGGGAAAGGGGGAGGAGTGCGAGGATTAGAAATGGACAGCAGAGAGAGAGAAAGAGAGAGAGAGAGAGAGAGAGAGAGAGAGAGAGAGAGAGAGACAGACAGACAGACAGACAGACAGACAGACATAGAGACAAAGAGACACAGACACAGGCACATAGAGAGACAGACAAACAAACATACGGGCAGGTAGAACGAAAGAAAGAAAGAAGAGAGAGAGGGAGATAGATAGATAATTAGATAGAGACAGATAGACAGACAGACAGAGACAGAGAGACAGAGACAGAGAGACAGACGGGCAGAGAGAGAGAAACAGAGAAAGACAGAGAGAAAGACAGACAGGTAGACAGAGAGACAGACAGACAGAGGTAGAGAGAGACACAGACACAGAGAGACAGACGGGCAGAGAGACAGAGAGAGAGAGGGAGGGAGAGAGAGAGACAGAGAGAGAGAGAGACAGACAGACAGAAAGAGTGAGACAGACATACAGAAACAGAGACAGACACACAGAAAGACAGACAGAGAGAGACAGAGAGAGAGGGGGGGTGGGGGCGTGGTGTGACAAAGCTATGGCTGACAGGTAATGCACGGCAAAGCCATTGCTGACACCGTGTGGGCCAGCTGTACTGAGTGAACTTTCTGGGGGACGTTTGCTAATCGAGGTGGAGATGGATAAAGCGTTGAGGCATTAGTGAGGATGAGTCTCTCTGTCGCTCTGTCTTTGTCTGTCTCTCTGTCTGTCTGTCTATCTGTCTTTCTGTCTGTCTCTGTATTTGTTTCCACCCCCCTCCCCCCCTCTCCTCTCTCTCTTCTCTGTCTGTCTTTCTGTCTCTGTCTCTTTGTCTTTCTGTTTCTGTCTCTGTCTCTGTATTTGTCTCCCCAACCCTCTCTCTCTCTCTCTCTCTCTCTCTCTCTCTCCTCTCTCTCTCTCTCTCTGTTTGTTTGTCTGCCTCTCTGTCTGTCTTTCTGTCTCTCTTTCTCTTTGTCTTTATGTTTCTGTCTCTGCCTCTGTATTTGTCTCCCAACCCTCCCTTCTCTCTCTCTCTCTCTCTCTCTCTCTCTCTCTCTCCTCTCATCTCTCCTCTCTCTCGTCCTTCGTCTGTCTTCTCTCTCTTGTCTTCTTTTCGTCTCTCTTCTCTCCTTCTCTCTTTGTCTGCCTCTCTGTCTGCTCTTCTGTCTCTCTTCTCTTTGTCTTTTCTGTTTCTGTCTCTGTATTCTGTCTCCTCAACTCTCCTCTCCCTTCTCATCTCTTCTCTCTCTCTCCTGTCTCTCATCTCTCTCCTCCTCTCTCTCTCTGTGTTTGTCTGTTTTGTCTGTTCTTTTGTCTGCTCTCTGTCTGTCTTTCTGTTCTCTCTGTCTCTTTGTTTTCTGTTTCTGTCTCTGTCTCTTATTTGTCTCCACCCTCTCTTGCTCTCTCTGTCTGTCTGTTTGTCTGCCTCTCTGTCTGTCTATCTCTTTGTCTGTCTGTCTATCTTCTGTCTATCTGCATCTCTCAGTCTCAATCTCTGTCTTGTCTCTCTCTGTTTTTTCTGTGTCTCTTTCTCTCCCTGTCTCTCTCCTCTCTGTCTCCGTCTCTCTGACTGTCTCTGTCTCTCCCTCTGTCTTTTGTCTCTGTTTCTCTGTCTCTGTCTCTCTGACTCAGTCTCTGTCTCCCCTATGTCTTTTATCTCTCTTTGTTTCTATTCCTCTCCCACTCTGTCTGTCTGTCTGTCTGTGTCTGTCTTGTCTCTCTCTCTCTCTCTCTCTCTCTCTCTCCTCTCTCTCTCTCTCTCTCTCTCTCGTGTACACTTGTTTCTTGTTGGTCTATAGATAACATAAAATAGAATATCATAAAAGAAACCCATGCCCTCACAAAATGCATGAATCTAGTACACATAGGGGAACAGTTAGATATGTTTTTAAAGCGATCTAAAATAAACATTTTTTTTAGACAAACCGTTTTTTTTGCATTATGTAGGAGAATGATATTAGAATATATATTTCATATATTTGTACACTGTATAGATAAGGTACCCAATCTTTGGCAAAAATACACAATTTCAACATAAAATCATACCAAAGTATAATGCCGCGCAATATTGTTCATAAAACAATGTAAAACAAAATTCCAAGATAAAACTTTAAGAAAATGTTGTGCCACGCAATATGAATCCTAACAGAATGTGAAATAGCGATCATCCACAAATGCAAAGACATGTTAAAAGACGAAAAGTGCAAAAAACAAAACAAAAGAAAAAGACCGTGGAAATAGACAAGGAAAGAAAACAAAGAGCAGAGCAAATTATTCAGTAAATGCATGGCAGGAAACCATTTGCAACGCTACATAGCTGTTCAACACGCCAGGGCTTTATCACAAGCGTTATAATAGCCTCAATAAACAAAAGAGAGAGAGAGAGAGAGAGAGAGAGAGAGAGAGAGAGAGAGAGAGAGACTGACAGACAGACAGACATACAGACAGGCAGAAAGACAGATAGATGGATAGATAGATAGGTAGATAGATAGATAGATAGATAGATAGATAGATAGATAGATAGATAGATAGATAGATAGATAGATAGGCAGGTAGATAGAACAATGAACAGATTTTATTTATAGAGGGTTATAGAGTAAGCATAACAATAGCTATTTTTACATCCAGCCCTCAGCGAAAAAAAGAAAATCAAAAAGAAAACAAAAGTAATTAACGTGCAATACATAGCATGAAGAATAATAGAAAGAAAGAAAGAAAGAAAGAAAAAATACATATATTGATGATGGACTTTCCATGCAAATTCACCCCAATCTAATTTCATACATGTAGGGAAAAAATCCTAATAGATAGATAGATAAATAGACAGACAGACAGACAGACAGATATATAGATATATATATAGATAGATAGATAGATAGATAGATAGATAGATAGATAGATAGATAGATAGATAGATAGATAGATAGATAGATAGATAGACAGACAGAGAGAGTCTCCGCCCTTTATCAGGGATAACATCTCAAGAGAGAGAGATGGGGGAGAGAGAGAGAGAGGCAGGCAGGCAGGCAGGCAGGCAGACAGACAGACAGACAGACAGACAGACAGACAGATAATAACCATAGTATGGATGAACTTTTGCAAAATATGTGATAGCATTTTTACCATTCTCTCTGACCCAGTTTTGCCTGCCAAATTAAACATGATCTGGGAGGGGTGCGGGGACGGGGTTGGAGGTTGGGTGGGGGAGTTGAGAAGGGATTTTGAGTGAAACCAGAGTTGAACATTTTGCCAATGGACTTGTGGGTCTTCTGGCAAAGACCTGGCACTCTGTCAATGCTGCATCCTGTGCGTAGTTATCCTTCTTTCTGAAGGAAGACTAGTTTCTTTTGTAACATGTCTGTGGGCATTACCATTTCTCCCCTCCTCTCAACACAGACAGTCATGCACGCGCACGCACACACACACACACACACACACACGCGCACACACAATGCATGCTCAAGTGTGTTTGCCGATGCTTGCATTTACATATGCACGTTTGGGCCCGAAACTTTTCCCCCTGATCCATTAGACCATGAGTGGTGGTCTGGGCGCTAGTCTTTCGGATGAGACGATAAACCGAGGTCCCGTGTGTTACACAAAGTTTTCAGCGCACGTAAAAGAACCCACGGCAACAAGAGTGTTGTCCCTGGCAAAATTCTTAGAAAAAGCCACTCTGATAGGGAAACAAATACAGTTGCAGACAAAACCAAAATAAAGGGTGGCGCTGCTCTTGTGGCGACGTGCTCTCCCCGGGGAGAGCAGCCCGAATTTCACGCAGAGAAATCTCGTGACTTAAAGTGGTATGCAAAAAAAAAAAAAAAAAAAAAAATATATATATATATATATATATATATATATATATATTCCAGGGGACATGATAGGCTCAGTGGTCAGAGCGCTTGCTTTCCCCCCAGTTAAGGTTAAGCAGTGTTGAGCGTGGTTACCACTTGGATGGGTGACAATTTCTGCACTTTGGCTTCGTTACAGTCCCCCAGTTCACCCAGCTGTACATGGATACCTACCTTCTTGGCAGCGAGGGAGAGGAGATGGGCGCCGCCCTCAACATGCTGGCCCCTGGAGAAGTTGAGGTCTCTGACACCTCACTCTTCAACGAGCACATAGGTTATGGGACACCTTCACCTTTACCCTTTCACCTGTGTAGCAAGCGCATGCGCACACGTGACTCCTCTGTGGCACGACTTTCTCTCACACATAAAAGAGTAAACCAACCAAAGAGAAAATAAATACATGTATGGCTTTTTCAGTTCAAAGCAATTGTTCCCAAATAGTTTTGAGAATATTCATCAAGGGAGACCAATGGTGTGTACTCTTCAGCATGCTCTCCCATGATTGACATAGAGGATGGGTGATGAGCTCAGATCGTAGAGGGACTGGAGGCCATGTCATTAGAATGTGAGGAGACACATCTCCATCACCAAGGGTAAGAATAACAATTATTATTTTAGAGAGTATCCTGATGTAAGGTAAAGACTTGACATGAGTGAGAGCTGTGCCTAGGATGCTTTTGCATTTGTCTTTTATCAAATTCTTTTGTTGGTTTTTTTTGCATGAGGAGTCGAAACATGCCATTTCAGTTGTCTTGTGTGTGTGGGGGGGGGGGGATGTTTTTTGTGTGTGTGTATGTTTTTTTCCATTTTCATTTGTTCCATTTTATTGTTTTATATCAAGGATAATGGAATAAGCACTTATGTGCTTTTTTACATCTAGTCCCCGTGTGTATGCAGTTTTGTAAAATTTATATGTGATTGGTTGCGTGCTTTAGCATTAGTTTGTAAGACAATAGTATTTGCAATTATCCAGTTACAAAATCTTCTGTGGTGCCCCAATGGTCTACAACACTACAGGATAGGTGAGGGTGAAGTATTCTGGTGTCATACTTTAGTTTTAGATCTCTGCAGCTACATGGTACAATTAGATATTCTTGACGATTCTACAACAAGTCTCACTGTGATTCCAAGGTGTGATGAGTAAAACAGTGCATATTCTGGTGTGTTAAGCTGGGGAACGCCTTACACCACCAACACAAACGCTGTTAGAGTGAAACGTTTGTCCCATCTTTTGGTTCTGTGAGATTTGTTGTGTGCTTCGTTGAGTGTAGAGGGCTTCCAGAAGAAGAAGAAGTTGAGTACAGGTACTGAAATATTAAAATGAGCTGTCAGAAAACCTTCGGAAATTTGAGTGTTAATAGATTGTTTCCCGAGACTGCTGTTCAGTGATTCAGAATCAGATCAGGAGAAGTTCTCACCTGTTTCAGGTCTTGAAGCCTGCATGCCACTATAGATAGTGTCTGTTGTTGCTACGTTTTACGATTTTCTCAAAACGACTTTGGAAAAGGGAGGATCTGCTATTGTTGAATGTTCAATGTATTTACTGTATTATATTATAATCATTGCATTACATTGTATTGTAGTATGTTGTAATATACAGGAGAGCACATTGCCACAAGAGTGACACCATCACTCACCCTCTTCTGCCTTTTTTTGCTTCAAAATAACTTTATTTTCTACGACCCAGGGACTGTCAACTTAAAAACTGCCAACTATGAGTTTGAAAACCTAGATGTTGTTAACCTTAAAAGTCAGAATGGAAGCACTTAGGTTGTAGAACATTAATAAATGTTAGTTGTTAGTGTGAAACGTTTCAGGTCTTGATGCCTGCATGCCACTATAGAGAGTGTCTGTTGCTACGTTTTACAATTTTCTCAAAACGACTTCGGAAAAAAGGAAGATCTGCTATTGTTAAATGTTCAATGTTACCTTCTCAGAAATAAAAGTTGAAATCTTTAAACTTTTCATTTTGCCATTTTGGCATTCAGGGGGAAACATTCAGATTTTTTATAAAAAAAATCTACAGCCAACTTTAAAGTTCAGGGATCCTTGCATCAATATGCATTTGTGCACTTTGATAGGTTTTGACTTTAAGTTTAAATCACCCCAAAAATGTTCATACAGACACTGCAATTACCCCCCCCCCCCCCAACACACACGTGTGCACACACACATAGGCATACTCCACCTCTTTTCTTTGACTCTCTCTACATATCTTTTTTCGTTACCTCCTCCTCCTCCTCTAATCTCTCTCTCTCACACACACACACAAACACACACATACATAAACACACATGCATGCATGCAGGGACTCCCACACACACACGCACACTCACACACACACACAGAAGATCCCCCTCTCTCTCTCTCTCTCTCTCTCTCTCTCTCTCTCTCTCTCTCTCTCTCTCTCTCTCTCTCTCAGTCTCCTACTTTAGGATCGTCTGGTATCACTTAAAGTGGAAAGATGTTAAAATTGAAGATGTAAGTGAAGTATCTAGGAGTTGTTATCGACAACACACTCTCTATGCAAAAATTCATCACCCAGACCTGCCAGTCGTGCTTTTATCAATTACGGAGTATCGGTGCAATTCGAAAGTACTTGTCCACTGATGCAACATCCAAACATGTTGCGTCTCTCATTCTTTCACGTCTGGACTATTGCAATTCTCTTTTAGCTGGTCCGCCAGCAACATCTATCCACTCCCTTCAATGTATACAAAACTCTGCAGCTCGCCTAGTCCTCAGAAAGAAAAAAATCTGAACACATTACTCCTCTATTGCGATCTCTCCACTGGTTGCCTGTGCCACAGAGAGTAAACTATAAGATCAGTACCCTCTGTTACAAATGTCTCCACAAAACAGCACCCTCCTACCTCTGTGAATGTCTTCACCTGTACACTCCTTCGCGTTCCCTCCGCTCTGCTGCAGATACCTTATGCTTACGAATACCTAGATTCAACCAGTCCACCGTTGGTCGTCGCTCTTTCTCTATTTCTGGTCCATCCATCTGGAACAACCTTCCTCTCTCTCTTCGACAGAGGCCTACATATGACACATATCAATCCAGCCTCAAGACATATTTGTTTCAAACCTAACTTTTTCCCTCTTTCATCTCAAAACTGCCCCTGCCTTCAACAGCCCAAATCTCATTACCCTGCCAAAGCCTATAACCTGTGTGTGTGTGTGTGTGTGTGTGTGTGTGTGTGTGTGTGTGTGTGTGTGTGTGTGTGTGTGTGTGTGTACATTTGAATTTTGTTTAAGCTTTTGATAGTTATTGGCTTCATGACTCTGTAAGAATATGTTGAATGCAAGCGCTCTGATTTGTCTTTGCAAGATATAGCGCTATACAAATTTCATTTATTATTATTATTTAGTATTATTATTATAAGATTTACTTACTTACATAAACACACTCACACACACACACACACACCACTGTAGCATGGGCGTATACAAACACACTACTACACGTACACAGAAAATAACTTCTCTTTTAAAAAAAACAACTAAAACTAACTGAGTACTAAAGCGATGGTTATCTTGCACCAATTGTGACCACTCCCAATCCTCCCTATCACCTACCCTAGAGCAGTCATTGTGTTGACGTGGAGGAAAATTGCCTTGGCTGTCAGTCAGGGAGTGACCTGGCCCCTAATTGGTCAATCATTCTGTCAGCAGCGCTACAGCGAGGTCTGTGAAATGGGAAACACCCCACACCCTCTGTACTACACACCTGCTGGTCTGAGTCACTGGGCTGATGTTGAATCTCTGAGGGAGTTAGTGGGTGAAATGAAAGTGCCAAGGCTGTTAATGTTTTTTTGTGATTAAATACACAGCCGTGTGGAGATTTCAGATTGATTAACCAGAGTGTCAAGGTCTACTGTGAAATGTTGTGAATGCTGTGAAATGTCATGCTGAGATTGCATGTATTTATGGCAATTTTTGTGTATTATCAATTAAGAAAAGAAGGAAGAAGGCTCTGAAGTTATAATATGGATACCTGCTAGGTAATGATACATGTAAACGTCTTATCCAGTATGTAGTTAAGAGTCTTGCTGTTATTTCTAGGTGTAATGTGTGAAAGTGCATGCTATAGCTAAACCCACACCATGTTAGGTGGAGGAGTACCCAATAAGAACAACAGTAGTGTGTGTGGCCAGCTGCCATGGTGTAGTGGTTAGGGCCTTGGGCTACAAACTGGAAGATCATGGGTTCAAATTCCATAAAAATCATAGGATTTTTTGGACTCTGGCTGGCTCCTCTTACCATGAATGGGTGTGCTATGGGCACATTGTGGAAACTGGGACGACACTATCAAGCTTCATCCACTTTACCAATGTGAGTTTGAGAGTGTTGCTCAAATGAGCAACATCCCCCCAAAAAAAACACCAACAAAAACAACAACAAAGAAACCAAAAACAACAAGAACAACAGCAAAATTCTTTTAAAAATTTAGGCCTAAAGTGATGGTTATCTGAGCCAATTGTTACCTCTTACAGTCCTCCCTATCACCTACCCTAGAGCAGCCATTGTGTTGACGTGGAGGAAAATTGCCTTGGCTGTCAGTCAGGGAGTGACCTGGCCCCTAATTGGTCAATCATTCTGTCAGCAGCGGTACAGCGAGGTCTGTGAAATGGGAAACACCCCACACCCTTTGTACTACACACCTGCTGGTCTGAGTCACTGGGCTGATGTTGAATCTAGGAGTCAGTTAGTGGTGAAATGAAAGTGTCAAGGCTGGTAATGGGTTTTTTGTGATTAAATTTACAGCTCTGTGGAGATTTCAGATGTATTAACCAGAGTGTCAAGGTCTACTTTGAAATGTTGTGAATGCTTTGAAATGTCATGCTGAGATTGCATGTATTTATGGCAAACTTTGTGTATTTAATTAAGAAAGAAAGGAAGAAGGCTCTGAAGTTTTAATATGGATACCTACTAGGTAATGATACATGTAAATGTCTTATCCAGTATGTAGTTAAGAGTCTTGCTGCTATTTGTAGGTGTAATGCGGGAAAGTGCATGTGATGGCTAAGCCCACAAGGTGTTAGGTGGAGGAGTACCCAATAAGAACAACAGTAGTGTGTGTGGCCAAAGGTCTACACACTTGAAGATCATAGGTTCGAATTCCATAAAAGTCATAGGTTTTTT
This sequence comes from Rapana venosa, assembly GCA_028751875.1. Classification (NCBI taxonomy): domain Eukaryota; kingdom Metazoa; phylum Mollusca; class Gastropoda; order Neogastropoda; family Muricidae; genus Rapana; species Rapana venosa. The sequence goes on along the minus strand of CM054161.1, from coordinate 17,787,038 downwards.
AAAACTCTGGTCAGCTCCTACATTGTGAAGACTGGGACCACACTATCAAGCTTCATCCACTTTACCAATGTGAGTTTGAAAGTGTTGCTCAAATGAGCAACATCCCACCCAAAAAACAACAACAACAAAACAACAAATAAAAAGCAAACCAAAGAAAAACAACAGCAAAATTCTTTAAAAATTAGGTCTAAAGTGATGGTTATCTGAGCCAAGTGTAACCACCTACAGTCCCCCCTATCACCTACCCTAGAGCAGTCATTGTGTTGAGGTGGAGGAAAATTGCCTTGGCTGTCAGTCAGGGAGTGACCTGGCCCCTAATTGGTCAATCATTCTGTCAGCAGCAGTACAGCCAGGTCTGTGAAATGGGAAACACCCCACACCCTTTGTACTACACACCTGTTGCACTGAGTCACTGGGCTGATGTTGAATCTAGGAGTCAGTTAGTGGTGAAATGAAAGTGCCAAGGCTGTTAATGTTTTGTTTCTGTGATTAAATTTACGGCCCTGTGAAGATTTCAGATTTATTAACCAGAGTGTCATGGTCTATTGTGAAATGTTGTGAATGCTTTGAAATGGCATGCTGAGATTGCATTCATTCATGACAAAACTTTGTGCATTAGTATTACTTAAGAAAGAAAAAAGTGACTCTGAAATCATTATATGGATACATACTTGGCATGGGATGTATTTAGAAAACAGCCATATATATAAACATCTCACCCAGTATGTAGTTAAGAATCTTGCTGTCATGTCTAGATGTGAAGAATGAGAGTGCATAGTTGGACAAAAACAACAACTGATACTGTAGTGATATAATACAAAAAACCTGCACAAAATCGAAGAGATATTTATCAAAGATTGAAACAAACAAGATAAAAACACACTGTTCAAATAGCCCCAAAAAAGGCAGAAAAAAATAAACAAAATGGCAAAGGACTAAAAGGCACTTGTCAGGTTTAAGGGGATTTTCTTCCCTAGAGTTAAAATCAGTGCCGACTCCACTCCACCCAAAAGTCCTTCCTTCAGATGAGTCTATAAACCAAGGTCCTGTGTGTGAACGCACTCAGAATATCTTGCTGACACATTAAAACCTGTTCCACTTTTCAAAAAAATAGGTCATTCATTGTGTGCTGGTGGGAATGGATGAACAACTTTACGGAACGGAATGCACACGAGGACTGTGTGAAAAAACCCACCACATGAGCACTTACTTATTCATTATTCTCTAAATAGAAGAATTCAAATATACATAGACAAACAGATCAAAGAAATTCATACCAGAAGGCCATAGATTGTGCAGCAAGAACTGTCATAACACCCCACGAATCTTAAATCAGGATCACAGCTTCGTTTAAATAAACACAAAGAGATTCATAAACAATAACCGTTTATTTAATGCATTATAGTTCTGCCAAGTTTCTAATGGCTTTTTTAACCCTCTTCTTTATCACACGCTGAGATCTTGCAAGTTAAAATTGATTTGCGAGGGAGAGGAAGAGAGAAAGGGAGAGGCGTGGTGGGTGGGTGGGGGTGGGTTGGCGTTGGGGTGGGGGTTTATGTGGGGGGGGGGGGGGGGGGGGGGGTGTGCGTGAAATCAAAGTTGGGATTCTTTTCTCAACTTGCATGTGGCCTCTTGTCAGACATGATGCATCTTTTAATGGCCATCTCCAAGCCTGTCGCCTGTGTCCCACCCCCCCCCCCCATCCCTGCAACCTGCTCACAACACACACACTCTGTGTCTCTCACCGTCTCTGTCTGTCTGTCTGTCTCTCTTCTCTCCTCTGTCTCTCACTCTCTCTCCTCCCTGCAAGAATTTTTTCTCCCCCTCCCCACCGTCTCTCTCTGTCTCTTCCTCTTTCTCGGTGTCCTCTGTCTTTTCCTCTCTCTCGGTGTCTCTGTCTCTTTCTCTGTCTATCTCTGTCTCTGTCTGTCTCTCTGTCTCAGTCTCTGTATCTGTCTCTGTCTCTGTCTATCTGTCTCTATCTCTCTCTGTCTCTCTCCCTCTTTCTGTCTCTCTGAGGAAAACTTTTCCTCTTGCACAAGGCTGATTGCACGCTCGCACATGTATATATATTTCAACATACAGACATAGAGACACACACGCACGCATGCACACATGCACGCACGCAAGCCAGCACGCACACGCACGCATGCACGCACGTACGTATGAACACACACATACACACACACACACACACACACACACACACACACACACCCCACACACACACACACACTGTAATTAACTTTGTCGTCTATATTACTTTGGTTGAAAAGGTGTTAAATTAAAGAAACAAACACAGACACAAGTATAGGCACACACACACACATACACACATGCACGCACGCACGCACGCACGCACGCAGAACATCATGCGCACACGTTAAAACCCGTTCCGCTTTTCGGAAGAGTAGGCCATTGTGTGCCGGTGGGAATGTATGACAAAGTTTACAAAACTGCATACACCCGGGGGCTGGATGTAGAAAAAGCACATGAGTGCTTATTCCATTATCCTCGAAACAAAAGAATAAATGAATAAAGTGACACACACACATATACACACGCGCACGCGCACGCACGCACGCACGCACGCACGTACTCACTTGATTATTGCATCGTTTCACCTTATGCTATTGAACAACCCTATCTCTGGCTTATTTTAATATAGGCTATTCATTAGCGTGACAGAAACAAATATGAGTGAACAGAATTGGCTGAGTTGGAGGAAAGGATTAAGAAAATTGAGAATGAAAATACGAAATGAACACATAGATACATGAAAAAAATGAATGATTAAATAATGAATAAGTAATTTAAAAAACCGAATAAACAGATAAATAAATAAGGAAAGAAATAGATAAACAAATAGATAAACAAACAAATGAATATAGAACTAAATAAAGCAATATAAATAAATACATAAATGAATAAACAGATAAATAAATAAGGAAAGAAATGGACAAATAAATAGATAAACAAACAAATGAATAGATATTTTTTTCAAAAGCAATATAAATAAAAAAATACATAACAGAATAAATATATCACTATACAAAGCCAAACCAAACCAAAACAGCAAGACAAAACCAAACCAAACAACAAATCCAAACCTAAAACAAAGCCAAACACACAAGCCAAAAAACAGAGAAAACAAAAAAACCAAAAAAATGCATGATACGGAAGGAAAGAAAACAAAAATAACCCATCTGAATGCGCACACGTTAAATCCTGTTTCGCTTTTCGAAAGGGTAGGCCATTGCGTGCCGGTAGAAACAGATGACAAAATTTACAAAACCGCATACACACGGGGACAGGATGTGAAAAAAGCAAATGAGTGCTTATTCCATTATCCTCGATATAAAAGAATAAATAAATAAATAAATAAATGCCACGTTTCCAAATCAAAAAGTAAACAAACCAAAAAAACAACGAAAGAAAAATAAATCGTTCTGT
>CM054161.1:17768585-17771085 GCA_028751875.1 Rapana venosa | reverse complement strand
TAGAAGGAAGTAGGTGTCATATTTCGAAGAGAAAAAACCCCGTCTGGTTTTGTATTTTTTATTTTTTAAAAAAGAAACTGTCTTGGATTTGACATCGTTTCCTTTCCTGAACAAAAGTTTTAAAAGAGGGGACATACATGGAAAAAGAAGACAGTGCATGTCAGAATATCAGAATAGACAGGTTAGGATGGTGGTGGTGGTGGCGGTGGAGGTGATGGTGGTGGTGATGGTTGGTGTTGTGGGTGGCGATGGGGGTAGTGGTGGTGATGGTGAGTGGGGGGGTGGGGGTGGGGGGGGTTACAGACACTTCCAAACATCTTCTATTGCGTGTTTGTTTGTTTGTTTGTTTCATTTTTCCAGTTCTAAGCTAAAGTTTGTAGGTTAATCAATAGTGACATTTGTGTGAGCGTGTGTGAGAGAGAGAGTGTGTGTGTGAGTGTGTATGTGTGTATGTGTGTGAATATGTGTGTATGTGTGTGTATCTGTGTATGTGTGTATGTGTGTATGTGTGAGAGAGAGTGTGTGTGTGTATGTGGGTGCATGTGTGTGTATGTGTGTATGTGTGTGTGTATGTGTCTTTGTATGTATGTGTGTATGTATGTTTATGTGTGTGCGTGTGTGTGTGTATGTGTGTGTATGTATGTGTATGTGTGTGCGTGTGTGTAAGTGTGTGTATGTATGTATGTGTATGTATGTATGTGTGTATATGTATGTTTATGTGTGTGTATGTGTGTAAGTATTTAATGTGTGTATGTGTGTGTATATGTGTGCATGTGTGTATGCGTGTGTGTATGTGTGTATATGTGTGTATATGTGTGTGTGCGTGTGTGTCAAAGTCAAAGTCAAACTTTTATTTCCAGATGGCACATTGAATAAGCATGTGTGTGTGTGTATGTGTGTATGCATGTTTATGTGTGTGTATGTGTGTATGTGTGAGTGTGTATGTGTATGTATGTGTATGTGTGTATGTATGTGTATGTATGTATATGTATGTGTGAGAGAGAGAGACCGGTTTTGCCCACCATTTAAGGTAACCGTATTTCCAATCTTAAGGAAAATGTCTAACCAGTGTGCATGCATTTGTGTGTGTGTGTGTGTGTGTGTGTTGTGTGTGTGTGTGTGTGTGTGTGTGTGTGTATGTGTGTGTGTGATATTTATGTGTTTTTTCCGTTTTTACCGGCACGCAATGACCTACTTTTCCAAAAGGCAGAACAGGTTTGCGTAAGATAATCTGCATGCGTTCGCATAGAGAACCTCGGTTTATAGAGTCTCACGCATAGGACTTTCGGCAGAGCGGAGTCAGTGCTGATGTTAACTCCGAGAGAAATAAAACAAATCCTCGAACGAAGGTCTCTGTAGATGTTTGAACCCGTGCCGTGAGAACGGGAACTCAACACTCTAACCACTACGCTATCTTTAGCCCCACCCCCCTCCCCCCTCTACTCCACACGTATGTGTGGACGGGATAGCCTAGTGGTTAGAACATTGCGCTCGCAATCTGACGACCCGGGTTCGATTGCCGTTCAAGGGGGATATTTTCTCCTGGAGTTAACACCAGTGCAGACTCCACTCTCCCCAAAAGGCCTTCGGATGAGACTATAAACCGAAGCCCCGTGTGCGAACGCACGCAGAACATCTTGCGCACACGTTAAATCCTGTTCCCGTTTTTCGTAAGAGTAGGCCATTGTGTGCCGGTGGGAACAGATGACAGAATGTACAAAACTGCATACGCACGGGGACTGAATGTAAAAAAAAAAAGCACACAAGTGCTTATTCCATTATCCTCGATATAAAAGAATAAATAAATAAATGCGTATTATGACCAGTACAGTGTGCACGTGTTAGGCTTCATTGCTAAATGCTATGTAATCGCAAGTCTAGGGAAACACATATCTCGATACCTTATTGACCATGTCATACTCCTATTCCTAAACATAAGGCGTATTGCGTAGCCCACCGTCAGCGCCTGGGCTTTATCGCAGTTCTTGATTAAACCATTGACGCTGGGGGCAACAGCAAAGTGAGAGGCTGTATGACCAGTGGCTTTCTTTCCCACTCATGGAATTCCACTTTACAGCTTAGTCTTTAGTGATCGACTATGACTCTCTGACTAGGAGGCTTGACTTGCACAGTCCTTATGTGCTGCAGCCCTGGGGGCTGGTTGGCCTTTGGAGAACATCTCCAACGCTGACTGTCCTTATGCCCACTTGGCCGAGAGAGTGGGGATGTACTGTGGGCAAGGCATCTCCACTATAATCACATTTCTGCCCAATTTCCGAAACAGCAGCTGCCTCCTCTGCTGTTTAGGAGGTCATCGTCGGACACGACGGACAAACATACATTGCGTAATGGAAATATCTCCGAAGTCGTAATACGGCTACTTCGTTTCTGCCGTGTTCTTTTTTCTTCCTGTCACCTCCTTCTTGCCTATTTTCTGCCTTCTTGGTCCATTCTCCTGCTTTTTTTTAAATTTCAGAAACATAAAACACCCAACAATTCT
>CM054161.1:17741085-17756085 GCA_028751875.1 Rapana venosa | reverse complement strand
ATAGATAGATAGATCGATAGATAGATAGATAGATAGATAAAAATATAGGCAGATAGACGGATAAATAAATAAATAGGTAGACAGACAGACAGACATAGACAGACAGACAGACAGATAGAGAGAGACGTAAACAAGACATATAGATAGACAGACAGACACAGATAGAAAGATAGACAGACAGACAGACAGACAGATAGATAGATAGATAGATAAATAGAAAGATAGGTAGATAGACGGATAAATAAATAAATAGGTAGACAGACAGACAGACAGACATAGACAGACAGAAAGATAGAGAGAGAGACGTAAACAAGACATATATATATATATAGACAGACAGACAGATAGATAGATAGATAGATAGATAGATAGATAGATAGATAGATAGATAGATAGATAGATAGATAAATAGAAATATAGGTAGATAGATGGATAAATAAATAAACAGGTAGACAGACAGACAGACATAGACAGACAGAGAGTGAGATAGAGATAGATAGATAGATAGATGGATAGATAGATAGAGAGAGAGAGAGAGAGAGAGAGAGAGAGAGAGAGAGAGAGAGAGAGAGAGAGAGAGAGAGCATGACAATGAGACACAGACAGAACGACAGACAGGCAAATTGACAGACAGACAGAGACAGACAAAGATAGAAAAACAGAGAGGCACAGAAGGGTTGAAGAGTAAACTAGAGAGAGACACAGACAGACAGATAAACAGACAGACAGACAGACAGACAAACAGACAGACACACATATAAGGAGAGAGACGGGGGCAGACCACATCTATCATTGACACGGCAGTACACTGTGACAGTTCTTCATGGCGAACAATCCAAATTTCATTTACAAAGATGATCCATGACAACACAATACGAAATAGCATAATGCAATGCAATACAATATCATGCAATGCAAAATAATGCAATAAAATACAAAAAGATGCAATATAATGCAATACAAGGCATTACAATGCCATGCCATGCAATGCAATACATATTGTGCAGTACACAGCACAGTACAGCAAAGTAACACATAATGTGAAGCAACCCAATACTGCACACCACGGGTCAAATATGTAAAAAATAGTTTACCGTTACGCATTACAATTGCAATACCTTGCAATAGAAGGCATCGCAGCAAAAACACAATAAAATACAATACTGTACAATACAATAATAAAATACACTGTAATGCGACATTATCACTATATAGGAGAAAGCCTATATTTTCATTTGTAATAACAACATGGAGTATTTTGAAAGAAAAACCTGATATTCGATCATTATAACTCCTCTGCTATGACTATCAATCACACGTAAACACACACAACACACACTACACCACACACACACACAACACACACACACACACACACACACACACACACACACACAACACACACACACACACACACACACACACACACACAACACACACACACACACACACACACACCATACACACACATCCTTCGGATGAGACTATAAACCGAGGCCCCGTGTGCGAACGCACGCAGAACATCTTGCGCACACGTTAAATCCTGTTCTGTTTTTCGTAAGAGTAGGCCATTGTGTGCCGGTGGGAACAGATGACAGAATTTACAAAAACCGCATACACACGGGGACTGGATGTAAAAAAGCACACAAGTGCTTATTCCATTATCCACGATATAAAAGAATTTTTTTTTAAATGACACACACACACACACACACACACACACACACACACACCACACACAACACACACACACAAACACTACGCCACACACACACTACACAACACTCACACGTACTACCACCCACCCACCACACACACACACACACACACACACACACACACACACACACACACACACACACACATACACTACACACACACACACACACACACCACTAGACACACACAGACACACACATACACAACATACACACGTAACCCCCACCCCCACCCCGCCACACCACACACACACGTACTCCTCCCTCCCTCACCCCCCCTCACCCCCCACCCACCCCCACCCCCCCCACACACACAACATACACTGACCCACTCCACAAACACCCCCCCCCCCCCTTGGGGTGTAACAGCCCAAACTGTAGGCATAGAAATGTGCAGTAACTACTCTGCATATGACAGGAGGTCAGAAATCCAGCCAACAGACGTCTCCAAACTGATGATAACCATAGACCAGTGCTGGACCCAGATTTCGGACTTGTCTACCCCCCCCCCCCCCTCCCTCTACCCCCCTCCCTGCCTCCCCCCTCCCTCCCTCCCCCCCATACCGTGGGGATGCAAGGGGCCTGTTAGTTGAAATAGCACCCCCACCTTCTGGAAATTCTGTGCTATACATTCCCTCTTTTCTATCCCTCTCTTCGTTTTCTGCCTTGTTCCTTTTCTCCCCTGTCACCTGTGTTTTATGTCATTCTTTTATTTCGAGGATAATGGAATAAGCACTCATGTGTTGTTTTTTTACATCCAGTCCCCGTGTGTATGCAGTTTTGTAAATGTTGTGATCTGTTTCCCACCGGCACACAATGGCCTACTCTTCCGAAAAGCCGAACGGGTTTTAACGTGTGCGCAAGATGTTCTGCGTGCGTTTGCACACGGGGCCTCGGTTTATAGTCTCATCCTCCTTCTCGTCTATTTTCTGTCTTCTTGGTCCAATCTCCTGCGTTCCACCCCCCCCCCCCCCCCCCCCCCCCCCCGCCAGAAAGACTTAAAAGATAACTATACTCTCCCACGCCGAAGCTGGGTCTGACTTGTCAGGTGCTTAACGGCAGCGAAACGCATTTTGGCTCACATGACAGACAATAATAGTTGCTGTCTGAGCGTTTGACGACGACGACGAAGAAGAAGAAGAAGAGTGCCCATTCTTTCTGGAATGGACGTCACTATCATCACAGCTGTCCAGCTATAGTCAAGAATGAAAATTGCAGATGATTGCCTTCATGGCTATCCTGGTGACTTTCCTTCGGATGAGACTATAAACCGAGGTCCCCGTGTGTGAAAACGCACGCAAAACATCTTAACTTGCGCACACGTTCAATCCTGTTCCGCTATTTCGTATGAGTAGGCCATTTGTGTTCCGGTGAGAATAGATGGCATAATTGACAAAAACCGCATACTCACGGGGACTGGATGTAAAAAAAGCACATAAGTGCTTATTCCATTATCCTTGATATAAAAGAATAACAATAAAATAAATAAATAAGTAATAATAATGATAATAATAATAACAATGATAATAATAATAATAACAATAATAATAATAATAATAATAATAATAATAATATTTTGACCACAAAAAACTGACCCATCAGAGGCATGAGAGAGGACAGACGTATTGAAACTTGAAATCGACGGACGCTGTAGCCGAGTGATTAAGACTGTTCGACTTCAATTCCCTGAGTCCATTAAGTCGTGGGTTCAAATCTTGGCAGTGTAGTAAATTAAGGGTGGGGATTATTTTGTTGTTGGCATCTCCCAGGTCAACTTCAAGTGCAGAACTGCTAGTGCCTTTTATTTATTTATTTATTTATTTATACCACTTTTAGTCACGAGATTTCTCATCGTGAAATTCGGGCTGCTCTCCCCGGGGAGAGCGCGTCGCCACAAGAGCAGCGCCACCCATTCTTTTGTGTGTGTTTGTTTTCGTTTTTGTCTGCATCTGTATTTGTTTCCCTATCAGAGTGGCTTTTTTCTAAGAATTTTGCCAGGGACAACTCTCTTGTTGCCGTGGGTTCTTTTACGTGCGCTGAATAATTTTGTGCAACACACGCGACCTCGGTTTATCGTCTCATCCGAAAGACTAGCGCCCAGACCACCACTCATGGTCCAATGGATGGGGGAAAAGTTTCGGGCCCAAACGGGATTTGAGCCACCGCACACTTCCGACCCGGACTTGTCGCTTTCTAGACAGGCGCGCTACCTCTAGACCACCGATCCACCTTTCCTGCTTTCGTGTATAATATATACGCTTGCAAGAGATCAGGTATGCATGTCAAAGATCCAGGGATTCGTGTCTGCGTTCGGGGGGCTACAGAAACACAAGCAAACTCAGCAAGCATCTATCCCGATGAGGGGTTGTGGATGCCTTAATAGTGGGCAAAGACAGTCGCATGCATACAATTTCATCATTTGTGAACCTCGGAGACTTATGGGAGAGTATAGGAGAGCAGGCATGGGAGAGTATAGTTATCTTTTAAGTCTTTAAGTCTCTATCCGAGGAATGGAAAATAGTGGAGAGAAAAAAAAAAGAAACTAAAATCAAAACGCACATATACACACATTAACGCACACACACACATTGACACACACATTGACACACACACACACATTGACACACACACACATTCACATTCACACATTGTGTGCCGGTGGGAACAGATGACATAATTCGCAAATCCGTGTACACACGGGGACTTGATGTAAAAAAGCATATAAGTGCTTATTCCATTATCCTCGATATAAAAGAATACATTAAAAAAATAAACACGCATGCATACTTTCATAATATCAGTTGTTGAAGTCATAATATTCTTCATCTGTAAGAGCATTACTGTAATTAGTTGTGAGATATATATATGTATGTATATATAATATATATATATATATATATATATATATATATATATATATATATATTATATATAAATATATATATAATATATATATATGTAAAGGAGAGAGAGAGAGAGACGGGGTGTGTGATAATAGGCACTTTGATGTGAATGCGGGTGTGTCTAAATCACCATGCAGTGAATAGACATTAAACAAAACAAAACAAAACCCCAAATAATCACATTCACACACTTACGCACGCACACATTTACACACACATAAACACACACCTTAACCCCCCCCCCCCCCCCACGCACACACACACACACTCACTCACACACACACACACACACAAACATACACACATATACTTTCCCGTCTGATATCACTATTTAGTGGAGGGACGTTAAACTGAAGAACTACTACTACTACACACACACACATACATACACACATACAAATACACACACCTCCCTCCCCCCTGCCACTCACACACACACACACACACACACACAAAAACACATGCACAAACACACACACACACACAAACACACACACACAAACACACAAAGCACCACTACACTGAATTACCCTGACCAAAATATTTCCCTTGGAGAGCCATTTCTACGCAAAAGAAGTGCGCTGCTGCTGTAACTATAACTGCTGTGCATACATCCAGACTCATACATATACGGAAGACTCAGACATGACACACAGTCTGGCACTGACCATACGATATCTCTGAATCAGGCCCGGGCCAGACTCCCTGAATGTCCTCTTGAAAATGCAGATGAGTGTCTTCATTTGGACTTGGTGGAACTATTACTTGTCACTGGTTGTATGACTGTGTAAGAATGAGTTGGGTGCAGGCGCTTTGATTTGTCTCTGCAAGATATAGCGCTATATTAATTCCATTTATTATTATTGTTATTATTATTCATGGCTGTCCTGGTGAATTTCCTGACAGAAAAGACACACACGCACGCGCGCTCACGCGCATGCACGCACCCATGCATTGGTAAAGGTTGCAACAATGTAGTATTTCAATATAATCATTAAGAAATTTGTTCTTAGATAGATGGCTTGATGAAGAAAAGCAAACGCATCACTTATTCAATGTACCATCTGGAAATAAAAATTTGACTTGACTTGACTTTACTTTACTTGACAGTCCTAACAAAGGCATTGTATGCTTTTAATGGTGCCACATTTTATTTGTGAAACGGGTGCAGTTTGTAAGGAGATGGGGGAGAGTGTGGGAGGGGAGGGGGGAATGATTGCGATTGATTGGTGTCGATGTCTGATTGTCATTAATTTGTGTATCATTAATTTTTGTATTATGTCATTTCGTTTGTGTTGAATGATGTTGTGTCAGGAAAAGATTATTGCAGTGCAGTCTTAATGTTATTATTGTTGTTTGTTGTTTTATAATGCTACCCATGTAATGCGCTTTGAGCGTTATCCGTTTTGTGATGAAAAGCACAAAACCACAATACAGTGTTATTATTATCATCATTATTGCATACTTCAATCAAGCTTTGCTCTGTGATGTTCTACATGGCATTGTTTGATGTTGTGAAAAGCATCAAGAGCTTTGTTCAAGTGATTTCGTTATCATCTTTTATCATTTATTTATTTATTACTTATTTATTTTATCTTGTACTACTTTAAGTCACGGCAGATTTCTCTGCGTAAAATTCGGGCTGCTCTCCTCGGGGAGAGCGCGTCGCCATAAGAGCAGCGCCACCCTTAATTTTTTTTTCCTGTCTGCAACTGTATTTGTTTCCCTATCAGAGTGGTTTTTTTCTACATAAACTTGCCAGGGACAACTATCTCGTTGCCGTGGGTTCTTTTACGTGCGCTAAATAATTATGCGTAACACACGGGACTTCGGTTTATATCGTCTCATCCGAAAGACTAGCACCCAGACCATCACTCATGATCTAATGGATGGGAGGGGGGGGGGGGGGAGTTGCGGGCCGAAACGGGATTCGAACCACCGCACTCCTCCGACCCGGACTTTTTGCTTTCTAGGCCCTAGACCACCAAAGCTGTTCTTGTCTTTGTGTGTGTTGACATGTTCCGTATCTAACTTTGCTGAGGGTAGCTGAACAGCCTAGTGGTTAGAGTATCAAGCTCGTGATCTGACGGCTAGGGATCGAGCCGCCACCAAGGCACCCAGTTTTAGGAGATTTGTACCCTGGAGTTGAAGAGGCTGACAGAGAAAACGATGGAAAGACAGCATCAGAGAGTGGACTTGGCCTTGAGTGGAACGATCTACTACGGAAAACAGAGGACATCGGGGAGTGGAGGAAGCTGGTTGCAAAATCTTCAGTGGTGCCTCCACGGTCTACGAGACTAAAGGATGAGTAAAGGTGAAGCTGTCCCTGCAATTAACATCAGTACTGACTCCACTCCCCCACAAAAAAGTCCCTCGGGTTGAGGCTATAAACCAAGGTCCCGTGTGCGAACGCACGCAGAACATCTTGCGCACATACTAAAACCCCATTCCACTTATCGGAAGTGTTCGTCATTGTGTGCCGGTAGGAACGGATGACAACACTGAAATTTATTATATTTTTTATTTTGTTTAATTCTTTTATATCGAGGATAATGGAATAAGCACTTATGTGCTTTTTTACACCCAGTCCCCGTGTGTATGCGGTTTTGTTAATTCTGTCATCTGTTCCCACCGGCACACAATGGCCTACTCTTACGAAATGCGGAACAGGATTTAAAGTGTGCGCAAGATGTTATGCGTGCGTTCGCACACTGGGCCTCGGTTTATAGTTTCATCTGAAGGACTTTTGGGGAGAGTGGAGTCTGCACTGATGTTAGCTCCAGGGGAAAACATCCCCTTGAACGGGGATCGAACCCGGATCGTCAGATTGCCAGCGCAATGTTCTAACCACTAGGCTATCCCGTCCCCCCTTATCGAAAGTGTAGGTCATTATGTGCCGGTAGGAACGGATGACAATACTGAAAGAAAACGCATGCACGCTTGCGTGGCGTTTACCCATCATCCTTCAGTTTGGAATGGGGCTAGGCTAAAGGTAAAGGAGTCCCATAACCTATATTAAGGTCGTAGGGGAGCAAGGCGTCAGAGACCTCACTTCTCCAGGGCCAGCATATTGAGGGCGGCGCCCATCTCCTCTCCCTCGCTGCTTTACCTTCCCTGACCCTGAAGAGGGCAGGTACCCATTTACAGCTGGGGGAACTGGGGGAACTGTACTGAAGCCAAGGCGCGCAAACGGTCACCCATCCAACTGGTAACCACCCTCGACGCTGCTTAACTTGGCTGGGGGAAAGCGAGTGCTCCGACCACTGACCTATCCCGTCCCCACATCCCGTCCCGTGGGCAAAATCCCGGTCGTATAGGCAAACACCTCACCATCAGTGAATATCGGACCTCTAACCGAAGAAGAAAAGGTCTATAATTATGATTGTGGTACCCCAATAAGACGTCAGGGAGAGAAAGAAAGAAAGACAGACAGACAGAGAGAAAGAAAAAAAAAAGAAAGAAAGAAAGAAAAATAAAGAAAGAAAAAGAAAGAAAGAAAAAGAAAGAAAGAAAGAAAGAAAGATAGAAAGAAAGAAAGAACGGAAGAAAGAAAGAAAGAAAGAAGTAAAGAAAGAAAGAAAGAACGAAAGAAAAGATGAAAGAAAGAAGGAAAGAAAGAAGGAAAGAAGGAGAGAGAGAGAGCGAGAGAGAGAGAGAGAGAGAGAGAGAGAGAGAGAGAGAGAGAGAGACTTCAGACTTGGATCGGTGGTCTAGAGGTAACGCGGCTGCCTAGAAAGCGAAAAGTCCGGGTCGGAAGTGTGCGGTGGTTCGAATCCCGTCTGGGCCCAAAACTTTTCCCCCATCCATTAGACCATGAGTGGTGGTCTGGGTGCTAGTCTTTCGGATGAGCCGATATAAACCGAGGTCCCGCGTGTTACACACAATTATTTAGTGCACGTAAAAGAACCCACGGCAAGAAGAGTTGCCCCTTGCAAAATTCTTAGAAAAAAGCCACTCTGATAGGGAATAAAATACATTTGCAGACAGGAAAAGAAAAAAATAATGGGTGGCGCTGCTCTTGTGGCGACGTGCTCTCCCCGGGGAGATCAGCCTGAATTTCACGCAATCTGCCGTGACTTAATGTGGTATAAAATAAATTAAATAAAAAAATAAATAAATAAAGGACTTCTGACTTCAGATGATTTATTCAGATAGGTCAAAGCCCCTTCTGAAGGAGTGAAAACATACAAAAGCGCTAGTATACAGCCATTTGCTGTCAAGGTATCTTGAAAATAAATCATTCAATGAACATTTGTTATATAGACTGAACAATTTACATTAGGCTACTATCCCTTATTCTCTTCAAAGATTTGAGACAGACAGACAGACAGACAGACAGACAGAGACAGAGACAGAGGCAGACAGACAGACAGAGAAAAGTCCTTCGAATGAGACTATAAACCGAGGTCCCGTATGCGAACGCACGCAGAACATCTTGCACACACGTTAAAACCCGTTCCGCTTTTCAGAAGAGTAGGCCATTGTGTGCCGGTGGGAACGGATGACAAAATTGACAAAACTGCATACACACGAGGACTGGATGAAAAAAAAAAGCACATGAGTGCTTATTCTATTATCCTCGGAACCTTTTCTCTCTTTCTTTGTCGAACGCTCAGACAGCAACTATTGTTGCTTTTATATGAGCGAAAATGCGTTGTGCTGCCGTTAAGCGCCTGACAAGTCAGGCCCTTCGCATTCGACTTCGGCGTAAGAGAGAATTGTTGTCTTGTAAGTCTTTCTGGAAGAAAGGCAGGAGAATGGACCAAGAAGGCAGGAAATAGACAAGAAGAAGGTGACAGGAAGAAAAGGAACAAGGCAGAAACAAAGAGAGCAATAGAAAAGAGGAAATTTCTAGCACAGAATTTTCATAAGGTGGGGATGCTATTTATACTGACAGACCACCAGCACCCTTGTGGGGGGGGGGGGGAGAATCCTCCAAATAAAGGAATAAATAAATAAATAAATATATGTATATATACATAAAAAGAGAGAGACAAAGACAGAGACACACAGATAGATAGATAGATAGATAGATAGATAGATAGAGAGAGAGAGAGAGTGATAGACACACACACGCGAGTGCGCGTGCGCACGCACGCACGGACGCACGCACACACGCACACACACACACACACACTGAAATCAATTCTAACAAGTAACACCCCTGAAAAGAGCTCTGTGATGGGTTGTGAATAAACATCATTATTGATCAGTTCATTGCCCCTAATAGAAGCCCCCCCACCCCCACCCCCACCCCCAACAACCCATCACGTTATTCTTTAAGAGGAGAGTTATTTACCGCATGGAAATGGCTTCCAATGATCGCGAAAGCTGGCAGCCAAACGGAATATAAAAAAGACAGCAAAGTACAGGGAAAAATAATCTACATGTTGCTTTAAAGGGGAGAGGGGAAAACACATCTCTAAAATCGATGACTTTGCTAGCAGGGGAGAAAGAAACAAAAAGAAAATAGGGAGAAAATGGATCCAGCCACCTCAAGCATGTTTTGATGCATGACACAGGCTGAAATCCACAGTTGTAGATTTGACCAAACACGCTGTTTTTAACGATGGGTTAGCTTACTCTCATAGCAGGTGCAATGCTTTTTTATATGGGAGAGAGAAGGGGACGGACAAACAGACAAATATACAGACAGACAGATAGACAGACAGACAGAGGGACAGAAGATAGAGGAGAGAGAGAGATGGAGAGAAAGAGAGAGAGAGAGAGAGAGAGAGAGAGAGAGAGAGAGAGAGAGAGAGAGAGAGAGAGAGAGAGAATGAGAATGAGAGAGAGGGTCAGAGAGACAGGGAGACATAGAGAGACAGACAGACAGAGACAGAATCAGTGACAGAGACAGACAGGCAGACAGGCAGACAGACAAACAGAGACAGAGAGTGCCAGAAATGTTAACAAGTCACAAACAACCCTGATATTAAGGCCTCTGGGATCCATTAGAAAATAAACATTATTTTTTATGGGTTTACAACGCCTGAGCGAGCCCCCCCCCCCCCCCTTCCCCCATCCCCCCCCCCCCCCACACACACACACACCAACAACCCATCACGTTATTCTGAAATAGCTTTCAATGATCGTGAAAGCTGGCAGCCCAACAGAATAAAAAAAGGTAACAAACTGAAGGGGAAAATAATCTACATGCAGCTTTTAAGGTTTTACAAAACCGCATACACACGGGGACTGGATGTAAAAAAGCACATAAGTGCTTATTCCATTATCCTCGATATAAAAGAATTAAATAAAAACAAAATAAAGAATGGGGAGAAACACATCCTTAACATCTATACATTTGCTAGCGTGAGAGAGGGGAAACAAAAACAAAATAAAGAAAGCATGTTTTCGCAGCTGACACTGGCTGAAATTCCCAGATATAGATTAGGCCAAACATGTTGGGTTTTTTCTAAAGATGTATTAGCCTACTCTCAAACCAGGTACAATACTTAGGTTTTATAAGAGAGGGGGAGACAGACAGACAGACGAACAGAGGGACAGATAGAGGAGAGACAAACAGGCTGACAGAGAGATGGAGACAGTGAGACAGAGACAGAAAGACAGACAGAGACAAAGAGAGAGACAGAGAGAGAAAGGCAGACAGACAGACAGAGAGAGAAAGAGGCAAACAGACAGATAGACAAACAAACAGAGGGACAGATAGAGGAGAGACAGACAGGCAGATAGAGACAGGGAGACGGAGACAGAGACGGAATGACAGACAGACAGAGACAAAGAGAGAGACAGAGAGAGAAAGGCAGACAGACAGACAGAGAGAGAAAGAGGCAGACAGACAGATAGACACACATACTGAGGGACAGATAGAGGAGAGACAGACAGGCAGATAGAGACAGGAAGACGGAGACAGAGACGGAAAGACAGACAGACAGAGACAAAGAGAGAGACAGAGAGAGAAAGGCAGACAGACAGACAGACAGAGAAAGAGGCAGACAGACAGATAGACAAACATACTGAGGGACAGATAGAGGAGAGACAGACAGGCAGATAGAGACAGGGAGACGGAGACAGAGACGGAAAGACAGACAGACAGAGACAAAGAGAGAGACAGAGAGAGAAAGGCAGACAGACAGAGAGAGAAAGGCAGACAGACAGACAGACAGAGAAAGAGGCAGACAGACAGATAGACAGACAGACAGAGAGGCACACACACACACACACACACACACACACACACACACACACACACACACACACACACACACACACACACACACACACACACACACACACACACACACACACACACACAGACAAACGGACAGAAAGTAAATAAAATTCTAACAAATAACAAACAACCCTGATAAGCCTCGGTGGTGGGTTGAATCATAAACATCATTATACTTTGTGCTTTCGAACACCCAGATTCAAACAAACCACTGTTGGCCGTCGCTCCTTCTCTGTTTCTGGTCCATCCACCTGGAATGACCTCCCTCTTTCACTTCGTCAAATGCCTTCACTTGATACCTTCAAATCCAGCCTCAAAACAGACTTATTTCCTACCTGAGACTTTCCCCCCACATATCTATCCCTAATTTTCAACAACATCTTTCACCTTCTAAGTGTTGTTCTGTGTGTGTGTGTGTGTGTGTGTGTGTGTGTGTGTGTGTGTGTGTGTGTGTGTGTGTGTGTGTGTGTGCGTGCGTGTGCGTGCGTAGTGCGCGCGCATGGATTTGAAATCTGTTGCTCATTATGTTTAAGGAGAGTTGCATGCCTGTAAATGATTGAGTGCAAGCGCTTCGATTTGTTTGTTTTCTACAAGATTCAGCGCTATATAAATTCCATATATTATTATTATTATTATTATTATTATTATTATTATTATTCGATGTTTCCTAACACCTGAAAGAGCCCCCTCCGCCCCCCGCCCCCCGCCCCCCCCCTCCCCCCCCCCCCCCCCCTCACACACACACACAGACCATCATGTAATGCTTTAAGAGGAGAGTTATTTACCGCTTTGAAGTGGCTATCAATGATCGTGAAAGTTAGCAGCCCAACAGAGTAAAAAAAAAACCCCACCCACAAAACCAAAAAAAACTCAATGAAAAAATAATCTATATGTAGCTTTAAAGGAAGGAGTCTCCTTAAAATCGATGAAGTTTGCCAGCATGAGAAAGAAAAGAAATAAAGAAAATAGATGAAGTCACCTTAAGCATGTTTTGGTAGATAACACAGGCTGAAATCCAGAGTTGCAGATTTAGCCGAAAACGCTATATAAAACAACGTAGTACCCTTTAAGGGGACGGGATAGCTCAGTGGTCGGAGCACTCGCTTTCCCCCAGCCAAGTTAAGCAGCGTCGAGCGTGGTTACCAGTTGGATGGGTGACCGTTTGTGCGCCTTGGCTTCAGTACAGTTCCCCCAGTTCCCCCAGCTGTAAATGGGTACCTGCCCTCATTAGGGTCAGGGAAGGTAAAGCAGCGAGGGAGAGGAGATGGGTGCCGCCCTCAATATGCTGGCCCTAGAGAAGTGAGGTCTCTGACGCCTCGCTCCCCTACGACCCTTATAGGTTATGGGACTCCCTTACATTTTTTTAATTATCCTTTAAGCAGGTACAATACTCACGTTTTCTTTTTGGGACGTTCCGGTATTGCTGCTCTCTGGGCGCTTATTTCAATCCTACGCTGAAGTCGGATGCGCAGGGCCTTACTTGTCAGGTGCTTAACGGAAGCGCAATGCATTTTAATAATAATAATAATAATAATTATTATAATAATAATGTAAAAGGTAAAAAAGGTAAAAGGGTCCCATAACCTATAAGGTCGTAGGGGAGCGAGGCGTCAGAGACCTTACTTCTCTAGGGCCAGCATATTGAGGGCGGCGCCCATCTCCTCTCCCTCGCTGCTTTACCTTCCCTGACCCTAAAGAGGGCAGGTACCCATTTACAGCTGGGTGAACTGGGGGAACTGTACTGAAGCCAAGGCGCGCAAACGGTCACCCATCCAACTGGTAACCACGCTCGATGCTGCTAAACTTGGCTGGGGGAAAGCGAGTGCTTCGACCACCGAGTTATCCCGTCCCTTCAATAATAATGTATGGAATTTATATAGCGCTAAGTCTTGTAAAGCAACAAATCAAAGCGCTCAGATGATTTTTTTTATCGAGGATAATGGAATAAGCACTCATGTGCTTTTTTACATCAAGTCCCCTTGTGTATGCGGTTTTGTAAATTTTGTCATCTGTTCCCACCGGCACACAATGATAGACAACAAAAGTTGCTGTCTGAGCTTTTGACAAAGAAGTATCTCAGAAAGGTGGTTAGTGTTATGCATACAAGCAACCATTATGATTTACACCATCTCTTTTATTAAACACGATTCAAGATGAATGGGATTTGTGCAGAATGACAGCATGACTCTCTGTTCTACTCAGACTGCTCCCAGAAGTACGTATTTTCATGTTTGCAGTCATTATTGCGTTGTCATCACAAATAATTGGCATACTTTCGTTTTGTTGCCTGAATACTTCTCTTCACCGTCACTTATCCTGTACTTCAGAAGACTGTTGGTGCACCACTGAAGATCTTGCAACCAGCTTCCTCCACTCCTTGCAGTTTTTAGCTTTCCAGAAATTTGTTCCACTCAAGGCCTGTTCACTCTCTGATGTTGTCTTCCCATCGTTTTCTCTGTCTGCCTCTTCTTTGTCTCCCTCTTTGTACTGTTCCCTGTAGGACAGTCTTGGCCAGTCCAGATGTTTGTGTGACGTGCCTGTACCACTTCAGTTTGCATTTTTGCACTGGTCAGGAGCTCTTCATATTAAGGCCTATTGGCGTTTTTGATTCTGTTTCACACTTCCTCAATAGTTATGTGATCTCTGTATGAGATATCAAGAAATACTTCATTGGAATGATGCAAATGCCTGATGGTGGTTGTGCAGATTCTGTGGCTTGGGAACTCTTGTCTGACCTGCCTGTGGAGGAAAGCCAGCAACCTTAGTGATAAGGGCCCGGTACCAGCTGGGATGTTAACCAAACATGCTCTTTTTTCTTTGATTGTGCAAAATCACTTAGTGCCAAATATTGCTGAATCTCTATATTTTCAGACACAGAAACCCGTTTTACATCATTTGATACGATGTCTGAGATATGTCAGGTCAAATTAGGGTACCTAGGTCCAAAAGGTCCTATTTCCTGTCCAAGATCACGATTCTGGATCCTTTGAAACCTTAGTTTGAAAGTAAAGAATAAGCCACAGGGAGCCAAGATGACAATGATGTCACTAAGTCTCCCTCCCTTAGTCTCCCTCAGTGAAGTAATAATAATGATAATAATGTATGGAATTTATATAGCGCTGAATCTTGTAAAGCAACATATCAAAGGGCCTTCGGATGAGACAATAAATCGAGGCCCCGTGTT
>CM054161.1:17733585-17736085 GCA_028751875.1 Rapana venosa | reverse complement strand
ACAATAGTTAGGAATGCAAGTCAGAAATAATATAGTTTTTTTCAACATTTTATTCTTTATGCTTGAAAAGACGCCTGCTTTCTTTGTTTTTTTGAAGCCTCATCACAAATAGTAATGCAAATCAGAAATAATATCATTTTGTTAAACGGTGTATTTTTAGTGCTTCAAATTGCGTGTGTTGTATGTATTTTTGGTTTTTCTGTCTCATCACAGTTTGTAACGCAAATCAGAAATAATTTCGTTTTTCCAACGATGTATTCTTTGTACCTCAAATGGCGCGTGTTGCATTTTTAAAAATATTTTTCGGTCTCATCACAATTAGCAACGCAAGTCAGATTTTTTTTCAAGGATGTATTCTTTGTGCTTGAAATAGCGCGTGCTGTAGTTTTGATTTTTCGGTCTCATCACAATTAGCAATGGGAGTCAGGAAAATATCGTTTTGCTCAACGATGAATTATTGGTGCTTGAAATGGCGAATGATGAATGATGAATTGTGATGAGACCCCAAAACTAAAAATACAACACGTATTTTTAGTTTTGGGGTCTCATCACAATTCATCATGCCAAGTCAAAAATGATATCGTTCTTTTCAATGATGTATTCTTTGTGCTTGAAATTGCGCGTGTTGCATCTTCGATTTTTCGGCCCGATTACAATATTACTTATACAAATGAAAAATAACATTTTTTTTCAACGATGTAGTCTTTGTGCTGAAAATTGCACGTGTTGCCTTCGATTGTTTAAGGTCTCATCACACTAATCTGCAATACAAGTCAGAAATGATACTGTTCTTACTTTCATTGATTCTTTAAGAAGGAAGGTGGCTGGATGGTTAAGACGTTCACCTGCCTAACAAGTAAATCATGAGGGAAACGGTCGCATACGCAAAATCTGACCATTGGTGAACTTGAAGCTCTAGCCCAGGAACTAAAAAATCATTATTTGTGCTTGTCTTCGATTTTACGTGTGTTCACTATTACTTTTACAAGTCGAGCATGATTAATATGTTTAAATCATTTATCTTACTTTTACAAGTCGAGCATGATTAATATGTTTAAATCATTTATCTTACTTTTACAAGTCGAGCATGATTAATATGTTTAAATCATTTATCTTTTGTGCTTAAGGTGGGTTATATTGTCTGTGGAGCTGTTTTTTTAGTCTCTTCAAAATAAGTAAAACCCTTGAAAAATTGCACATTAGGCAACAAGAGAGTTGTCCCTGGCAAAATTCAGTAGAAAAAGCCACTCTGATAGGGAATGAAATACAGTTTCAGACAGGAAAAGAAAAAAAGTAACGGGTGGCGCTGCTCTTGTGGCGACGCACGTTCCCCGGGGGAGAGCACCCGAATTTCACACAGCGAAATCTGCCGTGACTTAAAGTGGTATAAAAATATTTTTTTCAAAAATTAAAAAGAAAAAAACAGTGAGAGACTAAAGACAGAGTTTGGAAGATTTATATGTGTGCCAGAAAGTGTATTTATTGAAACCTTGAACTGATATAATGCAACAAAAATTAATTATGCAAAACACATGCAACATTCGTTATCCACCAACACATTTACAAGTGCCATAACAAAATCAGCGTGTTCGTGCGTGTGTGTGGGTGTGTGTGTGTGTGTGGTGTGTGTGTGGTGTGTGTGTGTGTGTGTGTGTGTGTGTGTGTGTGTGTGTGTTGTGTATGTAGTGTGTGTGAGTGTGTATGTATGTGTGTGTGTGAAGGGGGCAAAGGAGGAAGGAGATGCGCGTGCGCGCGTGTGTGTATAGGGGGTAGGAAGAGAGCATGCGTTTGTGCGTGCGTGCGTGCGTGTGCGTGCGTGCGTGTGCGCGCGCGCGCTGTGCTTGCGTGTGTAAACAAAAATGTTTGCTGTCTTTTTTTACGCCGGCAAGCATTTTCTGTCTGAAAGGATCATTGAATCCGTCTTTGAAAATGAGTGATTGATCTGATAATTGAGTTTGCAATCGCTGATTCCATTTCGGATTGTGGCTGGGGGCGGCGACAGCGTAGTGGTTAAGACTTCAAGCTCGTGATCTGATGGCCCGGGTTCGAGCCACCACCGGTGCCCGTTTGTGGAGATATTTCCCCTGGAGTTCACGTCAGAACGGATTTCACTCTCCAGTAAGTCTGTGAGATATGATGAAACTATACAGGGAGATGCTATGCGCGAATACAAGCAGAACACTTTGCGGCACACGTTGAGAAACCGTTCCGCCTTTTGGAAGAGTAAACCATTTTGTCTCGGTAAGAATGGGTGACAAAATTATAGAAACGCATGCCTATTAGTGTTGTGTTTACATGATCCTCAAAGATGGAATGCGGCTACCTTAATTGATGGGTAATCGGTGGCAGTCGCAAAAATCTCACCATTGGTGAACCTCTGAACTCAAGCCAATGAACGCTAAACCAAAAACGTTTGCCATATTGATTAATTTTGAACGTCCCAGCGCATTTAAATATCATAAAACAACCGAAAAGTCCAAATACATAATTTATACAATAC
>CM054161.1:17721085-17731085 GCA_028751875.1 Rapana venosa | reverse complement strand
TTTACCCTAAATAACGATCATTTTGACTTGACTTGACCTATCTATCTATTCTTGTCTGTCTGTCTATCTGTGTATTATCTATCTATCTATATATCTATCTTATGTCTATCTATCTATTTAATACACACATGCACACATTCTCACATACACAGGCACACACACACACACACAAAGGCCACACCAAAATGCTTTATAATTATAAGATATCAATACAACTTCAGACAAAACAGAGAGAAACAACTCAACAAAACCAAGAAAGAATCCATCCATGCTGAAAGATAAAAGATTTAAAAACACCCCCCGCCGCCCAACCCAACAATAAACAGCAAACAAAGTCAGGCCAAGTTTATTACCACCAATGATGACACAGGGCCCAATTCCCCGGTTGCTAATGAAGCAGCACAATGCCACAGGCACGTGCACTAGTTATCCTGCCTTGTTCTCCTGTCGCCTTTTGCACGTGGCCTAGCTCCCACGCTGCTCATTGTGGTGTCATTACACAAAACTGGGAATGTGATGTTTTGTCTTTAGGGTCAGAGCCACAGAGGGCTGCAGAGGTCCGGGTGGAGTTGTGCATGTTAGATGGTTGTTGTTATGTCATCAACATGGAGTTTTGGATGTTAGATGGTTGTTATGTCATCTGCATGAGTTCTGGATGTTAGGTGGTTGTTGTTATGTCATCAACATGGAGTTCTGAATGTTAGATGGTTGTTATGTCATCAACATGGTTTTCTGGATGATAGATGGGTATTATGTCAGCAACATGGAGTTCTGAATGTTCGATGGTTGTTGTTATGTCATCCACATGGAGTTCTGAATGTTAGATAGTTGTTGTTATGTCATCAACAGGGAGTTTTGGATGTTAGATGGTTGTTGTTATGTCATCAACATGAAGTTCTGGATGTTAGATGGTTGTTGTTATGTCATCAACATGGAGTTCTGAATGTTAGATTGTTGTTATGTCATCAACATGTAGTTCTGAATGGTATATGGTTGTTATGTCATCAACATGTAGTTCTGAATGTTAGATGGTTGTTGTTATGACATCAACATGGAGTTCTGGATGTTAGATGGTTGTTGTTATGTCATCAACAGGGAGTTCTGGATGTTAGATGGTTGTTGTTATGTCATCAACATGGAGTTCTGAATGTTAGATGGTTGTTGTTATGTCATCAACATGGAGTTCTGAAAGTTAGATGGTTCTCTGAATGTTAGATGGTTGTTATGTCATCAACATGGAGTTGTGAACGTTAGATGGTTGTTGTTATGTCATCAACATGGAGTTCTGAATGTTAGATGGTTGTTGTTATGTCATCAACATGGAGTTGTGGATGTTAGATGGTTGTTATGTCAACATGGAGTTATGAATGTTAGATGGTTGTGGTTGTGTCATCAACATGGAGTTCTGAATGTTAGATGGTTGTTATGTCACCATCAGCAATGTCATTTTGCTGGGCTATTGCTGTGTTTCTGTTTTCTTGTTCTTTTAAAACATTGTTGTTTTCTCTGCCTGTGTCTATCTATGTCTTTGTCTCTGTCTTTGTGTTTCTCTTTGTTTGTTTATCTGTACCCAATCTGTCTATGGGTTTGTATGGATGGATGGATGTGTGTATGTATGTATGGATGTATGTATGTGTGTATCTACCTACATGCCTTCCTGCCTGCCTGCGTCCCTCCCTCATTCCCTCCCTCCGCTCCCTCCCTACTTATGTACTTACCTATCTATCTATGCATCTAGCTATCTATCTACCTACTTAAACATTTGTATAAACTAAATCTTTTACCCTCAATAAGGATCCTTTTGACTTGACTTGATCTATCTATCTATCTATCTTGTCTGTCTGTCTGTCTATCTGTCTATCTATCTATCTATCTATCTATCTATCTATCTATCTATCTATCTATCTATCTATCTATGTATCTATCTATCTATCTATCTATCTAATACACACATGCACACAATCTCACATACAGAGGCACACACACACACACACACACACACAACAACACACAACACACACACACACACACACACACACAAAGGCCACACCAAAATGCTTTACAATTATATGATATCAATACAACTTCAGATAAAACAGAGAGAACAACTCAACAAAATCAATAAAGAACCCATCCATGCTAAAAGATAAAAGATAAAAAAACATCCCCCCTCCCCCCCGAAACCCAACATTAAACAGCAGACACAGTCAGGCCAAGTTTATTACCGATGATGCTGACACAGGGCCCCATTCCTCAGCTGCTAATGAAGCAGCACAATGCCACAGGCACGTGCACTAGTTATCCTGCCTTCTTCTCCTGTTGCCTTTTGCATGTGGCCTTGCTCCCACGCTGCTCATTGGGATGTCATTACACAACACCGGGAATGTCATGTTTTGTCTTTAGGGCCAGAGCTACAGAGGCCTGCACAGGTCCACGTGGAGTTGTGAATGTTAGATGGTTGTTGTTATGTCATCAACATGAGTTCTGAATATTAGATTGTTGTTATGTCATCAACATGTAGTTCTGAATGGTAGATGATTGTTATGTCATAAACAGCATTATCTTGCTGGGTTATTGCTGTGTGAGTCTGTGGGCATGGTCGTTTACAACATTGGTATTTTGTCTGTCAGTATCTTTCTCTCTCTCTCCTCTCTCTCTCTCTCTCTCTCTCTCTCTCTCTCTCTCTCTCTCCTCTCTCTCTCTCTCTCTCTCTCTCTCTCTCTCTCTTCTCCTCTCTCTCTCTCTCTTTCTCTCTCTCTCTATTTCTCTCTGTATCTCTCGTCTCTCTCTTCCCCTCTCTTCTATCTCTCTCTCTCTCTCCTCTCCTTTGCCTCTGTATCTCTGTCTCTCTCATTTCTCTATTATCTCTCTCTCTTTGCCCTCTCATCTCTATCTCTGTCTCCTTATCTTCTCTTCTCTCTATTTTCATTTACTCTCGCTCCCTCTCTCTCTCCTCTCTTTGTCTCTCTGTATCTGTCTCTATCTCTCTATTTTCTCTATTTATTCTCTCTCCCCCTCTCTTCTTTGTCTCTCTTTCTCTGTCTCTATCTCTATTTCTCTATTATCTCTCCTCCCTCTCTGTCTCTATCTCTCATTCTCTATCTCATCTCCTATCTTTCCTCCTGTCTGTCTGTCTCTCCCTCATCTATCTGCTTCATCGTCGTCATCTAATACACACGTGCACATGCACACACACATACACACACGACACAGTACACACATACACACATACACACACACCACCACACCACACACACACACACACACACACAAACCACGTAACACACAATACCAACACTGCTTTGAAATTATAACATACAACCTGGACAAAGCAGAGAAAAACAACTCGACAAATCAATAAAGAATCCATCCATCCATGCTGAGAGATAAAAGATACCCCCCCCCCCTCCACCCCCACCCCCACAAACGCAACATTAAACAGCAGACAAAGTCAGGCCAAGTTTATTACCACGATGATGATGACACAGGGCCACATTCCCCAGTTGCTCATGAAGCAGCAAAATGCCACAGGCACGTGCACTAGTTATCCTGCCTTCTTCTCCTGTCGCCTTTTGCATGTGGCCTTGCTCCCACGCTGCTCATTGGGATGTCATTACACAACACCTGGAATGTCATGTTTTGTCTTTAGGGTCAGAGCGATAGAGGCCTGCACAGGTCCACATGGAGTTCTGAATGTTAGATGGTGGGTGTTATGTCATCAACATGAGTTCTGAATGTTAGATGGTTGTTATG
Organism: Rapana venosa; assembly: GCA_028751875.1. Lineage (NCBI taxonomy): Eukaryota > Metazoa > Mollusca > Gastropoda > Neogastropoda > Muricidae > Rapana > Rapana venosa. Next base: position 17,727,332 of record CM054161.1, on the reverse strand, counting down.
TCATCATCAGCAATGTCATCTTGCTGGGCTATTGCTGGGTGTCTGTATTCTTGGTCGTTTAAAACATTGTTGTTTTCTCTGCCTGTGTCTATGTCTTTGTTTCTGTCTTTGTGTTTCTCTTTGTTTGTTTATCTGTACTCAATCTGTCTCTGGATTTGTATGGATGGATGTATGTATGTATGTATGGATGTATGTATGGATGTATGTATGTGTGCATCTACCTACATGCCTTCCTGCCTGCCTGCGTCCCTCCCTCATTCCCTCCCTCCTCTCCCTCCCTACCTATGTACCTACCTATCTATCTATGCATCTACCTATCTTTCTACCTACTTAAACATTTGTATAAACTAAATCTTTTACCCTCAATAACGATCATTTTGACTTGACTTGACCTATCTATCTATTCTTGTCTGTCTGACTATCTGTCTATTATCTATCTATCTATATATCTATCTTATGTCTATCTATCTATTTAATACACACATGCACACATTCTCACATTCACAGGGACACACACACAAAGGCCACACCAAAATGCTTTACAATTATATGATATCAATGCAACTTCAAACAAAACAGAGAGAACAACTCAACACAATCAATAAAGAATTTATCCATGCTGCGAGATAAAAGAGACCCCCCCCCCCTCCAACATTAAACAGCAGACAAAGTCAGGCCAAGTTTATTAACACCAATGATGATGGCACAGGGCCCAATTCCCCAGTTGCTCATGAAGCAGCACAATGCCACAGGCACGTGCACTAGTTATCCTGCCTTGTTCTCCTGTTGCCTATTGCATGTGGCCTTGCTCCCACGCTGCTCATTGGGATGTCATTACACAACACCGGGAATGTCATGTTTTGTCTTTAGGGTCAGAGTCACAGAGGTCTGCACAGGTCCACGTGGAGTTGTGAATGTTAGATGGCTGTTGTTATGTCATCAGTATGGAGTTCTGAATGTTAGATGGTTGTTGTTATGTCATCAACATGGAGTTCTGAAAGTTAGATGGTTGTTATGTCATCATCAGCAATGTCATCTTGCTGGGCTATTGCTGTGTGTCTGTATTCTTGGTCGTTTAAAACATTGTTGTTTTCTCTGCCTGTGTCTATCTATGTCTTTGTCTCTGTCTTGTGTTTCTCTTTGTTTGTTTATCTGTACTCAATCTGTCTCTGATTTGTATGGATGGATGTATGTATGTATGTATGTATGTATGTATGTATGTATGTATGTTTTGTCTTCAATTTAACGTCTGTTCACTCTTAGTGATATTAGATGTATGTATGTATGTATGTATGTATGTGTGTATCTACATACATGCCTTCCTGCCTGCCTGCGTCCCTCCCTCATTCCCTCCCTCCTCTCCCTCCCTACCTATGTACCTACCTATCTATCTATGCATCTACCTATCTATTTACCTACTTAAAAAATTGTATAAACTAAATCTTTTACCCTCAATAATGGTCATTTTCACTTGACTTGACCTATCTATCTATCTTTTCTGTCTGTCTATCTGTATATATCTCTATCTATCTATCTATCTATCTATCTATCTATCTATCTATCCACTTCTATCTATCTATCTATCTATCTATCTATCTAATCTAATCTATCTGTCTATCTATCTATCTATCTATCTATCTAATACACACATGCACACATTCTCACATACACAGGCACACACACACACACACAAAGACCACACCAAAATGCTTTACAATGATATGATATCAATACAACTTCAGAGAAAACAGAGAAAAACAACTCAACACAATCAATAAAAAAAAATCCATCCTGAGAGATAAAAGATAACACCCTCAACCCCCACCCCTACAAACCCAACATTAAACAGCAGACACAGTCAGGCCAAGTTTATTTCCACTGATGATGCTGACACAGGGCCCCATTCCCCAGTTGCTCATGAAGCAGCACAATGCCACAGGCACGTGCACTAGTTATCCTGCCTTGTTCTCCTGTTGCCTTTTGCATGTGGCCTTGCTCCCACGCTGCTCATTGGGATGTCATTACACAACACCGGGAATGTCATGTTTTGTCTTTAGGGTCAGAGTCACAGAGGTCTGCACAGGTCCACGTGGAGTTGTGAATGTTAGATGGTGGTTGTTATGTCATCAGTTTGGAGTTCTGAATGTTAGATGGTTGTTGTTATGTCATCAACATGGAGTTCTGAATGTTAGATGGTTGTTGTTATGTCATCAACATGGAGTTCTGAATGTTAGATGGTGGTTGTTATGTCATCAACATGGAGTTCTGAATGTTAGATGGTTGTTGTTATGTCATCAACATGGAGTTCTGAATGTTAGATGGTTGTTGTTATGTCATCAACGTAGAGTTCTGAATGTTAGATGGCTGTTGTTTTGTCATCAACATGAGTTCTGAATGTTTGATGGCTGTTGTTGTGTCATCAACATGGAGTTCTGCATGTTAGATGGTTGTTGTTGTGTCATCAACATGGAGTTCTGAATGTTAGATGGGTTGTTGTTATGTCATCAACATTAGAGATGTGGATGTTAGATGGTTGTTGTTATGTCATCAACATAGAGTTCTGAATGTTAGATGGCTGTTGTGTCATCAACATGAGTTATGAATGTTAGATGGCTGTTGTTGTGTCATCAACATGGAGTTCTGCATGTTAGATGGTTGTTGTTGTGTCATCAACATGAGTTTGGAATGTTAGATGGTTGTTGTTGTGTCATGAACATGGAGTTCTGAATGTTAGATGGTTGTTATGTCATTAACAGCAATGTTATCTTGTTGGGTTATTGCTGGGTGTGTCTGTAGGCATGGTCGTTTACGCCATTCGTATTTTGTCCGTCTGTATATCTGTCTGTCTGTCTGTCTGTATCTCTCTCTCTCTCTCTCTCTCTCTCTCTCTCTCTCTCCCTCATCTCTCTCTCTCTCTCTCTCTCTCTAGCTCTCTTTCTCTAGCTCTCTTTCTCCCTTTGTCTCTCTGCCTTCTGTGTCTATCTCTCTCTCTCTCTCTCTGTATATATATTAATATATATATAATATATATATATATATAATATATATATATATATATATATATATATATATGTATATATAGTATATATATATATACATATATATCTATATCTATATATCTATCAATATATATATATATATCTTTCTATCTCTGTCTGTCTGTCTTTCCATCTGTCTATCTGTCCAGCTATCTGCTTAAGTCTGTTCATCTAATACACACACATGCATACGCATACGCACACGCACGCACTATTTTTGTTTTCTTCTCGCAATTCGAGAAAACACATCATTATTTTATAGTTCTCAATTCTCTTGTAGAAAGTTTGAAAAGATCACTGTTGGCTGAAACACACACACCGCACGTTCATCAATTACACGCAATAACTCATGTAGCAAGACAGTTTAGAACACAATCACTAGCAAACACACAACACACACACACACGCACGCATGCACACACACAGAACACAACACCCCATCCACACACACAACACACACACAACACACACAACCACAACACACATCACACACACACAACACACACACACACTCACACACACACACAAACACACACGCACGCAGCACACACACAGCACACACATACACCCCACTCACACACACAACACACAACACACACACACAACACCATCACAACACACACACACACACACACACACACAACACCAACCACAAACACACATACACAACACACACACAACACACATACACAACACACACACACACACACACACACACAACACCACACACACACACACACACACACACAAATAATGCGTGTGCGCGCATTACAAGTAAAAAAGATAATCGTATTGACATAATAATTCTGTCCTGGCAACAAGGTTCACTTTAAACAGAAAATCAGTCAGAAAGATCATGATCATAACGGAAAACAGGTCTCCTAATAGGGGCAAAGAAAGGAAATCTGTTTGCCCCTAAAGTGTTGTAAATCAGAAATGATATTTTTACTTTAACTATTCTGAATAGTTTAATGTGGTGTAATCTAGTAAGCAAGGGAGGTTGTGCCTTTATCTTCATCTTCATCTTCGTCGTCGTCTCTTTTTCTTGTTGTCTTGTTCTTTCCTCTCTCCTCCTCCTTCTCTCCTCCTCCTCCCTCCCCTCTCCTCCTCCCTCCTCCTCCTCCTCTTCTCTTTTTCTTCTTCTTCTTCTCTTACGTCTTCAGCAATTCTATCTATCTTCCATACTTCTTCTTCTTCTTCTCTTCTGCTCTTCTTCATCCTTCGATTACTTCTCGCTTCTTCTTCGCAATGTATCTTTCTATCTTTCTCGAAAAAGCAAATACAAGATCTCTTCGCATTTTCTCTCTTTCTTCTTCTTTCTCTTTTCTTTCTCTTCTCTCTTCTTCTTGCGCAATTCTCTTTCTCTTCTCTTCTCTCTCTCGTACGCCAAACATAACATTGTAGTCTACCATATACGAAATGCCTTGCGGCCGTAACGCTGACATGCCACACATCGACTTCACTATGGAGAGAAGGTACTGTACTCTGGCGAAAGGCAGAGAAGGCAAAGGCAAAAAAGACGAAAAGTAGTGCATGAGAAAAAGGAACAAATCGCAAACAAAGAGAGTGATAGAAAAGAGGGAACTCCCAGCACAGACTTTCCAGAAGGTGGGGGATGCTATTTAGACTGACAGGCACCCCCATAATCCCCACGAGGAATTTTCCTGTTCTGTTTTATTATTTCTTTGATTATTTTTTCATTTCTTTCATTTTCTTGCTGTCCTGTTTTCTGTGACAGGAACTGTCCTGTAGTCCCCCCACCCTCTCATTTCCATCGTTGTCTCAGCCATATCAAGATTCAGTATGTTGCATCCTCAGGGCGGGAAGTGCACAAGGGAGCCTATGGATGTCAGGTCGCCGCGAGGCCACCAGCCAAAGGAGGCCACGCACTTTGGCGGTGTTTAGTTGTGTGCCTGGTCTGATTTTAACTTACGTAAGACACACCTGAACCCGCCACTGACGGCATTGACTGCTTAGACGCGGAGCCAGAGTGAGTGAGGCATCTATCCGGAGTGTAGATTTCCTTTCCTTCAACGACCTCCCCCCCCTCCCTCCCTCCCTCCCCCCCCCCCCCCCCCCCCCCCCCCCCCCCCCCCCCCCCCCCCCCCCCCCCATCCCCTCGTGAACCTCCAAAGGCTTTGACACAAAGGCTGCACACCGGTATTAAAAAATCACTCTTTTCTTTCTGTTTTTTTTTATGTGACTCTTATATTTATACCTCACGTACTAAGGTATCTACAGAAATAAAAAACCACTTTTTGTGAAAGACTAACAACCTCTGACTCAAAACTCGTGTGATTTTGAACAAGTTTGGTAGGTTTGAATTTTTAATTTTTTTTTTTTTAGCAAACATTGTACCCCCTCAGTCCTTTGTCGTCTGCTAGCTTCCTTACCGCAATATGCATGCGTGGGGTCAACGCTGTAAGAATACAGGCAATCCTCATTTAATGATTATTTCCAATTTCGTCGTGACTTCATGGTATTGCTCTATGTCCTCAATCCCCAAAACAAGTGTACAGTCCATTTTTCATGCTTTTAAAAAATCTGTGAAAATTACCAACCTTTTTTTTCCCCCACTCGCACTCTATAGAAGATACTACATGACCCCCCAAATGAATACCGGTGTGTAGCCAAACTCACCTCAGGCACAGAAGTTTATGAGAAACGAAAGCTTCTTCCTTCGGATGAGACTATAAACCGAGGCCCCGTTTGCGAACGCATGCAGAACATCTTGCGCACACGTTAAATCCTGTTCCGCTTTTCAAAAGAGTAGGCCATTGTGTGCCGTGGGAACAGATGACAAAATTTACAAAACCGCATACACACGGGGACTAGATGTAAAAAAAAGCACATGAGTGCTTATTCCATTATCCTCGATAAAAAAAATAAAATAAATCTGAGCACTTTGATTTGTAGCTTTACAAGATTCAGCGCTATATAAATTCCATACATTATTATTATTATTAGAAACGAAAGCTGAGGTCACCATGAGACCAGACAAAGTGGGGTCTCTGGTCCACAGGCAGTTATCTTTTATTGTATGATGATGGATGGTGATGAGGATGATGCAGTGCCGCTGCTATGGAAGTGCATGTACTTTAAGACTACTCGACGGGGATGCACTCTGCGCTTCTATGACATATCCTAGCGTCAACCTTGCCCCAGCCAAGTTAAGCAGCGTAGAGCGTGGTTACCAGTTGGATGGGTGA